>OX371279.1:2400000-3600000 GCA_947310995.1 Yponomeuta cagnagella
AAGAAGGCAGCAAGAGTTAGGACCGTTTAGGAACAGGCCGCACCCCTTTGAAATAGAATCGCGGCTACTACGAAAGACTACGATACTAAAGTATTTCGGCCGTGCAAAAACTCACCAAAAACTCGTGAGCTAAATTGTTACCGGCATATTATTTGCATGTCTCGAAATGGATGTTTTTGAGTGTGGCACGGGTAGGTACTAACTGCTCAGACGTGAGTATTCTCTTCGGATATTTGTACTGACACTTGACGGGGTCTTTAGTTATTATGATAGTACAGATAACGTGTTGAAGCTGAACTAGCTTGCCACTGAAATAGGTTAAAATATACTTAAAATAAAAAACTAATACCTTTAAATAGACCGGGCTAGATAGTTACGCTAAATAATAAATAACAATTACATTCACACTATACAGTTTATTTGTCCAGGGTACCAAACTGGGATGCCCTGTGCTAATTAGATAAGGACTGTGCGAATTAGAATAAATGTGGAGTTTCTTTGTAAGTTTCTTCTCCGCATAATCTATTAATTGTGAAACTAACAGCTTTGACGTTCATTAAGTAAACATTTTGTTTTTATAGTGAATAAAATTTTTGACTTTGACTGACTTCACTAACAAAAAGAAATACACAAAGAATAAGACCGACTGATTTGTACAAATTAAACTACGTCAGCCCCCAGTAGAAACTGAACACACGACCACTGGTATGGAGACCATGTGTTGCCGCTAGACCATTGAGGCATTCAAATTGTCACGGGCATATTATTAGCATGTCTTGAAATTTATGTTTCGAGTGTGGCACGGGAAGGTACTGAGTATTCTCTTCGGATATTATGGCACTTTGACGTCAAAGGGTCTCAAATCGTCAAGTAAATATTCGAAAATGTATTAAATGTTAACTGGCTTGCGACCAAAATATACAGGGTTACCTCGGTAATGCGCTATTCTTTAATAGGAATTCTAGAAAGACGTTATTTGAGATTTTTAAATAGACAGATAAGAAGTTTATTTGCTATACCAAGATAAGTCTGTACTTGTACCTAAACTATTGTATGTCATCAACTTTTAGGGTTCTGTATCCGAAATCAACGTTTTTTTTATATAACGAATACTTATGTAACTCAATTTGGACCAGTGTCGCTTCAAGTGTTTTTCCTTTCCACCGTCAATATATACTTGTTGGTTTATGTGTGTGTGTCTCTAAGCACAAATAAATGATTTATCTATCTATCTTACAAAAACACACACAATAAATATGAGACAAAAAAAACTTACACAACAATAGTTATGTTATCATTATGGTTGTGTAAGTTCTATCTATCTATCTATGTTATAATAAGACAAGAAAAGTAACAAAAACAGTGTAGTTTAGAAAATTCACTAAACAGTACTCCCAAAACGGAGAGTGTTTTACTAAAGCTGACTTACATTTGGGCAAAAGCTCGAATTTCTCTCGAATTGATATTTTTCGAAATGGTTTCTCTGACTCTTAAATCAGAATGTTAGTTACGAGATTTATAACATTCATTGCATTTTCCGATGTACCTAATGTACCTGATGTAGGTAAATTGCGGTGAGGTAGTTTCGTTTTGAATAATTTCGGCTATAAATGCTTAGCGGTTTAGTGTTTTCCTGTCGGAATAACTGGATAACCTACTTGTTCACCATGTAGTTGTGGCTTAAGTAACAAATCAAATGGAATAAAAATGTTTTGTGCAAAATAACAGAAACTGTAACTTAATGAACGTCACAAGTACCTAGGTGTCCATTTCAGAATCTAGATCATTTTGGAGAAAAAATAGACAACTGTCAGCTTTTTTAGGGATCCGCACCCAAAGGTTAAGGGACCGTATTACTAAGACACCACTGTCCGTCCGTCTGTCACCAGGCTGTATATCATGAACCGTGATAGTTAGACAGTTGAAATTTTCACAGATGATGTATTTTTGTTGCCGCTATAACAAGAAATAAATATTTATAAATACCAAAAACAGAATAAAATAAATATTTAAGGGGGCCTCACATACAACAAACGTGAATTTTTGGCGTTTTTTTTGCTCGATATTAATAACGGCAACGGGTAGACGCTTGAAATATTCAAATGTTGTATAGATAATGGTACGGAACCCTTCGTGCGCGAGTCCGACTCGCACTTGGTCGGTGTTTTTCTACACTTTGGGCAACTGATAGCTGTTAAGTGTAGATTAACAAATATTAGTTCACAAGAATCCCCTGTGGATTAGATTGATAATTTACTTCATGTTTCTTGTTATAGTTATGAATTGCCATTGCCAATGATTTGAAAAGTTAGATACTGATAAAGTATATTATTTACTAGCTGACCCGGCAAACGCTGTTTTGCCAAATTAATTAGCCTACGATCTATTCTCAGGCCTACCAATATACAGAAAAAAAATAATAAAAATCGGTAAAGCCTTTTCGGAGGAGTTCGATGACGAACACTGCGATACGAGCGTTTTTATATATTAGAGTTATCTAGTTTAGTATATATTTAATTAATTAAAAGCTTACAAAAAAACTAATTGCTTATAAATCAATAAGTGAATAAGTTCGTTGGTTCCGTTAGTTCCTTGGCAACTTCCATAAAAGCCACTTTACCTACCGAACGTAGGAATCTCCCTTCAAAACGCTCTTGTTGCTATCACATTTACATGAAACAAGGCGCTCTTATTTCCTTTACAAGACTTCCCAGATTTTTTCCCGAATCTGAAAATATAACAGGATAGATGTCAATCGACGTACGAAGATCGATCCGGCGCGCAGAGAACGCTTCCTTTGATAAATGATACGCCGGAAATATTATTTATATTCAACGACATTGAAGAAATGAAAGTCCCAAGTTGATACATGGAACATCTTTCATATTGGTTTGTAACTTAATCTTGATATCTTAAAGTAAATAAACATACTTGACATTCAAATAATACTTAAGTTCTCGAGTGGAGACCACGAGCTGACACCCACCAGCTGGACCGATGAGCCGAGGTAGATTGTTGACAGCCTGTGAATGAGGTTGGCCAGACAGAAGAAAATAGGGTGTATATATACATATATTATATATATATAACATAACATAACATAACATAACATAACATAACATAACATAACATAACATAACATAACATAACATAACATAACATAACATAACATAACATAACATAACATAACATAACATAACATAACATAACATAACATAACATAACATAACATAACATAACATAACATAACATAACATAACATAACATAACATAACATAACATAACATAACATAACATAACATAACATAACATAACATAACATAACATAACATAACATAACATAACATAACATAACATAACATAACATAACATAACATAACATAACATAACATAACATAACATAACATAACATAACATAACATAACATAACATAACATAACATAACATAACATAACATAACATAACATAACATAACATAACATAACATAACATAACATAACATAACATAACATAACATAACATAACATAACATAACATAACATAACATAACATAACATAACATAACATAACATAACATAACATAACATAACATAACATAACATAACATAACATAACATAACATAACATAACATAACATAACATAACATAACATAACATAACATAACATAACATAACATAACATAACATAACATAACATAACATAACATAACATAACATAACATAACATAACATAACATAACATAACATAACATAACATAACATAACATAACATAAAATTTTATTCAAATACGTTTAGCTTTTTTGCGTTTAAATTTGAACTTCCACGTTTATATCATTCTTAGGATTTATATTAATATGTAGTTACTATCCTTAAAGTGCATGACACAGTTTTAAATTTAATAAAATTTTACATATGTGTATATACTTTATAAACTAAAATATATTATGTAAGTACAAATCATAATTTATGTCATAAAGCTTTTGATCAATTCCTACGACAACAACTTATTTGATAAATAATAATAAATAAATTACATAATTACTTCATTAAATAAAAAATATAAAAACATAAGAATAAAGGAAACCAAAAAAAAAAACACACACACACTCACACAAGTACAGTCAATTAAATAAACCGCCTCGAGACATTTCCGACCCAAAGGTACCCATAACACTGGCAGCGTTACCGCGCTGCACAGCGAGGGATATCCTTTGCATCAAAAATGCCCCTGAGCGGTAGTCAAAGCCACGGTTCCTGAGACGATGCCCTATCTCCTTGACAAAAACTTTCCCCTGGGCACCCCAAACTCCAGTGGTTTCTATGGCGAGTGGCACAAACAGATAGCTGCTCATCAGCTGGCTATATTTTGCACACTTGAGTCTAGCTGCAGCTTCAGCAGCTGACCCAGGTACGGCAGCCGTAGAACCCACGTGTGAAGGTGCGAAAGTGCATACGCAGGTGGCATCCCAAAGCAGACACCGACCCCTCTCCCACGGTATCAAAGTGAGACCGTCCGGACGCTTTCCATCACTACGCATCAACCCCGGCGGTTCAAGAACCGCAGGGATATCCGCCGAAATGAGAGCCCTCCGAACGATATCATTAATGGAATGATGCCGTGAGAATCTGCCCGCGCTCCGAACGCAATAAAGCCCATGTCGGCCCCGCGAATCCACCTCCGCACCACAAACACAACGATGCGGTTGACAGATGTCACAACCCAAACGTAGCGCCACCGCCACACGCAAGGAATTGTCGTCTAAAAGAGTTCCCAGAAAGGGTGAAGGCAAAGCATGGAGCATAAAATAACATAACATAACATAACATAACATAAAATAACATAACATAACATAACATAACATAACATAACATAACATAACATAACATAACATAACATAACATAACATAACATAACATAACATAACATAACATAACATAACATAACATAACATAACATAACATAACATAACATAACATAACATAACATAACATAACATAACATAACATAACATAACATAACATAACATAACATAACATAACATAACATAACATAACATAACATAACATAACATAACATAACATAACATAACATAACATAACATAACATAACATAACATAACATAAAATTCAATTCAAATTCAAATTCAAATATTTTTATTCATTGTAAAAACAGAATGTTTACTTAATGAACGTCAAAGTTGTTAGTTTCACAATTAATGGATTATGTGGAGAAGAAACTAACAAAGAAACTCCACATCTATTCTTTTCAAAACACGTTTTAACTTAATTAACAGAGTTTTCAACTTAAAATATTAGTCATGAATGTGTTGAACACTAGTCACAATCGTCCTTTAAATAATATTAATCTACTGTTTAATGCCAAACATCTTTGTCTTCTAAGTAATCCTTGATGTTATAGTAAGCCTTTTTGCACAGAATGTGCTTAACACATTTTTTAAATCGCGTTGGAGGTAACTCTAATATATCTTGAGGAATTTTGTTGTAGAACCTTATACAGTGCCCCATAAAGGATGTGTTAACTTTTGCAAGTCTAAATAGTGGAAATGACAATTTATGTTTATTTCTAGTATTAAAATTATGGTGGCCACCAACATTTTCGAAGTCTTTGATATTTTTTCTAACGTACATAATATTTTCATAAATGTATTGACATGCAACTGTTAAGATGTTGGTTTCTTTGAAGAAATCTCTTAGCGAATCCCTACTACCTAACTTGTAAATAAATCGGATGGCTCTCTTCTGTAAGATGAAGATCGTCTCAATGTCTTCTGCCCGACCCCACAGTAGTATGCCGTAGGACATAATACTGTGGAAGTAACTAAAATAAACAAGCCTAGCAGTTGCAACGTCAGTGAGCTCTCTAATTCTTTTGACTGCATATGCTGCAGAACTAAGCCTGTGTGCTAGTTTTACAATATGAGGACCCCATTGCAATTTTGAATCGATTGTGATGCCTAGAAAAACGGTATCTTCTACAAATTCTAGTTTTTCTTTTCCGAGTACAATGTTGTTTAATGCCAAACATCTTTGTCTTCTAAGTAATCCTTGATGTTATAGTAAGCCTTTTTGCACAGAATGTGCTTAACACATTTTTTAAATCGCGTTGGAGGTAACTCTAATATATCTTGAGGAATTTTGTTGTAGAACCTTATACAGTGCCCCATAAAGGATGTGTTAACTTTTGCAAGTCTAAATAGTGGAAATGACAATTTATGTTTATTTCTAGTATTAAAATTATGGTGGCCACCAACATTTTCGAAGTCTTTGATATTTTTTCTAACGTACATAATATTTTCATAAATGTATTGACATGCAACTGTTAAGATGTTGGTTTCTTTGAAGAAATCTCTTAGCGAATCCCTACTACCTAACTTGTAAATAAATCGGATGGCTCTCTTCTGTAAGATGAAGATCGTCTCAATGTCTGCTGCCCGACCCCACAGTAGTATGCCGTAGGACATAATACTGTGGAAGTAACTAAAATAAACAAGCCTAGCAGTTGCAACGTCAGTGAGCTCTCTAATTCTTTTGACTGCATATGCTGCAGAACTAAGCCTGTGTGCTAGTTTTACAATATGAGGACCCCATTGCAATTTTGAATCGATTGTGATGCCTAGAAAAACGGTATCTTCTACAAATTCTAGTTTTTCTTTTCCGAGTACAATGTTGTTTTCAACTAATCTTACGTTTGGTAAGGTAAACTTTATACATTTTGTCTTTTTGGAATTTAGAAGCAGATTATTTGCCGTGAACCAATCCAACACACGCGAGAGAGCATCATTTGCATCGTCAAGATTATTTTCTTGTCTCTTAATTTTAAAAATAAGTGACGTGTCATCTGCAAATAATACTATCTCGGACATGTTTTGTACCATAAACGGCAAATCATTTACGTATACAAGGAAAAGGAACGGCCCCAAAATTGATCCCTGTGGTACTCCCATTTTTATTTGTGAACCTGTGGATTTTATACGATTTATGTCCGCTTTTTGAACCCTTCCTTTTAGATAAGATCTCATCAGTTCTAAACCTTTCCCCTTTACTCCGTAATGCTCTAGTTTTACCAAAAGTGTCTCGTGGTCCACGCAATCAAATGCCTTTGACAAGTCACAAAAAACACCTATAGCATCCCTACGATCCTCCCATGCACTATAAATATGTTTAACTAGCAAGACACCAGCGTCCGTCGTCGACCGTCCCTGCGTGAAGCCGAACTGCTGGTTATGGAGAAGTTGATAATTATTAAAGTGCGTAAGTAGTTGAACTAACATAACATAACATAACATAACATAACATAACATAACATAACATAACATAACATAACATAACATTTTTTTTTTTTTTTTTTTTTTTTTTTTTTTTTGACGAGGGGGAAATCTTCCAAAGATACCCGACTCCCCGGGGGAGGAGCCGGGTTATGTGGGATTTTTACCCACTAAAACCCCCCCGGTGGCCCTCCGTGTGCAATTGAGGGGGGTTCCGGGAACTCAGAGAACACTCCGGAACCCCCTCGCACTGTGCGCTTTGGCGCTCCCCGCTGGTAGGCCGAGGCCTACCTGGTGCCTCCGCCACGGCGGTGTGCGGCCACCACACACCGCCGCCTTCCCGGAGCCGGTTGATAGACGGTTTGAGCCCCCGCTCTTGCCGTCCTCGGCTCCAAGGTCTCCTTTTAGTCGCCTCTTACGACAGGCAGGAGATACCGTAGTCCTATTCTACGCCCGGTACTACAGGGCTGCGCGGCCACACTAGCGGCGCCTATTGGCACCGCGTCTTCGGCCGCGTCGTCGAGTGGGGTCCGCCCGCTCCCTATCGCGTTCGGCCTCCTCCTTGCAAGTCATGACTGACTCGCAGAAGGAGGCCACGGCGTCCCACTGGGGTCGGCCAGACAGCATTCCGGCCACCACCGCAGGCAACCTGAGGTCCTCCCCGATCGCAGCGACGAGCTCTCGCCGCTGAGATTGCCACGCGGGGCAGACCTCCAGGGTGTGCTGAGCATCATCCCTGTCGGCGCCGCAATGATGGCATGCCGCCGACCTCTCCCGTCCGATCCTGTGCAGGTACTCACCGAAACAGCCATGTCCGGTGAGCACCTGCGTTAGCCTATAGCTAACTTGGCCGCCTGCGCGACCCAGCCACTCCTCAAAAACGGGCAGGATGGCCCCGACTACTCTCTGCCGCCGGCTCGCCGGCTCCAGGAGGCGCGTTCGCCACTCCTCGACGGCATCGTCGTGTGCCTCCTCCCGGAGCCGGGCGATGGCTCTGGGGGGCAGATCCTGCTCGGAGTCGCGCAAGCGACGAAGCCCGGCATAGACTCTTGCATCCATCGACGCCAAGATGTCCAGGGGGGGAAACCTGGCGAGGACGGCCGCCGCCTCGTGGGAGATCGTGCGATACCCGCGCGCCACCCGGATAGCCATCCGGCGCTGCACGCTCAGCAGTTTTGCCTTGCATGCACGGCTGCCGGACAGCTTCTCCGCCCAGATGGGTGCTCCATAAAGGGCGATGGAGCGCACGACCCCCAAATAGAGCCGCCGAACGCTCTCCCGCGGCCCCCCGAGATTCGGTAGGATTCGGTGCAGGGCACCCGCTACCTTATCGATCCGGGAGACCAATCGGTCGAAATGTTCGACGAACTCCCAGCGACCGTCGAGGACAACGCCTAGGTACTTCATGTACCTCCCCACCTGGACAACGGCGTCGCCTACTTGGACCGAGGAAGCTGGTGGTTCCTGTCCCCTTGGGAGGCCATGGAACCACAGCGCCTCGGTCTTCTGCGGGGCTACCTTCAGGCCCAACGCCTGGATCCTACGGATCACGGACGAGGTAGCGAGTTCGGCGAGACGAGTCGTACGCTCGAAATCGCCTCCCTCCGCTAGCACCAACGTGTCGTCGGCGTAACAGACTAGGTGAGTATCCGTGGGCAGAGAGATGCGCAGGACCGCGTCATACGCTAGGTTCCACAGGAGCGGTCCCAGAACTGACCCCTGCGGAACCCCGCAGTACATCTCTCTGCCGCAGGTCACCCCATCGCGGTCGACGTACTCTATGTGTCTGTCACACAAGTAGTCGCCGACGACGTTACGCAGGTACTCGGGCAAGCCATGGTAGACGAGCGCCCGCCGGATTGCACTCCAGGGCAGGGAGTTGAACGCATTCACGATGTCAAGACTGACTGCGAGCACCACCCTGCCCCGGGACACCGCCTCTTGTGCGACGGAGCGAACCCTGAGAATCGCGTCCACCGTGGAACGCCCGTGCCGGAAGCCGAACTGGCTGTCCGACAGATCCGGGCCCACGTTCCACAGGTGGAAGTTGATTCGCTCCGCTAACACGCGCTCGAATAGCTTGCCCGCCTCGTCCAACAGGCAGATGGGCCTGTAGGCTGACGGCGAGGTTGCTGGTCTGCCCTCCTTCCTCAGCAACACCAGGCGTGCCCGCTTCCACTCCGAGGGGAAGCGCCCAGACTTTGAGCATTCGCTCAGAAGAAGCCGGAACCGCTCGCCCAAGACGCCAAGAGCGAGCACCCAGGCCCGTCCCGGTATTCCGTCGGGTCCTGGGGCAGTGTTACGCACTGCAAGGCGCCTCACGGCTCGCACCAGCTCCTCCTTTTCTACGTCCGGGGCCTCCGGGGCAGGCAGCGTCGCCGCGCTCGGCGGGCCGTCCACAACGCGAGGGAAGAGGGTTTCAACCACTCTCCCCACAAGGTCGGGCTCCAGAGTCTCAGTAAGTGGAGGAACCCACGGTCTGAGCTTGTCCAGTACCATCTTGTACGGACGCCCCCATGGGTCCTGGTTGAGACTCTCCACGAATTCGTGGTAGGACCTCTCCTTGGCGGTTGCGACGGCCGCTTTGAAGGCTATTTCAGCCTCCCGGAACGCGGCGTACGCTGCCGTCCTCTCCTCGGGTGTAGCTCGGCGCCGTCTGCGTGCCCGAAGGTACACTCTCCTGGCGGCGTGACACGTTGCCCGCAACGCCGCCAGGTCGTCGGACCACCAATACGTGGCGGTGCGCTCCGTGGGCCTCGTTCGAGGCATGGCGGTATCGCAGACCTGAGTCATCCGGTCCCGGAACCATGCCGTCTCAGCCTCTGTGTCAATCACAGGAGGCGGCTCCGTCCAGGCCGCGACACTCGCAGCCGAGACGAGCAGATCCCGGTCCAGCTTCCTCAGGGCCCACCGCTTTGGCCGCGCATTCCCCTGCGGGGGTGGTGCGCGGCGGAAGCCCACCGCCACATCCATAAGGATGTAGTTGTGGTCCGACAGAGTGACCAGCTCCTCAGCCACTCGCCATCCCGATACGAGAGCGCCCGCCGATGCCGACGCCCAGGTGAGGTCCACAATGGACTCACCCTGCCACCGCACGCAGGTGCTGACGGAGCCCCGGTTCAGGAGAGTGAGGTCGAGGCTGGACGCCCACTCAAGGACTGCCTCGCCTCTCCCGTCATCCCGAGGCCCGCCCCAAGCCCGCGCATGGGCGTTGAAATCGCCCATGACGATGACAGGACGAGGCCGGCATCGGCGGACGCACGTCGCGAGACCGTCCAGGTAGGCCTCGTACTGGGCGAGGCCTATGTTGGGCGAGACGTAGCAGCCAATGATGGCAATTGGCCCCCATTGGACTGCCACGATACCCCGCCCCGTCTCGATCGGGAAACACGTCGGCGCCGCCTCTCCTCCCCCCCAATATACAGCCACGGAGCCCACATCGTCCGTGAACCACCGAGGGTGGTTTGGAACGGCATAGGGCTCCGCGACCACCGCCAGAGCAATCCGCCACTCCGCGAGAGTCTGCAGGAAAAGGTCCTGCGCCCCGCGGCAGTGGTTCAGATTGCCCTGCAGCAGTTTCATTGGAGGGTCGAAGGCGAGGCCTCCATGGCCTCCGGCGGGCTATTGCCCGATTGGGGCGGCGCGGCCGGTTTGGTATTGCCGGTGGTTGTGTTGGTAGCGGCTGTGCCCCTGCCTCTCCTCTTCGGGGGCGAGCACAGCTTGCTCCCCAAAGAGTGGTTTGAGGGGCGACCGAGGTCAGCGCAGACCGGGCAGTTCAGCGACTTCGCCGCGCAGTCTCTAGCTCGATGGCCAGGGACCCCGCAGGCGAAGCACCGAGTGCTGCGGTCCTCGCTGCTGGTGCACTGGCTCGCAACGTGTCCAGGCTCCAGACAGCGGAAGCACTTCAGTTGCCTCGGCGCCAGGGCTTCCACGCGCGCCGATATCCACTCCCCAATCCGAAGCCGCGGCGAGGCAAGGATCTTGCGCAGTGCGACGAGGGGGCAGCGGACCCAGGCCGTACCCATCCGCCGAGCGGTGTGGCGGATTTGGCCGACCCTTATTTGGTCGACGCCGCACTCCCCAACCGCCGCAACCGCAGCCGCGACTTCGTCCGGGGTAACGGACTCGTCGAGACCCATGACGCGCATGTCCCCCGTTTTCACGGGGCGTGCCACCCTGACGCCGAGGTCGGCCAGAGCCGTCTTTAGCCGCCCAGCGAGCTGATCGGCCTTGGCGCTGCTATCGGCTCCACTGACCTCCAGCACCAGTCCGCCGTTCATGGCCCGCTTTTGGCGGACCTCCTGCAGGCCGCAATCCGCCAACCTTACGCGGGATCTGGCCGTGGCCATCACCTGCGCGTAGGTGACTTCCGCACCTTGTGGCACCGTCAAGGTGATGGCTGCGGAGGTGGGCGGTCGCGGCGGCTTAGCCGAAGCCGGCGGCTTATTAGCGGGCTTTTGGGCAGCCGGTTTTGCCTTCTTGGCAGCGACCGTGGCCCAGGTTTGGGACGCTGGGACACGAGTTTCCGGCCGCTTGGAGCCCGACGGTACCGCCGGCAATGGTGCAGAGGGAGGAGGAAGGGGAGCGCCTTGCGCTTTCGTCCTCCTCTTTCGACGGCTCCTTTTGCCCGTCGCCGGTGCGGCCACAGGTGCCGCTGTCTCCGCTTTCTCAGCGGGCGCCGTCGCCTTCTTTCCCAGCGGGGGACGAATCGCCCTGTCTGGGAAGAGATCCGCCATGAATTTGGCGAACCTCTCGTCCATGAGTTTAGCCACATGGGACAGGGTCAGGTGATCCTGTGCACCATGCGGCTCCCTGGACGAAGTCGGCGCGGCTACAGCGGCACCTTTGGTGCGGAGGGCCTGCAGCTCAGCTGCAACGGAGGACATCCTCGCCTCGAGGTCGGACACCTTGGAACGCAGGGCAGCGTTCTCGCGTTCCAGCATCTCGACCGTAGTCGAGGATGTGGTGCGTTGCGCCAGTTCCTCCGCTGCAGCCTTCACTGTTCGGGCGGCCAGGCGCAGCTCCCGTACGAAGTTGCCCTTGAGGTTGCGGGACTTGCTCGCAACGGCCTCCACGACAGTCAGCTTCTCGAAGATTCGAGCGCCGATGTCGGCCGTTGGTTGCTGCCGCATCTCATCCGCCAGTTCCTCCCCCGAGGGCAGGCTTCGGCAGGCCCTGGTCTCGGCCTCAGTGAAGGCGAAGAGATCCTCGCCATCTACCTCGTCCGATGGCCTCTTCGCCTTCGGCCGTTTGGTCGAGGGCGTGGCCGCACTTGCCGGCATTGGCCGCTTCCGGTGGGACCCGGATGATGCCATTGACACGAATGACATCATCGACGAGTCCGATTCGCAGTCGCTGTCGAGAGGAGCGCTGCTACGGGAGGCAGGCCGAATGAAATCGGCGTGCTGCCTCACCACCTTCGCTGAGGTGCCCGCAGGACACCTCTCTGAGTCGCTTGCCACGACCTCACTGCTTCCAGCACGACCCATTGGGGTGCTGGAAGCAGTAAAACTGCCCGTGGCGGTAGTACCTACATTGAGCGCGCTTGCGCGGCCCAATGGGAGTCCGTGATTGCCCCCCCCAGAATACGAGGGGCAGCCCGACGCCAGAGTGGCGCCGGGGAGGGATTCTCCTGCCCTTTTGGGGCCGGTACCCTCCTGGGGTAGTTTATTTTGATCAGCGGACATCATGTTTTTGGGAGAATACACACGTTGCTTTCCCAACACAACGCGGGGGGTTTGGTCGCTAATGACTGGTGTACCCTCCAGCCGCTCTTGCGAGCACCTCTACGCCACGTGCCACAACGCAGAGGATTAGGGATTTTTATAGAGGTTGTCTCCTCGCGGTCCGCCGGTGAAGGCAGGGCCCTCGGTCCCGGTACGCCGGGATTACGATCTAAGTGCACACCAAGCACCACTCTAAAAGTAGAGTGGGTGGTGTGCCTCATCTGAGACCTGACAAGTCAGGGCCCAGGCGACCCTCCCCGCCAGATTATTCGCCGTTGGCCAGCAAGATCTCATAAAGAGAAGTTACTGACCAACGCCCAGGGTGCACCGGCCCTTGCCACTGCCTTTCTACCGGATTCAAAGAATCAAATAGAACGGCAGCAGTGCGGGCAAACGAGGAGGTTATCTGGCACAGCACCCCAACATAACATAACATAACATAACATAACATAACATAACATAACATAACATGACATAACACAACACAACATAACATAACATAACATAACATAACATAACATAACATAACATAACATAACATAACATAAACTCACGCCTGCATCCCAGAGGGGTAGGCAGAGACCAGGGACTGCCACTTGCTACGATCTTGACAGATCACTTTCGCTTCCTCAACATTCATTAGTCGTTGCATGCACGCAAGAGGAAAGCTCGGTCATCCAGGTACTATAGATAAAGTATTATATCTATAGGATTACATATCGATACCGAGTCAGCTAGTATTTATAATTATATGTATGGAATTGAAATTTTTTTCGCGACTTGTAGTTGTCCTTATAGGGAAACAAACTTGTTAGTATTGACGAAGAGCCTCCCACTTTCGCGTGTAAATGGCGATTATGAAAAACCCTGTATGGTGAGAAAGTGAACTACATTTTGCTCTAATTTTTATCTAAACTACTCACTCAATTGTAACTATTGCTATTTGGTTCTAAATTATGATTAAAATTTTTAACAATTTCGATTTCACTCTGTAGTAAGCCTCTCGAGTTTGGACTTGTTTGTTTATTTTTACGAGTGTGATAGATTACACTTGGTAACTGGGTCTGATGATGAAGCCGAGAGGAACTACTACTTGTAAAAGCTTCGAGTTTATACTCATTTTGATGTAGGTACTTTATACAGTGCTTTACTGAAAAAAACGTGTCTTTTTGTCGCCACTTTTTTCCTAACTGCCTTACCCCCGGTTTCTCGTGCACTAACAATCTTTTACTAGACAATTAACAGCTGCCGTAGGTACTTACATATTATAAATAATAGGGGTTAAAGTATGAAATTGCCGTTTTATTGCAATAGGTTCTTTGAATTGACATAGAATTTTTATGGTTTGAGGTTTTCGAATGAAACTTTTTTCAAATGGTTTCTATGATGTTCTTTTTTTAAAAAATGTGAAACATTTGAATATCGACTTTCAATTGTTTTTGTTATTCAATTTAGACAAGAAAGATGGATACTGTGAAAATTCGAGTGATTTTTGAATACGAGTTCCGACGCGGAACTAACGCGGCAGAAACAGCCCGCAATATCAATGCTGCGTTTGGAGAGGGGTCTACTAATGAACGCACCGTGCGATTTTGGTTTAAACGCTTTCGTGATGGAAATTTCGACTTAAAGAACGAGCCACGAGGAAGACCGCCCACACAGGTGAATAACGATGAATTAAGAGAGATAGTGGAAGCCGACCCTAGTCAAACTATCCAGGAATTAGCGGCATGGTTTAACGTTACCTTACCCACAATATTGACTCACTTGCGTCAAATCAATAAAATAAAAAAATATGAAAAATGGGTGCCTCATAATCACTCGAATTTTCGCAGTATCCATCTTTCTTGTCTAAATTGAATAACAAAAACAATTGAAAGTCGATATTCAAATGTTTCACATTTTTTTAAAAAAAGAACATCATAGAAACCATTTGAAAAAAGTTTCATTCGAAAACCTCAAACCATGAAGATTCTATGTCAATTCAAAGAACCTATTGCAATAAAACGGCAATTTCATACTTTAACCCCTAATAGTTCAGGAATCAAATCTAATTTTTTTTTCGAAATTCAAAGACAATTTTTTATTATAATTTAATTACATATATATACCTAGTTTCGTACAGTCCTGTCCCGGGTTCGTACGGAGATACACGCTGCCTAGTTGCAACGCTCTGCTGTCTAGCTAAAACCAGTGATTCCCAATCTGTACGATGTTTCGATGTGGAAGTTGCCACTCCGAGGCAAGTGACGGTGCTCTGTGCAGTGGGTGTAAGCGCCGGTTTGACTTCTCCTGTGCTGGTATAACAGAAAATGGATACCGAAAACTAGGTAAAACTAAAATATCGGCATGGCGCTGCCCTGAGTGCAAAACGGGTGCCTACCTACCAGCTCCAACTTCCGCCGAGGTCCAACCAATCACCCCATCCGGAAACAAAAACCTATTACTTGGAACTACGACCGGAATTGAACCTGCCGCTGCACCTACGAACCTGTCATCAAGTTCAATCGATAAGATTTATGAAGAGCTCCAAAAGGTCAACCTGAAGCTTGCTCCATTGACCAATCTTGCAGACGATGTAAAATTGATAAAGGACGACGTAAACCAACTAAAATCATCTGTGGAGATGGCTCACGACTCCATTAAATCGTTTACTGAAAGGATCAACTCACTTGAAGCCAGGGTGAAGAAATGTGAAGAACTTACGAATATGATCCCCACTCTAGAAGCTGAGATCAAGAGAACTTCCCAGGTCCTGCAAGAGAAAGAGCAATGGCACCGCGCAAATAACGTTGAGATAAAGGGAATTCCTCAAAAGAACGACGAGAACCTTTATAACATAGCCATGAAAATCGGAGACATCTTGGGCTATCCCATAAAAAAAGAAGATCTTAATCATGTATCTAGGATTCAGACCCATAATCCTACTGCAATAAAACCGATCCTTGTGTCTTTTATTAACCGCTACAAAAAAGAAGACTACATAGCCGCAATGCGCAAACGCAAGTCACTGACTCTTGACTGTATCGGCTACAAGGGTGAAAGCAGAGTTTACATCAACGACCACTTAACTGTCTACTACAAACAACTGCTAACCAAAGCAAAAGAACTGAAGAAGGAAAAAAATTTTCAATTTATTTGGGTAAGCCATTGCAAGATCCTGGCAAAGAAAACGCCTACATCAAAAACCATCCAGATAAACTGCGACGCCGATCTCCTAAAAATAACATAAGAGTATGTACAAAAAGTATCTTACAAAACGTTCACAGTTTGAGAAGCGCTATGCCTAGTAACTATTTCCATCGTTTAACTATTGTTTCGCTGTTTTTGCTTATTATTATACTAGCAGTTGCTGAATGCATTACCTACCTAACTGTCATAGAAATAAGGACGATATTTCTTTCAAGAAGCTCGCGTTCCGACAGAGTATTTGAATCCGACCGGTCGGCCTTACCTCATTATCAAAGCATTATTTTTCTAATGCTGATGCTAATAAGGTCGACTTTTTTGATGTTCTGCGTGTTGAAATGTTACGATGTTTTTTACCGCCCCGTTGCTTTTGCTTCTATTTTCACATCGCTCTTAAGTAGATATGGCGTGCCTTAATATCTATTACCAAAATGCTCGAGGCCTACGTACTAAGACATCCCATTTTAAGCGATCACTACTACTAAGTACCTATGATATAATAGTTATAACCGAGACTTGGCTGCTGGATGGAGTATACGACCAAGAATTAATTAATGACGACTATTTTTTGTGGCGTCGCGATCGCGATTACGAGGCTACCTACCAAAGTCGTGGCGGTGGAGTTATGATCGCTGTGAGGAAGGAGTTAACAGTTAGTGAGCATACCGAATGGCGGTCCTCAGCGGAAGATCTCTGGATCACCATTAACCTTAGGTCTATGAATGGGCGCCAGTCTACTGCACTGCACCTCTGTGTTATTTATCTATGCCCCCAAAATAGAGGCAACTCCTTTTCTACGCAGCTTTCTAATTTCAGTGAAAAATTATTCGATATATTCTCCGAGAACGCCAGTGACAAATACCTAATTTTGGGTGACTTCAACCTAAGCAACATAGAATGGTCACCGAATTTGTGCCATCTCGATCCGTCGAACGTAGCCGGCGGAAGTCAAGAACTATTTTTTGATACTCTGGAACAATGCGGACTATGTCAGTACAATAGCATAAAAAACTGTAATAACAGAATACTCGACTTGGCTTTATCTAACTTAAAATTAACAATTCAGGCCTGTGACGATCCGCTTGTTCCAGAGGATGCACACCATAGATCCCTTCTCATAGAAATGAATATTGCCTCGAGTTCCTTTCTAAAAAATTGTGGTAGAATGCGATACTTCTATAAATCTGGGAATTATCCGTTGATAAGGTCCGAGATGGATAAAATGTCCTGGCAAACATTATTTGACGACTGTGCTCACATAAATGATGCTATAAATATTTTCTATAATAGTATTTACGATTTGAGGGACAAATTTGTCCCTCACAAATTCGTCTCAAGCCGATCTTTCCCGCCGTGGTACACACCCGCACTTAAAAAACTAATAACAGAAAAAAATAAATATCATCGGAAATATAAAACTTATGGTAACCTATCAGACTATAGCTCCTTTTCATGGCTCCGCAAACAAATAAAAGAGACCGAAAACGACTGCTATACGCAATATATAGCGGGAGTTGAGAGCTCTATTCTCACCAACCCAAAAGTTTTCTGGTCACATATTAAGTCCACAAAAAGCCCTAAAGGTAATTATCCATCTAACATGCACTACGGTGAGATTGTGGCGGAGACAGGGGAATCCATATGTAACTTATTTTCAGATTACTTTCAAACCACATTTCTCATTACTAACGATGATCTGGCCCAACCTTCCACTTATCCTCCTGGTGACATCGATTCCGCGGCTTGCATAAGTAATATTGAGGTAAACAGAGAGGAGGTGTACAGACTCCTAAAATCGCTTGATCCTAACAAAGGGGCGGGTCCCGATGGGATCCACCCAATATTCATTATTGAATGTGCTGAGAGTCTAACTACTCCTATTTATGAACTGTTCTCGCGATCATTGTATGAGGGAGTGGTTCCTGAGGTGTGGAAGCAGGCATTTATAACACCGGTTCATAAAAAAGACAATAGAAATAACATTGCCCATTATCGGCCTATATCAAAATTAAACTTATTTTCTAAAGTTCTTGAAAGAATAATATACGAACAAGTGTACTGTGCTCTGAAACCTACTTTCACTCCCGAACAACATGGATTCCTCCAGAAAAGGTCCACAGTATCTAACCTTATACTTTTTCATGACAAAATCTCCTCAATCATGGATTCAGGTCATCAGGCAGATACTATATTTACCGACTATAGTAAAGCATTCGATAGAATTGACCACTTGATACTACTGATTAAGTTGCAGAAAGCGGGAATTCATGGCAATCTATTTAGATGGTTCTCTTCCTACATAAAAAATCGATTACAGTCTGTCGCCATCAATGGTTACCGATCTGGCTGGAAACCGGTTCCGTCGGGCGTCCCACAAGGTTCTCTTCTGGGGCCGCTCCTCTTCATTATCTTCTTAAATGACATAAATGCCTGCTTTCGGCACTCCTACATTCTCTTATTCGCCGATGATATGAAAATATTTAAAGAAATCAGCAATTCCGGTGACTCCAAGCTCCTGCAAGATGATCTGCTTCGGTTTGAAGCCTATTGTACTCTAAATAAACTAGATCTCAATGTGTCTAAATGCTCCCTAATGACCTTTTCGCGGAAAAATACCATAATTGACTTTTCGTACACTATTAAAAACCAACGGCTCCGGAAAGTGGACCATATGCGTGATTTGGGCATTATTCAAGACTCAAAATTACTATATGATAATCACATTAACCAAATTGTAAAGAAAGCTTCGAAAGCACTGGGCTTCCTGATAAGATCATGCACTCACTTCAAGAATATAAAAACTATTAAAGTACTGTACTGTTCTTATGTTCGTAGTGTCCTTGAGTATGCTTCTTCGGTATGGAACCCTCGTTATGCTCAATACGTAAACAGGATAGAATCGATTCAAAGGCGGTTTCTAAGGTACTTACAATTTAAAACCAAGGCATATGACAGCAACTACAACGGGCGCTGCATTAGACATCACATACTTCCTTTAGAAATTAGACGTACGATAAGCGACATCGTATACCTTTTCAAAATTGCAAATGGGTATGTAGACTCAGCGGACTTACTAGCCAATATAAGATTGGTAGTCCCCTACTCTTCTGATACACGTAGATCCCTAAGATTGTATGTTCCCCGCGCGAGGACCAACTATAGGCAAAACTCCTTTCTGATCCGAGCATGTAACCTATTTAACTCAATAAGCAATAGCGTAGACTTGTTTAGTACGAAGCGCAACGAATTAATCAAACACTTTGTGGACAACTTCGTTGAGGCTGTGAACAATCCTGTATTGAGATCTCTGTAAGAAATACAAGACTTTTTTCTCGATCTGCATGTAACATCATCTAGCTCTGTATCAATTTAAAGTATTAATAATTTAAACATTGAAGAAGCAACAATTAACCTAACCAAAATTAGAACCCTCTTTTAAATTTAGTGCTAACTGCGAGACTAATCCATGGCTTTTTTGTGCCATTAATTTACTTACTGTATTTTACTACTGTAAGCTGTAAGATCTCCAAATGTAAAAAAAAAAAAAAAAAAAAAAAAAAAAAAATAAACGGCCGTATTTTTTTTACGTTACTTGGAAGGTTTTAATTTCAACTCGATACCTCCACGCGTTCCCGAGATAAAGGATCCTGACAGACAGACGGATGGACGGACGAACAACAAAGTGATCTTATCGTCCAGTGAAAATGGACGAAAAAAAAATAGTCGAAAAAAAGCGCTGAGGTTGCATTAATTCGCGACAAGCTGGATTTTTGTATAAGTCTTAAGTATGTGATTACAAATGCTATGTCAAAAGTCCCCATCGATCCTGCTTGTGCCTGTGCTGGTTGTTTTATATTCGAGATTACAGGTCACAATTTTTCGTTTTTTGCGTGTATCTCTGAAACGGCGAGAGAGAAACCAAATTTGTACATCGTAAAGTTTTGTACAAAAAAGGAATCAGTATTTTTTTCCATATGAAGCACCGTTCCTGATTTATCGTGATTTCTATTCTAAGAAAAATTTGCATAAAAAATATCGTTTCTGCACCTGCAATATTTGTTAAATGACTAATCCAACAATACTCCACACTATGGGATACAAAAAAAAAATCATCCCCAATGTAAGTGTGGGGGAGGTACTTACGCCAATTTTTTTTGAAGATTTGGTTTTACCGTTTTGTCGGCGTAATGGGAGGTTTTCTTTTTGACTATTAAAAAAAATTGTTCCCAAGAACTCTATAGAACTACGTTACTAGCCGTGCGTTCCGATTTGCGACTGTGAGCTGACATGCGCAAATCGGAACGCAGCGCACTACAGATCGCTCACGGCTCACGTATTCGTGCGTGTTCGTGTCTATTCTATGATACAATAGCCGTTCCAAAGTGGACGTCAATGGATATTGCGATAACGTGAATGGATCCATTCGGAATGATATTTATTTATGATGTTACCATGACATATGTAAGTTTTCTTTTATGATCTAAAAATCAAATTACATCAAAGTGAAATAATCAAAAAATAATGTGACGTTCCGTTCCTTGCAGTAACTTCCCATGTTCAGCGCCATTTATGCAGCGAATAGGGAATAATTTAAAAAAGAAGAAAAAGAAAATCCCTCATTAATACATATACATAACATAAGCAGCCTATATACGTCCCACTGTAGGGCACAGGCCTTCTCTCAGGGAGAGAGTACATATATATTTGTTAAATTAAACTTTCTAGTACTAATAGTCCCTGAGTTAAGCCACGGAGATTGAATAATCTTCTCCTTTGTAGTAAAATAGTTCTTCAGATGAGAGCCTTACAAGGTCTTCACCTTGGCGTCTCCTCTGAGAGACTGACGACATCCCAGGTGATATTCTCTAGCTTTTGTTGGAGGTCTTCAAATCGCGCGTTATCTCTTAAAGTCTTTGTGTTAACGTACTCAGGGTCACCGGGTTTCTTCGGGAGATTACGCGGACAAACAGACAGACCGACAGACGGATGGACATGGTGAAACTATGAGGGTTCCTTGTTGACTACGGACCATAAAATTTGCCGAGTGCACGACCTCTGAAGTGTTGTGGAAATGTATACATATAATTGTAAAAATGACTTTCCTACAGTCTGAAATCGTGATAACTCGAGAACGGTGCTTCGTAAGGAATAAAGTGCTGATACATTTTTTTTAGAGAATTTTATGATCTACAAACTTATAAAAGTTATTTTTCCGGTACTCTTACCGTTTCAGAGATAAACGCGAAGATAAAATATGTGACCTTTGACCTCGGATAAAAGACTTTTGATATAGCTTTATACTTACTATATACTTTATTGCACATTTATAAAAACACATGAATAAAACAAAACATTTTAGCAGAAATCTCTTCCAGCCAACCCTTGATGTGGTGATACGAACATTATAAACAAGCTTTTGTAATTATGTATTTAAGATCTATACAAAAATCCAGCTTATCGGGAAGTCATGTTACGGATTGAACTCAGTAGGCCACTAATTTTTAAAATCAAAGAACATCCTTTTGTATCGCCTGTTATTTTTTGGCTTAATCTGTAACCTACTAAATAAGAAGCAAATAAATGAATAAATAAAAAATGCAATCTCCACATCCATCTTGACTGGACTATAAGGGTTCCGTTTTTTACTTTTGAGGTAAGAAACCCTAAAAACAACTGGGGAACTAGTGTACTGGAAACCGGAGATTATTCTATCGCTATTCATAAGTACAGATACAATCTACATCTGTCAACCCTTCATGCTGATAGTCGTGAAGATAAACACATTAGCAAAAGCGGCGAATGATTTGCGTATGATATTTCCTCGTAGACGTAACGTCATTTATCAAGAGGACGTGCGAGTCTGCTGAGAATAGACCCATTCTAGGCTGTACAGTCGCCAGCCTTTACATTTTTGTTACAAGATCGCCAGTAACGCAACTGAGTAGAGTGCACGCGTGTGAAGGTTGAAGTGGCGTCGACAGTACCATCAGCGACAAAATTATACGTCGACAGCACCTATAGTTTTTGATATTTTGTGCGCCTGTTGTGTTGGTCTCTTGTCGATTAAGTGGTCCCCGGTTCGTTTCTCGACGTGTGTACCTACACAGGCGACAAGTTCTCATTTTAATTTCAAGTCGCTCGTACTTTACATAATTTCCTATTTCTGTATCACTGACTGGGAAATTTGGCCAATGGGTCAATGGAATCGGGAGTTCAAAATCAACAGTTGTGGATTTATTCTGGCTTAAAGACTTA
Organism: Yponomeuta cagnagella; assembly: GCA_947310995.1. Classification (NCBI taxonomy): domain Eukaryota; kingdom Metazoa; phylum Arthropoda; class Insecta; order Lepidoptera; family Yponomeutidae; genus Yponomeuta; species Yponomeuta cagnagella. The sequence continues at coordinate 2,422,458 of OX371279.1, forward strand.
AAAATTCTCATAGTGAAATAAAACACTGCACGTATAGTCCAAATGTATAATCTTCCTTTGATTTACAATACTTGATTTAAAACACAACGGGCATAGGTTACCCTTATAAAGTTATCTTTACAAATTGTATGCTCGAACGGGCATAGGTAACCCTTATCAAGTTGTCACGACTAGCTCCTGGATAGGAAATGAATCCCGTCCTTTGTGGCCACATCTTTTAATAGCTTAATCCCCACTCCGGACAGCTTCGGAATGACAGCTTGATACAGGGTTGCCATTATAAAAAAAAGTCTAATTTAAAATAGTAAATAATCGTAGTTTTAAATATATTAAGTAGAAATCAAATAAATTAACCGATGTAACACACAAAAATGACAGTTTAAACCATATTAACATAGAAATCATAACATTCGGCCATCCGATAACGTGCAGCCACCTGGCGCACGTCTACATAAAACAAAATATTACAAATAAATCATTTGTCTTTCGTTATAACTAAATTGTACATTCTATAATAAAAAAAAACCAATTTCACAATTGTCTATCATGTACTTCTTGTGACAGCAATGAACATAGAAATCATAACATTCAAACTTTTGATGCAATTAAAATTATTAAAATTATAAAAGCTATTTAGAATTATATACGCCCTACGATTAATGATACGGGAGGTCGTCTTACTGTGAACCCTTTCTTAAACGAGTATTACTAATTTATTTTATAATATTTTTTTTTTTTTACAATGTACACTTTTACACTTACAATGAGCACTGTACAATTACATAGCATAACATTTACTCAATATCACTGTTGTGCTCGCTACTGCTGCTACTGTTGTCTGTATTATGTACCTCTAGAGCTTTCACATGAATCCAAGGTCTGATCCTGTCTGAAGCTATTACAGTTTCATAGGGTTTTCCTTTCTTTTTAAAGCCAGGTACATCGGATATTCTGTAGCGATCGTTCCCCAAAACTTCGACAATTTTATATGGACCCACAAATTTTGACAGAAGCTTAGTGCTTTGTTTGTTATTATCAAAATTGTTTCGGCAAATTTTTACTAAATCATTGATTTTGTACTCTGTGGCAGGGACCCGATTTGAGTCATGTCGTTCCTTGCATTTAGCTTGCTGTTTACTTATATTATTACTGATACTATCTCTGATCTCTTCTATGTCAGTGATACTAGTATTATTTTCGGTGTCTACGTTAAGTTTATTGGATAAAGCATCTTTCATTTTCATTCCAAACATAGCTTCTGTCGCCGTTTTCTGAGTAGAGGCATTAATAGTATTGTTAATACCCCATTGGATTTTTCCCAGACACTTGTCCCAGTCGCGTTCATGCCCAAGTGAATTTTGTGCTGATAATGAGTGCAAAATCGTCTGATTAAATCTTTCAGCTTGACCATTGGCCCTGGGACAAGCGACTGCGTTTAAAACGTGTTTTATACCATGAGCATCACAAAAGGTTTTAAAGGCTATTGAGGTGAAGGTAGAACCACGATCTGATATTATTCTAGCAGGAATTCCAAAGTCATAAAAGATTTTTTCGAGAACTTTTAATGTGTTTTTCGTCTTAAGGTCTCTGATCGCCCTTACGAATAGATATTTGGTGAAAGCATCAACCACTGTCAATATATAACCGTTGCCGTCTTTGCTTCGGACAAATGGACCAAGATGATCCATGTGGAGCGTGTGAAAGGGTATGTTTATCTTTTCAATCGGATACAAATATCCTGACTTTTGTTTTGCCGCATTATCTTTATTGTAAGCACATTCAAGACAAGCTGCAACATATTTTTTTACGAATTTTCGTAACTTCGGGAACCAATACTGTTCGCGAATTCTTTCGAGGGTTTTGGCGTACCCCAGGTGACCAATGTCATCGTGATTGGCTCGACATATTTGCCACCGGGCACTCCGAGGAACGACCAAACACAGTCGTTCATCTACCTTTCTATACACCGTATGGTTTTTAACGACAAAGTTCTTTTTAACATCCTTACATTCCTGATCATCCTCAGGTCTAAGAATTTTGAGAATGCGAGATACCTCAGGGTCTGCTATTTGTAATGATAATAGCCAGTTCTCCTGCTCAATGCTAAACACATTAACGGAAAGGTTATCACCCGATTCCCCTGATAGTCTGGTGTTTCGGCTCAACGCGTCAACGTGCGACATTTGTACACCGGGTCGATACTCAATATCAAAGGTATATTCGCATATTTGTAGCCACCACCTTGCTATTCGGGGAATCAGATCGCGTTTTGTAAGTGTGGTTCTAAGCGCAGCACAATCTGTGTATACCTTGAAATGGATCCCTAAAAGGTACACTCGGAATTTCTTTAATGAGCACACCACTGCCAGTGTTTCCAGTTCATAGGAGTGTAAATGCTTTTCCTCAGGTGTGGTCTGGCGGCTGAAATAGGCAACAGGCTTCAAAACTCTTGAATCCCGTTGCCACTGCATTAGTATACCTCCTACGCCCAGAGAGCTGGCGTCAGTATGCAATTCTGTCTCCAGAGTGCGATCGTATAAAGCTAGAACGGGACGACTAGCCAGACTTTCTTTAAGATGTGAAAATGCCCGTGTCTCTGTATCAGTCCACCGCCAAACGGCATCCTTCCTCAACAGGGTTGTTAACGGCCTAGCAATTTCCCCGTAACCCTTGATAAATTTTCGGAAATAACCAGTTAACCCGAGAAATTGTCGCACCTCATGAACGTTGCGAGGTGTGGGAAATTCCTTGACCGCCAACACTTTAGTTTCCCCGGGCTGTATTCCCTGTGCAGAGATATCATACCCTAAGTAGCTGACCTTGGTGTCAAAGAAACGACACTTGTTCAGTTTTAAGGTCAGGCCGTACTGCCTAAAGACCTTCAGTAAATCCTCCAAACGTTGAAACATTTCTTCGATGTTTCTTGAAGGTATTAGTACATCATCTAGATATGCTAAAGCATACTCAAATCTTCTGTACCCAAGAATTTTGTTGATTGCCCTCTGGAAGACCGCCGGGGCATTGGCCAAGCCAAAGGGCATCCTTTTAAATTCATAGTGCCCGTCAGGCGTGACAAACCCCGTGAGATGTTGACTATCCTTGGCCATCGGGATTTGATAGTACCCGGACGCCAGATCTAGTGTCGAGAAGTAACTATTACCGTTTAAATTGGAAATTTGGTCTTCTATGAGGGGAAGGGGGAAGCGATCTTTGACCGTTTTGTTATTTAAGGCTCTGAAATCTACGCAAAGCCTCTGCTCCCCAGTTTTCTTTTTAACCATTAAAATTGGGCTGGCGTAATCTGATTTAGATTCTTGAATAATATCGTTTCTTAGTAAGTCTTCTATAGTTTCACGAACCTGTTCGCGCTCATAGTGGGACAGACGGTATGGACGGTACACTATCGGTTTATCGTCTGTAAGTTCAATGCTCATCTCTATCTCTGTTGTACACCCTATCTCTTCCAAATTAGTAGCAAAACAGTCGCGATACTCTTGTAACAGGGAGTACAAGTCAGCTTTTTGCTTTTCATCAAGTCCTGGCCCAGTTTTAATATCATTCCTGTCAAGGGGTTTTAATTCGGAATAATCTTTAAGGATTCTATTAACTTGGCAGGTTTCCCGTTCGGTAAATGGAATTGACCTGGCTATCAAAGAGCCCTTTTTGAAATTTAAGGGTTTTTGAGACAAATTTGAAATTACTACTTCGCCCTTGCCACAAGAAATGTGGTAGGCGCCTTGTAGTAAACGGTACTCTCTACCGGGCTCTGTAACACTATGACCCTCTATCAATATGTCTCCTGTATAATCAAGCTCTCCCAAGTGTATGGAAAGCAAGCCCGTTTTTAAAATTTCAGCGTTGTCGGTGACGTAAAGTTTTAGAGATGTGCCATTGTCACCAGAGATATTTGTATGTGGCGTTTTATAGAATGTCAGCTTGAGACTATCCTTCAAAACAGTAATGAACGGCTGTTCGGTGAAGTTTTGGCCAATAATCAGTGACGTCTGCATGTGCACGTCATCCACAACCAACACTTCTATACTACTTTCGATCTCATCAATCTTTACAGATGCATATGATTTATACAGGGGTACAACCGATGATTGGCCAAATCCTTTTACCACGGGCACATTGTCAAAAGTTGGTTTCAGTTTTAATAAGTCTGCATCAGCCTTTCGCAAGAGAGTGCACTCACTTCCGAAGTCTATAAATGCTTCGAGGGGATGGTCATCAACAATGACAGTTTTAAAGAATTTATCATTGGCGCTGCTGGTTATATCGATTTTCATCGTGTTCTTTTCGGTGGCGTTTTCAGATTGGTTGACGGTAAGATTCCTAGGGTTGATAGGATCTAGTTTACATCCTTCGTTATCATGTCCGATCCTATTGCAACGTTTACATTTAAGTATAGGTTTCGTACATTTATAAAAAGGGTGACCCCTAGAACGACAATTATAGCAAGTAATCGAGCTCGAAAAGGAGCTGTGAGAGCTTGTGCTGGGTTTTTCTTGGTTTAGTCTCGGTGTCGATCGATCTCGCAATTTAATATTGAGAAGAGGTTGTGGCTTTTGAGATGAAAGATAGTTTAGTAAGTCCTCGGGCTCAGAAGTATTTAGGGTCTGTGCCCCATTCCTGATTGACCTGTCACTGATGCCATACACAATGCAATCAACAGCCTTTTTACCAGTGATTTCACATCTGTTTAGTAAGCTTAATTTATCATAGAAATATTCACGCAAACTTTCATCATTTCGTGAAGTACGGTTTAACATTTCTTCTAAAATACGGCCATAATTCTCTTCATTTGGAAATGCCTTGCGGAGTTTTGCCTGCCACTCGCCCCATGTATAAATAACCGTCGGCAAGGACTCAAACCATTTCTTTGCCAGGCCAACCAATTTTTGAAGTGCGAAATGCGTAGTTTGTTTTTCGTTCCAATCGTATATGACTGCGCACTCATTAACCTTCTTTAGCCAGCATTCGATGGTTTGAGTTCTATTGGATGGATCGAACTCAGATACGACATTGTTCATATTGTTGTTAGCATAGACAGATTTCTTACTTGTTTTGCCTTTCCATTTGCTAAGCATCTTTAACATCTCCTTCTTAGAAAGCCTGCTTGCAGCCTTGCGAATCTTTCGGGGTACCTCATCGCTCGAAGTGGATGACGAAGATGAAGAGGACGATGAAGACGGACTTCTTCGTCTTGATTTCTTTGCTCGTCGGTGTCGTTTTTTGGGGGGTGTATCAGGTGGAGTGCCGCCCTGGCCCTCCATCGGCATTGTAGTAGCCTTTACTTCAACCTAGAATTATTAATCACGACGTAATCTTTTCATTTTAACACCTTTCCATAAACTAACAAATAATTCATTCTTTAATTTTCCTTAAACTTCAGAATTCTTTTGTTGCATTGCTTTAACTTCAATATTCGTAAAATATCCAGCCAACTATACAGCTGGCTCAACAATTATCCAGCAACTATGTGACTCACTCAATAACCAACCAGTAGCAAACCTAGCTACTCAATCCAGCAGCAAACATAGCCACTCAGTAAACCAGCGAGTACACATAGTATGCTCCCAAACTTTATCCAGTGAATATTATCACTCACCTCACTAGCATGTGTAACTAAAAATTCTACCTTCAAATCTCAAATCATAAAGAATATAAAAATCTAAGCATGTGCACAGTTAATATTAAAAACTATCGGTTCCAACCCTTGCCAATTTCCAGTGTTGACGGCTTTAAATATCTTTTCAAACCCCATTGGTAAAACTTTAAATTATTTGCTGGTATAGGAATGCGTCATGAAATACATAGGTAACTCTTTCCTTTTACATGAGTACTCGTAAATTTCGAGGTGTAGCTCCGACCAAACGCCATGCAATTCTTTGACATGGTGTACTGAATAACATTCAAATAAAAATATCCCAAACAATATAATCCACCGACCCTGCTCACACATCCACACTTAACAATCCAGTAAGTGTGCGACTTGCTATTGGAGTGTAGCCCCAATCAAGCAAGTCGCGTACAAACATTCATGAAAATTAAACAACGCACTACCAGAGTGTAGCCCTGATCAAATGCGTTGCAACTTCCGAATACAGGATAACGCAGTTAGGTATGTGGCGTACAAACAAGAAGAGAAGACAGATTTTAAAGTTTATTTTTACTATACCAGCCAATAATTACTAAATAAAAGAGTAGGCGTGATAGTAGAAAAATTATAACGTACCTTTTGTTCGGTTCCCACTTGCTGAAGTGAAATAAAACACTGCACGTATAGTCCAAATGTATAATCTTCCTTTGATTTACAATACTTGATTTAAAACACAACGGGCATAGGTTACCCTTATAAAGTTATCTTTACAAATTGTATGCTCGAACGGGCATAGGTAACCCTTATCAAGTTGTCACGACTAGCTCCTGGATAGGAAATGAATCCCGTCCTTTGTGGCCACATCTTTTAATAGCTTAATCCCCACTCCGGACAGCTTCGGAATGACAGCTTGATACAGGGTTGCCATTATAAAAAAAAGTCTAATTTAAAATAGTAAATAATCGTAGTTTTAAATATATTAAGTAGAAATCAAATAAATTAACCGATGTAACACACAAAAATGACAGTTTAAACCATATTAACATAGAAATCATAACAATAGTAACAAAAATATAGTTCTCTCGTCATCTTAGTGAAACTTTCTCGCGAGCTTAAATGTGAAGAACTATATAAACACCTTTGCGGTGCAAAAAATAATAATTTTACACAATCCAGTTACAAAAGTAAGTATTGGAATCGTAAGAACTCCTTTTTATGCAAAGTAAATAAAATTGTAACTTTTATTATGTGAGGCCTTGCTTCTTGTCAAATTTCATGATTTGAGGTCAACGGGAAGTAGGTAGGCCCATAGGTTTTTATTAATAGATGGACGAATGAACGAACGGATGGACGGACGGACGGACGGAAATGCAAGATACAAAAAATGTGCACGACTATACAATACGCATAATCTCGGACAGTGCCTCAGTCCTACAAGCACTTAACAGCAATCTCACAAACAGCAGCCTGATACTAGAGTGTCACCATGAGTTGGAAAAACTGTCCAAAAACAACCGAGTCACATTACTATGGATAAAGGGTCATAGCGGCTCCTTGGGCAATGATGCTCCAGATGAACTCGCTAGAAGAGGCTCGGAAACTACAGTGGAAGGACCCGAACCTCTGCTCCCACTACCATACAACCAGTTCAGGAAATGGTTGAGGTCGCGAACAGAAAGCCAGCATTCTGAACTTTGGAGAACAGAAACCAGATGCAGATAAGCCAGGGAGGCTCTACCAACAATCTCGAAACGTCTTTCACGCAGTCTGCTGCGTCTAAGAAGAGACAATCTGAGCAGAACTTTGGCAATCCTAACAGGCCACTGCTCACTGAATAGACATTTCTACAACGTGGGACTAACTGACAGCCCGCTTTGCTGGGGATGCCTCAAAGAAGAGGAAACACCCGCCCACGTGACCATTCACTGTGAAGGCGTGGGAAAGCAACGGACCGCCATCATTGGGAAGCTAGAAGCTAGTGACATCAGAGCACTGCTGGCTTTCTGGAAAGAGATAGGCTGGCTGGAGTGAGCTTATAGCTTTGCTACGTACAATGGCCCAACCATAAGGGTAAGTGCGGAAATCTCAGGTCTAACTAACTAACTAACTAGACCGACGAATGGATGAACAGACAGACGGACGGACGGACGGACGGACGGACGGATGAATGGACGAACGGACGGACGGACCAACGGACGGCCGAATGTGAGAAAATTCAATTCAATTCAATTCAAATATTCATTATGAATAATGAATGATATTCATTATCATTCATTATTCATTGTAAAAACACAATGTTTACTTAATGAACGTCAAAGTTGTTAGTTTCACAATTAATGGATTATGTGGAGAAGAAGCTAACAAAGAAACTCCACATTTATTCTTTTTAAAACACTTTTTAACTTAATTAACAGAGTTTTCAACTTAAAATATTAGTCACGAATGTGTTGAACACTAGTCACAATCGTCCTTTAAATAATATTAATCTACTGTTTAATGCCAAACATCTTTGTCTTCTAAATAATCCTTGATGTTATAGTAAGCCTTTTTGCACAGAATGTGCTTAACACATTTTTTAAATCGCGTTGGAGGTAACTCTAATATATCTTGAGGAATTTTGTTGTAGAACCTTATACAGTGCCCCATAAAGGATGTGTTAACTTTTGCAAGTCTAAATAGTGGAAATGACAATTTATGTTTCTAGTATTAACATTATGGTGGCCACCAACATTTTCGAAGTCTTTGATATTTTTTCTAACGTATATAATATTTTCATAAATGTTTTGACATGCAACAGTTAAGATGTTGGTTTCTTTGAAGAAATCTCTTAGAAGTGATCACAAGTTCCGTTTTTTTTAAGGTACGAAAACTTTCAAAATAAATAAAAGCATCGAGAGTGCGATCACAAATCATCTTTTACTGACACTAACCTACTTCATAAAAAGAGAAAATCTTGAAAAAAGTTAGTTTTCGTTTACTCGTGGAATTCTATCATACGAAATCACCAAATATCTAATACAATAGCGGTCCCAACTGTTGCCGAGAGCACCTATCAAATATTCTCACAGACAAAATACATCAAGGCACGAAATTTTTTACCTGGAAAATCTTATCCAAAATATGCCAGCATCAACTGAGATTTGTGGTGACCATAAATTTCATTCTATTCGTCGGTCTGGCGAGGTTACCAGCACGGGAGAAGTGCGATGAAAGAATTAGCTGTTTTTCTATTTTACAAAGAAAACTACATGTTTCGTTTCGGGCGGTGTCTGCGTTTTCTTTACCATCACGTTATGAGAACTCTACGCTGAGCTGAAGTATAAGAAATGTTAAGTGAATGAAAACGTATTTATGGTGCGTTGAGTTTCGGTCACATAATAAAAAAAAATACCGGACAATAAGGCAGTAATTTTAGCATCGTTTGACAATGTTGTTCTGAATCGCCCGACATGGGCTTTTTCTCAAAAGAGAGAGAGAGAGAGAGAGAGAGAGAGAGAGAGAGAGAGAGAGAGAGAGAGAGTACGGGCTTTATCACCACGCGGGTTTGCGATATATGAAGAAAAATAATAAAAATTTTATAAGCACGACCGGAGCGACTGTTTTGCTATGATAGCGTCGTAGTAAAATTAACTTACCTCCGGTTCGTTGTACTCCCGTTAATATGCTGTTAACAGCTGCCAGTGGTTTTTTGTAATGCACTTGACAGCTATTGATATTCCATTAACACTTTATTAGAGGCAAGATAAAAAGTACCCGAAACCGGTGGTCGTACGCGCACGACTAATTAATGTTGATCAGGCGAATGTGATTTGTCAGGATCGTGGCAAGTGGCAGGCTCTGGTCTCTGCCTACTCCTTGGCATATACTTGACATATACTACTTGGGATACAGGCGTGAGTTTATGTATGTAACAGTTTATTAGTGTATGAGAAACAGAGTGTTGTTGTGTCATGGAGAGAAATTTTCTTAGTATCTACGTTGTGTTTAGTTACTGCAGCCCTTACGTATATAGGCCTATTATTTCCGAGTAAGTGCCGAATGGCGGACATAGTAGACGAGATCGATTAAAAAAAAGACTAAGTGCGTGTCGGGCCATGCGCAATGTAGGGTTCTGTAGAGGTTTTTGGGGACGGCCTATACGTACAAAATTTGCGCTTTAAAGCTTAATATTTCGCAAACGGAACCAATGGCCCAAATCGTCTTCCTACACCCACAATATTTTTCAAATACCAATCCAACGGTGCCCCACATGAGGGGGTAGACGAGAAAAAAAAATCATCCCCACTTTTTATGTTAGGGGAGGTACCGTAAAAACCAAATTTCAAACATTTTATTCTTCAACTTTGTCGGGCGGCGTGATAAATAATGTATACACCTCAGAGCATTGAGATATCTGTGGTAGACATATACCATATTAAGGCTTTCTAGACCATCGGTCTTTGCGCTAGCCCGCAGACGGACAGGCAGACAGACAGACCGACAGACGGACATGACGGCCTGACACTTCTTAACACAGATTAATATTAATCTAGCTAGGGTGTCAGCTCGTCTCCCTACTTAAATGTACCGTACCAAATCTTTATATTATATAGCTTCACCGTACTTAGGTACATTAAGTGTGTTTGTACATTTCTCTTTGGATTAAATGATATTTGATATTTGACATGGAGAAACTATAAGGGTTCCTTGTCGGACTACGGAACCCTAAAAAAGACGATTTTTATTTGAAAATACTTTATTGCACGGTGAAACGTTTGCCCACAGACCATACTAATAAGAATTCAAGCTAACCTATGATGACGATGGCGGGATGATCTCGGAAAGTTTTCGTTGGGTCCCGTTGGTCCCCTGCGCATTAGGGCACCAATGAGCTGTGGTAGCGGAGCGGTAGAACGCCGGCTTCTCATTCGGTAGGTCGTGGGTTCGAATCCCGGCATGTACCAATGACTTTGTTTTCTAAGTTACGTACATTTGTGAAGTTATAGTAGCAATACCACTTGCTAACGGTGAAGGAAAACATCGTGAGGAAACCATAGTGTCTGAGGTATTTACATACCTCAGCACTTGCTACGTACAATGGCTCAACTATGAGGCTAAGTGCTGAAATCTCCAGTCGAACTAGAACACACTAGGGCACCAAGACGGACACCACAAACATGATAACACGCAGACTGGTGCTAAAAGCACAACTAAACGGCACCGAGGGGAATCGAACCCGTGACCTCGGAACCCGTTTAACGACCAGCGAGCCAGTCAAACATCGCAAACTTGAGACTCAATTTATCATTTAGCGGCCATTCCACTCAGACAAAGGCGGGCACCAATTCCGGAGGGCCCAGAAGCAGTCGGGGCCCAATTCGAAGTTATGTAAAGTTCAAAAATAGAATTTCCGACGTGGCACCAGTTTACGACTTGAGGATACAATGGTTATAACAGAAGTATTTCTGTTATAATCGAGTCGTTTTATGTAGCAGGTTGGACGGTCGGAAAAAATCGTTAAGCCGGCGAAAGATCTGTGAGAGATGGTGTTTGGTGGGAAAGGGCTGCACCCAGCAGTGGGCAGTGGTGGTCCGATGATGATGATGAGGATAGGTAGGAGAGTACAGCGATCAAATGTACTCTCCGATTACTCCGCTGATTGAACTTTAGATGGATAAAAATGTTCTTTACATAAGCAGCCTAAATACGTCCCACTGCCCTACAGGCCTTCTCTCAGGGAGAGAGGATGGGTTTAATTAACACGCATGCCCACCGCGGATTGGTGATTTCAAGCGTTGAGGTATGTGAATAGCTCAGACACTCAGGTTTACTCACGATGTTTTCCTTCACCGTTAGAGAGTGGTATTGCTTTTATAACTTTACAAATGTACTTAACTTGGAAAACAAAGTCATAGATATATGCCCGTACTGGGAATCGAACCTGGGTCTCTCAATTCAGAGTCCAGTGTTCTACCCAATAGGCTACCACCGCCCAAAATGTTGTTTATTATACTTATATCAGGAAATTGCATTAATTATTATCTACTATTTTGTATCTGGCGCGTGTGGTGATTCCCTGAGAGAAAGCCTGTTTCATAGACGCCTGGAACCTTAAGTATGATAAAATAAGCCGAATCCAGTCTTCTGGCATATTTATTTTACGACAGGATCGTAAAAGCGACCGGAGTCTCAGCCGGGCGGGCAGCGTAGCATATTTTCACGTTTGTTTAGGTTAAAGAATACTTTAGCGAAAAACGCCACTTCAGATGTCTCAGTCAAACTCAAACGAATCTCATAATCGAAGACATTTGATTGACAATGTGAAATGACACGTTGTTTGCAGGAGTTAAGGCATATTCGTTACTTTTCAGGGACCTCGTCAGAAATTAAGTGTTAAATTGCGGGAAGCAGTAACATCTATGAGGTTGTTTCCTCTTCCTAGCTCATACATTCATCTTCTTAATTCACGAAACATCAAACCCAAACCAACATGAACTTACCTTTACTGAGTTAAATTTTTGTCCAATTTCTCGTACACCAACAAAAAAAATACTGACAGCTGCTAACAGTAGATGACTTGATTGTTAGTGTATCAAAAACTGGGGGTTATTCTCACCTAACCCAATCTAATTGACTCCAGTAAAATCGTGATAATAAATCCCAGTGTAGTTTTCAATTCAATTCCGAACTTGCCAGAAAAATCCCAGGAATCACACTATTGTCCGACTCTATAGTCGTGAGGTTAAACTTTACATTTTTGTTGCAAAGTCAACCGTACTGCAACTGAATAGAGTCCACGTACCTATGTAAATATAGATTGTAATTTGAGTTTCTCCTTGTGGGGCCTAGGGCCGGTTTCTGAATTGAGAATTTCACTAAGTAAATACTTAAGTAACGTTCTGTCACGAGGAAGCACTACAGTTAACCATTTACTTAGCGAAATTCTCAATTCAGAAACTGGCCATTAGACTCCTTCCATTTTATGTTTCTTCTTTGCACTATTTGTACATGAAAACACTAATATATAAAGAACCGCGTATGCACTTATTGAAACATACTCGTCTATTGGAACACTAAACTAACGCAAAAAATATTTAAAAACTTACGGACTTTTTTATAAAAAATACATACGATAAACGCCGATTAAAATAGTCTGTGGTGGACATTTTATAAGGAAAAGACGAAATCACAGATTAAATGAACTGCCTCTGAGGCTCGGACTCTTCCGTCAAAAAAATCAAGTACCTAAGTGAATCCGGAATTAAGCTAATAATGTATAGTGCTTACGAAAGTTTTACTCCTGTAAATTGTTTTGTTTGTGCGATCATAATTAGGTTTTTAGGGTTCCGTACCCAAAGGGGTAAGGGACCCTATTACTAAGACACTACTGTCCGTCTGTATCTCTGTCTGTCTGGCTGTCTGTCACCAGGCTGTATCTCATGAACCGTGATAGCTAGACAGTTGAAATTATCACAGATGTATTTCTGTTGCCGCTATAGCATCAAATACTAAAAACAGAATAAAATAAATATTTAAGAGGGCTCCCATACCACAAACGTTGTCTAAAGACAGCGTTCGCCATCTAGCGGCCCTCCATATAACCTTCACAGCGCTGATGTCATGTCGTTAAATGTCAATGTTAAACGCTTCTTGTTGGTTTCTATAGATGGCGCTGTTCTCAATGTACCTAATCTATCTTGTCTCGGTCTTTGTCTAATGTTGTATAGGTAATGGTACGGAACCCTTCGTGCGCGAGTCCAACTCGCACCTGGCCGGTTTTTATGATCTATACTTACACATCGTATACTCCTTTAAAATACACTTGCCCGGGATTCAAATAAGCCGTTATCAAAAATGATTAAGTGAAACAAACTATACATTTGTTTCATGATATTATTTTTTTACCTTTATCGTATTAAAAAAAAGGATAAGTGCGAGTAAGACTCGTGACTTCACGATTACCGTCTTAACGTTACTGTCGAAATTTAAAAATCTTTTCTCACACAACCAAAAGTTAAGTTATGTGATTTAACTAGTAATTTTTATCAATTTTTATTGTTAATTCCTGTACCTCTGCTGTAAGACCTCGCTTCCTGCCGAATTTCACAAATTCGCTTCTTAACAAATTTCATTTCAAATTTCCAAACCTCCCGTTGACCTAGAATCATTCGAAAATTATTAATTTGCCGTTATCATAAGATAGGATATTTGGTATGGATTAAACATTCAATTAGCGTACAACCCCTCGGGGGTGCCTGCGTTCCTCTGTTCTATTTAGTGAAGCGGCAAAACACCCTCTAAATTTTCATTAGTTTCGGGAACTCATTTTGGAGTCGTTGACGGTATCGACGCACTGAATTCAAATGTATGAATTATAGATTTTTTTCCTTTACCCATTTCATTTAGGTTCTCCTAGGGGATTTTAATTGAGATGTCAAAAGTTTGAATGAATGTTCAATTCATTAAAAAAAATCAGTACAGACTACGATGAGAACACTAAACTAACGCAAAAAACTACGAATAAAAATACTATCACTGGGTGACGCACTAGCATGCTAAAAAATGCCACACTCACGCCTGTAACCCGGAGGTATAGGCAGAGACCATCAGGGTTTGTCACTTGCCATTCACGCCTTTTTCCCGGAGGGGTAGGGAGAGGCCAGGGTTTGCCACCAAAATATCCATCTACGGGAAAACTCTTTGCCTTCGGCATGCTCACCTCTAATTAGTAGGTACACAGCATATGACTCTTAACAGTGTCAATCGAAATTCCACTCTATGCCTTTGTGATAACATGGTCCAAGTCCCGAAATATAAAAGTTGATCAGCGGTCGACGGTGCTCTAAATGCACTCTCAAAAAAGTCAACCCATTTTCCCTCCAACTTGATAAGTTAGCATTTTACGTGTACCGACCGCGTTAACATTTTTAAATTTCGAACTCACCGACGGTCGTACCAACATAATAAACGGGTAACAAACAACGGGCACTGGCTGGAAAGAACATTTAGCGCGAGCCATTTGAGAAAATAAAAAGGCGCTCTCTCAAAATGGTACAGAAAGTTCACCCGTAGAGCCTCTGTGTTATTTTCGAGTGTTTTCACGAGCCTGCCTGATATTCGAGAGGTCTTAGGTTCAATTCCGGCAAGTACAAACGACTTGGTTTCCCAAGTTACGATCTACATACATTCATTAATTTATAGTAGCAATACTGACTGCTACTACAAATTAATGAATGCTATGACGGAAAACATCGTGAGGAAACCTGGGTGTCTAAGTTGTTGACATACTTTTCGTTTAAGTCACTAAATCGCGGTAGGCACCACTAGTGATTATGCTCACACTCTATCTTTCAACATAAATGTGAAAGTTGATATGTTGTTGACTCAGCAGTCAACAACATATCAACTATATAGGGACCTTCCTTCATGAAATAATTGTGCATGGTGGGGTTGAGTTGCCTGCCGTCTACCTAATGATCTATATTTGACAGACAAGATTATATTTTATTTAAAGTGATACTATAAAGAAAGATAGAACCTTAAAGACACATAAAACATTAGAAAAATTAACAAAATTATAAAAAAGTATTAACTTAATTCCGGAATCATTTACGCGAAACCTGTTCGGACTCTTCCGACAACAATTCAAGTAAGTGATTCTGGAATTAAGTTAATAATGTGTAGTACTTAAGAAAATTGTAGTTATAAAAAATTCAAAAGTCGTAGAACAAAACTCGTTATAACCTCTCACTTGAGGTCAGGCGCACCTTCCACTCTTACCTACTTCTTTACCCTTCTTTATACTTTTACTCTACCTACAGGTGAAGTACCTAGCTATCTCATCTTTTCATTACGTAACCTACCGACGCTCTCAAGCCCCTGAGTACAACTTTTCCCTATGTATTTAAACTGTATGTTAGGTGCTTTTGATAGAAATGATGAATGGGTTCTTTATTACCTAGGTCAAAGGGATCTTTGGTACCCTCTAGAGCTCGGAAGATAGGCAAATGGCACTGAACACATATTCATCTTGTAATGCAAACAGTTTCATTGAAGTTTACAACTCCTTACAAGAGCTTAGAGCAAATGATCTGAGGACTAATTATGCGCACCATTTTCTGTCGGAATCCTGACGTTTGTAACAGAAATTAGTGTGGAATTTGACAGACTACAAAAATAGTACAAGGCGTGTAATGTTGGTGATTACCGATGAGGCGCCATTGAGACCCGAGCCGTTAGGTGATCATAAGCGAGCCGAGGACGGAATCATCAATACACACGTGTATCATACGACGTTTTTCAATACACTTGTGAAGAAAATAATACTAAAAAATAATTTTCTTCATAACTAGTATATGTAGACATTTTAATTAATAAAAAACTATAATTTCAACAGTGAAAACGAGTTGTGAAAAGTTTTTCGTAATGGCGGGAAGAATTAATCAGTTTTCCTATGCGCGCGCATCGAGGTTTCATTTTTTTGGCTTTTCGCGGATAGCGTTTTAGCCACGTACAAAATAGGGAGTTCAAAGTTTTCTTTATTTCAGAGAAAACAAAAGTTGTATTTGAGTGAAAGTTTTATTTATTAAAAACGTACAAGTTCCAGTCCTGATGTCTCCCCAGCAAGGGGAGACATCAGGACTGGAAAATCCTGATGTATCTCCCAGGGAGTTGACCTGGGGAGACACGGGTCTGAAGTCATTTCGTCTTAGACTGCACGTGGACGTACTGCTGGTCTCATAACGTTCATTTCATAAATAATAGCGAAAAAACCGCGACGTCACAAGTTAATCGTATAGGTGGGTGTCCGTTTGAAGATCTAGATCATTTCCACAAATATACTGAGTTAACTGTAAATTACACCGATAAAAAAAACAACATCACTTGTTTCCGGTTTTAAGTTCTCCTCAAGCGAGAAAATTCTACCCCGCCCATCACCATTCTCACCTAATAAAAGTAGGCTAAAGTCGCTCGATTTCTACACGTATTTTGTCCAAACCGGCTGTGATATACGGTGCTATTATTCGGCCGTTTACCATAGTTTCTCGCTGTCGACCTAGATTAAGACTGGCTAATAGAATCACCCCACTTTCGGGAGAACTTTTGATTGAGAATGATGCCTGATGCCGCGACTAGCAATGTTATTTGCATGCCGGTCAGTGCGCTTAGCATGGCTTGTTACGTATTCAGATTGATTTAATATTCGTGTACCAATATTCATTGTTTTGCTATAGGTTTACTAAGCCCCGGTTTCTAATGCGATTTGTAAAATTCGTATGCACTCTGTTAATCTGCTGTTGGCAGCTGCTAGTTGTTTTTTTTTTGTATGCTCTTTGACCACAGCTGTCAAGAGTTATTGTACAAGATTGTTAGTGTACAAGAAACAGAGGGTGACAAATTATGATAAATTAGGGTGGCAGTTAAGGCTGGGTTCTCCGAGCGCATGAATTTGTATGGAATTTATTGCGCTGCGCGAGCGAATAGTTAAGGGAGAAGTAGGCATTTTTGAATTTACAGAAATACAAAGCCTACTAATAGTATTTTGAGGACCGACATCACTAGCACAAATTTTTACTATCCAAAGCTCAGTACAGCTCAAGTAAAACCATATCTAGTCATAATTTAGACTCATGTTCGCGATTTTTTTTACATCATAAATTAATGACCGACGGCCCTAGATAGAACATTGCAAAGTATATATATATATATATATATATATTTTTTACATCATAAATTAATGACCGACGGCCCTAGATAGAACATTGCAAAGTATATATATATTTATTTCAGATTTTAAAAACTTACTTACTATTAGAGAGTAAAATGCATTTTAAAACAACTTATTTAGGGGTAACTTTTTCGTAACATCATATATCTAATAATATTTACCACTTAAAACAATTTATTCATTAAAAACATCGGTCAGGCCGTTTGACCGTTTGCCCATGAAGAAAAATAATTACGAACAAACGCTCGAAAAACTTACTCTCCTTTATCCTCCTCTATCTAAAGGGAAGGATAAGGATACCTATCCTTTAAGAAAACAATTTAAAAAAAAACGTTCAGAAAAACGCCCAATTTTTTCGTTCGTTTGTACAATCGTTATTCGCACAATATTTTTT
This sequence comes from Yponomeuta cagnagella, assembly GCA_947310995.1. Lineage (NCBI taxonomy): Eukaryota > Metazoa > Arthropoda > Insecta > Lepidoptera > Yponomeutidae > Yponomeuta > Yponomeuta cagnagella. Next base: position 2,440,161 of record OX371279.1, read on the forward strand.
CGGACTCAGTGTAGCCAAACCTAGGCTTTCTTAATTTCGCACCGGAACTTGTACGTATATCTTTGTTTGTAAGTACATCTACATCCTTCTCCAATGTATTAGTCCAGTCCATCCAAAGGTTGTCTGGAAGAGATCACTTTTAGTGATAAGGCCGCCATCTGTACTCTTAGGTTAGGAAATATCTTTTTTTTTCCATTTTTATGTAGAATAAAGTGTTCTCTATCTTTGGACTGCAATCTATAGATTTTAGCGGTCACTGTGTTCGTTTCTAATCCAAAGATCCCCGATTGGTTCTCTTAGTTTCTGCACCGTGAGGCTAATCAACAACAGCCACCCTTCTGTTCCACACTTGAACGATTGAACGACCTTGTTGTCAATAGCAATATTAACAAGAACTTTGAAAAAATTGTCCTAAAACACCAAAATGTCGCTAATATTTTTTTCCATTGAATTCTGCGCGCAATGCTTCTTAGGATCAAATCACAGGCCAAGCCATGGACCCGACCCCAATCAGTCATAACACGGACCCCAGGTGAAGCAACCCTGCCCTGATAGAGTCAAGGTCCAGCTATTACATGAAATATATAAAAATATAAAATATAAAATGTTCCTTGAATAAATTATCTTATTATCTTATTATCTATCTATCTATTACTCACGTAACTGTCCACTATATTGGGCTATCCATTTTCACTTTTTCCAAGTGTCAAAATACGAGTATGTATGCATTTGTCAGTTCGAAGTAGATTTAATCGCACGAGTCCTCACAGTAGCGAAGTTACATACGAGTAGCAGTGCTCCAGAACCGGGTCGCGCGGAACCAACTAAGCGCCATTAATCTCCCACACCTGAGCGTAATCGCCTCACACCCGACCCACTGCCTCTGGACATTCACCTGGAAGAGACAGAAGTTTGGCCCGTGTCAAGAATAACAAGAATTTGTGGACGAAAAAACTAAGACTTTTACAATCTGCTGCAACTCTGCGAGACAAAATCCAGGTACAAGAAAGACTCGACCGCCAAAAATGGCGGTCGAAAATAAACCTGGAAGAGACAGAAGTGTCGCCCCATACAAGTGTCAAAAAACAAAGCCTTCGTAAACAAAATGAACATTTGGAGTTCTTATAAAGGTCCTAAAAAGTACCTGAAACCGGCGTGCGTACATGCAACGACTAATGAATGTTGAGGAAGTGCAGGTGATCTGTTAGGATCGTGGCAAGTGGCAGGCCCTGGTGGCCTACCCCTCTGAGATACAGGCGTGAGTTTATGCATGTATGTATATATAAAGACCATAAAATGTAGGAAATTTCTATACCTTGGTCGTAATGCGCGATGAGAAACACAATCCGCTGCAATTTACTCTTCAAGGTAAAATTCTTTTGTTCAGGTACAAAAAACACTCAGCCGGAAAAAAATGGCTCCAAAATCATGCAGAGAAGTCTCTTTAAAAAAGAACTACATTCGGGAGGTCAAATAGGATCTCTTATACAATATAAAGGATAATGTAACATAGAATAGAAGCTCTATTTCATCCGGATTTTTGTGGCCAGCGTATTCACCCTGATAATACTTTTCGTTGTCTCCACATTCCATGTCTTTTGAGGTGTCCAAAAGACGTGAAGACTAGGGAATGTAATTGAGTTGTAAGTTTTCGGAACTTTTTGAAATAGATATAATTATATTTTGCTGCTATTTTGCTTTTTCTGAATCACATATCAAAATTTTACATGGGTTAACAATCGTAGCCAATCTGCGAGGGAAGAGACTTAATTGATGGTTAGATGCTTAGAAGGTGTTCAAGCAGGTCCTCTGTCCTCTTCCAGTTCGTCTCACGCTTATCGCGGAAGATTTTAACGAAATTTCCCGTGAAATCTTGCCGAAAACGGATTGGCTCTGCCTCGGAACTTTTTTCGCTTAAACGAGCTCAGATTTCGGTAGAAGTTTTTTAAAGAGGGCGCGCGTCGGCGCTTTAAATGAGCGTTTGTCTTCGTACAAGGGCTTTGTGAAATAAAAAGGTAGCTACTACGCATAACGTTATTTTGTACGAAAGTAATATTACAACTATTACGGGAGCGCTCAAACAAAACTGCGTCTAAGTTGTGTAACAAAGAGGCAATTCGTGTTATACCACTCAGTTACTGAGGAAGAAAACATCATGAGGAAACCTGAAACCTGCTTTAGGTGTCAATGTGCACTCGCTGCTGGACATAGGCCTCCCCAATGCACGCTACTTGTTTCTGTCCTCGGTCATCATTATCCAGCCGCTGCTCAGATCGTCAAAAATGAGACACTTCGCCGAAGAACTAAGGTGATTGACGTAAATAAAGTAAATAAAAATAGCCTCTATCACCCAAGGTAATTAATTATTAAATTTCAATTATTTTAAATTTGAATTCATACATTGTTGCAATTAATTAGGAGGCACCCATTGCTGGGTGTAGGTCTCCTCTATCTTCTTCCATCTTTCCCTGTCTTGGGTTTCACGAGTCCATGTTCTGCCAGCCAACGCCACAATGTTGTCTCTCCATCGACGGCGTAGACGTCTGTTGCCATAGCTGTGATTGACATAGCGTTGGTATAAGATTAGCAAGTTGAAGTGTTGCTGTGAAGCAAGGGTCACATCTGCCCTAGAACCAATAGTCGATGAAGTACGAAGGTTCTCGAGTGCAGACCACGAACTGGCAAATGAAGCGTCGGACGCCTACTACTTAAAGCAGCCCCTCAAGGAGCAATTCCCATACAAACGTAAGTTGGTTTTAATTCGTTTGTGAATTAAATGTACATCATCATCATCATCAGCCATTTGACGCCCACTGCAGGACATAGGCCTCCCTCATGGTTTTCATAATCATGAGGGGTCTTGCCATAATCGCCACGCTTGGCAGGCGGGTTGGCGATCGCAGTATGCGGTTGGAATCTCAGGAAGACGCTGCTGCCCGTCTCCTAGTAATTGATTCCCTTAGTCGTCTTCTACGACATCCATGGGAGGAAATGGAGTGACGCTATTCTTAATCCGGCGCCACACGGATAGTACATAAAATGTAGAAATGTACATGCCTATGCCTAGAAATGTACATGAAATGTACACATAAAGTGTGCTCGTGCTTACAACTGAGAAAAGTGGAATAAAAAATAAGAGTTTTCATAGAAACTGTTCACAAGGTTATCATTTATTTTTGATATTATTTCCAATTCAAAGCAAGATCAACTCTCGATTTGTTTAGAGGAGGCTCCACCTTGAGGGGCCGCTTTTAGGTACTCAAAAGAATTAAATATTTGGAAAAAATTGACTAAATTGAGATATCGGAACTCGTAGCAAACAGTTTGATTCTCATGCAGCAAAAGAAGCAATCCCTTACCCCTTAAAAGTTCCCCTTAGTTATGAGGGTATTTAAAAGATCCTCTTAGCGTGTGGAAGCCCTGTGGAAGTCGGCAACGTCGCAATGAAACTAGAGCAGAGGTCGTAAACCTTGGTAATGAAAGTTCAATACAATACGCTCCAATCTGATAATAGCTTAGGAGGAGACACTTCGTTACGTATTGGTTGTCGGGAACAACTGTGTAGAGTCCGAGCGCTAGTTGTGGTCCACAACAGCCTTTGTAGGTGCGGTGCGAGCACACACACACACACACACACACACACACACACACACACACACACACACACACACACACACACACACACACACACACACACACACACACACACACACACACACACACACACGCGCACACACACACACACAAACACACGTAAGGCACAAACAGACGCACGTAAAAACACACGCACACACAAAACTACTACTATTATTACTACATACAACTACTATTGTATGTAGGCATATTTTAATGTTTGAATTTAACTACACCTTCTTGTAAAATGCAGGTTTTCGCCTAGTTTAGGAGCTAGGATGCAACACGATTATTGTACAACAGATTTAGCCCCAAACGTTTATTGTCATTTTTGCATGACCTTTTTGGTTTCAACATAAACAATTTATTGTTATAGGTAATATTTATTTTCACAAGCGCATTTTTTCAAATATGTTAATTAAGGCAATTAACTTGGTTTGTTGTCATCCTAATTCCACGAATTAAATCGCATTTCTAAAGCCAATATATTTGAAAACAATGCGTTTCCCTAATACTTACAATAAGAACAGTATAAAATTCAAAGAACAAACGGTTTTAGGTTTATGCGTAATTTCGATCACATGTTGTATGTGCCAAGTTCCAAATCAGTTTATCCGTTTAAGCGTAATGATAACATCCTACCATTTAAGTATTCAAACACACCTAGAAGAAACATTAACATATTTTATAATTAAGGTGGAATGGGAGTGGGCTGAAATAAGAACATTGACCCTGAAACTTGTTTGAATATAGAATTATGGCGTGGTACCTCGTAAATTTTGATGGGGAACTGTTTCGATAAGGTCAGACATGATATCCATTTGGGGTTGAAGTCTCCATTTTTAGAGTTATGTAGTCAAACTAGTTGACGTGTGGTAGTTATTGGAAAAGCCTACACATTTAAAAATTACGCTCCAGGCTCTTAAGCGTCTTAATTGTCTATCTAGTGTATTTTTGATATCTTTCAGTATTTAAATAACCAATATATCGAGTGAAAGTGGGTGGAACACCGGTAAGGGACGTCCCAGGCGGACATACTTCGACCAAATAGGACATGTATTAGCAAAGACAAGATAAAAATTACCAGAAACCGGCGTACGAAAACTTACAAATATAATTTTTCCTTTTGATAATATTAGTGTAGATTGGATTGGTTTTAAATAAAAAAAAAATCTAATCTGCGATCGTAGCAAGTGGCAGTCCCTGGTCTCTGCCTACCCCTCTGGGATACAGGCGTGAGTTTATGTTATATTATGTTATGTTAATCTGCGATACCAACGTAAGTCAATAAATTTAAATTAAAAAAATATATATATTTTTAGTGAGAGCGGTAAAAAGCGCGGGGGTCGGAATGGGAACGCGCATTCCGCTCGAGTCTCAAGTTAACTCTTGCGGGTTGTAATATACCTAATATCGTTACAACCTATAGGCAGCGTTTGCTTATTACGCTTTTCTTACGTGCCACGACATCGCCTCGCCGCATAGTCCAACTGCTGAAGAATTCATGAAGGCCGAGCCACAGGTCGCTTCGAGTAACGCGGAGTGTCACAACTTGATATCTGTTGGTTGGCCTGTTTTAGAATGCATTTTTCTGTAGACATTGGACACGCTTTTGAGATTTCTGTTGCGTTGTGATTTTGGTTTAAAGATTTGAAGTTTATCTTGATAAGTGCAGGCAGGCAAAGTAAAGAGACACAGATGGAGAGCAGGACAGAGGTGAGAAGAAAGTATGTATCTATGTATATGTGTGTGTGTGTGTGTGTGCATGCGTGCGTGCGTGCGTGTGTGTGTATGTGTGTGTGTTTGTGTGTGTGTGTTTAGTATTATAGTGCCTGATATATTAATTGTTACTTCAGATTAGGCGGTTTAGTTAACGTTGATTGACTGCCCCTAGAACTATAAGTCCCTGGAGTCAAATACAACTGAAAAAAAGTCTTACCTTTTAATCAAATGAAATTTTTTTTTTTTATTCAAAACAACACTTATTTTATATTATTATACTGTTTTGTCTTATTTACTTCACAGGTGCCATAAAGTGTTCTCTATCTATTTGTCTTACTAAAACAAATGCCACTTCAGCTCTAAATCACCGAAAGCGTCAGGCCATTTAACGTGTCGGGTGCTAGAAGTGTTTTATGTCATCTTAAAAGAACACCGGGTACTTATAAAGAAAGAGAACTCGTGAAGTCGACGGCCGGAAGTGCGAAATAAAGAAATGAACTGACGACGACTTGCAGGCGGATGCATTCGGCTCAGCAGAAAATGCTCTAAATGTTGTGCCTGGTTCACACGGCAAGTTCGATGAATTTTGCGTTTTGAGAACGGAAAACCGTTTTATTCGCTAGGTATTATGTACTACGTAATGTAGAAGACATCCAAAAAAATATCACAAATAATATAAACTCACACCTGTATCCCGGAGGGGTTAGGCAGAGACCAGGGTCTGTCACTTGCAACGATCCTGACAGATTTCTTTTGCTTTATCAACATGAACATTTAATATTAGTGGTTGCATGCACGCAAGCCGGTTTCGGGTCCTTTTTATCTTGCCCTTTGTTAGTACGTCCCCCATACAAAATATTGCGCCTTGAAAGTTGCATCCAATACAAAATAATAACATTATTTGTTATAATTTTTATAATACGTAGGTACCTAAGTACCTGTTATGAATTGGGTGTTTGACAAAATATCAAATGAGTTACTTTTAAAACGGAATTTTGTATGGAAATATTGGTTTATGACGTCACATTTCAGAGCACTCTTTTTATGTTTAATCTATTTAAAAATTGTAATAACTAGTAATTGACTAAAAGAGATACATTTTCCGAGATATTTTGTAATTTTTGTTTTAATCGAGCATATGAAATAATTTATTGTGTATCGTGTCAAAAAGCGAATTGCATGACGTGATCTTATAAATGAAAAAATATGTCTTTTTCCACTTAACTTCGCTGAGATATTCACTGTAGCCCCAAGTATTCTAAGTTTACTGTAAAATATAACGATAATTCTCACTTTTTCCAATTTTAAGCTAAAACCTTCTTTGGCAACTACGACAAATGTAAAATGGATTTTGTTCTTGGGTATATTATTATATGCCTTGCTGATCCAATCCTGGTAATCGATTAACAAACGAATGGTTTACCCGCCTTGGCCGCGTTTGATAAAACTGCAATTCGTAGTTTATTATGACAATTCGAGGTACATTGCGTAGTAGCGTCTACTTGTTAATCTGTGGGTTAATCGACTTTGCAATGCACATCGAATTGTCATAGTAAATCACGGATTGTAGTTCTATGAAACAGGCCTCTGTTGGTGTGAACAAGGGTTTGTAACATCGAGACACGATTGCGTCGCTTCCCCTTATCGAGATGGCGAGCATCCGCCATTTTGTTTTCGCCGGGCATTTCTAAACTTAACGCGATAGGGATGACCTAAAACGGGATTCAGTATAAAAAGCCATAATTTTAGTCTGTTTAGGGGTAAGTTTCTGTCGTATGTCAACCAGTATTATAATTACTTGATCAATTGAGAAAAGATGGCCAGGGTTGTGAAGTTACGTACCAATACCACTCGCTAACTGTGAAGGAAAACATCGTGAGGTAACCCGAGTGTCTGAGCTATTCACATACCTCAGCGCTTGAAATCGACAATCTGCGGTGGGCACGCGTGGTGATTAAGCCCATACTCTCTCTCTGAGAGAAGGCCTGTGCCCTACAGTGGGACGTATATAGGCTGCTTATGATGACCAGTGTGGAGTTTTATCACTGCCTTTTTATCCAATACAATTTCGACCCGAAGGCAGTGGCTGAAATTGTACATTGACATTCAACAAACAGACAGTAAATTCGTTACATTAAAATTAATTTCTTACAATAATAAAAAAAATAAAGCTTCTGACGGCATGTAGTCTATGGTGACTTTTTTTAATTTTCGTGCTACTACTTAAATAATTAGATTTTAGTAAAGCAAATTGTCAAGAAAAAATATAAATTACTAGGCGACCCGGCATACGTAGTTTTGTCATATTAATTAACCTACGACCTATTCTCAGACCTACCAAACATTCACAAAATAAAATTATAAAAATCGATGAAGCCGTTTCGGAGGAGTTCGATAACAAACACTGCGACACGAGATTTTTACATATTAGATTACGCCATGCTTCTCTATTAAAAACAATGCCGACTTGCACCACTTCCTTAAAAGGCCTTAAGTAGCATTTAACTAAATTTCTTCATACAAAAGTCAATTTCAAAAGTCACGGCTGTCTTTGTCCAATACGTAGCACCTGAAATATCGGTGTCCCTGACAGAGTCGTCCGATATAACCTACTCCGAACTGTGAAATAGATACAAATTTTGACACTTTGGAATCTTCAAAATGGTTAACCCAATAAAGTAGACAGTGACGTATTAGGAGGGTTGAATATAAGATCGATCAAAGTACTTACAATACATATTATGATTGTAGATTGTATCCTAACAAAATAAGGACGTCCCATAAGTGAAAGGAAATTAAATATCCCGTTTTGAATTCGCACTACCGACGAGTTATACTTCTTTTGGGAAATAATAATGTTATTACTCCAGAAGCGCTTCAGAGGAAAAGTAGGTAATATACATTTATTCCCTTTAGAGTTTTTTTACGTGGTTTTTGCTCTCGTAAAGTTGGCTCTTGAGTCTCAATTTGGAGCTGAATTTAGACCGAGCTTGCGAAGTCGCTCAACGTGCTAAGGCGTTCCGTAGTACGCCGAGTCTCTTTGATGGACCACATCAGAAATGAGAAAATTCGCCTAAGAACTAAGGTAACTGACATAGCCTTTAAGATTAGCAAGCAAGGCTGTTGCAAGTGGACTGATCACATATGAAAATTGAATGCAGCGTATGACGCCCACAGGCTCGCTGGACCGATGATCTGAGGCAGATTGCTGGCAGCGGCTGGATGAGGAGGACAGGAAGAAGTGGAGTACCTTGGGAGCCCTGTGTCCAGCAGTGGATGAGTACAGGCTGGTTGATTGATTGATATTCCAATTGCTTATTCTTACCCCCGGTTTCACGTACACTAACAATCTGTTAAACCAATATCAGCTGTCAGCTGGCCAGAGTGCATACAAAAAAAGTGCCAGCCAGTAGATTGATCTATTTTTCATTTATGAAACCACTTGCTAAGTGTGAAGGAAGACTTGTTGTGGTCTTCTTCTTTTTGTTTTAACTGCCTAGTTGGCTTAGGGGTATCACGTCTGATTACCATGCCGGAGGTTGTGGGTTCGATGCCCACTACGGGCCACCATATGAATGGCCTCAGTCTGGGTGTGTTTTTATGTTTGTGGTGTATTTGCCTGGTTACTTAAGAGTATCCTAGTTCGGGATAGAACTTTATACTGTAAGGTTCGGGAACAGCACAAGATTGTGTTGTGTGGAAGTTATTTCGTACGTATCAGTTTTTGAATGTTTTGCGTTCGTTCGTCCGGTGTGAGTTTAATTCTATCGGAAGATAGCAGTTTTCCTTAGCATATTAGCGTAACTTTATATCTACTTCGCAGTCGTTTTCATTTGATCATTTATTCCTTTAAACTTATCTCTCTTTGAATACCTTATTATCTAGATCTTGGTTACAGGTACGTTAAGCTTTCCTGGTTTACGGCGATACCTACTGTTTTAGTTTATTGTATGGGGTTAAATTATAGATAGCGTAAAACTGCTTTCAGGGTTTGAATTACTTATTTGATAACACGTAGCAGGTGTGGTTGAATATACTGTTTTATTGGTAACACAATTGAGTGCCTTTTTATGCCACCGTCATGAACTCTTAGGTTAAGAAATATCTGTATTTTTTTGTACAGTAAATTGTTCTAAAAGAGAGAAAGAAAGACTTTTATTGGGACAAGCACATCACAAGAAAAAAAGACATAACAAGTAACATAAATAAAAGATAGGACAAGGCAAAGTTAGAGCGTCAGAGTGCATCCTGTGGTGTGTCAAAGTTGCCACAAAGGGCATCTGACTCAGCATCTATCTAACTATCTAATATATAAAAATCTCGTGTCACAGTGTTTGTTATCGAACTCCTGCGAAACAGCTTCACACTTTTTAGGGTTCCGTAGTCTAACAAGGAACCCTTATAGTTTCGCCATGTCCGTCTGTCTGTCTGTCCGTCCACGGCCTAGCGCAAAGACCGGCGGTACTAGAAAGCTGTAATTTGGTATGTGTATACATATTTATCACGTCGATAAAGTTAAAGAATAAAATGTTGGATTTTTTTTTACTGTACCTTCCCTAACATGAAAAGTGGGGATGATTGTTTTTGATTTAGGGTCCCGTTTGCAAAGTATTCAGTTTTAAAGCGAAAATTTTTGTCCGAGTAGGGCGTCCCCCCCTCTCCTGGCTAAATGGTTAATTGTAGAAACGTGAAAAAATTCGGAGTAGTAGCACATATAATGAACTTGAAAGGGAAAGTATCACGGCTAAGGCTTTATTAGTTAGCGAGCAATAGGTAACCAACTTATAAAAGTAAAATTTCGTACAAAATCCATTGAAAGTGACTTCGATAAAGTTGTTAGTTCTGTGAAGCAGATAAAAAACCCCCTTTCTACGGAACCCTACATTGGGTGTGGCCCGATACGCACATGGCCGGTATTTTATGGTTTTTTTTTGTGTATCGGTAGGTCTGAGAATAGGTCGTAATATGGATTAATATGGAAAAACCATGTTTGTCAGGTCAGCAAGTCTATCTATAAATATCTGGTCCAATAAAACTTGACATTTGACATTATCTGTTTAAACAGCGTAGGTATATAAAATTTATCGAAAGGGTGGGACGATGTAACTCGTCAATACAAGCAACTTTGCAAGTTCATAAGCAGCCTATATACGTCCCTCTGCAGGCCACAGGCTTTCTCTCAGAGAGAGAGTGTGGGCTTAATCACCACGCGCGCCCACCGCGGATTGGCAATTTCAAGCGCTGAGGTATGGGAACACCTCAGACACTCAGGTTTCCTCACGATATTTTCCTTCACCGTTAGCGAGTGGTATTACTACTATAACTTCACAAATGTACATAACTTAGAAAACAAAATCATAGGTACATGCCCGCACTGGGGATCGAACCTGGGTCTCCCACTTCCGAGTCCGAGGTTCTACCCACTAGGCTACCGCCGCTGTTGCAAGTTCAAAATCGCAAAATTACCCTCGGCAGCAATCGGGTACAGTTTTGTTTAGGGTTCCGTACCCAAAGGGGGCCAACGGGACTATGTGTGCAACATCTGTCTGTCTGTTTGTCTGTCTGAATTATCAGCTTAGAGAGTGGTTTCCAAGAACGCCAACATCCTTGGTTGTTTCTCTTGAACCATCGTAGGCCAATTGAAATTTTCACAAACGATGTATGGTGGCGGGAGTGCGTACGGCAGAAGAATCAAGAGAGTAGGATTAATGAAGAAGAAATGAGGTCCTTGACAAGTACGTGTGGTGTTACTATGAATGACAAAATACGCAATAGGGAACGATTGTGATTGGGGACAGATGTGGACTGAAAAACGATGAAAAACTTTGAAAAATGTCTATAACTGGAAAAGGGTTTGTCAGGACCGTGCCAGTGGCAAACTCTAGTGACGTGACTCTCCGGAATATAGGCGTGAGTTTATGCATATACCACTGGTTTATACTAGACTAGACTACATTTTTTCCGACCGAAGAGGCTGGGCGTTAGTTGCTTAATTCCCTAAGCCCAGACGCCTCGAAGCGAATTATACTCCGTCCCACGAGTCGAACTCCTAGGGATCAAAATTCTCTCATCTCATTGGTCAATACGCGCGGCTAGAGATAAGCGAAACAATAAGCGAAGATGGTCCGCTTCATAGGGTAGGTTTACTTAATGCAATCGCTTATTGAAGGTCACGCGCATTAACCAATGGGCGCTGATGGAAAATTTTCTTTAGGAGCTCTTTTCGTGGAATGGAGTATAGTACATTTTTAATTAAAAACTCAAGCGCCACTTTCGGTAACTCGCTACTAACTCCAGCCCCGGCGGGTTATGGTTACGGGTTACCTAAACAAAACATCTAATTTCACTGTGCTATCCTTGCCTCGTCCCAGGGGAGTTGACACAAACCCGCTTCACTCCCGTAGGCCTAGCTCCTACTCGCGATTTGCGCTGTTCGACACTGAATAAAAAAAAAATATAAAATTGCAAAAGTTTATTAATAAACAAAGTGGGTAAATATTTTTTACCTTTAATAGGGTTCAATTTCATAGTACTAGAATTAATAGTTTACTAATTATAACAATTTGATGCAAATTGCGGGAGAATTCACAAATCAATAATTAGAAAATTAATTGTGTGCAAAATTTCAGTTTTGCTTCAATGTTGACAATTATTAAACATAGCAGTTTATCACAGAGTAGATTAATTATTTCTAGTACACCTTATTTTCATTAAATTATTTCTCAAACCTTACTGATATAACTTCTTTCGTAACAAAGAAAAAAAAGATAACAACAGCCAAACTTCATACACAGTTCATAACATAATCGATATTGCCAATAACCCTCTATAGATAAACCTCAAGGATAGTAAATAAACAAAAATATATCCAGGAAAAACCTATTTAGACGTCAAAAATTCCACCTATGCCGGGACTTCAACCCGCGACCTCTGGCTAACCGTGCCAGAGGTCGCGGGTTCAAGTCCCGGCATGGGTGGAATTTTTAGCCTCTAAATAGGTTTTTAAAATTGTCCTCAGCACAGGTTAGTGCAAAAAAGAATATAATATATCCAGGAATAAACTAATAAATAAGTTATAGAAGTGATTAACATGCATTGCGCCTTTCAAATTAATCTTTGTCGAACAGAATTAAGCCAATCTATATACCTATGTCAATAGGTAAAAATCGGTGAAACCGACGCCGTTTCCGGCCATCCGGCGTAGGCCCCTTCCTGTATAAATTAGTGACGTGCGCGAACAAAGGTGCCCAGTGGCGACCCCTATATCGGCCCGGAATTTATGGTTTATTAGACCCATAAAGTATCGGCAGTGACCAGAAATGTTATGGCGAGTAGAGGCGCGGAAAATGGTAATGTCCTCGTTTGTTTTTGGGATTCTGATGGCCTATTAACCACCGGGTGTCGGCTCACACTTCAAAGGGAATTTTGATTCAAATAACTTGATGTTTTATTTTTACTTTGTTTTGTTAGGATACACAAATAATTGTACAATTAGTAACAGAGCTGAAAGTAACAAGAAATTATTTTAGTTAATTTCATAACCAGCAATGCTATAACCACAGATTGGATAAAAAAGTTACACAGAGAGATAACTACCGAGGGCCCACTTCAGCGAGAAGTGTAAAACGCATTTACCGATATGTTGCCGATAAACTGCATAATCAGTGTGGCAAATTTGGTTGATTTTCATGTTTTCTATAAATAAATAAACATAAACACATAAAAACCTACTTAGAGACTAAAAATTCCACCCATGGCGGGACTTGAACCCGTGCCCGTGCCCTCTGGCACGGTTAGCCAGAGGTCGCGGATTGAAGTCCCGGCATGGGTGGAATTTTTAGCCTCTAAGTAGGTTTTTGAAAATTGTCCTCAGCACGGGTTAGTGCATAACTTAGAAAACCAACAAAAAAAAGAATATAAATAAAATAATAATAAACCGAACCGAAAACAAACTATAACCATCACACAGGGTTCCGTACCCAAAGGGGCCCTATTACCAAGACTCTACTGTCCGTCCGTCCGTCTGTCACCAGGCTGTATCTCATGAACCGTGATAGTTAGACAGGTGAAATTTTCACAGACAATATATTTCTGTTGACGCTATAACAAAAAAAATAAAAAAAAATTAAAAAGGCTTGTTGAATGACGTCTAAACGATTTATGTCAACACAATGTCGTATTTTATTTTGTACTACAATAGACTGTACTCTGTTTTGTAGGCTTAATAAATTAGTATTTAATTGTATAATAATAAAATAATATTGTCTGCCACGTCGTTCTAGCGGTATCACATCTGATTACCATTCCGGAGGTCGTGGATTCGATTCCCACTGGAGGCCGCCGCACATTTGTACAAATGGCCTCAGTCTGGGTGTATTTCCGTGTTTGTGATGTCCTTGCCTGGCTACCATAGCACAGGCTATCCTAGTTTGGGGCCAGGTCAAGTGATTGTGTTGTGTGGAATGAAGGTCTAATATAAAATATAATATATAAAAATCTCGTGTCACAGTGTTTGTTATCGAACTCCTCCGATTTTTATTAAACTTTTTGTGTGTATATGGTAGGTGTGAGAATAGGCTCGTAGCCCCGGCTGCCTGAGTGATCTTAAACGATCACGAAGGTTAAACAACACTGGGCGCGTTCAGTGCATGGATGGGTCGCCGTCTATGCCTAACACTAGTGGCATTTTTCTGAGCGGTTCCGTGCTTCGCAAGGCACGTTAAGCTGTTGGTGCCGGCTGCCGTCGATAGATGGCAGTCGTTAAGCCAAGTCAGAGGCCTTAGGGCGGCTTGACAACTTCTGACAGTAGACGAGCCACTAGTCTACAAGCCTCTACCAATCCGGACTTGGCCCCCGTGGTGGAGTATGGCCTATACCTTCCTCAGGGAAGAGACCCGTGCCCCTCGGTGGGGACATAATGGGTTGATGATGAGAATAGGTCGTAGGCTAATTAACATGGCAAAACAACGTTTGCCGAATCAGCTAGTAAATAAATAGAAAGTTAAATAGACACAGTGGTCTCCACGTTGATAACTCAGTTTACACGTCCACGTCCAATATACATGAGGGTAGCTGAGCTGGAAAATGAGAACTTGTATCAAAATTAATTGAAGAAGAAGAAGAAGAAGAACATTTATTTCAACAACAGATACACACACATACATTAACAAGTTACAAGATAAAATATTTAATTACAATATAAAAGGTAGAAAAAGAAAGAAAACAATAAAACACTTTATATTAACGTAAGTTGCGGTGTGTCCCTGTTGCTGGAAAAGGCAGCTGGCTCAGCATTGTGCTGAGGGTATTCACCCCAAGCGCTGATTTTCAGCCATTGGAGTGACATTGTATTTATAATAATGCTATAACAAAGATAGAGAAAATATTTATAACAAAGACAGATGAACTGAAAAATACTTTTTTTTTTTAGGTTTTACAGGTCTCCAAAAATGCCAAAAGATAATAATAAACCCATTAAAGTTACTAAACATTACTCTAATAATTTACCCGTCGGATTTAGTTTTTCCACTGAGTTATAAATGTTGTCTAACAAGTAAATTACTCACATAAAAAATATTACGAGATCAACTCAAATATTCTGTACTATAAAGTGTTCTCTATCTGTCTATCTATTAAGGTGCCAATATCAACTTGTGACGTCAGAGCTTGAGCCCGATTTCTGTGGAGCGTTATTCTACTTAGTGACTAAAATAATTCTTTGAGAATTTAGATTATAAAAAGTTTGGATTGCGGAGAACAAAAGTGTCAGGATTATTTTATCTTTCAACACAGCCTTTCCGATGAGAATAAAGTTTTTTTGCAATTCCCAATTGTTTGTCGGCCCCCGCCCCCCCCCAGACCCTAGCCGGTCAGGTAACGCTGGAAAATGTTAATGAATGGGGATGTTATGTTGAGTGGTAGCGGGTCACGGCCGCTGCCTTTTCACCGTCTTTCATAGTTTACGGTGTTAAAAGCTTTCGACCTGGAATTTTGACTCAAGAACTTGCTTTGAGGCGGTGATAGGTATTTGTTAGAACTGTTTCTCGTATACTTGAAAGCACATTAACGTTTACATCTATCTATCTATCTATTTATACAGCCCATGAAGCAAAAATTTTATAACAATATTAAAATCAGAAATTCTCAGTCTATCACAGATTTTTTCTGATTTCGTAGGTGTACCTGGAACATAGTTTTTTTGCGGAACACTGCCTTTTTTACTTTTAATTGTTCCTCAGTACTTCTTAAGCACAGTATCATCTCGGAATATATTGAAGTTTTTCACGAATATTTCTTTTTTACTTCAAGTATGAGTAGAAAACAGTGTTGAGACAAGACGGACCCTCTCGAAGTCGGATAAAGTCCGGACTCCATTACACTGTTAGTTTAACATTTTTGCCGTCGTCAGGAATACTAATGAGATACGTAGTGCCTTTAGACAAATTTGCCGAGAAGAGAGCTTCACTTAACAAAACCTACCAGACGTAAGCATTTTTAGGGTACCGTACCCCAAATGAATCCGGGTAATACGGTATTTGATACGATCAACAATAATTTGTTTCATATGCTCGACTAAAACAAAAATTACAAAATATCTCGGAAAATGTATCTCTTTTAGTCAATTACTAATTATTACAATAGATTAAACAAAAAAAGGGTGCTCTAAAATGTGACGTCATAAGCCAGTATTTTCATACAAAATTCCGTTTTAAAAGTAACTCATTTGATGTTTTGTCAAATACCCAATTTTGTTATCTACCCATTTGTCACCCTTTTTCTAAAGCTGCTGATAGACCTCCATATATGCTCAAGCTACTCAAGCATTCACTTATAGCATTCCAGCGAATGTTCATTATAGTTAACATAATAAGACACGAAATAAACAGAAGCTTTTTAGCGAACATTGTAGTGAGCATTCTAGCGAGCATTCTAACGAAAGCGAATGCATTCTTGGCTCTGTTCGTTGTTCAGTTCGGAAAATTTAGAAACGACTGAACTGAACATTAATCCTGAACATTAATCTACCACCACCTTCAGAAACAAATAAGAAGAAAAAGAAGAAAGACTTTTATTGGGACAACTTAACACATCACAAGAAAAAAAGGCATAACACGTAACATAAACAAGTACAAAGGAAAAACAAGTCACATAAATACAACATAATACAAGACAAATTCAGAGCATCAGAGCGCATCCTGTGGTGTGTCAAAGTTGCCACAAAGGGCAAAGCTATCTAGTTGAAATTAATATCTAACACTAAAAGCTGTAAGAAGTAGTGAATTAATAAGTGAATGAAATCGAAGGATTAGGGCTATTTGTGTCTCATTTTCCATACAATTAAACTCAATGTCACAATCATGAAAATTAGCAATTCAATTATAGTCTTACAGTTTAAAAATTGCTATTTGTTGAGAATGAATTATACAAGTCAGGTGTGGATTTGATTATTTCTGTTAACAGAATTTGGTGAGAATTTATTTAATTTGGCACGTATTTAGATTTTTTGGTAGTACAATAGGTACATTTCTGGAAGGCGTTAAAATATAGGAAAGATCCATATTACGCAAAACAACACATAACAATACATTTAAACAGAAGAAACAAAACAGCGCACAGACACTGGAGAGTATAAGTTCATCCAGTGTCTCAGAAGCGGACCGTCCATACGGTCAGCAACCGCTCTCACCAGGGTGCTATGGCTCTCCCGCGCCTGATGCGCAGTGTTACGTCACCGGTGAATCAGCCCATTTGCAACCTAGTACCAATATTTCTAAAGTCCACATTTGAACAAAAGACCTCTGTCTATTTGTCTGCCAGGGGTAATTAATTTACGGAAATTTCCGTCAGTTGGACCTTTTTTCGCGTCGGCTCTTCGGTTGTTGTTTTAGGCGTTGCCTTAAATGATTCAAAGTTGATTAGTAGGCTTAGGAAGTGTTTTATTTGTCTCTAATTTGGACACCTTGCAGTCGTGAGAAACCTTTACATTTTCACTGGAAATTCGCCAACAGAGTTGGTAGCGGTAGAACTCTGGTGTAATGGACGCCGAGACGGGTTAGGTTAAGTTAGGTTCGGAGTTAGCTGTAGGCTGAACGAGGGCATTTAAATATTGTGTAAGACTTGTAAATATTGCGTAAGGCCAGTAGAAAATTCCTGAGATCTGTGATTGGTTGGACGGCTGGTCCAAATAGTATATTATATGCCGGAACGTTTCCAGTATTAGCATCCGGCCTCACATTAATAATAATAATAATAACTTCCACACGACACGATCACTTGTCCTGGCTCTAAAGTTTAATACACACATCGCTCTTCAATAGAATGTTATAAGCACGAGGCAAAACCTCCATGAGATCCCGCAAGCTGCACTGTGGAGCTTCAGGGCAGACATGAGGATGCGATGTTGTTTGTGCAGCTCCACATCGGCACGAGATTTCTACATCCTCAGGCCGGATCCCTCATCTCTTCAGATTATCCCTGGATCAAGCAACACCTCATTAATTGTTACATGTCAGTACAAATGCCCTCCATTTGAGAGGTCGTGGGTTAAATTTCGGGCTTGCACCAATGGCTTTTTTTGTAAGTTACGTACATTTGAGAAGATGTAGAAGCAATACCACTTGGTAACTGTGAAGGAAAACATCGTGAGGAAACCTGCGTGTCTGAGGTTCATACCTCAGCGCTTGAAATCTGCTAACTGAGAGAAGGCCTGTGCCGTGCAGTGGGACGTATCTACGACGTGTCTAATTTCGTTTCATACTTACGAAGTTTAATTCATACTTCAATAAAACAAAACACTTGCCCAATTACGCCAGCAAGTTGCTCCTTTCAAAACGGGATGGCGGAGCCTACTTGAGAGCCATTTTGCATTACTATTTCCAGTCGAGATAAGCACAGAACGAAAATATCTCAAGTCAGAAGAACAGCATTGCTTTAGGTAACTTCTAAGAAAAAATACTGAAAAGAAAAAACAGGTATGTACTAAAAAGTTCAGAGTTCGATTTCTCATAATAATATTTAACAACTTCCACACAGCACAATTACTTGTCCGGGTCCCAAAGTAGGATATCAGGCAAGGACGTCACAATCATGGAAATACACCCAGATTGAGGCCATTTGTACAAAATTAAATGTACGGTGGCCCCCAGGGGAAATCAAAGCCATGACCTCCGTCCGGCCAAGTGCGAGTCGGACTCGTGCACCGAGGGTTTTGTACTCGCGCTTGGACGTTTTTTATTATTTGTCGTTAGAATATATAGTAAGTCCCACAATCAAGCCAAGTTTGAAGCCTGTATATATTACCGTTTTTACGATAGAGCATGGACAAAAAAAAACACGTTTGTTGTATGGAGACCCGCCTTATTTTTTTTTTTAATTTTATAGTTTTTTAAGTAATCCGCCGTAATAACACATATTCTGTGAAATTTTCTACCGGCTACCTATCATTGGTCGTTTAAAAACATTGTGGGTATAGAAAGACCATTTTTCGATTTAGGGTTCGGTTTGCGAAATATTTGTTTGTATATATTTTGTTTGCATATATTTTGTCAGATTAGGGCGTCCCTCCCTCTCTCCTGGCTAAACGGTTGATTGTAGAAACGTCATAAAGTTCAGGGCAGTAGCACATATAATGAACTTAAAAGGAAAACTATCACAGCTAAGTAGGCTTTAAAATAGAAGCTTTGTCTAAGAAAAAAAGATCAGGTTCACTTAGAAGGCTTGATTACCTACCTACATATAATGTACCTAAATATAACAATACCTACGGAAAAAGAACAGTAGACTTTATGCTACCGAATATACTCAACCAAATGCCAAAAAAATTGGTGGGTAATCTTGTTTCTCTGAAATCAAAGTCCTGGTAAAGAAATATTTTTTTGAATAGTATTATTACTGATAATAATAATGTTGTTATCAATAATAATATTATTGTATTGCATCATGTATACGTACCTTGGTATTGTGTGTTAAAAAATTGAGCAAAAATGTTTATAAAAGCGGCTCAGGCTTCACGCAAAACTTAATAAGGTTTAAGTGAAGCCTTTTGAAATGTAAATATAATTGTGTATTATCAATAAATTAATTAAACAAAAACAAAAGTTAACGAGTAATAAGCGACCAATTTATAAAATAAAACAACATACAAAATCCATTAAAAATTACTTTGATGAAGTTGTTAGCTCCGTAAAGCAGATAAAAAACCCCTCTTTCTACAGAACCCTACACTGCACGTGGCCCGACACGCACTTGGCCGGTTGTTTTCAAATAGTTCGCACAGTATTGAAATATACTGAAGATTTTTTTTAATGATGATTTTGGGCCCTATCTAGAGCCTCCCAACAACTAAAAACCGTTATTTCAAGTACTCTATGTTAACTTGCATTATTTGAAATGTATCCAAAAATTTGGCGAGTTATTGAAAAATATATTTCCTAGGCTTAGTTCTGATGCGTCAAAATTTATGAAACACCATATTATGTTTGACAAAAACAAATTAAACACTAAGGACAAATTTTAACATAATTTTGTGGACAGAACCCTGGGAGCGTGAGTCTGACTCCCACTTGGCCAGTATTTTTTTTTATCAGGATCTAAGCTTCTGCGCTCATCAGTATCCCGCAGCCCGCAAGTCCCGGGAGATAAGTCGCAGCGCGTCTGACATCGCACGTTACAAATTGAAGTGAAGGGAACGTTCCGGGGACGTACAGGGTTGGACCTTCTAGTACTGGAAGGTTGAATCCACTTCCTCTTCTATGTATTATTGGAAGTTGGAACGACTTCTCCTTTTAGAACTGGCAGGCTTGAAATCTTAATTTTTTTTTACTGGCAGGTTAGAACCACTTCGTCTTCTATACCCGCAGGTTAGACCAACCTCTGCACCCCACAAATACATTTTTTTTAATGGGGATCCACACGCAAAACGAATCGAAGATGGCGCTAGCAGCGATCCGGCCATGTCAAACTTTGTTGTGTTTTGGTTAGATACAGATTTTTTGTTTTTCATAAAGTCTTTTGTGGGTTCAACATCTTGTTTTTAACCATTTATGCAACATGGAAGTTAACAGAACTAAAAGACGAACTTAATAAACGAGGAACAAAAGTAACTGGAAAGAAAGCTGACCCTGTGAAAAGTCCGGTTAAGTCGGTGGAAACCACAAAATTATACTATATTGAATGCTAGTGTTTTTTATTCTTTTCTTGAGGTACTTGTAGTAGTCTACAAGATCGGTTTAAATTCGTGCAAATGTTGAACTTGAATATTTTAGTAACCCCATATTATTTCCTCATATTTTTGTTTAGAATTCTATGACCAGAACATTGAGTGTGGCAATCAAGGAAATAAGTGAACACCATTTTTTTACAACCTGGTACGGTACAAAGAGACATATCAAAAGAAATCTAACGGAAATTTATGAAAGATCGTAAAAAAGTGCAACAATTGTATGAGAATGACATTTCAGCCTGGCCGTATCGATCATGCGCCCTCTACAGGGATAAATTGGCAGTGTGGATCCCACAGACATAAAGGTAAGAGACCCACTACTTTTAAAATAGTATCGGTGTCAAAACTGTTCCAATTCTATTGGCGAGAACCCACTGTTCTAGGTTTTAGTTCAGCAGTATGATCGATCTTATCTGTAGCTGAAACGATTTTGCCTATTCCTTCAAAGAATCCCAAAAATAGATTATTGCTCAAGTTGTTCAAACACAATGTGAATACTAGAAATAGACATAAACTTTAGTTCCCAAAATTTAGGCTGGCAAAGGTTAACACATCCTTTATGGGGCATTGTATACGTTTCTACAATAAGATCTCTGAGGATATAATAAGCTTGCCAGAAACGCGGTTCTAAAAATGTGTGAAGCACACTTTGTGCAAAAAAAGCTACTATAACATTAAAGATAATATAGAAGATAAAAAAAAAAAACCCAGGTCTTGGATGTTTACATGTTTGTGATGTCGTTTTTTCTGGTTCCCACGACACAGGGTATCCTAGTGTGGGGCCAGAACCAATGTATGTGCCTGTATGTAAATGTTATGTTATGTTATGTTTATGTTATAATGATGTCTGGAATTAAAGCCAGTTCAATGCATGAGTTCGAGGTTTTGAATAATAATATAAATTCTGTAAATTAAGGACTTGAAAAGACTAAGTTTGGAGTTTTTTTGTCAATTTTTTCTCCAAAATGATCTAGATTTTGAAATGGACAGCTAGTTTAACTTGTAACGTTAATTAAGTCGCAGTTTCTGTGCTACTTTGAATAAAAAATTTTGATTTTGATTTTGTTTATTAACCAACTTCAAAAAAGGAGGTTATAAATTCGACGCGTATATAATTTTTTGCTATGTTCTACCATAACTCCGTCAAATCTTAACCGATTTTGACACTTCTTTCTTTGTTCGAATAGATATAATGTCCTTTCAGAGACGGAAAATAGACAGCAGTAAGTAAGGCCTAATGTAATCCTGTAGTAATATCCGTATGTTTCATAAAATAGCGTAAATATAGTCCCAAGGTAATTTGGTGATATTCTGGTGAAGACTTTCGGAGATAGAAATGAGAACTTAAAATTTTAAAGCAACAAATTAAGTAGGGTAAATTATGAACGACTTTTAAGACTTGTTTATTTTTCTCCGGCTCCTCCAACACAAATTAAAAAAAAAATTCAATAAAGAATAAAAACCGACTTTGAAACACTACAGCACTAAAAACACTAAGAAATAATTTAAAATAATACCTTTAAATTAGAAGTGTGTATACATGTCCGTATTTTAGAAGTATAATTTGTAGTCGGTGCCCAGTTTCATGATCAGCACATATATTTTGGGCACCGACTACAAATTATAAAATTATTTCTAACTTTTTAGTAGCCGGTTTTTATTTTTCATTTTTGACTAGCGTGAACTCGATATTAGTAGAACTTTGTCGACTTGATGCATTTATGTTAAGAAAAGTTAATTAATGTTCTGTTGCCAAACAACTCAGCCACAGGGTTTCTTTGTTTTTATTGGTATTGCTGCTATGAATTCACAAAAACGTACGGGAAACATAACACTTTTTCGTTTGGATAGTCACGTGAAAAAACTCCCCATAGAAGTAGGTTACTAGGCTAGGAAACGTACGACATAGAACAGATTGACAACATCCTGACTTTACCATAGCCTACTAACGATGCAAAAAATGCCATCGTGGAATACTTAATGGTTTCGAGCGTAGTGAGCCATCACTAATGAGGTCAGTCACTTGGATCAAGAGAGCTTATAGTACGTTTCCCACCTCGTTTACAACTTTCACGGAAACAGAAATTTCATTTCAAAGGTTTTATAAAAGTTATTCAAGTTAGTAGAACTAATAATTGTCAATCTTAAAACACAAAAATTTTTGAAATACGCGAAGTAATAATGTGTACCAAGTTGTTGGCTAGTCCTTAGGTCATTCATTCTTCTCATTGATAATAAATAATCAATACAAAAATCTTAATTGACTAAGGGCAACTTGACGACGTGAAGACCGGTTCTAGAGTGGAGACCGCGAATCGGCAAACGTAGCGTAGGACGCCCGGTGACCAGGTGGAGTGACGACATTCGCAAAGCGGTGGGCAGTGACTGGAAAAGAAGAGCCTTAGATCGGGCTCAGTGGCGTGTCTTGGGAGAGGCCTATGTCCAGCAGTGGACTGACACCGGCTGATTATGAGGGCAACTTGCGCCAAATCACGGGATAAGTAAGTAAATAGGCAAATACGTATCCAGGGATAAACGAATGAGTAGTTGATTGACATGGTTGTCAGTAATACCCTTTATCTATGGACAGTTTTGCAAATGTCACGGTGCAAGACGTTTTTGGACTTGTTAATAATAATTAGCTAGTCATCATCATCATCAGCCATTTGAGGCCTCAAATGCCTCAAATGGGGCTGATGATGATGATGACTAACTGGGCGCACGGGGCGCACTGCAGGACATAGGCCTCCTTCGTGGTTTTCATAACCATTAGGGGTTTATTACGGGTTAATTAGTTACTAGTTAATAATAATTAGTAATTCATATTAATTACATAATTAGTGTAATAAAGTTATGGTTTCTGTAATCCTGAACCGATAATAAATACATATAAATTTTTTTTGGACTTGTTTACTGGATAGAGCTTGACCCTGGATAAACTGATAGATAATGCTGACACATAGCGTTGGCACAAGCCAGCCTTAATAGTATAAATAAATAAAATGGTGTCTGGAATCCAAATTGGAATACTCTGTATTATGGGCAGCCAGACCCAGATAATAATTGTCTCTAACTTTCTGTTAATTTTATTAATTAAAGTGCCTGGCAGATAACAGTACTAACAGAAATAAACGAATCAGGAAACAGGGTTAAGATAACGGTGCAATGAGTACAATTACCGGCAAGTAAGGAATGCGTCGTGCGATCTTCTTCCATACGTCTGAAATATTTGATTCTTATCGCGCGACCTTCGCTGGAATTTTTTAATTGCACGTTTAAAAAGCTGTGTTTCGGTCTTTGACGATAAGAAGACATACTTTCAAGCTATTGACCTTGTCGGCGACGCAACTACATGGCAAAACGTAAATAACTTCACCAAACTGTTTTGTAAATGAGAGGTTTTCTTTTTGACTATTAGGAAAAAAAAGTAGTTCCCAAAAACTCTGTAGACGGCGCTGAACTGACTACGTTATTGCCCGCACAAATCTTTTTGGCGGTAACGTGAACATAGTCGCAAATCGTTTGCACATCGCTTACTGTCTTTACAGTGTATGTATGAGTAATTGACTACTTTAGTAATTGACTAATAGTAATTTACTACGCATTACACTTCGTGAATTAGTCACACATACACTGTGAAGACAATAAGCGATGTGGAAACGATCTGTGACTATGTTCACGTTACCGCCAAAAAGATCTGTGCGGACTATACCAGCCGTGCGTTCCGATTTGCGACCGTGAGTGATCATGGGCAAATCCAAACGCACTACAGATTGTTTCCGTATTCGCCTCTATGATAGCCGTTCCGAAATGGACGTAAATGGATATTGCGATAACGTGAATGGATCAATTCGGAACGATATTTGTGATATAGTGACACACATATGTAAGCACTATCGTTTTATGATCTAAAAATGACATCCAAGTGAGATAATAAAAAAATAATGTATCATCCCGTTCCCGTCCGTGTGGCGTCGGATTAAGAATAGCGTCACTCCATTTCCTTCCGTGGATGTCGTAGAAGGCGACTAAGGAAATTACCAGGAGACGGGCAGCAGCGTCTTCCTGAGATTCCAACCGCATACTGTGATCGCCAACCCGCCTGCCAAGCCTGGCGATTATGGCAAAACCCTTCATGGTTTGTAAAACCATGAGGGAGGCCTATGTCCTGCAGTGGGCGTCAAATGGCTGATGATGATGATGATCCCGTTCCTTGTAGTAACTTACCAAGTTCAGCGCCATCTATGCAGCGACTAGGGAATAATAATTAAAAAAAAACATTATATTTTTTTCCTTTTTAGGGTTCGGTCAACCAGTCAACAAGGAACCCTTATAGTTTCGCCATATCCATCTGTCTGTCTGTCTGTCTGTCCGTCCGTCCCTCTGTCTGTCCGTGGCTTAGCACAAAGACGACAATAGGAAACTTGCGTCAAACCTAAACTACCCTAAGTGTTAAAACCGGCACCGGTCCCACTATAGGGCATAAAATTCTCTCAGAGAAAGCGTACGGGCTTTTTTATCGGCAATTGGCTGAAGTATCTCAGCAAGTCAGACACTGATTTCTTCACGATTTTTTTTTCCACGGATAGCGGTGGTAGCCTAGTGAGGAGAACATTGGACTCGGAAGCGGGAGACCCAGGTTCGATTCCCAGTGCGGGCATGTACCTACGACTTTGTTTTCTAAGTTATGTACATTTGTGAAGGTATAGTAGCAATACCACTCGCTAACGGTGAAGGAAAACATCGCGAGGAAACCTGAGTGTCTGAGCTATTTACATACCGCAGCGCTTGAAATCGCCAATCCGCGGTGGGCACGTGTGGTGATTAAGCCCACACTCACTCTGAGAGAAGGCATGTGCCCTACAGTGGGACGTATATAGGTTGCTTATGATGATGATTGCTACTAAAAATTCACAAATGTAAGTATCTTGGAAAACATCATTGGTCAATTCGCGGTAATGTCATAGTACAATCTGACTAAGGCGTGGCACAATTTGACGTAAATAAATAAATAAAACTTTCAATTTCAGACTATATTCCATTCCACGTAAAATCGTCCATGTGCGCCCATTGGTTAATGCGCGTGCCCTTCAATAGCCACCGCATTTAGTAAACCTACCCTATGAAGCGGGCCGTCATCGCTTATTGTTTCGCGCCCATGGACCAATGAAATGCGTGTATTTGTTTCCCTAGAAGTTCGACTCGTGAAACGGAGTATAATGTCCCATACTGGATCACACTTGATCGTAAGGGCAGGATCTAAGATCAAGATTTTCAATAAGTATTAGTTTTTCTGTTGTACTGACTCAATAAAGTCGTGCTCATTCGTATTTTCCGCCAATGTTTTATAGTTGAGCCGTAATGGGGGCGTCATGTTAAGCTTCTGCGGAAAAGTTCCCAAGGAATGCCGGGGCCTGGAATTCGGGAATTCCGCGCTCAAAATTGTTCCAGGAACGTTTTCTGCCAGTTCGGTGTTTTGTTTTGCGTGTGCAGACTTGGTGGCACGGGTGGATTTCTTGTTGGTGCTTATTTGGTGGTTAAATTGTGCAAGATAAATAAATTGCTGAAGAGATGTGAATGTCCGTTGGCTTCGTAATTTGCACTGTAGGTTAGTATTTTGTGTTCAGTTCAGATTAAGGAAATTAGTGTTCGCTAAGTTTCATGTTTTTACAAAGGACTGTTTTACAAAGTACTATTGAAGTAATATTGACTTGGGAATGGCAAAAGAAGCAAGAAAGTAGGATTAATGCAGTAGAAATGAGGTCCTTGAGAAGTATGTCTGGCGTTACTTTGAATGACAGGATACGCAATAGTGTGATTAGAGAACGTTGTGGACTGAAAGAGGATGTAGTGACAAGAATTGAGAAAGGAATGTTGCGTTGGTTTGGACATGTGGAGAGGATGAAGGAAGAAAGATTGACAAAACAAATATATCGAGCGAATGTGGATGGAAGGGCCGGTAAGGGACGACCCAGACGGATATACTTTGACCAAATAGAGGATGTATTAACAAAGGGCAAGATAAAAAGTACCCGAAACCGGCGTGCGTGCATGCAACGATTAATGAGTGTTGAGGAAGCGAAAGTGATCTGTCAGGATCGTAGCAAGTGGCAGTCCCTGGTATCTGCCTACCCCTCTGGGATACAGGCGTGAGTTTATGTTATGTTATGTTATTGAAATAATTACCAATTGCGATACCTAAAGCGTCTTGAAAAGAAAAAAAGCATCACTATGTTTTCTGTCAGTCTGTCGGGAAGACCACTTTTTTCGGTATCGCAGAGTGAGTCTAAATTGCGTTACATTTTTCAGATCATAGAACCCACTTTCAAAATCTATACGGCACTTCCCGTTGGGATGGAATCAGGAAATTTGGCAAATAGCAAGGACTGAGGAGGAAAGGTTCCGTAAATTTATTAATTAATACGTAGTTGTATAACATAAAAAAATACGATTACGAGCTTACCTTTATAGTTGTAAACCTGGGCAGAAAGAGAACATTTTCTCCACTGCTGCTTTCCACTTTAAGTTTCTCGCCGAAAGCGTCGACTCCTCCTCAGACATCTCGATCCCAGAACCGGGCCACTGCGATTGCGCTGGATGAAACCTCCATGAGATCCCGCAAGCTGCACTGTGGACCTTCATAGCAGACATAAAGATGCGATGTTGTTTGTGCATTGTTTGTGCAAGTCTCTAATAATACTAATAATAATAAAAATATTTTATTAATCATCATCAGCCATTTGACGCCCACTGCAGGACATAAACCTCCTTCGTGGTTTTCATAACCATGAGAGGTTTTGCCATAATCGCCACGTTTGGCACGCTGGTTGGCGATCACAGTATGCGGTTGGAATCACAGAAAGACGCTGCTGCCCGTCTCCTGGTAATTGATTTCCTTAGTCGCCTTCTACGACATCTACGGAAGGAAATGGAGTGACGCTATTCTTAACGCCACACGGATATTTTATTAATAATAGTTCTCTAATAGTTTGTATGGAACCCTAAGGGCGCGAGTCCTACTCACAGTTCTCCTGTTTTTTTTGTCTAATTGCGTCATTAATTATATTCCAATTTATTTCGCGTTGTGCTTCGTGAGGTACGCCTACCGTCGCCGGTCGTGGTCTCTCATCAGCAGCGTTCAAAGTGAACTTGCACGCATCTTCATTCGACAACTCATATCAAACTTTACATGCGTGCATCGTATTGAGTTGTGATAGGGATGACTTTGCAACTAAATAACTAACTTCCACACAACATAATCCTGTCCACAACTTGTCCTGGTCCCAAACTAGGATACCTGAGTAACCAGGTAAGGACATCATAAACATGGAAATACAAATTTGTACAAATGTACGGCGGCCCCCAGTGGGAATCGAACCCATGACCTCCGACATGTTAATCAGACGTGATACCGCTTGGCCAAGAAGGCAGAAAAGACTTCACGACCTCCAGCTTGACCTTTACTAAAATATCCACTGTACCAGCAAAAAGTTTTATTATAATCAGCCTATATACGTCCCACAGTAGGGTTCAGGTCCCCAGGAGCGAAGAAATACAGAACTAGAGAAACAATACAAAAGTGCAGGTTACGTAAAAAAAGTAGACCCCCTGCCACCCCGGCCAATCCTGGGCCCCGGCCGCCAGTCACGTCCCTTTTTGGCAACGACTCCTCGCCGACTAAATGTTGAGAAAAATTGAAATAGCACATCGAAATGAAGAGGGCGAATTTAATTCTACGGGCGAAATACTGGGACTCGTGCTGGGGTAGGTCTTTTGATGAGCCGGGGGCTTTGGCTCATCTAAAGTTATTTATGTAGCCTCTATAAATAACATTGATGCCCCTTTTAGACGAAGATTTCGATCATTTGCCACCTCTGAAGATTTCGGCCAGAATTTGTCGAGATCATCCCAGAAGCGTCTTCGTGGTCACCAACGGGGGCACCGTTTGCGATGGCTGTTGCGCGGCACCTACTCGGTGGCAAGTCTCGCCCACCTATTCGGAATCATGCGGCTTATGTGACCGGCACAGTTCCACTTAAATTTGGCAGTCTGAGTCAGTCAGAGCTGTTTGTAACCTCTATGTTTTTGTCCCACTGCTGAGCAAAGGCCTACCCTAATTTAGACCAGAATTTTCGGCCCTGGACCACTTCAGACCACTCCGGCAGATGTTTATGGTGGAAATCTCTTAGCTGGACTCGTCTGCCGCGACACAGATCTGTGTCCAACTTAGTATGGGCCACCTATACGTTCCATTCCGCGAGGGCAGTTCAGGGGTTAATAATAATAATTTCCACACAACGCAATCACTTGTCCTGGTCCTAAACTGTGGTAACCAGGCAAGAACATCACAAACGTGAAAATACACCCAGACTGAGGCGTCTTGAAAAATTCAAGCACGCCCTCCAGTGGGAACCGAACCCACGACCTCTGTTTTGGTAGGCAAGCGTGTTCACCACTAGTCAAGATTCGTTGTGAGATACAGTCAACAGCACTAGTTCTAGTTCTAGTTCGACTGGAGATTTCCTCACTTAGCCTCATAGTTGGGCCATTGTGCGTAGCAAGTGCTGAGGTATGTAAATACCTCAGACACTAGGGTTTCCTCACAATGTTTTCCTTCACCGTTGGCGAGTGGTATTGCTACTATAACTTCACAAATGTACCTAACTTAGAAAACAAAGTCATTGGTACATGCCGGGATTCGATCCCACGACCTCCCGAATGAGAAGTCGGCGTTCTACCGCTCCGCTACCACAGCTCTCAGTTGACAGCACTGCACAATCATTTTGAAAATTATCTTCCTTACAAAAGACCTATAGCGGTGTTTTATCAAATCGTGGTTAGCGTAGTTGGGCAGTCGGAAATTGGCCGTCCGCTGTGATAGATTTGGAAAATGTGAGGCTTCGTGATGTTATTTTTAGATGTACCGGAGAGCAGTGAAATCCGTACAAAAGAGATAATAATACGCATTTCAGCGAAGCGCTGGTAGCCCAGTGGGTAGAACATCGGACTCGGAAGCGAGAGACTCAGGTTCGATCCTCAGTGCGGGCATGTACCTATGACTTGGTTTTCTAAGTTATGTATATTTGTGAAGTTATAGTAGCAATATCACTCGCTAACGGTGAAGGAAAAACATCGTGAGGTAATCTTAAGTGTCTGAGCTATTCACATACCTCAGCGCTTGAAATCGCCAATCCGCGGTGGGCACGCGTGGTGATTAAGTCCATACTCTCTCCCTAAGAGAAGGCCTGTGCCCTACAGTGGGACGTATATAGGCTGCTTATGTTATTTTATATCAATAATAGCACAATTTCACATAGCACAATCACTTATTCTGGTCCCAAACTAGAATATCCAGTGCTACGGTAAATCAAACATGGAAAACACCCAGACAGGGAATTGAACCCTGAACCTCTGTCATGGTAATCAGACATCATATCGTCATATAAATTGAGACGGTCAATTTTATACATATACATACTGTGAAAATCGTAAGTTTGATAGTAGTTGTAGCTGAGTGTACCCACCGATACAAACGTGAGGTACCCGATTTAAATCCTATTATAGCTCGGTTAATTAATGAAAGGGACTGGATAACTATTTGCCTCTCGTTCACACAACCTATACTGGTTGTACTAGAAATGCTGCTAACGACTAGGTACTTCCGTATTCAAAATTACATAACATAACAGAAACTCACGCCCGTATCCCAGAGAGGTAGGCAGAGACCAGGGATTGCCACTTGCCAAGATCCTGACCGATCACTTTCGCTTCATCAACATTTATTAGTTGTTGCATGCACGCACGCTGGTTTCGGGTACTTTTTATCTTGCCCTTTGCTAATACATCCCCTATTTGGTCGAAGTATGTCCGCCTGGGATGTCCCTTACCGGCCCTTTCGCCCAAATTAGCTCGATATATTTGTTTCATCAATCTTTCTTCCTTCATCCTCTCAACTTGTCCTAACCAATGCAACATTCCTTTAATTCATACCATTCAAAATTATAATTTATATTATAAGCAAAAACTTATACTATTTCCTGGCGAATTACGAGTGTCTATTAATAACTTACACACGATACAATCACTTGTCCTGGTACCAAACTAGAGCAGCCTGTGCTATGGTAACCAGGCAAGGACATCACAAACATGGAAGTACGTCGGCCCCCAGTGGGAATTGAACCCACATCCTGTCATGGTGATCAGTCGTGATACCGCTAGACCAACGAGGCAGTTAATCTGAGGTGTTCGCATACCTCAGCACCTCATACCTCGCATACAATACTCTCTGAGATAAGTCTCTGAAATTAGGCTTTTATTTACACAGAAACACTACTACGAAGTAAGATTAGGACACCAAAACGAATCACACGCAAAGCCTCCTATCTTGTAAAAAAATAAGTAGGTATCTACCATTACTGCAGGAAATCACGTGCTGCTTTATCTGTGACTCAGTTGAATGTAAATAAATGTAGGTAAGTACTCAATTACTTAATTACCTTACAAGCATTAAACATTCTTTTAGGCCATGGTCAGATATGCAAATAAGCGAGTATAAAAAAACAAAAGAAGTAAGTAATATATAGTTAATATCAACAAAAACCCAATAATTGTTTACACACATCTTTGATTAATTACACCTCACACGCCTGAACGTTTTCAGGTATTTCTCAACAAGGATGATACACTAACACAAGTAACAGCTTATCGGACTAAAGACTATTTCTCTTTGCACCTGAAGCCAAAGCGATAACAGCACTCAAATGTCAAGATAACAGTCCTATTATCATCAAATAAAAATAAAATCACGACGCGAGGCCATGTTTTATTTTCTTTTCGCGCGAAAACGAAAAGGCGTTTTTCAGTCGCCAGGCGCATGCCGCCCCGAAAGGGTATTTATTCCGATTCGCGCGTGAATTAATCGTGGCACAATCAAATACCTTAAATTGCTGACGTCATTCGCTGCGTGGCTACGTGTGTGTAATAGTGTTGCCATTACACAAATTGATTGCGTACAGTGTCGTGCTTCGATAAGGGCTTTTACTGGTCAGTTGCCCCACGGATGAGATATGAATTGGCGTCTTTATTTGAATTAAAACCACTCGGTGCTGCGGCGAAAACTATGCTTCGGCATTTAGTCTTAAATGCACTAAGAGGTCATATTTTTACGTTATATTTACATAAGGTCCGATCAAAATATTAAGAGGGTCATTCTTCACTTCAATACGTATGTAAGCTTGTATAAGTTTAATTATGAGTAGAGTTCCCAACATTTTTTCAGCCAATGGGGTCGATTGTAGCCAATTGGAGTGACATTGTTTTAATACCGCAGAAGAAATAGAAAAACTAAGGAAAAATTTGAAAAAAAAAAAACAAACAATACATTTATGGTATTTACGGGTCTTAAAAATAAGAAAAATCAAGTTCCTCTATAAACAAAAAACAATAAACTCAGTTTTTTCACCGAATTTTAAATATTTTCTAATAGGAGTAAGGATGTAGACTCGTAAAAATATTATTTTACGAGAAAACTCAAACATTGATAAATGCTTCACGATTATAAGGCAGGTAGGTACCGGGCAGGTGATATAGAAAGATGATTAAAAGCGGGAAATTGTGTAACCGGTGCCTTGGACTCCTTTGTGAGTGGCCAAAACCTCTCCAAAAGAGCTAGATTGGCTATCCATACTGGAGTGCTGGTCCCAACACTTATGTATGGTAGCGAGTCTTGGGTATGGCAAAAGAATCAAGAAAGTAGGATTAATGCAGTAAAAATGAGGTCCTTGAGAAGTAGTGAGAACGTTGTGGACTGAAAGAAGATGTAGTGACTAGAATTGAGAAAGGAATGTTGCGTTGGTTTGGACATGTGAAGAGGATGAAACGAAGAAAGAGAGATGGATTGATAAGGAAGAAAGATTGACGAAACAAATATATCGAGCGAATGTAGGTGGACGGGCCGGTAAGAGACGTCCCAGGCGGACATACTTTAACCAAATATGGGATGTTTTAGCAAAAGGCAAGATAAAAAACACCCGAAACCGGCGTGCGTGCATGTAACTAATGAATGTTGATGAAGCGAAAGTGATCTGTCAGGATCATGGCAAGTGGCAGTCCCTGGTATCTGCCTACCCCTCTGGGCTACAGGCGTAAGTTTACGTTATGCTTATGTTATTTTGGCACCATGTGACGTCCTTGAGCTTGAGCCTGATGTGTATGGCGCGTTTTCGTACCATGCCATTAGAACAATTTTTCGGCATGTTATATTATGAAAAGTACTAGTCGTAGTGAAGAACTAAAACTATTATTTACAAAAAAAACTACCTACTATTATTTTTTGTGCCAGTTCCCCATCATAATCTTTTCAGAATATGCGGTGATAAATATAGAACACTTCACAAAAATATAGTATTTATAGAAAGAGTAACGCGAGGGATTTATTTGGGTTTGTTGTGGTAGGAAAACCGGTAAGTTATTACATAACTGCGAAAAACTTAACAGGCTATGCAGTTCAGAATAATTTTCTTTATATCGATACAAATAAATAATAATAATTAAGGAGACACACAGTCAACAAAGCTCTCTTGCATCCCTTCGGGTATGAACCCTATTAAAGATTGATCCATCCGACTGAAATATAGTATTTTGTGCCTGCGTACTATATACGGTTGGAAAATATATATTTCTTTAAGAGTATGTAGCCATTAAGATCCTGTAACAAAATGTTATTTTCCTTTTCACCCGCCATTTTGTTTCCCATTCTTGTGGGCACGGACTAGTAGACAGATTTGATTATATCCGATAGTGCTGGGGTTGATAACTGATTGATCGGAGCTCGATAGTGCGCTTTGTGTGTACCATCGACTCATTCATTTCGTTAAGTGAAAAGCGAATCATTTGCTGTTTGTAATTACTTGGGACGGAAAATGAAAGCGTTGATTCGACAGGTACGTCATAAATAGACTACAATAAGGTATTTTCAGATGACATCAAAATGTTCGGTGATTTTTGACGTACTTACGTACATGAACTCACCCTTGTATCCTTGAAGGATAGGTAAAGACCAGAGTTTGCTACTTACTACGAAACGAATCTCTTTCGCTTCATCGACATACCCCCGGTTTCCCGCATACTAACAATTGTTTATCTACTGTTAATCAGCTGTTAGTAGTTTTTTCAGTATGTACTTTGGCCGACTGACATAAAAATATTATTAGTGAACGAGAAACCGAGATTACTTACCTCATTTACCGACATACATACAGAGCTTAGCATAGAGCGTACATACAGATTAACTCATTTACATACATAAACTCACGCCAGGCAAGAGACAAACCCTGTACCTTTCCTATCCTTCCGCGATGCAGGCGTGTTTATGGATTTATTAACTCATTTTATTTCAGAAAAATTGGCCAAGTACGTATCGGGCCACGCGCAGTACAGGGTTCCGTAGAAAGATAAAGTTTTATCTACTTTACAGAACAAATAATATTTCGCAAACAGCGTCTTCTTGAGATTCCAACCGCATACTGTGATCGCCAACCCGCCTGCCAAGCGTGGCGATTATGGCAAAACCCTTCATGGTTTGTAAAAACATGAGGGAGACCTGTGTCCTGCAGTGGGCGTCAAACGGCTGATGATGATGATGATGATGATTTCGCAAACGGAACCCTAAATAAAAAAATGGTTTCGCTACAACTACCATATTTTTAAACGACAAATGCTCTACACTACGGTGCAGGCGAGAAAAAAGAAATTAATTTAGGTGCAGGGGAGGTATCCTAAAAATTTTGTTTCTTTACTACTGTTTCTACTTTTATTCTACTGTTATGTCGGCGTAATAAATATGTGTGTCTTTGCCGAATTTCAGCTTTCTAGTACTTATCATCTGTGTGCTAAGCCGCGGACAGACAGACAGACGGACATGGCGAAACTATAAGGGTTCCTTGTTGGCTACGGAACCCTAAAAAGCATCTCAGGATTGAACAACTATGTAGACTTCCTTTCTCTGAGGAGTAAACAGTGCAAGCTGTATTAACGTAACTCACGCAAGTCACTAAGATCACGCCATCGTAAAATGTCAAATGCAACATGAAACGTGTTTTGGAGTGGCGTAGTGAACCCGATTTTCGAAGTTACGTATATTTTGAGAATTTGTACTAGCAATACCACTCGCTTTGAAGGAAAATATCGTGCGAAAACCTGAGTGCCTGAGGTGATTACATACTTCGGCGCTTGATATTGCCAATCCGCGGTAGGCACGCGTGATAATTAAGCCCGTACTCTCTCTCTGAGGGAAGGTACAGACCTCACAGTGGGACGTAGGCTGCATTATTATTATTATTGAACCCAAAATCTAAGCGTTTTTAAATGTCAAATGGCTGATGATGATGATGATGAGAAGTCCTTCTTTGGAAAAGCAGCGCAACAAATTTTCTCAATTTGCTAACTAAGTATAGAATAACAAATATATGTTTTAATTGTCCGTGATTTCACTATCTAGCAAAGCCTCTTAACTTTTTTGTTAAAAGTATAAGATAAGAATATTCTCTACTACGATCTTTTTAGGATTCCGTACCCAAAGGCTAAGGGACTCTATTACTAAGTCTGTTGTCCGTCCGTCCGTTCGTCTGTCACCAGGCTGTATCTCATGAACCGTGATAGTTAGACAGTTGTTTTCACAGATGATGTATTTCTGTTCCTGTTATAACAACAAATACTAAAAACAGAATAATAAATTTAAGGGGGGCTCCCATACAACAAACGTGATTTTTTTGCCGTTTTTTTCCTCGATATTAATAACGGAAAGAGGTAGACCTGAAATATTAAAATGTTGTATGGATAAAATGGTACGGAACCTTTCGTGCGCGAGTGTGGGTGGAGGGACTGGTAAAATACTTACAGCATATCCGCTTCGTTCAATTAGGGGTGTATTAGCCAAGGGCAAGATAAATGGTGAGACTAGTGCCCTATCTGTATTTATTTAGGGATATCTAGACATTAACCGGTAAATTAAAAGCGTGGACTGTATTTAACATAGGTGGCTGTAGTGACTAACGAACTATGTAGTACATTTGCTCTCTGTCGCGATACGTTGAGAAGTGTTCTGCCCGTGCGGCGGGCTGTGCGTTGCGCCCCCCGGCCGTCGCAGGCCGCGGAGCCCCTCTTCTTGCCCCGCGCGTCTCTCAGACGCCCGGGCCGGTTTGGTCGCCTCCAATAAAAAGCACTAGAAATCGGCGCGCGTGCAGCGACTAATGAATGAAGCGAAAGGACATGGCAAGTGGCAAATCCTGATCTCTGCCCACCCCTCCAGTGTACAGGTGTGAGTTTGTTATGTAATGTGCTATTTAATGTCTTGTTATTTGCTTATTAATTGTCAAGTAGTTGATCGTATCAAAGCGGGTGTCCGAAGTCCGCCTTCCGCCCCCTCGTGTGATCCAGCGTGAGGCGCGGCGACCAACCCAACCTCGCCATCTTCGATGAATGTTGAGGAAGCGAAAGTGATGTGTCAGGATCGTGGTAACTGGCAGTCCCTGGTCTTTGCCTACCCCTCTGATATACAGGCGTGAGTTTATGTATGTATGATTTAAATAAATATATAATACCTACAACTTGCTATTTTCCACTTTTTGCTTCGACTGAATAAAAAAGACACGTTTTTTTGTATACCTCCCGTTGTTTTTAAATTTTATCTTGGTCAATCCGCTATCATCATAATCATCATCATCATAAGCCATTTGACACCCACTGCAGGACATAGACCTCTCTCATGGTTATCCATCTTGGTCTTGTGCCGCCCGCGTCCAACTACTCCCCGCCACCGTAACCAGATCGTCAGACCAATCCGCAATTATTATTGTAATATACAAAGTGAAAGAACGAAATTTTTTCATTCAAAGTAGCATAGGAACTGCGACTTAATGAACGTTAAACATAGGTATATAAATTTTTTCAGCACTTAATAAATTATAATTTTTAGTCACCTTGCTCTCATAATTCCATTTAGTTTGCGTATTTTAACTAGCCACTGTGTTTGTGTGTGGTAGTAGCAGTTTTAAACAACGAAGGTTTTAATTGCTTACGATACAGGTTTCCTGATTGGACTGCTGTATTTTTGGCACAATAAAGTGTTATATATGTTACAGTCAAAACTCTTAAACGGTCAAAACTAGTTTTGACTGCTAAAATCAGTCAAAAGTACTTTTGTCCAAAGATTCTGGTCAGTAGTGGTTTTGACTGATATTTCAGTCAAAACTAGTTTAGACCAATGAAGCTAGGCAAAACTACTTTTAACTGATCGCATCGGTCAAAAGTAGTTTTGACTAGCTTTATGGGTCTAAACTATCAAAACTCTTAAAAAAGTTAATTAGGTCGAGTTAAATTAGATAGAAAACGCTGTATATAAAAAGTACCCGAAACCGGTGTGCGTGCATGCAACCACTAATGAATGTTGAGGAAGCGAAAGTGATCTGTTAGGATCGTAGCAAGTGGAAGTCCCTGGTCTCTGCCAACCCCTCTGGGATACAGCCGTGAGTTTATGTTATGTTATGTTAATTTTTTTATAATTATAAAATTAATAAAGAATTGTGGAAATATTCGATGCAATGAGTGACCAGGAAAAGAAGAAATATTAGCAATAGAAGACATGAAAGACAGTCATTTTAATGTGATGACTAAAGAAAAATTTGATAAATTTGTTATGAAAGTGGAGGATGCTACATTTGAAGAGAAATAGAAGCCAGTATAATATGCACGATTGAAAAGATTTGCTATAATTGAAGTCGGCGGTATGAAAAAGTTAGTTACAAACGCAGAGCCTATTAAGTATTTTTTGCCGGCTGAAGAGATTTATGATATCATCGATGCTGCTCATATCTCAATTAAGCATGGTGGCCGCGATAGACTCAAGGTTGAAACAGCAAAGAAATATACTAATATTACAAAAGAAATGATCAATATATATCTAAATATGTGCGAGGTGTGTCAAAAGACGAAAAGCAAGAAGAAGAGAGGACTAGTTTCGAAACCAATCCTTCATACTTATAGCCAAAAGAAGTTTTGACTAAACATTTGTAGTCAAAAATAGTTTTGACTAACACTTTTGTAGTCAAAACCAGTTTTGATCACAAGATTTAGTTAACACTAGTTCTGACTGAAAAACATCAGTCATAAGTACTATTGACGAATAATTTTCAGTCAAAACTTATTTTAATCTATCTCTGCAGTCAAAACTAGTTTTGACCGTTTAAGACTTCTGACTGTATATATATATATTATATAATTCTGTACATCTAGATTTTTGGAGAAATAAAAACTGTATATTCTGTGAAAACAACTGGCTTCTTATATAGGTCAGACAGACAGACGGTCTCGAAGCCACCCTTCAGGTATGCAGCCCGAACCTCATTTATTATGTTCATGTTGCCACATCAAGGTATGGCTGTAAAATATGTGAGCTAACATAACCTCGTCAACTACATTGTATTTCATAAAGAAATAATAAAATGTAAATATAAAGAACCCCAATAGCAGATTATTTACATGCCGGGTGAGTAATTTGATACGAAGAATTGTCTTATCAGCGAAAGCGATTTTTTACCGGTCTCAGATAAAAACACAAGAGGGATTTTATCTAAATGGTACCACTTATTTGATAAGACGATTATCTTCTTAGTGAATGCATAAAAAACTGCGGGCAATAATTTTTTCGAGAGCAAAAGGGGTGTCTATGGATTCTTTGTAATGTAATTCAGTTATTGTCTCATAGAGGTGTATCTGTATTCAAATTTAATTACCAGGCGATGGGCAGCAGCGTCTTCCTGAGATTCCAACCGCATACTGCGTTCGCAAACCCACCTGCCAAGCGTGGCGATTATGGCAAAACCCCTCATGGTTATGTAAACTACGAAGGAGGCCTATGTCTTGCAGTGAGCGTCAAGTGGCTGATGATGAAGATGAGGCAATTAGGAACCTAACTGAAATTAAATTGTACTCAGCTAAATATTAGTAAGTCTCCAGAATTTATATAATTCTTAAACTCCTTAACGCTTAAACTCTATTGCACTTGTACACCAGTAATTACAAGATAGTTTTTGTTTCTGTAAAAATGTCATCATTTTCTTTCATGATTAGGTCTGGAAAACAGCGCCAAAGCCCTGCTTTGCCATCGTGCTGAGACTGGCCCAGTTTTGACATTTTTGTATTTATAAGTTTCAGGCACTGACAGATATTTGCTAAAATGTATTCTGTGGCTTACTAAATAATTTAAATCTGTACCTACTGTGTGTACATAAGCAGCCTATATACGTCCCAATATAGGGCACAGGCCTTCTCTCAGGGAGAGAGTATGAACTTAATCACCACGCGTGCCCACCGCGGATTGGCGATTTCAAGCGCTGATGTACGTGACTAGCTCTGACACTCAGGTTTCCTTACGATGTCTTCCTTCACCGTTAGCTAGTGGTAGTGCTACTATAACTTCACAAATGTACATAACTTAGAAAACAAAGTCATAGGTACATGCCCGCACTGGGAATCGAACCTGGGTCTCTCGCTTCCGAGTCCAATGTTCTACCCACTAGGCTACCACCACTGTGTGTAATTGTTTGTAATGTTGTCAAAAAAAATTGTTCTTATTCTTATTCTAAACCAGTGTCGTAAGAACGTCGGCGCAACATTTCAAACCAGTCATCCATCAAACTTAACAGTACACATTCAAATCAACGTAGCCATATTTCTTAATGGAGTGTTTTAACCTGTTAGATTATGACCTTGAAAAACCATTGTTAAGGTGCTCCGATCGGGCCATTTACAGATTACATCTACATAAAAAAATTACGGGAATAGTCTAGGAACGGTGCGTTTATCAAGGGCTTAAATCCGTCCTTGGTCATTGCCGACCTTCATTCAAACGCTTGTACTTAATATTTGGAGGCGTTATTTTGTTACTTGAACTGGACATGATTAATGTTACATGCCAAGCTAGGCACTGGTAATAGAAAAAAAAAGTAACTAAGTGCGATTCGGACTTGCACCGAAGGTTCCGTAGAAATTTTGTGGATGTGGATGAAGGAAGAGAGTTTGTCAAGATCCTGGCAAGTGGTAAGCCCTGGTCTCTGCCTACCCCTCCGGGATACAGGCGTGAGTTTATTTGATGTAATTTTTCACACATTTTAAGGCATTAAAAACATATTGTGTTGTCATAGCTTGAGCTCCATTTGTGTGGCGCGTTTTCGACATATTATTACCATAAAAAGTAGGTACTCGTATAAGTCGTCACGAAAAAAATTTAAGACTATTATTTATCGCTTGACATGGCCTCTCCAACAAGATTAAAAAAAATTTTTGTGCAAGTTATCATGTTTTAGTAATTAATAATTTCTATCACACAAAACATTACGTACACTCACGCCTGTATCCTGAAGGGGTAGGCATACACCAGGGTTTGCCAATTGCCACGATTATGACAAAACTATATCGCTTCATCAACATTCATTATGCGTTGCATGCACGCACGCCGGTTTCGAGTAATTTTTATACTTGGCCCCCTCTATTTAGTACTCATACATCCCCTGTTAATTGTACATATAACAGGAAAGTATTTTTTTACGAGCTACCTATTACGGTCCAATGGATGTATCCTCTTACGGAACGCCTAAAAAAGAATGCTAGGCAGAGTATGATTGAAAAGAGGTTGGTAGGTATGTAGTTTGTATGAAAAGCATAGAGAAACATATCTCCTAACGCTTTGGTCATGTTATACGGCCGGGTTATAATATTATGAGTATCATAGTTTACAGCGCATTGTATTTATTTATACAGCTTCTGGTAAAAACTCTTGAATCCGACTGACCTATATATCGTCAGCTTATTGCAAGAAGTCATTAACTGCCAAAGCTCACTAACCGCTTTTTTTTGAAGGTATGGACATAAAGATGTATTGAACAAGGATACAATAGTGGTGTTTTAGTAACAGGCATTATTTTAACGATGTTATAGGGAATAAGAAGGAGGAAACCCAACCATTAACTAACACGAACTAAAAAGTCCTTTTTCTCCCAATAGTGAATATGTCGGTTAATGAGTTCTTGCAATAAGCCGACGATATATAATGACGGAAGTGACCAAAGTGCCTGGAGCATACTTTTTAGGTCGTTATCATCATCCGGCTTACAGCAACTATTCAATCTTCTCTATTTACCTACCTGTATATATCTAAGGAGCATAAGATCAGAGCCCAGTGGTGGGCATAGGCCTTTCCTATCACGCTCACCTTCCCTGACGTTTAATCTTAGATCTATCAAAATAAGGACCGGTATCAAAATACGTAAGTAACGTTCTGTCACGCTCGTTTCTGAGTAATTCGAAGAAACAGCACTACAGTTAACTATTTATTTAGCGACATTCTCATGTCAGAAACTGGCCATAAATCACTGATTGATGATAAGGATACTAGTCATCGACCTCAGTGGCTCCGGGTTACACAGTCAATCTACGATAGTAAATAACCGTGAAGTTATTTTTTGTTATTTTTACTCACTAGCTTTCTATTTTTTAATAAACTGTGGTGTTGGGGATAGAATTCAAAAATAAAAAGATATATATTCAAAGTAACACAGAAACTGTGTCTTATTAAACGTTACAACGTTGTAACGTTTAAATAAACTGTGGTGTTGGGGATAAAATAAAAAAATAAAAAAATATATATTCAAAGTAACACAGAAACTGTGTCTTATAGGGGGGACCAAGAATAAAAACGTTTTTTTTTTTTTTTTTTTTTTTTTATTATTTTTTTTTTTATTACTATTTTGTGCTGTCCATGTTTTGTTTTGTTTTAAGTTTTAATTAAAGTGTGTTATTTGTTGCTGCAATAAATGTTTATCTTTCTTTCTTTCTACAAGTAAAACTAGGCGTAAGTTTCAAAATCCAGATCATTTGGAGATAAAATGGACAAAAAAATCATCAAACTTGGTCTTTTCAAATATCTTCCTTGATTAACATAGTTTATATATTTTAATCTTCTAAAACTTAGTAGTAATGCATTGAACTTAATTCCAGACATCTTTGTCATCTAAATAATCCTTAATGCTATGGTAAGCCTTTTGGTACAAATTGCGCTTTACACATTTTTTGAACCGCGCTTTGGGCAAGTTTATTCTATTACGCACTTACGAAGCCCAGGCTTGAAGATCCAAAGACCATCATCGACTATGTTGTTAGTGAATATGACTACGGTTCTTCGAAATTTATGCATAACAAAAGATGTCTACATAACCGCCTTAGCTCTGTGTCAGAATATTATGTAGAATAAAAAACCCTAACACTTTTACCGCCAAGTAAATCATGAACCATATTTGCAGATTACGTGAGCTACATAGCACGTACAGCGTTAAAATGTATTTCAAAGAACAAATTCCGACTGCTAAATAGTGAGCAGTGTACTTATTTATTGCGTGGGTGATTATTTTCAATTTTGTATTTTGTGTAACAAACGAACAAAATTTGACAAAGTCAAAGTCAAAAAATTTTATTCACTATAAAAACAAAATGTTTACTTAATGAACGTCAAAGCTGTTAGTTTCACAATTAATAGATTATGCGGAGAAAAACCTAACAAAGAAACTCCAACAGCGTTTGGGCGCACAGCAAGCAGTTAGTTTATTTTGTAGATCCTTCCTATATATTTTTTTGACATTGATTTTTAAAAAAAGTTGCTGCATCTGTGCAAACTTACTAAAAACGGCGTTGGAATTAAAATATGTTTATATGTATATACTCGATGCTTTTACAGAGTCGGAGCCTGGTTTTTATTGAATGCAATTTTTATTAATATTTTTTTACTAAATAACAAACGAATATTTATTGATCTATCATATATACAATTGGTTATAATAAACACTACTCTCCAGCCCGTCGGAGTCGGTTAACAGAAAACAGGCGTAAAATCTGAAATTCTTTCCACTAATGTAATAAGGCAAGCTGCGGGCGGTACTGTAAGGTATATTAATATGTAGTATACCATTCTGCTTAGGGGTGTACGTGTTTATATTGTAGGTACACTTAGGGCACTGTCCGCTAAAGATAAATGTGAAGGGATCTAAGACCTTACGCTAAGCACAGTAAAGAAAGAAAGAAGAAAAGTAGACATTTATATTTTGACTGACTCCTTGGTCTTTACTATGACCAACAAGGCAGTCGTCTGATTACCGTGCTGGAAGTCGTGGGTTCGATTCCCACTTGTATTTCCATGTTTGTGATGACCTGGCCCGGATATCCTAGTTAGGAACCAGGGCAAGTGAGCGTGTTTTGTGAAAGTTATTATTATACTTATTATCCTAATTGCCACAGAAGCACAGAGTAAACAAGTAAACAAACAAAATTCACGAAAAACAACAACAAAACAATTGTTCACAAAACATGTGAGGTCGATTTAATTAATGACTTTATTTAAATGTAAACAGGCAATTAAGCAAAAACCCAAAAACTGTCATATATAGAAACGGAGTAGCTTCTTAAAACTATGGGTTAATGTATATGTATAATAAAGTGTATATA
Organism: Yponomeuta cagnagella; assembly: GCA_947310995.1. Taxonomy (NCBI): domain Eukaryota; kingdom Metazoa; phylum Arthropoda; class Insecta; order Lepidoptera; family Yponomeutidae; genus Yponomeuta; species Yponomeuta cagnagella. Next base: position 2,483,284 of record OX371279.1, read on the forward strand.
TATATATATATATATATATTTATACGTATATATATATATATATTTACATAAATGTATTGACATATATATATATATATATATATATATATATATATATATATATATATACACGATTACACATACTACTAAAACTATAGCAAACTTTTTCCTTTTTGTATTACTTTAATTAAGAATACGTTATACATTAATGTAACATTTAACTGAGGATGAGCACTGCTTACCCTAAACTACAGGGTCTCATCCCAATTTTAGGAAGCAGAGGCTCTACATGTTATCGTATATTATTTCTATTGAATTAAAGCTAAAAAGATCCTAGTGTTATTGTATCATCTTTATGAATAAAATTACTTACTTACACATAATCGAGGGCAGCCCTGTAACTTACATTAATGCCTTGGTTGCCCTGTAGCTACTGAAGCCAGCTGTACCAATAACTGAGCTACCAACGCTCTATACTCAAGGCTTTTTGTACATCTATGCCAGTTGTTACGTTGGCTTTGTCATAAGGAGAGGAAGGAAGAGAAATTGTAAAAAAAAATAATTATGGAGCAGATGCGGGTAAAAAGGTCGGTAAGGGACACGTCCATGGCGGAAACATTTTGACAGAATAGGTGATGTATTGGCGAAGGGCAAGATAAATCGTGATCGGAACCGGCGTGGATGCATGCAGCATATTGAATGAATGGAACTGATGAAGCGAAAGAGATTTTTAGGATCGTGGCAAACCTTGTTCTACCTGCCTCACCGGGATACAGGCGTGAGTTATAAATAGAAATACAAATGGTTTATTGACACGAAAAATATGTTCGTACTGTTACAGTTTGAACATATATTTCGTAACCAGAGGCTTATGTAATGTATGTTTTTGCTCCCAATGTTCTAGATGTAGAACATCTCAATCTAATGAATGTTGATGAAGCGAAAGAGGTCTATTAGGATTTTGTAAGCCCAAGAGACCAGTCTCTACTTACCTCTTCGGGATTCAACGGACTTTTATTCGAGAATTTTTTTTAAGACATGGGCTGAATATTTTGGTTTGGGCTGCTTTAAGTTAAGTTTTAAACAGAAAAAAAAGAACCAAAGTCTATGAAACCGGAAGTATGTCGTCGACTGAGATCCTACGAGCTGTCAGTTTCTAGTGATACAAGAACTCTTTAAACAGAGAAAAGTAAAAATACTCCCAATCTGTGCAAACGTAAAAGATACGTTTTTTTTAAGGAGCACACAGATGTCAATATCCTGGCGTTGTTTATTGAAGAATATTAAAACTACTTTCATTCACGTGTGAAACGAGCGTTAGAAGTACGAATTAGTCACACACTTATTCACAAAAATACAAAAAATCAGAGAATATAATTAATTTATATTTTATGAACTATTGTCGTGTACCTTTGAAGTGGAGTATTATTTGTAAGTACCTAGATGACCGGGATTTGCTCGGTATTTTTAATGGTCATATATTTTGGGCACCGACTCCAAATTATACGTCTACAATACCTACATGTATACATACTTCTAATTATTTAAATTATTTCTAACTTTTTACGACGAACCTCCGTAAACACACACGTCCACTTCTAGCCGACGGTACTCGGGCCAATCACGTAGCGGTAACAAAATATGGTGATACAATATGCATTTTATTGTCAAGTGTACACAGTACATGTGCGCTAGTGTAAACTTGCCGAGTAGGGGCGCTAGGACGTCTGAAAGTTTGACTTTGGCATGGCCACTTCTTATCAAAATTACTCGGAGATTATGCTTAATTGGTACGAATACATTTACTTGTCTATTAGGTTAAAGATTAGTTTTTATATACTTCTGAAATAGTAGAAATAGATAATTTTATACTACTATATCAATATTTAAATTATAAAACTTGTCTATAAAATAAAAAAAGTAATGGGATTTTTGCTGCAAAACATACAAACAACATGAAATACTAACGTCATTTTTTATTTGGCCTTTGCAGTGCACAAGCCTTCTCTCTGAGAGAGCTTATGAGTTTAATTACCACAGGTGCTGAGCATGTTACTACTAAACAGGCGGGGAACAACCCAGGTATCTCACATTGATTTTCGGTCCAATTTATTTTTATAATTTTAGTGATGGTTTTTAGATTCTTCTTAGATTTATGCTGATTCTATATAGCTTGTGAAACTCGCGCAAATAAGACGAATCGATTGAGATCTCATTTGTCAAAATCTGACCATCGGTTAAGGTGTCAAGGGGGAACATGGGATCGGAAATACTTACATATATTATGTATGTATGTAAGTATGTCCAATTCCATGTCCAGCTAAGCCAAACACATTACCCTCCTTTTGGGCTCCGCCGCAGTCGGGTAAAAATATTACTAGACTATGAAAACTGATGAAACTGATCATAACTGATGAAAAGAAGAATAACTAGCCCTTATATATCTCCGGTTTGGTTTACGTATGTTCGAATTTTGAATTAATTTAATTTAATTATTTGGAGAAAATACACAGATTGTGCGGCCACGTGGTTCCACAACTCCTTGCTGTCAGACATTCAGGATTTTTTTATTCCACTTAGTTCAACCATCGGACCAAGAGGATATTTAAAATTCTACTTGTTTCGATACGCGAGCCACGAGGACATTTTTAAAATTCCACTTGGTTCGCCCCTCGAGCTACGAGGATTATTAAATTACACTTGGTTTGACCCTCAAACCTATAGTAAAAATCAAACTTTAGTTCGTCTTAACCTCATTATGTCCTGAAAAAGGGTTGATGTTCAAATAAAATAAAAATTGACACGTAGAGACCTTTTAAGTTTTAATAAAGAGGACATATTTGTTTTTTAGTATATTTTCTGTATTTAAATTTGTTTATCGAAACAAGTGGAATTTTAAATATCCTCTTGGTCCAATGGTCAAACTAAGTGGAATAAAAAAATCCTGATAGTGTGACATGTCGGACAGCAAGGAATCAAAATTCCTTGTCGTCGGACATGTCAGACAACGTTGTCGAACCACGTGGCCGCAGGGAATATTTTATCTTTTACAATATCGGGTATGGCTTTATCTGACCTATGGAACATTTCTCACTAGAATTAGAATCTTGTGTGAGCTTTTTGCATACAAAAACATTGCACCGGTATTCTGTGTCTTGCCAACTTGTGGTTGTGGATTCTGAGAATGTTGCTCTTGGTAGGTACTGTTGGCAGAAGAAGTTTTGTGTTATTTCTGTGTTCAACTAGTTATAGCTGGAGCTGGGAGCAAATGTTCAGCTTATGATATTTGATACTCGAAGTGTAAAAATGAGACCCGATTACGGAGACCCTGCGACATCTGTCTGTCTGTCTGCCTCTATCCCTTGAACTGGAATACATTCAGCCGTTACAGCTCACGGATTGGCCCACATATTATAAAAAAACGAATACTAATTTTACGACAGAGTAATAATTTAAATAACGTTTTTTTTTTGTTTATGTTTTGGGCAATCCGCAATAAAAAACAACAGGCTACTATGACGGTTGAAGAGAAAAAGCGCTTTATAAGTCAGACAGACAGACAAGCAGACGACCCTTAGGGCATGGTCTTCTAAAAAAAATTTATTCCCGAAACTTTATTCTCATTCCCAACGTCTCCAGCCAGTATGTTCCTCAATATCTCGTAGGCTCGTAGCGTCGTAGAGGCCTACGCGGCGTAGCGTGCAACTTTGATGAGCGTCGTAGCAATGTGCTACGAAGTTGCTACGCTCCCGAGAGACGCTTCTGACAAAGGACTTATCACCTTTGTCGGGAATACTTGGGGAGTACAAAGAGGCTAGAGATTTGAACTTTCTTTCTTGATAATATTATTTGAATCACTAGTGCTTGTTACTGAACTAACAGAGATAAAAACGGGTTAAAGTATTAAGTGTTGGCAGCAGCTTAGAGTTCGATCGACATTGAACGGATATATTTAGATTCTTTATATAAACTTATTTGTATTGCAATTGTGATGATAATTATATCGACCATCGCTAATCATTGAGTAGGTGACTAATAAATGAAGCGAAAGAGTCTTGTGAGGTCTCTCTACCTACCCCTCTGTGAGACAGGCGTAAGTTTATGTATCTTTAAGTATATATGGGATAAGCTATAAGATGGTCAGAAATTGTTAGATAACTCACATAACATAACAGTCACGAAAAATACCTAAGACATTGACTCGAGATTAGACTATAAACGAAAATAATATCAATGTCAAAACAAAATGTCTCCAACCCAAAAATAACAGGCATCCCTCGATAAGTATTCAAGTTACCACTCTCTAACTAAGTTAGGACTACCCTCTCGATATTCCTACCGTGCTTCGCGTCATAAACTGTCACCAGTGACGGCGTCAGGATTAAAAAGTGGTCCAGGGTCCCTCTTTTATTTAACTTTTATTTTCTTAGCTGCAATGGCCCAAATACAAAATTCTTTTAAAAAACTAAAAACAAACAAAACCCAGCCTGGATAGGATGATGGATGGTTCGGTTATTGTTTTGTTTGCTTAGCGGTTAAGAAAATGTCTAGATGTCCATCAAGGGGGTTCTTTACCACAGTAAGCCACCATACGTTGTTGCCAGCATTTACTCTTCCCAGCTGCAGCGGTGTATATACAGTTTTTAGGTTTTTAAGATCCTAATCTTCCAAATTCAACTCATGTAAAAATGTATGTGAAAACTTGTGTAACTAAAAAAAAATATTTTTCAATTACATAATTTTAGCTGCAAGGTGAAACACGTGAAATACCTTCTTAGCATTTTTTTACTTTCTATAAAATGTATCCTGAGGCAAATTAAAATTTTAATCGCCACATCTTCTGGATGTGGAGCCCTCACTTACTTACTTTATTGCACTCATAAAAGAAAACACAAAATTTACAAAAACAAAAATGTAGACGGCGAGTTTATTTCAGGCAAAATCTCTTCCAGTCAACCCTTGATGTGGTGATATGAACATTATAAACGAGAGGGAAAAGCGTGCAATAATACACGCAGATGCAAGGCAGGACGCCTGGATCCACCTCTGAGCGTTACTTTTAGGTCACCACGTTTGTGGCCTGAAACATACATAATTTGTATTGTATGCCTCCACATGCTATCTCCTGCCGGCATGTGTTCCTGACACTTTTGTGGCTAATAAATATACGTTTCTGTGTTATCGATGTTATGATGATATTATTGGGGATTTTACTTCTTTGGACTTTAGCAATGCCTGTTGTAGCTCTCTGCCATGGGAGAAAAATATTTTAGGGTTAACTATAAGTGTCTCCATCTATTCAGGCTATAAATTGAGCCCACTGTTGAGCATTAGGCCTCTTGCCTGTCACGCCAACCCCCTCAGTCCCCTGCCAATCTCGTCCATTCCTTTCCGATGGCCTTAGTAATGTCATCAACATCCGGTCGCTGGTCTGCTTGCCAATCGTTTAGCCACCTCGGCCATCAGTCTGTGACCGTTTTCGTCCACCGTCTGTTCTGCCACGTGATCACATTCCCTACGCAGGGCATACCGCGTTATTATTACGGTTCTCTGTAAAAATAAACGTAAGTCAAAGTAAATATGTTTTTATTTACAGCAGAAACTGCGACCTAATGAAATCCCTTTAAAGAGTCAGATTGTTTTGGAGAAAAACTGGAACTCAAGCATTACACTGGCTTCAATTCCAGACAACTCTGCGAAGAAGCGGTGGTAGCCTAGTGGGTAGAACATTGGACTCAGAAGCGGGAGACCCAGGTTCGATTCCCAGTGCGGGCATGTACCTATGACTTTGTTTTCTAAGTTATGTGCATTTGTGAAGTTATAGTAGCAATACCACTCGCTAACGGTGAAGGGAAACATCGTGAGGAAACCTGGGTGTCTTAGCTATTCACATACCTCAGCACTTGAAATCACTAAAGCGCCCATAGTGAAGCCCTACAGTGGGACGTATATATACCTATAGGCTGGGATGACTGTCCTCTAAACAATAATTTCGTTTCAATCACTTAACCAACGCATCTCTTGTTTCAGAACCCAAACCGTCGACTGTGACCGGTGCCACGCTTAGCTCATAACACCCAGTCCCAAGTCCCAGTTCCCAGACTCTCCCCCGAGTGTCCCAGTGAGTGCGTGTTGGCGTCTCGCCGGAAACAAGATGGCGGGCGCGGAGTGAGCGCGCTGGCGTACCCACGGCACGTCTACGCGGGCGGCGCATATCACGCGCGCACGCCCGCGCACCCGCTCAACGCCAGTGAGTATACGCCTTTATACTTTCTCCTTCATGGGTTCAATGCCTACTTGAGGAAATGCGCGCTCAGCGTAGGCATCGTAGTTATGGTCAACACAGGCATATTGTATGTTGGATGTTAATTCGTAAATTTTAAGCCAAACTTAAACATAAACATTTACATACAGGCACATACATTGCTTCTGGCCCCACACTAGGATACCCTGTGTCGTGGGAACCAGAAACAACGACATCACAAACATGTAAACATCCAAGACCTGGGGTTTTTTTTTGTCCCCAGCCGGGATTGAGGGGCAATTCTACTGATCATACTGAAAAATTATGATTATGTTACGCAAGTTTATTAACTTAAGTCCGGATTGACTTAATTGCTTTTTTTATCTTTTTTTACGCAAGTTTACTTAATTTTCGAAAAAACAAGGTTGGCCATAGAAGGGCATCTATTGCTTGTAACATTTAATTATCGTGTTTTTTGCGAATTAGGTCCGGGTCCGACTTTTAGGTCACCACGTTTGTGGCCTGAAACATACATAATTTGTATTGTATGCCTCCACATGCTATCTCCTGCCGGCATGTGTTCCTGACACTTTTGTGGCTAATAAATAAACGTTTCTGTGTTATCGATGTTATGATGATATTATTGGGGATTTTACTTCTTTGGACTTTAGCAATGCCTGTTGTAGCTCTCTGCCATGGGAGAAAAATATTTTAGGGTTAACTATAAGTCTCTCCATCTATTCAGGCTATAAATTGAGCCCACTGTTGAGCATTAGGCCTCTTGCCTGTCACGCCAACCCCCTCAGTCCCCTGCTAATCTCGTCCATTCCTTTCCGATGGCCTTAGTAATGTCATCAACATCCGGTCGCTGGTCTGCTTGCCAATCGTTTAGCCACCTCGGCCATCAGTCTGTGACCGTTTTCGTCCACCGTCCATCCTAAAAGTTGGTCCGTATGATGAATATAATATATCAATCGAATTAGAATTTGTATTTATTAGTTATTAGGAAGGTTGTTTTATTAGGTTAGGTTATAAAAGATAAGGCCAATGTTAAATGCCATAAGTACAATAAACAAAAAATGAATACGTAAATGGTTGTTGTACCGCCGAACGTGCATTAACGTGCATAAATTGTAGAGCCATAAGTAGATTAAATCAAAGATAACCCAAAGCAGGTTTCACAATTAAAATAAAGCGGGCCTAATAAAAAGCCACCTTAACGAGAATCTAGGTCACAAAACGAAACTTCATTAGGCCATATTCCATTTCCACTTTCGTGTTTGCCATTTGTGGTACGACATGCACTCCGTCCACTCTAATTGACAAATTAATGTAAACAAACCCGTCGCAACGGTTTTATGGCAAACTAGTCAAGGGTTTTCGTAAGGAAGATCGAGTGCGTCATCAACATTTGGCTTTTTAATAGTAGCATATGGCTTTTTTGGTAAAACTCGAATTGGAATTGGACAACAAACCAGCACAATATTGAGAACCAACAAATTGTCTCTGCCACGTCAGTCTTGCGGTTAAACCGCTTGACTATCAAAATAGAAGTCGTGGCTTCAATTCCCTGAGGGGCTCAGTCTGGATGTTTTTCTATGCTAGTGACGTCTTTACCTGGTTACTCCAGAGCATTCTAGTTTTGGACCAGGACAAGTGATTGTGTTATGTGGACCTTGTTATCATCGTAGATTAGATTAGAATTCTTTATTTTACACCATAATATGTGTGATAAAAGTGCATAAAATTACTCAAGTATAGTTTTGTTTACGTTTCTTTTCATCATAACGTGAATAGACTATACAAAGTACCAGTATATAATACCCACCAACAAGCATTAGGCAAACGTTAGCGTGACAGATTAGCGATTAGGCATATCTTGATCCCGATCACGTAGTAAGGTGACATGTCACACTGAGGGAGGGATTTGTGGATGAATATGTAATACCTCCTCCGTGTATTCGTAATTTGATAGTACGCGAAGTGGGTGTTCTCCACGCCTGATACCCATTTCATGGAACTATAACACATGGTTTACTATGATAATTCGAAGTACATTGCGTGTTTGATTATCTCACAGATAACAAGTAGCAAAATAACTAATTGTACTAATCGGCTACGTAATGTAAATCGATTTGTCATAAAATAACTTAAGCAGCCTATATACGTCCCATTGTAGGGCACGGGCCTTCTCTCAGGGAGAGAGTATGGGCTTAATCACCACGCGTGCCCACCACGGATTGGCGATTTCAAACGCTGAGCTATGTGAACAGCTTAGACACTCAGGTTTCCTCACGATATTTTAATTCACAGTTAGCGAGTGATATTGCTACTATAACTTCACAAATGTACATAACTTAGAACACAAAGTCATAGGTACATGGCCGCACTGGTAATCGTACCTGGGTCTCTCGCATCCGAGTCCAATGTTGTACCCACTAGGCTACCACCTTGATTCTCAAGTGGTAGGAAGTACGGTAGTGTTGATAAAATGCTTTTTATTGTATAAAAATGGTCTTATTTATAAAAAACGATTCCACTAAAATAGACCTCAGCTCAGTGATACTTATGTCAGTCTTAAGATAGGTCTTAACTAAAGTATGATTTATGAAGTCAAATCTCTGCATTAGTTAAGCTACTCGTATAAAGCCTCTGCAACTAAAGTCACCTTAAATGTCAAAAATGGAACAGAAAACTATAACAAAGACAAAAAGAATTACAATTTTATTTTGGATGAAATTCATCTGCTTGGAGCTCCTTAAGATAAAAAATAAAATAGATTTTACAAAAAGTGCACAAAATGAACCATTTTTATCCGAGACTTTTAGTAGCCCGAGCCATAGGCGAGGACTGATAGTAATGGCGAGGATAAAATGGTTTTTTGGACGAGTTATAAACTCTGCTTTTCACTTCGATTGCGAGGAAATAAAACAGTAGTATAATTTAGCAAATTGAAGAAATTAATAAACGCACGAAAAAACATGAGCTGTCTCCCGCCGCTTTGTTTTTTTAAATCTTACGACATTGATATTAGGCTTGGGCTGCAGACCTATACAGCCCACTGTTAAATTAATTTTGTAATAATAACTTTCTTCAACTAATTAAATAACCCACCGTACTTGAATTTAAGTCTTAAAAAACACAGAAGGCAAATAAATTTAAGTAAATATTATAAAATAACAAATTCTATCTATGAACTTCTTATTGTGTTTGGCTGTATGGGTCATTATCTTTGCCTTAATACAGATACATTTATGAGTAGATACGTTAATGCACTTGTGCACAAAATTCTATTTTGTGCAGCCTATCATCATCAACCCATTATGTCCCCACCAAGGGGCACGGGTCTCTTCCCTGAGGAAGGTATAGGCCATACTCCACCACGGGGGCCAAGTCCGGATTGGTGGAGGCTTGTAGACTAGTGGCTCGTCTACTGTCAGAAGTTGTCAAGCCGCCCTAAGGCCTCTGACTTGGCTTAACGACTGCCATCTATCGAAGGCAGCCGGCACCAACAGCTTAACGTGCCTTGCGAAGCACGGAACCGCTCGGAAAAATGCCACTAGCGTTAGGCATAGACGGCGACCCATCCATGCGCTGAACGCGCCCTGTGTTGCTTAACCTTCGTGATCGTTTAAGATCACTCAGGCAGCCGGGGCTACGAGCGATTGCCTATATTGAGCCTATATCCTGCACAAATAGGCGCTTTCACAGCATGAGAAGTGAGAACCAACTGTCAAAGCAATGTCTATTAAAAAAGAAAAAACCAACCACGAAGTTTTTACTAAAAAAAAATCATAGATGTTTTTATGATTCATGCAAATATTTCTAAAAAGAAGCTACTTCTTTAATGATTTGATTCAATGAGTTAGGTTAGGTTTCAATTCATCTCATTAAATTTATTTTCATTTCATATCAATAAAAAAATTCTACTGAAGACTTGGCATTTCCAAAAATTTTCTTTATTAAATTGCTTCATTCTTTCGCAACTGTATTAAAAACAGTTGTTCAGTACACGTGCGGAACCGTCATTGCAACTTGTTCCGCCTGTCAACCCTCACCTTCGGCTGCACCTCGGCTCGGGTAGACATTTGTCGGAACTCTTTGCAATGACAGGCTTTCCGCACTCGTAATGAAATATACTATTAAGTATGTAGCCATGCAATTAACACTTTGAGATAGGTAAGTTAAAATCGTCAGTTAAAATAAAGTAATATGAATGAAAAATATGACATCAAAAATGCGTTGCTTCGTGAACTGTCAGTTAAAGAAGAAAAGGCGGTGACAGACGAATCATAGACACTCATGTACTTTTTTATAATAAGAAAAAGTAAAAGAAGATGACATGCAACCTTTGGCGCTAACACACAGTAAGGCTTACATAAGCAGCCTATAGGTATAAGTCCCACTGTAGGGCACAGGCCCTTCTCTCAGTGAGGGAGTATGGGCTTAATCACCACGCGTGCCCACCACAGATTGGCGATTTGAAGCGCTGAGGTATGTGAATAGCTCAGACACTCAGGTTTCCTCACGATGTTTTCCTTCACCGTTAGCGAGTGGAATTGCTACTATAACTTCACAAATGTACATAACTTAGAAAACAAAGTCTAGGTACATGCCCGCACTGGGAATCGAATCTGGATCTCTCGCTTCCGAGTCCAATGTTCTACCCACTAGGCTGCCACCGCTCTCGTAAGGCTTACTAATTACTAATCCTGACACGGAGTGTAAAACTCGACATGTTGCCGACAGGACTTATTCAAAATAGGTATTCAAAGTATGTATTGGGTAAAGTATTCCAAATTAATTTATCCGCAAGTTATTCGATTTGTGTAACAGGTTTCCAGAAAAGTCCGGCCAGATTCAATTAGAAAAGTTTGCGAAACCGTGAAGCCCCTTGAAATCTAATCTATCAGTACCATATTGCGTGCCGGGTACAGTTTACCTTTATGTAACAAATACTGAATATATATTGTTTTTCTTAATTATTATTAATAGTAATACTATAGGGACTGCAGTTATTACTATTAGTAGGATAAAGCAAAAAAAAGTCTATTCTCTGGACAATCCTCTTATTTTTCCTCTCGTATTCAGCCTATATACGTCCCACTCTAGGGCACAGAACTTCTCTCAGAGAGAGAGAGAGAGTATGGGCTTAATCACCAGGCGTGCCCACTGCGGATTGGAATTTCAAGTTCCGAGGTATGTCAACACCTCAGGCGCTCAGGTTTCCTCACGATGTTTTCCTTCACTTTAGCGAGTGGTATTGCTACTATAACTTCACAAATGTACGTAACTTAGAAAGTCATTGGCACATGTGGCTTCAAACCCACGACCCCCCGAATGAGGAGCCGGCATTCTACCGCTCCGCTGCCACTGCTCTTACTCTTTTTAATCCTAAAACTTGTTACTTTTCGTATTTTTTGTTGGGCAATCCGCCATAATACTTAAGCTTAGATGCTATAATGGTTCTTACACCCATACTCTGTCTTAAAGGAGGCCTCTTCCATGCAGTGGATACTCTTACCCACTAAGATCAATTTCGATCTTCTGAACTGTCACACAGCCATTCTCTATTCGCGGCATACATTATGACCGGTATTTGCGTGCCACCCTGTATAATCTCTGAAGAGCCGTTGTAACTCAGAGGGAAAGGGACAGGATGCTCTCTCGAACGGAAATCGTCGTTTCCGGTTTCGTAATGGCCTTGATCTGTTCCACGGACTGAAAACAGAGTGATAAAATTGGGCACGGGGCGAGTGAAACGCTGTTTGTTGCACAGCGATATGGCGGATTTATGCTCGTAGGTACTAATAGTGGGGGATTATAACTTACAAAAAACACAATCACTTGTCCCAAACTAAACTAGGAAACCCTATGATATGGTAACGAGGGAAGGACGTCACAAATAAAAAACTCAACCAGACTGACGTCTGGCGGTGGGAACCGCACCTACGACCTCCAGCATGGTAATCAGACGTGATTGGACCAACGAGAGCGAATATTATTTTCATCATCATCATAAGCAGCCTATACGTCCCACTGTAGGGCACAGGCCTTCTCTCAGAGGGAGAGTGTGGGCCCACCGCGGATTGGCGATTTCAAGCGCTGAGGTATGTAAATAGCTCAGACACTCAAGTTTCCTCACGATGTTTTCCTTCACCGTTAGCGAGTGGTATTGCTACTATAACTTCACAAATGTACATAACTTAGAAAACATGCCCGCGCTGGGAATCGAAACCTGGGTCTCCCGCTTCCGAGTCCAATGTTCTACCCACTGGGCTACCACCGCTTTTATTTTCTTTATTTTCTATTATTTTCTTATCTTCTTATTATTAGTCCGAATCTCCTTTCCGAGCTTATTTATTCCGTAAACGGAATTCTAAGCAAGTTTTACGCCGAAATCGGCACTAAACTGCCGGGCGATTCCAGCTCGCTCGAATGCTTAAATCCGAAACCCAAATAGCATGGCGACGATTAAGCACACCCGACACGCGTGGAATGCACATTATTGCATTACTTACCGTACTCGGTGTGATGTGACTGTAGCAACTGTAGCCACTGCCGTAGAACGCCTACTCTGGAAACCCAAGAATTATTCACACAAAAAAATACTTAGTAAAAGATAACATAATGGTTACTTGACAAATAGAAAATATTGTAATGGTTACATTATTCTTGTCGCACTAACCCGTGCTGAGGACAATTTTAAAAACCTATTTAGAGGCAAAAAAAAAATTAAGAAAAGTGATGTAAATTACTTCGGCCAGATGTCGCTGCCTGTACGTAAGACAGAGAAGTTTGTAAAGATGCTCGAAATTTTGCTGTTGCCTGCACTTGTCCATTAGCTCAGTTGGAAGAGCGCTGACACGGTTAGCCAGAGGTCGCGGGTTCAAGTACGGCATGGGTGAAATGGTGCCTCTAAATAGATTTTTAAAATGGTAATTGTTGTTTCAGTTTAATAATGGTTATGATTTTGTATTAGTTTTCTTATGAAATAAATAAGTGTGAGACTAATTACAATAATGTATTTTTTTTTATCAAATTAGAAAGAACGAACTTACCTTCAAGACTTCAAAAATGCATGATAATGTGGAAACAAAAATTAATGGTAATATTTATTTTTCTTTAATGAAAAGGGGGAGGTGTAGTGTGATGACACCTTCAAGCCCTGTATATGTTGACTAATCATGTAATCCGTATGGTGACAATCCGATCTACTACATGAACTACATAGGACTGTACGCATGCGTGTCATTAACTACAAGCTACTACCAACCAATAGCATGTGTATGTAAATATCTTGAATTTCCTTTTCTACAGAATACAGATATTTTTATACGAAGCCTTCATGTTTGTATCCCTCTGCCGGGGTGCGGTGGTAGCCTAGTGGGTAGAACATTGGACTCGGAAGCGGGAGACCCAGGTTCGATTCCCAGTGCGGGCATGTACCTATGACTTTGTTTTCTAAGTGATGTACACTTGTGAAGTTATAGTAGCAATACCACTCGCTAACTGTGAAGGAAAACATCGTGAGGAAACCTGAGTGTCTGAGCTATTCACATACCTCGGCGCTTGAAATCGCCAATCCGCGGTGGGCACGCGTTGTGATTAAGCCCATACTCTCTCCCTGAGAGAAGGCCTGTGCCCTACAGTGGGACGTATATAGGCTGCTTATGCTGGGGAGAGGCCGCCACCAATTCAGTCCAGAGTTTTTGGTCCTGGGCCACGTTAGACCACTCCGGCAGATGTTGGTCGAGATCATCTCCCCACCGGCTCCTAGGACGGTCTCGACTTCGATGTCTGTGGCACCCACTCGAAGTTAAAGATAATATTAAAAAAAAGGTAATATTGTAGGGGTATGAAAAATAAAAAAAACCGGCCAAGTGCGAGTCGGACTCGCGCATAAAGGGTTCCTTACCATTATCTATACAACATTTGAATATTTTAAGCGTCCACCTATTGCCGTTAGTAATGTCGAGCAAAAAACGGCAAAAAATCACGTTTGTTGTATGGGAGCCCCCCTTAAATATTTTTTTTTTTTGATTTAATTATTTATTTGACATCATTCACTAGTCGTTGCATGCACGCACGCCGGAAACAAGCAGCGCAAGTGATCTGTCAGGATCGTGGCAAGTGGCAGTCCCTGGTCTCTGCCTACCCCTCTCAGACGTGAGTTTATGTATGTATGTGTGTATTTATTTTTAAAGTTAATATGCAACTAAATATTCTGTGAATATTTTAAGCGTTTACCTGTTGCCGTTATTAACATAGAGTAAAAAACGGCAATAAAACCACGTTTGCGGTATGGGAGCCCTACTTAAATATTTATTTTATTCTGTTTTTAGTATTTGTTGTTATAGGGGCACATACATCATCTGTGAAAATTTCAACTGTTTATCTATCACGGTTCACGAGTTACAGCCTGGTGATAGAGAGACAAACATACGGACAGTAGAGTCTTAGTAATAAGGTCCCTTACGGGACCTTTGGGTACGGAATCCTAAAAATGTATAGTTTATTGGCATTGTGTTAACATTATTGTAAAAGAAACAAGATTCTTACGAATTTATTAATTTAAACTTTAGTCAGTCGATTTTTAATTTATGACTTACTAGCTGTCCCGGCGAACTTCGTAACTCCACAGAAAACGTTTGTATGGGAAATAGAAAAGGGCTGTTTTTAGGATTTTCCCGGAAATTATTCGATTTTTTCTCGCCTTTTAAACCTTCTCTAGACCTCCACGAACATTTCAAGACTAAGATAAGATAAATCCGTTCAGCCGTTCTCGAGTTTTAGTGAGACTAACGAACAGCAATTCATTTTTATATATATAGAAGATTTATTTAAGTTGCCACTACCAGAAGCTGGGCTAAGGAATAGTGATTGTTATGAAGTAAATTTTGAAAAGAAATAATAGGAGTTAAAGTATGAAATTGCCGTTTTATTGCAATAGGTTCTTTGAATTGGCATAGAATCTTCATGGTTTGAGGTTTTCGAATGAAACTTTTTTCAAATGGTTTCTATGATGTTCTTTTTTTAAAAAATGTGAAACATTTGAATATCGAATATTGAATATCAACAAGGCAACACAAGTTTCAACACGCGTTTCTTTCTGCAGATCAGTCAAATCATGAGGCACCCATTTTTCGTATTTTTTTATTTTATTGATTTGACGCAAGTGAGTCAATATTGTGGGTAAGGTAACGTTAAACCATGCCGCTAATTCCTGGGTAGTTTGACTAGGGTCGGCTTCCACTATCTCTCTTAATTCATCGTTATTCACCTGTGTGGGCGGTCTTCCTCGTGGCTCGTTCTTTAAGTTGAAATTTCCATCACGAAAGCGTTTAAACCAAGTATATTCTTAGCTTACCATCCCGATATTTCGGAACTGAACACATTTTTTTTACGTTTATTAGTAGCGCAAGAATAAAAAGAGTACGGTTTAAGTGACCAATGTGTATCCTGAGAATAGAATCTGCGAATAATTCACTCGGCAATGGTGGCGCGACAACACATTGGAGGTGGAAGTAATGCAATAATGCGCATACCAAGCGATCCGGGAAGTAGGCTGGCTACTCTCGATATCAACATTGCTGCGTTGGACTTTAATACGGTAGCTAACCCAAAAATGGTCACCCATTGATCCCATGGGTGACAGTGTGGAATTCTTAAAGAATCGGATCTGCTCCTTGGAATCTGAACTGAACAACATCCAACAATTTGACAGAGCCCGTAACCTGGAGATCACAGGTCTTCCAGAAGCCAGAAACGAGGACTTGAAACTGTTGCTCATGAAAATGTGTAAGCACGTCCAAATTGACATACAGCCAGAGGATATCGAATACATTAGCAGAATCGAGCCCAAACAAAAAATACCCGGCCGTCCCAAGGCGGTGGTAGCTAGACTCAGAACATCGCTACTCCGCGACACGATTTTGTCGTACGTTAAAAAAAATCGTGGAATCACCTCAAAAGATATCGGCATTAGCGGGGACTCAAAAAATCTTTATGTGAACGAGCACCTTACTCCCTTAAACAAGATTCTCCAGAAAAAAGCAAAAGAGATTGCAAAGATAAAGCAGTATCAGTTTGTATGGATCCGAAATGGAAAAATCTTCATGAGAAAAAGCGACGGCGCCTCTCTAATACGTATAAAAAACGAATCCGACTTGAAAAAAGTTGTCTAGAGATGTTGCTGTTCAATTATCTATGCGCAATTTCTAGTATTTGTTTCACTATATTTACTATATTTTATTTAGATAGCTTTTACCTATATACTATACACTATTTACAATATCTTATTTATACATTATTTTATAGGATTTTTTATAGAGGTGTGGCCTGTTTCGAACGTATTTATAAAATCGTAGACTATGTGTGGGATTTGTTTTTTCTAGAACCAAACAAAAGGGCTAGCAAGAAGAGAAATCGTGGCATTGTTTGTGCGATGGTAATAGCCATGTTAGTATTTAAGCATAATTTTGTTACATAATGCGTGTATTCCATAGCGGGCACAGAGTCGTTATCACAACATAGAAAAGCTGATGTCAAATTGGACATCTACTATCAGAATGTGCGTGGTATTAGAACGAAGTGTTCACAACTGTACCATAGCATACTTGAGAATAACTATGACTTGTTATTATTTACGGAAACGTGGCTACAGGACGATATATTTAGCTCAGAGTTCTGTGATAATAGGTACGACGTATTCAGATGTGATCGAGACCTTTCGATTACAAATAAGGCAACAGGAGGAGGTGTTATGATTTGCGCACGTCGCGAACTGGGAGCGGTCGTTCGGACCGAATGGATGAGTGCAACAGATGTTGAATTACTATGGGTGAGTGTTCCAGCACGTAGCTTTGGCAGCCGAGTCAAATCATCGTTAAATATTGCCATCTTATACATACCGCCCGACCGTTATTTGCCGGTACGATTGGAAACCGCCCGTGAGAATATCGCTCGGGTGTTTGATTGTTACCCGCAAGATAACTTTTTAATCGTAGGAGACTTTAATATCCCTTGTATTCAGTGGAATGATACGGGTTATACCCTTTTACAAATGGGTTCTATTGAAACACAAAATGCAGCTGTAAAGTTAATAGATGATCTATACTTCTTGGGTTTTTCACAACAGAATCGAATTTTTAACAGAAACAATAGATTATTAGACCTAGCTTTTAGTAACTTGCCGGTTACGACAGTAAACGTGTCGGACTCGCTTCTTCAAATTGACAGCCATCATCCCGCTTTTATAATTGAGATCCAGGATATTAGTATATTGCATCTGAAGGAAAAAAGTCAATCACGACCATTATTCTTTAAGGGTAATTACGAGGAAATAAATAGTTTCCTGTTGACAGTTGACTGGGAGAATGAATTACTAAACTGTTCTTTTGATGAATGTTTAAGAAAATTCTACGCAATCCTACAGCAATGCATAAGTATGTTTATACCTACATCATCTAAAAATAAACAGAGTTACCCTATCTGGTACAGTCAAGCCTTAATCAAAATAGTGAAAGAAAAAAGTCGAATGCATTCAAAATGGAAACGGTACCACAATCCACGTGATTATGATGAGTTTGCTCTCTTACGTAGGAGACAGCGTTCTATACAGGATCAGTGCTACAGGGCATTTACCCATCGCTCTGAAGAACTCATAAAAGACAATTGCAAATTTTTCTGGAGGTTCGTAAAATCTATGCGGGGTGGGTCTTGTTATCCAAAGCAGTTTTCATTGAAAGATCGTAATTTTTCTGATGGATTTAGTATTGCAAAAGCCTTTAATGAATTCTTCAAAAGTGTATTCGTCGAGCCGGAGTCGAACTCCAGTACTAATATTGAAACTGATAATGAAGACGTTTTGGATACTGTTTCTTGTATAGAAATAACAGAATGTATAGTATTGAAACACTTGAAATCGTTAGATTCTTCAAAGGGACCAGGCTGTGATGGCATACCGCCAATATTTCTGGTAAATTGCGCAAAGACCCTGGCTTTACCCGTGTCATTAATTTTTTCTAGATCTTTGGCCGAGGGAACCTTTCCCGAACAATGGAAACGGGCTAATGTAGTACCTGTACATAAAGGAGGCTCGAAAACTAATATAGAAAAGTATCGTCCTATTTCGATATTAAACATTTTAAGCAAGGTTCTTGAAAAGATTGTTTTCGATAGTATCTATCCAACTGTATTGCGGGGTATATCAAATACGCAGCATGGTTTCTTGAAACACCGCTCAACCATATCTAATTTGGCAAACTTTTCTAATTTTATTCTGAATCAAATGGAGAACGGTGGTCAGGTTGACGTGGTCTACACCGACTTCGAAAAAGCTTTCGATCGTGTAGACCACGTCATCCTACTGGCTAAGTTACAGAGGCTAGGAATCCATGGCGATCTTCTGAGATGGGTACGTTCTTACCTGACCAATCGTTCCCAGGCTGTTGTGGTTGGAGGCTTTAAATCGGACTACGTCACCATTCCGTCCGGAGTGCCCCAGGGATCGCACCTCGGGCCGCTGTTCTACAGCGCCTACTTATATGATATTGGAAAATGTTTTGTTTATTCTAAGCATTTGCTCTACGCCGACGACAAAAAAATATTTCTCCGCGTTAATTCTAAAGATGATTGCCAGAGACTTCAGACTGACCTTAATCACTTATTTAGTTACTATACAGATAACCGAATTTCAGTTAACATTTCGAAATGCCAATGTATAAGTTTTACAAGGAAAAAAGAGCCATATATTCACGAATACAATTTTAACGGCGTTGCAGTTCAGCGGGTCGAGGTAATCAGAGACCTGGGGGTTCATTTTGACAGTAAAATGATTATGAGTGATCATATTGACACTATTGTCAATAAAGCATTTAAGAATCTAGGATTCGCCATGCGTGTATGCAAACCTTTCTCTAAACCTGCTACCTTAAAAACTGTTTATTTTGCATACGTACGTAGCATCTTGGAGTACGCAAGTCCGATCTGGTCCCCGCAATATATTATATATAAACAGCGTATTGAGAGAATACAAAGAAAATTCATAAAATATCTGAATTACCGAACTCGCAGCTCATCGAATGCGTACGTAAAGGATTGTCGGCGTCATAATATGCTTACGCTAGAAGAACGTCGTCTTGTGATGGATATGGGTTTGCTGTGGGACGTGGTGCGCGGGAGACTGGACAGCCCCGAGCTGTTGGCGGATCTCGCATTGTGCACCCCGCAACGCCGCACGCGACATACGCCTCTGTTCCATGTGCCCTTGCATCGCACAAACTATGCCAGGAATGCAGTTCTTACGAGATTGGCCCATACATTTAATAAGTTTTTCAAAGAAACAGATCCGTTTTTGTCATCTAAATATGAATTCAAGAGACAAATAGTTGCTCGGCTCAAGGAGCCCGCTACCGGAGCCGAGCAATAATTTCTACGCGACCTTAATTGCATACACTTATGTATTTTATGTACTCATTGATATTTTATTTTATTCATTTATGTAATATTTGTCTGCTCATTATATATACAACAAATATATATTATCTACCTGTTTATTTATTTATTTATTTCTTCGTCGTAATTCAACATAGTGGTCCAATGCGATTACGGTGATATAACGATGTTAGCAGATTAAAGTTAATTTCACAGTTTTGTTAAAATAAGTACTTATGTGAGTTGATTCTGGTTGATCCGGTTTTGTAAATTCGTCTTTTTTAAACGTAAATACTCAGTACTTTGTATCTTCTGAGGTAACCTATAATTCGCTATTAAGCTTGTCTACTTTAAGAAATTAGTTAATTTGTAAAGCTGGTTGGTTTCCTGAATAAACAAAATTAAAATTAAAATTAAAATGTGGGTCTATTCGCCGGTTCTATTCTCTGAGAATAGAAACGGCGAATAGTTACCAAGCGATCCGGGAATATCCGGGAATCGATATCAACATTGCTGTATTGGGCTTTAATATGGTAGTTAACTCAAAAATTGGTTTCTATTCGCCGGTTCTATTCTCAATGTACGAGTATATTCTCGGAATAGAAACGACGAATAGTTCACTCGACAATAGCGGCGTGACAACACTGAAAGTGGGAAGTAATGCAATAATGCGTATACCAAGTGATCCGGGAAGTAGCCGGCTACTCTCGATATGAACATTCCTGCATTGGGTTTTAATACGGTAGTTAACTCAAAATTTTGGGTCTATTCGCCGGTTCTATTCTCAGTATTTGTTCTCTGAAAATAGTTACCAAGCGGCCCGGAAAGTAAGCCGGCTACACCTGACCTGATATCAATTTGCAGTCAATCAAGTCAATTATTTATAAAACCACGTTTCCTTAAGACATAAGACACTCCTCGGAGTCAGTTTAAATCATAAGCAGCCAATATACGACCCACTGTAGGGCACAGGCTTTCTCTCAGAGAGAGAGAGAGAGAGAGTTGGGGTTCACTACGCGTGCCCACCGCGGATTGGCGATTTCAAGCGCTGAGTTATGTGAATAGCTCAGACACTCAGGTTTCCCTCACGATGTTTTCCTTCACTGTTAGCGAGTGGTATTGCTACTATAACTTCACAAATGTACATAATTTAGAAAATAAAGTCATAGGTACATGCCCGCACTGGGAATCGAACCTGGGTCTCCCACTTCCGAGTCCAATGTTCTACCCACTAGGCTACCACCGCTTTGCAGTACTGGGCTTTAATCGTGAGTTAAAAATGGGATTATACCGTATTTACGCGATAAAGTACTTAAAAAAAATAGACCGACGGTTTTTGATTAGAGGTTTTACGGATGATCAACAGCGGTTGGCGAGAGACTGCTAAAGAACGTTTAGCCATCTGATGGCGTGAGGTGTAAATGCCTATATCCAGCAGTGGGCCGAGGTGGGTTGATGATGATGATGAGGTCTTATGATCCCAAAAATGTGAAAAATTATGTCACTCTACTATTAATGTAACTTATTGAGGTATACATTTACAGTACAACAACAATGGAACCCTTAAGACGGAAATGAGTTTCGGCAATAATTCTACTTTTGTACAAAATCCCGTATGCAAATGTCAATTGCCTTCTTTTTTATTGCACTGCCAGAGAGTAGAAACACTTTCTTGGCCGATGCAGCCTGCTATTTGTATGTGTGTGATATTTTGAACAAGAAAACAATAGAGCTCGGAAAATGTTGACCTATTTTCGTTCTGGGGTATCAACTATCAATGCACTCTCTATGATGCCGGAGAAGATATAAGTAGTCGTTAGATACAGTGCTTTCCAGCTTGCTTTGAGAAGTAATATCTGCCTTTATTGGTAGGAACGGCCAGTTTTCGTGAAAAAATAATCCATTAAAAAAATGGCTTTTAAGGTAAGAAATGAATTAATGATTTATAACCAGAAAGAAACGTGCTTATATACTTACATACATATAATAATAGTAAATAAAGAAGTGTGCGAGTGACAATGATACTATTTCAGCGTTTGCTGTTTCTATTTGAAACAGTGCTGGTTTTCAAATAGCACCTCCACGCCGAATGAAGAAAACGTGTCATTAAGAGTACTCACTCTACTCAAAAATAACATGTTTTTATTTTTTTTATGTTATTAAGAACACAAAACAGGTTACAGACACATTTACCAAATTTTACATATATTACAGACTAGACCTAGCCTGTGACCCTAAACTTGTGAGGACTATCTAGATTAGAACGGGCCGGAGGCATGCCAGCCCAACGATACGAACTAAAATAAACCTTAAATACTTACGAGGTAAGAGACTACAACATTAGTGCACAAAAAGCCGACGGGCAGGATACGGAGACAGGCTTTTTACCCGACTGCGGCGGAGCCCAAAAGGAGGGTAATATGTTTGGCTCGTATGCATGTATGTAAGTATGTCCGATTCTATGTTCCCCCTCCACTCCTTAAGCTAAAGCTAGATTTTGACAAGTAATATCTCAATCGATTCGTTGTGTTTGCGCGAGTCATAAGCTATATAAAATCAGCATAAAACCAACAAAAATTACAAATAACCCACTAAAAAGACAGACGTAAAAAAACTGAAATAAAATATAACCAACAACCCGACTGCTGAGCATTAACTACTAAGCAGGCGGAACCCAAATTCAACAACGGAACTCATTACGAGGTGTCTAGGTTGGTCCTGTAATCATGTCGCCTGTACGTCGCCGGCTCGTTGTAACTATTATTTGTAATTATTATTTACTGAGAGTGTCTGCCGTTAAACTGCAATACAGTTTGGCAGAAGGGAATATATTGTATAACTTCGTCACTGTGCTTAATTAAAAAAAAAAAAAAAAAAAAAATAAAAAATAAAAAAAAAAAAAAAACTTTTACAAGTAAGACTATTCCTAAATATTCGATCCCACTAAAGTGCTCTTAATACAGAGTTGAAGCCGGTCGAATTCCTCTTATAAACCGGCTTCAAAGCCGTCTTAGAAGTGCTTTAGTGGAATCGACCTTTTATAAATAAGACCGTTAGTGGATGCCAAGTTCTATGGAGCTTTCAGAAATGCGCAAATTTCTTCACTTGCTATAAAAGAAGATTATTTATACATGCAAAAGTTGAATAAGACAACAATCCGGTTTCAGGTACATGAATTGGACTTGCGCCTATTTGGTTAAGTTTGCATGTAATATATTTTCCGGAACACAAATGATTACTTGGCGAAGATGGAGAGGCGACCTCACGGCTTTTGACAAAGGGTGGCTGAGAACAAGGAGGAATGGAGAATCCAAGGGGAGGCTTTTGTCCAGCAGTGGGACCCTGAAATGGCTACATAAAAAAAATATTACTCACAAAATCTACTCAGAAATCTCAATTTCTTTTTATTTAGACATGATAATATTCTTTTCTGATAATGGCTTTTACTAACAGCTCGGAATAACAATAGAATATGATTAAAACACTCAACTATATAAAGCCTATACTGAATCTACTTTGTAGTCGAAATATTTCCTACACAGGGTTATTTCTATAATAGCATTAGACACCCCAATTAGAGCTTTAGCTTGGCAATGACTTTTGCTCTATGTGTTTTTTCTCAGAGTTTTATTTTTGAAATATCGGGGTTTATAAATTTTATTAAATTAGCGCTTTCGATGTCACAGCCTTCTGTAAGTTATTGTGCTTCGTAGAAGAAGGCCTTCAGATATACGACTTTAAGCATTATCTCTCAAACATCGCCACAAGAAAATAGAAAAACCGCGAAAACAAGTGAATATTTTTTCTAAAAAAAAAAATGGAAATTCAACGAAAAAAAATAACTAAAAGTCGTACGTAGATCAATAGTTCTTGTAAATGACAAACTTTACCACACATTTTCCAGTAATTTTTAAAATAATCTTGTATAAACCAACTGAAAATTTAAATTTTTACTGTTTGTACAAATACTCTTTGTATTTTTATATCAAATATAGTTACGTGTCACTTTTTTTAAAATATTTTTTTTTCATGGATGCTACACTTCGGTATTCACTTCTCTCCGTTTTATGTTATCCTGTTACGATGAAGACTTTCAAAATATACTTGCTTTATCCAAAGATGATATTTTCGTTCCTAACATCGATCAATCAAAAGAAGGACCAACGTTGCTGTCTAACTGAAAATGTCTAAACTGAAGGCCATACTGAAAGACGTTGATTTGGTGATCTCTAGTCAATCAATCATATTCTTGAAAGGTAGTGACTTTCCTACCGACTCTGCCAATTAGGAGTTTTGGAGATGCCTTTACACCAAATAATGAGTTTGGTGATCACAAGATTTTTTTTTCTTTTAGCAGTTTAAACGTTAAAATGATAAAATAGTTTGCATAACCTAGATAGAATGTTACTGGCCCTTTAGCTGTTTGCCATAAATTAAAATAGTGACTCGGATATAAAAAGAAAAACGAAAGACTGCTAGGCTTGTTTAGACGTTGATTTGGTGATCTCTAGTCAATCAATCATATTCTTGAAAGGTAGTGACTTTCCTACCGACTCTGCCAATTAGGAGTTTTGGAGATGCCTTTACACCAAATAATGAGTTTGGTGATCACAAGATTTTTTTTCTTTTAGCAGTTTAAACGTTAAAATGATAAAATAGTTTGCATAACCTAGATAGAATGTTACTGGCCCTTTAGCTGTTTGCCATAAATTAAAATAGTGACTCGGATATAAAAAGAAAAACGAAAGACTGCTAGGCTTGTTTATTTTAGTTACTTCCATAGTATTATGTCTCACTACTGTGGGGTCTATTAATTGTGAAACTAACAACTTTGACGTTGATTAAGTAAACATTCTGTTTTTATAATGAATAAAAATATTTGAATTGCATTGAACGGAATTGAAATACGTACGGAGCCAATAAGCCGCGCGATGTTTTCCTTCACGGCTAGCAAATACCTAGTATTATCACTACAAATTATAAAATGTACATATGTACGCAATTTAGAAAATTCATGAAAAAGAACTAAAAAAAATCTTGTCGGGATTTGACCCTAGGACCTCACGCATCTGAGGCAGGGGATCTACCATTAAGCTACCACTACATTTTTGCGAATGAACTCGACATTTTTCGGTTAACTCGGTTATATTTACCAATCAACAAGTAAGTCCATAGATAAAAGTCAAACTCCACGGACCTTTGTGTGCCACGTTTAGTTGTAAGTTTTGTAACAAGTTTTGCGTAATTGCATTACTTATTTGAACTTGTTTTTCTTTATTGTGTTTAATAGCTAAGTTACTGTACCTCACAATGGGTGCCCTGCCCACTGTGCATGCAATTTAGTCATTATTACAATAATTAACTAACTACAGTGCGGCCCTCATAAGAATGCCGAATTAAAAATAGCGAAAAAATGTCAGCTGTTCCAAATTACAATAATAATAATCACACAACACAATCACTTGTCCTAGTCCCAAACTAGGATACCCTGCGCTATAGTAACCATAAAATCACAATACTATGTTTTTTATCTGGTTCCCGTATTTGTAAGAATTATTATTGAAATAAAGAAGCTTTAGATATATACCTAAGTCAGCTGGAAATAAACTTGGCGTGATTGTGAGACTAACGACAATTAAAAAAAAAAACTAAGATCCCGACGAATTGAGCACCTCCTCCTTTTTTTTTTGAAGTCGGTTAATAACAGCCAAGCTCGAGTACGGAACCCTCGGTGCGCGAGTCCGACTCGTACTTGGCCAGGTGTTTTCGTTTTTGCAAACAACTTGTTCTAACAAACCGTTTTAGGAACCAAAGAAAGGTTTAGTATAGGGTCGGAAAAAATCCTATCTTTTCGAAAAGGAAACCTAGTGATTTAAAAGTTTGCCCCGGAGTAAAAGTCGACGATTTACGAGTAGACCCACTTTTCCGAGAAAATTGTGATTTTCGTCACACCCTGTATAAGCTGTGGCTGTACAAGTCTGGTGGCTTCAGCACTCTTTGTTATTCTAATAGCGGGCCCATAAATCTACTTTATCGTCTCCAGATATGAATTGAATACGATTTTGTGTGATAAATTATTGGGTTCTTCTCGATAGGTACGTTCAAGTACTTATTTTTTTCTGTCCAATACAGTCAAACGCTTATAGGTATGCTGGTCTAAGTTATTTATTTAAGGCATTAATTCCAAAAACGGCCGTTTTTGGCATAAATGCTGTCTTGTCCCAGGTTCGTGATCATTATAGTGGGTCCTAAAAATCAGACATTTCTTGCAAATATGATCTGTAATTGAATATATTATGTGAATACCTATATACCTAATTTCATTCCACTTTTAAAATAATATGTTAAAACAAGTTTACATCCAAACAAAAAAGCTGAATAACATCAATCTTTATTCGTCTCTGAGGTCTGTAGCTTATTCCTTTGGATGCGCTTGGAGCGGAGCAACATTAACACTAGCGCCATCTATACTTTTAAAAGCAAAACATAAGTTAGGAATGTTTTACTGACTTTCTAAAACGCTGTTTTGCCGACAGTAATTTAACAAACGATTCTAGTACTTATTGCGCGGACCTAAGAGTTAAGATAAGAGCGGTTCGCGCATGCGTACTCTAGAGTTCGCCAAGGCCACCAATACGAACACTTCATAGAGTGACAGCTGCTTTGCTTGACATGACACACGCACGCCATTTTGGCAGCTCGATACTGTGTATTTTATTTTGACCATTGTGTTCTGGTTTAATGTGATTTTCTAAACAGGATTACTGAAATACCGTAAGTATAAAGAGGTTTTACTGTTACTTTTGTAGATTTTATTTCAGGTTTATTGATATAACCTACAATTTAAGAGTCGTCCAAGAGTCAAGGTTATCTTATGGGTTTTTCATAATGTTTTCGATTCCAAATTGATTTGTGTAAAGACACTAGAGCAGGTATTAACCAGTCAGTTTAATAACGCTAAGATTGTATTACAAAATATTATGAAATTAGTTACTTATATACTCGGTTGTCGTAGTCTTTAGTATATCGTAGTTTTATTTGAGTGATAATGTTTTGTTTGTTATGATACCTACTTATGATTATAGAGCCCCGTTTGGGATGCAATTTTCTAAAAGAACTTGAAAAAAGTATTAATTGGTAAAAAAGTTGTATTAAGAGCAAGAACGGTTAGATATTTTGGATATCATTCATAACATCCGATATGGTCTAGTGGCTAGGATACCTGGCTCTCACCCAGGAGGCTCGGGTTCGATTCCCGGTATCGGAATAAAAGTTTTTTGTTTTTTTTTCTGTTCGTATCAGTGGGAAAATGTTTTTTTACTTTTGCAGGTCCATCATGAATCTAATGGCAGCTTTGGCCATTACAATGGTCTTCGTTGGATGTTGCTCTAACGTAGTCTTCCTTGAAATGGTTGTCAAGGAAGATCCTGGAGCCGGAAATCTGGCCACCTTCCTACAATTCCTTTTTATCGCCATAGCAGGCTTTTGCACAGTTGGGAAATTTGGGACAGCAAAAAGAAACATACCTTTCAAGAAATACTTGATATTGGTTGGATTTTTCTGGACGAGCAGCGTAGCGAATAACTACGCATTCGCTTTCAACATCTCAATGCCATTACATATGATCTTCAGAGCTGGATCCTTGATGGCAAACATGGCCATGGGCGTTTGGATTTTGAAGAAACGATACACGCCTCTGAAGTACCTAGCTATATTTATGATTTCTGCCGGAATCGCAATTTGCACAATCGTATCTAGTGGCGACGTAAAAGCTCCAAGAGAGACCCACGAAGATGCAGATGAGGAGGAAAGATTAAAGTTCATAGACTGGCTTTGGTGGTGCCTCGGGATCATAATTTTGACGTTCGCCCTGTTCGTTTCGGCTAGAATGGGTATCTTCCAAGAATCCCTGTACGCAGAGCACGGGAAACATCCATGGGAGGCACTTTTTTACACCCACTTGTTGCCGCTTGTGATTTGGTTGCCCACAGCACCCAATTTGATGAACCACGTGAAAATTGCAACAGAAACCCCTGTAATAGACTTTTTCGGATTCGATGTGCCGAGACAAATCGTCATGTTAATTCTTTACGTTGTTACTCAAGGTTTGTGCATCAGTGCAGTGTATGTGTTGACCACAGAAAGTGCATCGTTGACTGTAACTTTGACGGTCACTTTGAGGAAGTTCGTATCGCTATTGTTTTCTATAGTTTACTTCCAAAATCCATTCACTTTTGGACATTGGATTGGCACTCTCCTAGTTTTCATTGGAACTTGTATATTTACAGAAATTTTACAAAAGGGTGTCGCGTTTTTAGCGCCGAAACAGAAGACCCAGTAGACTTTACAGGCCCGGTTTTTGTTGTTGCAATCGTTGTTTTAATAAGCGCATTTATCACTGTTAGAGACATAATATAGTGTGTAGAACTTTGATCGTCTATGATTTTGGATTTGATATGCTTATTCTATAAATGATAACCAACTCTATTATTATGTCTAGTCCGTCTAACCATTTATTTAACTTTTGACAGCTCGATTTAGTAACATTCTATGAATTTACCGATTCGATTATTAATCATAATCGATTTTAATAATCTTAAAAAATTAATCGATCGATTGCATTGATATTATTTTGATAATTTCTATAGTTTGTCTGTCTGAGCGTGATAAAGTAAAAACTACCGAATGGGTTTTCATACGGTTTCAAAAGGATTTTTATTATTATAGTTTATTGTCCATAAAACATATAACAGGAATAAGGAATAACTTGTACAAAGGCGGGATTGTGTCTGTAAGAGAACTTTCCTCTTTCTCTGACAAAAACTACGACAGATATCACCTAAGAGGTAATAGGATAGGTTTACATTTTTTATACAAAATCAATTTGAATAGTCTTCGCTACATATTCGTTATACTATTGGAGCAAAACACGTCGCATCAATATTGTAAAAAATGTTTCCATGAAGTGTTCCATTTGTCACCTATGGTTTCCTGTGAAATAAATAAGGAACTTCATAGGTGTACATCTATCAAAAGTTAAATAAACGGTTGGACCGATTGTATTATTTCCTAAATAATATTATAATAGTCTGTTTTTAAATTTAAATTGCTCATTTATTGTACTCTGATCAATTTAGAAGTAACTACTTCTTAATAAGACCAATTTGAATAGTTTCGCTTGGGTTCACTACGCCACTCCAAAACACGTTTCACCGAATTACATTTCATCGATGACGACTCATCGCAAGTTTGTTTGCTCGATATTTCAATTTATCCAATGTTTGATTTTACGAATCTCGTTTGTTCGGTGCTACGTTTCACTTAAGCAGTAAGTTCCAACGCACGCATCGTCTTGAAACAATTCATCGAGGCAACAGAGCTCAAATCATCCAGCATACATTTCAAATTAGTACCTACAGTCGACACATCAACCTTTACGTATAGTCCGCACAAATCTTTTTGGCGGTAACGTGAACATAGTCACAGATCGTTTACATATCGCTTACTGTCTTTACAGTGTATGTGTGAATTATTGACTAATAGTAATTTACTGCGCATCACACTACGTCAATTACTCACACATACACTGTAACGACAGTAAGAGATGTGCAAATCATCTGTGACTATGTTCACGTTACCGCCAAAAAAATCAGTTACGTAAATGATGACTGCAACAGAAATGTAAAGGTTGACCAGCGGTTGACTGTACTATTGAGATGGAAGAACTTTAAACCTTACACAAAATAAGCAATCTTTTTGATTCTAGGTGAAATTAACCACTGATGTAATGAATTGTAGTATCTAAGATAAGCGGATGAAACGTGTTTTGGGAGTTGCGTGGTGAACCCGTTTCACTTATAATTGACACTAGAAGCAATAATATAAACTTTAAACAATTTAAACCAATTATTGATTTAGCTAGTATTAATAATAGTGTTTTAACTGCACTACATGTTCGCGAATATTTTGAAGTGCATGGCTTAGGCTGTGATTAAACTAATAAAGTGTACCTCAGATACAATATTAAAATAGTAATGCCATTTTAACATTAGTGAAGAATTAATTGGTCGATATCTATTTCCATTAATTGAACGGTACTATTTGTAACAAATAATTGATTGTATTACGTTTTTACGAGTGGAATAAACTTTTCTTTTGTAAAACTTTGTTATTGTCTATCCTGTTAGTCTATTTGGCTTAAGAATAACCACGGAAACTGTTGTTTACGTATAAAATACGTACTTTAGATTATCATAATTGACAACATTTCAATTTTTTAGCATACGTATTTTATTGTCTTAAAGGAAACTAGATACAAAATAAAACGACCCATATTGTTTTATTTTCATTCATAATTTTCTGTTTGAATTTCGTCTTATTCTAAAAATTCTAAACGCCAAATGACGCCACGCATACGGCATAGTAATACTAACACCTTTTTGTTTACGTTTTCTCTGATTCTTTATGATTATTATTTTTTTCAATATTAGCACAGATATTAGGCAACGGTAACTCCTCATTCCACCGTATGTGTGACGTCAACACACAATTTTTGGTTTTTATTTATTTTCTCTAAAATTAACTAATAACAAAAATTGTAAATATTTTTTTCGTAATCAGGATAGCAAAATTAAGAAACGGTATTTTTAGTTTTAGACGTTGTAAAATATGAAATGTGGTCAATTATGTTTGGGTATGTCTATAGATTCATTCCCGTAAATGATAGTCAGTAAATTCTCAAGATCGTAAGTAGCCGAGTCATTGTGAGTAGTGTATAACATAATTATAGTTGGTTGCTTATCTAGTTTTAGATGGAAGGTCACAAGGCTATATGATAAGTTTAGCTAACATATAATACCCAACATACAACTGGACCAAAAATCAACGTAGTTTGAATGAATTTGCAATGGTTTGAAAGCAAAAAACATCGGTTCATTTGTATGAGAAATAAAAATGGGAATTGTAAAGTTTTGCCTGCTGGACGGGGATTAACAATGAATACAGAAGAAAGAGTTTTTTTAGCCTCTAAATAGGTTTTTAAAGTTTTTCTTATTTCCATAACTCAATTTCAACGAACTAAAACTTTTGACCATTTGACCACACCACAAATCAAATAAAATAAAAATTTTCAGCGCTAAGAATTTACATTTAGTTTGCTGAATGTCAATGTAAAATGTAAGCCACCGCCTTTGGGTCGTAGTTGTAGTGGAGAAAATGCAGCGGGAAAAAACACTCCACTCTGGCCACTTTTTCTGCCTCTAGTCTACTAGTCCAACGAGTCTGGCGCCTACTACCAAAACAGAGGTCGTGGGTTCGATTCCCACTGGGGGCCGCCATACATTTGTACAAATGGCCTCAGTAGGTATGGCTGTATTTCCATGTTTGTGATGTCCTTGCCTGGTTACCATAGCCCAGGGTACCCTAGTTTGAGACCAGGTCCAGTGATTGTGTAGTGTGGAAGTTATTACTATTAGTACCTGGATGACAAAGCTTTGACCCGAGGTTTTTGGAAATTATATTTATATATGATGAAAAAAGGGGAAAATAAGGAACAAATATATCGGACTGGATGCAGGTTCGAACCGGCGTCTTCTGGTTTCGAGACCGCCCGATCTCCCATCTGAGCTATTACAACCTTGTAGATGGTGGCGAAATTTACATAAGGTAGGTATTAGATTATTATATTTCTCAAATCATCTTAAACCTAGTACACCAGTTGCTACCTAGGTATATCAAGGTACTAATAGTACCAATCCGGACTTGGCCCCCGTGGTGGAGTATGGCCTATACCTTCCTCAGGGAAGAGACCCGTGCCCCTCGGTGGGGACATAATGGGGTTGATGATGATGATATCATAGGATTGCCTTCAATAGCTATACAAATTTTAAAGTATATTTATAATAAGTATAGGTAGTTGTCGAAATGCATTTTACTTTGGATTTACTCGAACAAATACATAAGAAGGCATATTATTTAACGCTCGAAAGAAAAAACAGATTTTCTAGCCCGAAAACTTACTCATAAATTAGATTTTTAATGTTTTTGATCTTAAACTAGGTTAGATTCTATGGTTTTTGTAGCTGACAAAACGGGCCTCTTAAATTTTGACGACTTTAGTATATTTTTATAATTTCAAAAACATACAAAGTGCGAAGGTCACAGTAAAAACTTTCCCAAAAATTTCAGCCATTGCGCATTACTCCAATCCTTCCGACAGTAAAATAGCTCCTTTTCACACTTCACACGCAGCGCCCTAAGTACCTAAGGAACAAATAAAACCAGCAAAAATTTTATTGCGAAAAAGTCCCAAATAGGTAAAACCACAGTTTCGATGCCCAGAATTAGTGTGTTTTCAAGCCAGAGGCCAAAATTCTCAGCAGTATTTCTGTGTACCTTACTGCCGCTACTAAAACAGGGAAATTTAACTCTTATTGGCCAGGGATAAAGATCGTACTAAAGTAGCGCTTTAAAAAGTGTACGGGAATGAAATTCCACTAACTTGAAGCTGCAACTGGCAGCGACAAACTTAGGGGGAGTTCCGCAATCACCCTTATTGTCTTGGCTTTGAAGATGTTTTCCTTTGGCTGGAGGTAAGCGGGCGTATGTTGCCAAATTCGTACGTTTTCACCTCTTACCTGAATGAGACCGTTTTATTGTTTTCGTTCGGACATACGTTGGCTGAGCGAGTCGATTCTAGCTTCTCAAGAAGATGAGTTGCTTTTGGCAAGTGAATATAATATTAGGAAGTCGATGAGTGTTATTCCCGACAAATGATAATAACAACTTCCACGCAATACGATCACTTGATGTTGATGAAGGGAAAGAGTGGCAAGTGGCAGCAAGTATGATGCCCTAGTCGCTGCCTACCCCTTCGGGATACAGGCGTAAGTCTATGTTAAGTTAAAATAAAGAAGAAGAAGAAAGACATTTATTATACCAACAAGATACATCACAGAGACAAAATAAGCAGATAAGTAACATAATATGCACAACAACAATAAGAAAACTAAATACACAACAGACAAAACGAATAAATAAACAGGACCACAGATGTAGCCTGTGGTGTATCTAAGTTGCCAAAAAAGGCAGCTGACTCAGCGTTGTGCTGAGGAAGTCCCTCAGCGCTGATTTTCGTCAATCGTCAGTAACATAACAGAGTAGAGTGTATGCTTGCAACGGTTGATCTGCTGTCGACTGTTCTGTAGCACTCAGAGCATTCAGAGAAGCAGGATTCAGCTAGCTGTGGAACTAGCCGGAACTTTACTTACAAGGAATTTTGATAAAAGGTAAATTATCATCATCAGCATCGTTGGCGTCCGATTTAAGCAGTACCTAAGAGATATTACAATCTGAAATGACCGATGACAGTTTCGATTCGGGAGCGAGCGACATTGTGCATAGTGCAAAAGGACCTCAATTGCACAATGCTATTTGCATTAACACCTTGAATTGATGGTTATTAACACCCTAAATTGATGGCTTGGTGGTTTGATGGCTTAGCTATCGAATACGCCAGTTTGTTTACTTAAAAAGGCATTTTTCAAAAATATCCCAACACAAACTCGGGTCTATTAGAACCATTAGTTTAGGAGCCAGCCAGAGCCGTGCGTGCGCGCCGCGGGTCCGCCGGTCATTGTTCTGATAGACGGAGAGACGGTAGTAGGTAATTATTAGTGTATCTTTAGAAACAAAATTTCTCAACTCGAAACTAATTTACATAACTGCGGCTGTAGGAATAGATAGAATAGTGTGGCGTAAGAAATAGATAACCTGAAAACTGTTTCTTCTGTGTCGATAATGTCAATCTACTCGCAAAAAAACATAGTTCTAATTTGTTAACTCAATACGGGATAAACTAACTTGATTTTTTGTCGAAAGAGTTCGACCCAAGAGTCCGTTAATAATGTGTAGTGCTTACGAAAGTTTTAGTTCGCAAAAAGTTATTTGTTTTATATTTTCTCATACCTATTATCGTGGTATTAACCTACACCTCCGGGATGTTCCCTGTACTTGTAGTATAAGACGTTATTACTTGCCGAATTTCATAGTTCTACGTCAACGGAAAGTACCTACCCTAATGTTGATTCCCTTGAGAGTGTCGAAATATACGTTTTTTGCGGCATAAACGGCCGCAACTTTTTTTTACGTAAACTTAGAAGTTTGATTTTTTCACATCTTTAAGGGATCGTAAACTTGAGTATATGGTTTTAATTTCAACTTGATACCTCCACCCGTTCCCGAGATAAAGGGTCTTGACAGACATACGCATGGACGGATGGACGTAGGGACGGACAACAGTCATCCTTTAAGGGTTCCCTTTTTTCCTTTTGAGGTACGGAACGCTAAAACGGCATTTTTGACGGGTCGCAGTAGACTAAATCAAACTAGCCGATATAGTGGAGGAATTACGTGATAGCACCGCTTTTAAGTCGTTGTAGCAAACGTCCCTATTGGTTAAGAGTACCTACCTAAGTTCTAGAGAAGACGAAAATATAAAAAATGTGGCTCGGAAAAATTGAAACTCTTTAACTTGAAATTGTCCAGTCTTTCAGCAGCCAAAATCAGGTTAACCTCTTTACCGCACTATTCCGAATTACCGCTTCTGTGTATAGATAAGGTTAGCATCGACAATTAGTTATACATGGTTATACATTGAGGGGGTCTAATCGCAATTATTTATTAGGTGAACTTAAATACCTTAATGATCGCGAGACATTCATCATCAGCCATTTGACGCCCACTGCAGGGCACAGGCCTGACTCGTGGTTTTTATAACCATGAGGGGTTTTGCCATAATCGCCACGCTTGGCAGGCGGGTTGGCGATCGCAGTATGCAGTTGGAATCTCAGGAAGGCGCTGCTGCCCGTCTCCTGGTAATTTATTTCCTTTGTCGCCTTCTACGATATCCACGGAAGGAAATGGAGTGACGCTATTCTTAATCCGGCGCCACACGGCGAGACATTAAAAATACTAAAGTTTAAAAATTCACAAATTCGTAATTTATTATTATTATTTTATTTCATTAAAAGTTAAGCTTACAGGTAACAACCACAAAGGCTTTTAAAAATTATAATCGGTCTTGAACGAACACGAACACTGACCGCGCCACGTTGTAAGATTATTGGAAGTGGCTTAAGGGGTTTATGGGTTCCATAGATTAACTCTAGAGCGCCACCGAGGAAAAAATAGTAGATTATACAACAAGTGCATAAAACGCACCATTTTACTCGAGACGTTTATCCATCCGAGCGAGCTTGCGAGCGAGGATAGATATAAAGTCGAGTGTAAAATGGGTTTTATGGACGAGTTGTACACTCTACTTTTCACTTCGATTGCGAGGAAATGAAACAGCAACATGTAAATATAGTAAATGCTAATTTAATTAAAATAATAAGTTTTATTGTGTACTTTGGCTGTTGGTATCTTTGCCTTGGTCTTAGAATACGAACGAAACGAAATAAAATAAAGAGGTTGTTGTATGAAGTTAAAGATGTTCGTGTGGCTGTTGCAGCGATTGCCTTGGTCTTCGACGAAGATTTTACTTTATGCTCTAGAGCATAAAAAGCGACTTTATGTCGCCTACGCACGACATAAAGACGAACTTTTAGAGCATGAGAAGTGAAAAAAAAATTTCATCCCCCCATCTCGGAAAGAGTCTTTTTGCTCCTCGATATCTGAGTGCAAAAGCCGTTTTTATCCACTAGAGGATAAAGTAAATTGAATTTAGAACATCGTGTGCACTATGTTTGTAAATTCAAAACAACATTAAACCTATTTACTTCTAAGTACCTCCATGGTGCGAATTTATCATAAAACTTTTTTTTTAATTTGGTAAAAACTTAGACTCGGAACCTCCTTTGTGTATTTTTTTTTTGCATTTAGTCATTTCCTCGCTGAGGTGGGATGAAAAGTTACGTGTTGCACTCGAGTGCAATGATTTTTTACCTTGTGCTCCTTTGATTTCCTCGCTAACGTTCAGGATTCTAACTTTTGATCCTTCGCTTGCTCGGTCATCAAAGTTGAGCACGCGGTTAAAAACTTTGCACTCTTGTTTAACAAATAACTATTCTTTAAGATTTACAAATAGTGCTTTATATTCTTTTTGTTGCACTAACCCGTGCTGAGGAAATTGTCCTTTCTTTATTATTTAAATTAAATTATTATTTAATTTTTTTTTTAAATAGTGGTTTGTTCACATATTTTCGAAGGTATTACAATATCTTACGCAAAATACGAAGCTGCATCCTCTGTGGTTTCTTGTCATTCGTTTTTTGTTGCAGCAATTGTTGTTTTAAGGGGTTCCAGGGAGTAACACTAGCAACACCAAGGAAAAAAAAAATCATATCGTTTTTTGTCTATTCAGTCACTCAATCATGTTACTAGTGATTTTTAAGACCCATGGCCGTGAACATAAGGCAGAAAACGTAGGGCTAGATAGCATTGCCGCCGAAATCGCCCGCTTTTGGCATAAATGCTATCTAGTCCGAGGTCCGTGATCCTAAGTTCTCGGTCGTGGGTATTAAAAATCACTTTAATGCGATTGAGAGATTGTAATAAACTGCTACTAATTACTGATTAATAACTTAATAACCGCGGATATCCCTGCGGTTCTTGAACCGCCGGGGTTGATGCGTAGTGATGGAAAGCGTCCGGACGGTCTTACTTTGATACCGTGGGAGAGGGGTCGGTGTCTGCTTCGGGATGCCACCTGCGTATGCACTTTCGCACCTTCACACGTGCGTTCTACGGCTGCCGTACCTGGGTCAGCTGCTGAAGCTGTAGCTAGACTCAAGTGTGCAAAATATAGCCAGCTGATGAGCAGCTATCTGTTTGTGCCACTCGCCGTAGAAAGTTTGGGGTACCCAGGGGAAAGTTTTTGTTAAGGAGATAGGGCGTCGTCTCAGGAACCGTGGCTTTGACTACCGCTCAGGGGCATTTTTGATGCAAAGGATATCCCTCGCTGTGCAGCGCGGTAACGCTGCCAGTGTCATGGGTACCTTTGGGTCGGACATGTCTCGGGGCGGTTTATTTAATTGACTGTACTTGTGTGTGTGTGTGTTTTTTTTTGTTTCCTTTATTCTTATTTTGTTTTTTATATTTTTGACATTGTTTTTACTTCTTATTAAGTCTAATTGATTGACTTTTTTTCATTAATTAAAGAAATGTCAACTCCTGTTATCATTTTGTAGACCTTGAAAAAAAAAAAAAATTACACACAGTTAATGGACATACTACGCCGGATAGTGAGCGAATATACACTTTGCCATTTAGTGCAGTAACTTCAAAGGCTCTGACTTTGTACAATTACTTTTTGCAAATACGATCTGTAAAAAAAAAAAATTCTTTCTTGGCGCTAGTGTTACTTTACTCTATGGAGCCCCTTAATTATAGATACTGAAGAATATTTTCAGTATTTGCGTTATTTTAATAACGCTTTGTATATAGAAGAAAAAAAAACAATTAAGTAGGTAGGTACCTGAATTGGACGTTAATCGATTTTCATCCGATTGGCTTTTATGATTGGTTACAAACGATTTTCAGTACAAAATTTCCATTCGAAGTTGGCTTTTATCAAAGATCAATAACTCGGCCGCTAACTTGAAATTTCAAATGTTAGATTTTTCTCATGGACCTGAATATCTCAGTAACACGACGCCGCTCACAGCTCAGCACTTTTTTGGCCTTTAAACTCGAGATAGCAATAATAATTGTCTTCTAAACGTGTAGCTAAAAAAAAAAACAAAATTACTTACGTATAACAGTAGTAACAATGGTAGTCAGTCCGTCGACAGTACATCAACATTTGAAAGGGAAATCGAGAAACGTTTATTTAACGCACTTATACATTAACTTAAACTATACGGATATCAAAAAAGATAATTGTAACAAAACTTGGAATAATAATTAGCAGTATACAGCGAAAGGCACGTGGTGGATTCACAAAGGCACATGAAAACACAAGCAAGCGTGCACTCTGCTCTATTACATTACGGGTGATTTTGCAAGTACGATGTAAAGGTACCTGAAGGTCGACTATACCTAAGCTACAGCGAACTGCTAACTGGGTCACAATAGTCATACAATAGAGACATTACATTTATTACAGAGAAGTTAACCCGACTCTTCAATCAACGTAATTGCCATTGTAGATAAGCAAATCAATAAGCCATCAAATACATAACTTGTAAAAAAAACCAAGTCGCACAACTCAGTTTTCTACTGTAAAAAGTAGAAAGATCATGTAATACCAAGTCGGTTATTATATTCAGTACTTAAGGGTCCTTCTGTCTTAAGTTATTATGTAATTACCTAACCTAACAACATCTTATTGTGACCATATCAATATTAAAAATCTTTTATGTTTTGAATAAAGACCATCGCATAAAAACACAATGTTTCTCACAAATGATACATATTATATTAAATTACATTGTTTAGTTGGTTCTACTGATTCGAATTGAATGAAATTTGAAACATACCGTGTTTATACAAAGCATGCTTGGTTACTGAAAATTCAGGCTTCTAGTTTTATCCACAACGAAGTTACAGAGGGGTCGACACTGGCCTAAACTGCTTTGAGAAAAGGATGGTACGGCCGTGCCACTTTTTTGTCTAACTTGGCGGGGCACTGTCGTGCCCCCAGATCATTATCATGTTTATCAGGAATTGGTTTATGTAATAGATGGAGCATATTATTTTCTATCAAATAAATTAGGACGCTTGCTACGTTTCTTACCATATTCGTAGACTAGCGATGCCCGGGATTACTTTTGGTATAAGTATGTAGTCATCGGTAGTTTTGTTTATATACATACATAAACTCACGCCTGTTTCCTGGTAGGCAGAGACCAGGGACTGCCACTTGCTACGACGCTGACAGATCACTTTCGCTTCCTCAACATTCATTAGTCGTTGCATGAGCGCACGCCGGTTTTGGGCACTTTTTTATAAATTTTGTTTATATACCTATTGTGTACCTAACAAAAAGGATTTTTTATTACATTGATTTTACACCCATTCATAGGAATTCAAAACTTTATTTGAAGTGTTTGAAAAAAATAACATAATTTTTTATTGCCTATTTATTTTATTAAAAAAATGTCCAATTTATTTTTGTGAGCTTTTACGTATTCATTTTGGGAAGCATTTTAAGGTATGCAACATTAAAATTTTCCGGAAGGTTAAAAACTAAAATTATACATTTTTCGGAATATGTTTCGAACTTGTTCTATTCTGCATTTAATCTCGTCACTGTGATCGTCTTCCCAGATCACTACTCCCAGATATTTGTAGCAATTGGCTCGTTCCAAGACATTTTCATCAATACTTATTTAGAGTTTGCCAGTGTAACGACGCCATGCTCTTATTCAAACTCGTATTTAGTTAAAAGCCATAAAGTAACTAATTTAATTTCGCTCTTAGTACGTACCTAGTAGGGTCGAAATTTTGATGTCAGCGAGCGAAGGCGATATTTATCTAGGTTGAAGCGTTAAACTATACCCGTTATGTAATGTACGAATGTCGTTTGGTCCCCAGATGGCGAGCCAATCAAGTTGCCCGAAAACCTCGAAAGCCTACCGCGGGCGGAGCACTTCGCGGCGCAGAGGCATCGGTGGAACACCAATGAGGTAAGTGCTTAGCCTTCCTATTACGTCAGTGTCCACTGTATTAGGTTATCGATTTTCACGATTACGAAGTGTTAAAGTATGTATTTGACAGTTCGGTCACACAGTTTAAATAAGAATCAGTTACCAGTCTTCCCACTAACGTCCGAACGCGCCTGTACAATATACATAACTACGAAACGCGAGATCTCGGTGATATTCAGGCACACCGCAGTCCGGTGTTCACCGTGCGTGAGTGCAGACGGGCGATGCGACGGATCGGCTAGCTAGACGAAAATGTCGAAATCACGTCGACTATATTGCTCGGTGTACGGATGTCTAAACTCGACAGTATCAAGACCAGAGTTAACTTTTTTTAAGTTTCCTGCTCTTTTTTCCATGAGAATGTATTACAAACTTCGTCTATCTTTTACATTGTGAGTAGAAACTAGACATATGATTTCGTATCAACTTATTACACTTCATACTAAACAAGCTCATAATATAAGTAACTACCTACAACTCTCAAAAGACCTAGTAAATGAGACGACAATATTTAAATGTGGCAGTATCGAATTCGAAACACAAGTGCGTCAACCCCGTCGCGTCTTCTCCGATTGAGCGAGCGTAGGTAGTTAAATCTAGCGGACGGCCAACATTGCCTACTGGTGTTAATTATGCTGTGGTTCGGTGTAGGTTAAATCGGACAACTCCATACAGAGGAAAATATAATGTAGTAGCGCTCCTTACCTTTATACATGGGATATAATAACTACTTAAAGAAACGACTTCAACATCAACACGCACTGAAAAGAAGAGTCGATGGCTTTATTGTGGATCTCATCAAAAGATCTTGTCCGACGAACAATGATGAGTAATTTTGTGTGGACCCCGTCCACTCCCTTGTAGCATTATGGACCAGGATCATTTGAAACACACTAAAATGAACGAACGAATGACTGAATTCGAGAAAGAAGTTACGAATACTTAGTTTTTGCATCCAAGCGCGTGTGTCGATGGCGCGAGGCGTGAATTAACAGGGGATTTCGGCGTACTTTTATGTAAAATTACTTTTTTCTTCAGCAAGCTATGAAGCTGCCGTAGTACAAAAAAAATATTTTCGAATACCTTTCTAATGATCTCAAGTTGCTACAACGTTATGACTCATCATTCTATATGTCTATCTATCTATACAGCAAATGAAAGACGCCCATTGTTCGGCATAGGCCTCTTCACCGTCACGCCAATCTCGCCAGTCTCTTGCTGATCTTGTGCCTCGTGGCGCAGCGGTAGTGCATCTGCATGCCATGCGAGAGGTCCCGGGTTCAAATAGGGACGTCCATAACGTAAACACTAGAAATATAAATAGCTTGCTTATTCTAAATTTCGTTTAGCCAAGGTAAATACATCGTTTGTAGGCGTTCGTTTTTACAACAGAATTCCAGAACATGTTCTATCCTTGTCTGAAAATAAATTTGAAACATTAATTAAAAAATCGCTATGTAAAAAAGCCTATTATAGAATAGACGAGTATATGAACGATATAAGCCCTTGGTAGTAAGCCAATTCCACTGCGATTTCATTGTTATTTAATCATTAATATTATAATTTATTTAGTTTGAAAAACGTGTACTGACGACGTGATTGCACACATTTTATAGCTGACAAGAACTCAATCTGCAGGTTTGCTAAAGGTCATTCGAATGGTGGCGTGGTGGCCGGGTCGCCTATCTCCCTCTAAAATGGTTGAGACTGGTGATGGCTGACCCCTGCGTTATGATCGTGAACGGGTGCTGTTCGTGTGTCTGGCCGCAGCATTAATGTTTTTCCTACTTTTGTAAGAAGTGTTATTTTGGCTTTTAAAGTTATTGGTGGCTATCACGGAATCATATAATATAGGTTTTGATGTATAAGTTTAAGATGATTTGAGAAAAGATGGTCAGAGTGGAGTTTTTTTTCCGCTGCCTTTTTCTCCACTACAAATAAGGCCCGAAGGCAGCGGCTAACATAGTAACATAGTACATTGACATTCAGCAAACAGAATGTAAATTCTTTATGTTGAAATAAATGATTGATTTCTGATTTCTGAAATCCCAGCTGGGGACAAAAAAAACCCACATCTTGGATGTTTACATGTTTGTGATGTCGTTGTTTCTGGTTCCCACGACACAGGGTATCCTAGTGTGGGGCCAGAAGCGATGTATGTGCCTGTATGTAAATGTTTATGTTTATTTGGCATTATGATCACGGGTACAGGTTAACTCTGAATTAGTTTCACTACATACACATTAAACCATTTGGATAACAATGTTAAGAATAATACAATATTTCGGGTATTATACGCTATACACGTGTAAAGCAAGTGTGATTCTTCAAAAAAAGCAGGCTTTAGATTGTAACCATAATTTACTAGTGTTAAATAAATATTTTTTTCATTTTCAAAGTCGGAATCGGCCCCTAATCGAATCAAGTAGATAAGCATCTAAGACAAGATAGATAACTGATTTATTTCCACAAGACACACACACATACAAAAAGCATTACATAAGTCACGAAGTAACGGCACAGTGTAAACATTGAAAAGATACAATCATAGGTACATACTCTACGTGTATCAACGATAAACAATTGAGTATCTATAAACGAAAATGGGTTTGCTTCCATTTTAATCAGTTATTAAAGGTTGATGTAGATTTTAGATATGTTTTATAGATATCTACATAAACCACAAGAAGTTCGCCTTTTTTCATTACCAGTCTACCTCTATACGTCCTACTGTAGGGCACAGGTCTTCTCTCAGAGAGAGAGAATAGCCTCTTTTTAACGGACTTAAAAAAAAGAGGAGTTTTTTAATTCGTACGTGGGTATATTACATTTTATGTATCATTCTTGCTTTTAGGGTTCCGTACCCGAAGGGTAACGGACCCTATTATTAAGACTCTACTGTCCGTCTGTCTGTCTGTCACCAGGCTGTATCTCATGAACCGTGATAGTTAGACAGTTGCAACTTTCACAGATGATGTATTTTTATTGCGTTATAACAATAACTACTAAAAACAGAATAAAATTAATATTTATATATCTGGTGATTGTATTATTAAAGAAGTTATTATTATTTTTTAAGTCGGGCTCCCACACAATATTTGTTTCCCATACCATAAGTGATTATTTTTGCCTTTTTTGCTCAATATTAATAACGGCAATAGGTAGACGCTTCAAATATTCACAGAATATTTATTTGTATATTTACTTTAAAGATGAACACTTAAATTAAAATAAAATGAATATTTATGCGGGGTTCCCATACAGCAAATATTATTTTTGCCGTTTTTTGCTCGATATTAATAACGGCAACAGTAGACGCTTGAGATATTCAATTTTTGTATAGATAATAGTACGGAACCCTTCATGCGCGAGTCCGTCTCGCACTTGGCCGGTTTTTCAACATTCATTAGCCGCACCATGCACGTCTGTTTTATCGGTATCGATAACAGATAACAGTTAATCACGAGGTTATCATTAAAAAAAGCGGGTGGGGTTTTGTCGGGTTGTACGGCCGTTGTTTAACGTAAAACATCTATAAGTAAGCGTTCATTTTTAGCTCAGATTGCGCAGTTTTACGCGGCACTGGCGCCATCCAGCGGCACGAATCAAGAGGATCTGAGTAATGACTACCTTGTTCCACTCAACGATATACATATATCTAAATGAATTACACAAGACACATACAATTGAGAAACAATGCATCACAAGTGTAGCGAGGGCCTGGGGATCTGTCACACAGGATCTTATCTAGTATGGACTCCAGCCTCTCACATAGGAATAAGTCCTGATTACTCAAATTGTACCTACTATATGTTCTGATATCTCTGTGAGAAGGAAATAAACGAAATTACTTACTTACTTACAACACGGTCACATTAACTAGAGACTTGACGTTGATACAATAATGTCCAAAACAAATACCAAAATGACAGAAAACTAAGCAAATTATCGATAGTATGGTCAGTATCTTTGTAACCAATACGTGTGTCGATAATTTGCTTAGTTTTCTATGATTTTGGTATTTGTTTTGGACATTATTGTATCAACGTCAAGTCTCTAGTTAATGTGACCGTGTTGTAGTTACAGAGATACAACCCTCGCCAAAGCGACATGTTTTCGTTGCAAGCAGTCTTAGCAAGTGACCCCCTACTACCGCACTGTTCAAAAAAGAAAAGAGGTAATGAAACGAGGCTGTTACAGTATGAAATTTATATAATCTTCGTTTAAATAACTCTATCAGTGTAAACAGTCCCCGCGGTCTAACGCGGCGATATCATCTACCCCCGACAAGTCAAATGTAACATTGCGAAGCCGAGATATGAAATGACACTATGAATGTTTGCATAATATATGAATTAACTTAGGATTTATGCCTCCACCACTACGGCGGCTGGGTACGGTCCGCACAGAACGTCAACTCGACGTTAAGCTTAGGGGAACACGCACACATATGGGCTTAATCATCATCATCATCGGCAATTTGACGCCCACTACAGGACGTAGGCCTCATTCGTGCTTTTCATGACCATGAGGGGTTTTGCCATAATCGCCACGCTTGGTAGGCGGGCGAAAAAATATAACTCTCCAACATACTACTAAATTTTTCGGAGTGTCGTGTCGAGTCGACCTTCTGCTGCCTCTAGTATATAATGTGACGGCGGGGTGTTAAAATAAATAGGATGGTAAGGCAGTTAGTTAGCTACGTAATAAGTGCCTAGCCTGTATGTCATTTTCAGGCCTTCCAATGCGCTATGTTTAGTACTGTAGTACTATTTATTGCGTCGTTAAGGTTAAAGTAAAGAGGTTTATGCGATGTTCGGCTGTGGGGCCGGAATATGTTTTATTAAAAAAAAAGCAATTAATTTGAAAGAAAGCTTAAATCGGTGTAAAATGCCCGCAGAACATCGAAGAAGGTGGTTGCTTTCGAGTTTTATGCAAAAAGTAATTCCGTGTTGAAAAATGGCTCCGGCACTTACTAGGTGCTTCAGTTTAATGTTCATCATACATAAATTTTTCATAGATTGACAGCACTAGATTTGTGGATTGAGAACATATTTGTATTTGAAACTGGTTAGCCGGAGGCCGCTGGTTCAAGTCCCGGCACGGGTGGATTTTTTATCCTATAAACAGGTTTTTAAAATTGTCCTCAGCACGGGTTAGTACAACAAAATAAATATAAATATTTGTATTTGTTTTTGCATTCGTATTTGTATAGATCTGAGGCCGGTTCACATACCTC
Source organism: Yponomeuta cagnagella (assembly GCA_947310995.1). NCBI lineage: Eukaryota > Metazoa > Arthropoda > Insecta > Lepidoptera > Yponomeutidae > Yponomeuta > Yponomeuta cagnagella. Next base: position 2,527,832 of record OX371279.1, read on the forward strand.
GGCGCTTGAACTTGCCAATCCGCGGTGGGCACGCGTGGTGATTAAGCCCGTACTCTCTCCTTGAGAGAAAGCCTGCGTCCTACAGTGGGACGTATAATAGGCTGCTGTATTATGATGGCGAAAAGAAACCTAATCATCTGCTGTCACCGATAAAGTATACATTGTCTTGTACTTATTATCCGCAGAATCAAGCGCGTGATCTGGAATATATTTGTGTCAGGTATCAACCTATATCTTAAACTAGCAATGCCCACGACTACGTTCGCGTGGTAAACGCATCAGCGCATAGCCTACTAGCTGTGCCGGCGAACTTCATACCGCCAAAGAATCCGTTTATACGATTCTTGCACAACGCCATGTATTTCAAACTTAAAATAAATATTAGGGGTTAAAGTATGAAATTGCCGTTTTATTGCAATAGGTTCTTTGAATTGACATAGAATCTTCAAGGTTTGAGGTTTTCGAATGAAACTTTTTTCAAATGGTTTCTATGATGTTCTTTTTTTAAAAAATGTGAAACATTTGAATATCGACTTTCAATTGTTTTTGTTATTCAATTTAGACAAGAAAGATGGATACTGCGAAAATTCGAGTGATTTTTGAAAACGAGTTCCGACGCGGAACTAACGAGGCAGAAACAGCCCGCAATATCAATGCTGCGTTTGGAGAAGGGTCTACTAATGAACGCACCGTGCGATTTTGGTTTAAACGCTTTCGTAATGGAAATTTCGACTTAAAGAACGAGCCACGAGGAAGACCGCCCACACAGGTGAATAACGATGAATTAAGAGAGATAGTGGAAGCCGACCCTAGTCAAACTACCCAGGAATTAGCGGCATGGTTTAACGTTACCTTACCCACAATATTGACTCACTTGCGTCAAATCAATAAAATAAAAAAATACGAAAAATGGGTGCCTCATAATCACTCGAATTTTCGCAGTATCCATCTTTCTTGTCTAAATTGAATAACAAAAACAATTGAAAGTCGATATTCAAATGTTTCACATTTTTTAAAAAAAGAACATCATAGAAACCATTTGAAAAAAGTTTCATTCGAAAACCTCAAACCATGAAGATTCTATGTCAATTCAAAGAACCTATTGCAATAAAACGGCAATTTCATACTTTAACCCCTATTATTATCCCACGGGGACGCATTACCGGTATATCAAATTGTCTCAATTCAGGTCTTTGTATATCTGTTCGCCAAGTTTCGTCTAAATCCGTTCAGCCGTTATTGCATGATTGAGTAACGAACATCCAAACATGTTCACAAACTTTCACATTTATAATATAACTAGCTGTCCCGGCGAACTTCGTACCGCCACAGAATCCGTTTATACGATTCTTGCACAACGCCATCTATTTTTAAAACACAACGTTCGCTCGCACAACGCCATCTATTTTAAACTTAAAATGAATATTATCCCACGGGAACGCATTACCGGGATATTAAATAGCTCTTTGTCTATCTGTTTATAATATTAGTAGGATGTCCACCCGGAAGGCCCATTCTAAATACTGGTGAAGGTTTTTTAAAATCAGATCCGTACTTTCGGAGATTACTTAAGACATACAAACTTTTCCACTTTATAATATTAGTATAGAAGTATAGATACAATTCAATAGAGGCCTAAACTGTATGCTCTATCGCTCTTAAGGTAACTTCATCGCATGCCGGCTTAGCGTTTCGCTCACCAGCTTTCTAACATTCAATAGAACACTTTTACCGGCCGCTAACGGGCTTCCTTCCCCCGCACCCTTCCGCCCCCCTTGTTTACACCTTCCGTTTACACGGACCCATTTTTACTCGTTTGTGTGTATGTTAATGTTACGGGGAAAGCTAGAAGGACAAGTGAACTTAGGTCGACCTGGGTATACTTAGAATTAAACAGGATAAGTGAGTGGGTCACTGAGAAATTGAGCACAAAATGTTTTGAACGCATTAAAGAGGCCACGTTAAATGAAAAAAAAATCGTGCTTAACATTTTTATCCACTGTTCATATATTGTCGAAAACGAATTCTGATCACGTAGTACAAAAATGCTCCGTGGAAACCAGGCTTAAACTATGATGTCACAAGGCAGTAGCCTAGCCTACAAAGCGAGCTATCTCATAAAATAATAGTTAAATAATAATATTTTTTTACACACCTATTAGAAAATTCCGTGTGGCACCGGATTAAGAATAGCGTCACTCCATTTTCTTCCGTGGATGTCGTAGAAGGCGATCAGTCACCTGGAGACGGGCAGCAGCGTCTTTCTCAGATTCCAACCGCATACTGCGATCGCCAACCCGCCTGCTAAGCGTGGCGATTATGGCAAAACCAGTCATGGTTATAAAAACCACGAAGGAGGCCTATGTCCTGCAGTGGCCGTTAAATGGCTGATGATGATGATTAGAAAATGTTTAGGATGCTATAGAAAAACTATATATTTCGCATTTTTTTGGTATAATGCATACATGTTAGTTGTTAATTTACTACAGAGGCAATCGCTTTCCTATGGACTTGTAAATGTCAACCGTCTCCCAACTACCAAATATAAAAATGAAACGTGTCTTATCTGTGTTTTTTATTTTCATTTAATAGTTCGTTTTATAAGCACTTCATTTTATTCAATAGACATACAGGCCATTTGTTTTGTAAATAACTACTGAACGCTATTTGAGGTTAAAAATCTTGGCTTAGTAACAACTGCTGTCTCGGCCAAAAGTTTTCAAAGAAACGAGTGACTGAAGACTCTCCTGAAGTCCTAAACTGTTTGACTTTCTACAGTTTCCCGCCTTTTAAGCTTCCGCCCTTTTGCGAGGACAGGGCCGTATTCTAGGCGCTCCCACGCACATCACAAACCCCCTCTTACCCAATTTAAATCACAATTGCTTAAACTCGTATTGGATGTAGGTACCTTGTTTTAGCAAATTAAATATTGTCAGTCTTATTTATAAAAAGTCGTTTCCACTAAAAAAAGTTTAAGACGGGGTTAAAGCCGGTTTATAAGATTAAATCTTGCCGTATACCGGCTTTCACTCTGTGTTTTCTTATTTTATTTTATTTATTAGGTACACCAACAGCAAGCACGCAAACATAACAAAACTTATAATAAATGTGACTTAGGGCTAGCGATTATGCCAATTAAACTAACATAGTAACATAGTACATTGACATTCAGCAAACAGAATGTAAATTCTTTACGTTGAAATAAATTATTGATTTCTGATTTCTGATTTCTGAAAGGTATACACAGCATTTGTAAACTCTACTTTTATGAAAACTACGACATTTAGGATGGTACTTAGGTACATAGCTTTAAATAACATTCAAAATGTTGTAACATAGCAATAGTACAGTTTTTTGCATGCAATTAAGAAATTTTATACAATTATTTTTCAGATTTTAGGAATTAATTTAGACTTAAATGTACCAAGGCTGTCATGATAAATATCCAAATTTAATTCACTCCAGCACTCATTGTAAGTTCGGAGCATTCTATTCAATGGTGCATTGACGCCTACGTTAGTTCTGCAGATAGGTAAAGAGAAAACGGCTGACTGTTTCAGTCGGGAGTTAGGTCTCGGAACTCTAAAATCAATATGTTCAAGTAAATCCTCACATGTTACCCGGCCATTGATTAGGTTGTGTAGGAATATCAAATCTTGCATCTGTCTACGCTTCCACAGACGCAACATTCAGTCAGGCGTCGTATGAGGATCTATAACTAATTCCCGGAGACACAAACGCGAGATGTCTTGTAAAAGCTCGTTGGATCGACTCTATGCGCGTGGAGTGGGTGGCATAAAGAGGATTCCAGATAACTGCTCCATATTCTAATATGCTGCGGATTAAGGCATTAAAAATAGCAATTCTGGTGCCAGCAGATCTGAAATCCTTCGTTGAGCGTTTAATGAATCCCAGTAGTTTGGCCGCTCTGCCGATGATATGGTCAATGCGTGGAACGAAACTGAGATTTGAGTCCAGGATTATGCCCAGGTCACGAACCTCATTAACCCGACTAACCTGCTCTCCATTAATATAATAATCGGAATCGACTGGATTTTTCTTTTTAGTAAAACTAATGTGCTGGCATTTAAGGGCATTCATCTCCATGCGATTAATAAAACACCAAACTGCTACTCTATCTAAATTCGACTGCAATTTTAAGACGTCGGAAGAGTCTATGACTTCCTTAAATATCTTCATATCATCCGCGTATAATGAGCAACTACTGTGGTGGACGCATGATACTATATCGTTGACAAAAAGGACGAAAAGGACCGGACCCAGCAAGGAACTTGAGGAACTCCGGAGGAAGCTATATAGGATTCAGACTGATATCCGTGAATTACTACTGATTGGGGACGGTTCCTCAAATAAGAGTCAAACCATGCATGTATCTGTCCCGTAAAACCATACTGTTCGCTAAGTTTTGTCAAGAGAATACCATGACTTACTTTATCAAATGCAACACTAAAGTCTGTATATACTGAATCAATTTGGCGGCCACTATCAACGCTTTTCATTAAGTGAGAGACGTAAGCAGAGAGATTTGTGACAGTTGAATGTCTTTCACGGAAACCGTGCTGCCTCAAGCTGATTAAGTGTTGAGTATGTGCAGTTACGATTGGTTTCACGACCGATTCAAATAACTTAGAAAAACAAGTTAAAATTGAGATGGGTCTATAGTTTTGAATACAGTCCGTGTTGCCTTTTTTGTGGACAGGAACTATACGAGCTTTCTTCCAAGCTTCAGGAAAAATGTGTTAAGAATATTTTACTGGGATCGACTTTTTATATATAAGACAGTGTATATATTTATCTTATCTTCACATGTCTCTAAAGGGGTAAACCGTGGGTCCAAATTATTAAAGAAAGAAAAACGTCAAAATGTCTACCAAAGTAGGATTATTATCACCTTTCGTCATTCAGCTTCTGCCTATTTTTCCATGAACCGTGAGAAAAAAAAACTGTTTGCGTTATTGACAGGGCACTACTGCTATATTAGGCAAGGTATAACATAATCGTCTTATACATCCGTAAATTTGAGGTTCCGCTCATCAATAGGACTAACTATTACAAATTGGTAAAAGTCGTTCGTAACTGTCACCTATCTCTTTGGGAAGAAAAGGGGATCATCCATAGGTACGTTAAGTTGCACACTGTGTACGTCCCTGAGTTCCGAGTTGAATGAAGTGTTTCAAATGACGCGGAAATTGGCTTCGTTATTAGAGCATGCTCTAATGAGAGCTCTAAGCGAGTTTCCCTTAAGGCCGGGTTCTCCGGGTGTCTTAAAATACACTTTACTCTCTAATGGTTAGTATATAAAATTTGAAAAAAAAAAATATCTTACTTTTCAATGTCCTATCTAGGGCAGTCAGTCATTATTTTTATGATTTTTTAAACTTCACAGCATCAAAAAAACGCGACCATGGGGCTAAATCATCACTAGATATGGTTTAATCTGAGCTTTGCTGTGTTTTGGATAAAAATATACCAAAATGACTATCACTAAACGTGTTAGTGACGTCGGTCGTTAAAATTCTATTGATAGGATTTGCATTTCTGTAATATCAAAAATGCCTACTTTTCCCCAACTATTCATTCGCGCAGCATAATAAGTCCCATACAAATCCGTAAGCTCGGAGAACCCAGCCTTAAGGACTTTTTACCCTATTCCAAAAGGGGGGCTTATCTTTTCCACGCATATTTGTGTCTGTACGTCTGTTCGTTTACGATCTCACACAGAACAATCTGTTTGATAAATTTTATTTGATGGTTCCACCTGCTGAGGTTAATTTAATACAAAGGACTCATCTAGTTGGATTCACCAGGGATTCTATCTTGTTGGTTCTATAAATATTTTATGTTTTGTTTTTCCTGGTACAATGAAGAATATTCTTATCTTATCTTGTTTAAGTCTATTTAGCAGTCGGGTTTTGTTTGTTTTTCTTTATGGCGTTCTCACACGATGCTTAGAGTTTTAATGACGGTTGCGGAGTAAGGCAAACATTCATAAATTTGACGCCATCAAAGACGTTGATTTGATGACTCTTGTCTACTTTATGTTAGGGAGAGAGAGACGACAGTGGTAATGTTTTTGTGCGACTCTAGGAACCTCCTACAATTGTTTGTTATATATTAGCCGTGTAAATGACGAGATTGAGCAAATGTTTGGTCGTTATGTGGCGAGTGGTATTGCTACTACAAATTCAAACATCTAATTCAGATACTAGAGTCATTGTACATGACGAGATTCGGACTCACGACCTCTGGAATGGCTGGCCAGCGTTCTACCGATGCGCTGACCCCGCTCATCGGAGGAATGATACCGTATGTATTTTTTCACTTCTCATGCTCTAAAAGTTCGTCTTTATGTCGTGCGTAGGCGACATAAAGTCGCTTTTTATGCTCTAGAGCATAAAGTAAAATCTTCGTCGAAGACCAAGGCAATCGCTGCAACAGCCACACGAACATCTTTAACTTCATACAACAACCTCTTTATTTTATTTCGTTTCGTTCGTATTCTAAGACCAAGGCAAAGATACCAACAGCCAAAGTACACAATAAAACTTCATGAAATAAACTTATAATTTGTATTTCGTCTCATTTATTATTTACATGTTGCTGTTTCATTTCCTCGCAATCGAAGTGAAAAGTAGAGTGTACAACTCGTCCATAAAACCCATTTTACACTCGACTTTATATCTATCCTCGCTCGCAAGCTCGCTCGGATGGATAAACGTCTCGAGTAAAATGGTGCGTTTTATGCACTTGTTGTACAATCTACTATAGTTAGTCTGACCTTCTTCTTCTTAAATGTCTTTATCTACTCTGATACTATAATACAAAGATTATAAAACTGAAAACAAAACTCTTATGACAAACATTACGCATAGGCCAAAATAAAAATAAAAAAGTTTTATTACGATACAGGTCTTATATGGACACCTGTATCATAATATAACTTTTTAATCATAACGATACACCTATACAAACTCCAGCTGGACCAAGAAGGTTGAACCTCTACTTTAAAAAAAAAGGTTTCAATGAACGAGTCCGCGGCGACGCAACACGCATGCGCAAGCGATGTTTGCGCCTTGTCGCCAACATTTTATATTTAAAAAAACTTTTCAATATTTAAACAAAGTTTAGGTCTGTTTGTAAAATAAATTAGTTAACAGTATTGAAAATAACAGAAATGAGGTCAACATTAACATACCCTCTCCGAGTACCTCGAATAACGCTTCCTGTCCGGTTCAAATTCAATTTCATAAGTGTAATATTCAGAACATCAATAATAATTATTACAAGTAAAAATAAATTTGGTGATATTCAGCGTTTTATTTGCAATATTATTTTATGTATTATAGTATGAGAGTAGATAAAGTAGTGTATGACATTGTACATAACTTGGTCTTTAAATAAAACTCGTGTGATACTATAAAAAAACTCGCCTACGGCTCTTAAACACACTCGTGTTATAAGAAGCCTTACTATGCAACAGTATCAAAACTACTATTATTAAACAGTTGATCTATCGAATTGTAGTACTTATAGAGTAGGGCAATAAGAGCGAGTATCGTTCCATGATCGAACTCTACCTTACATCAGTGCTAATTACTTCAGAATTATGTTTATGTTTATTTGTTTAATTACAATCCCGCTATCAAAGCAAACGAGTGTTCTATTTCATAAATCTCTGACAAACGTTGGAACCTGTTTGAGTGATCGGTTTTGGCCTTTAGCCCGGTACCTTCAGGAGCAAATCTTAATCACCTAGAGATTCTATTCGATGAAAGAAATAAGAGACTTAAAAGCCCTTTAATAGAAACTTCTCACAAGGCTAATATATATATATATATATTTGCAATTCTAAGCATGCATGCATGCATTCTTGCTGGGATGGTGCGAGGTGGCTGGGGACATCCCTGTCCCAAATGGAAAACATCCCTGTCCCAGGAGTATGTCCCACTCCTAGGCAAAGACTCCCCTCACCTCAAAGAGGCATGGTCACATCTCGATTTGAGTTCATCTTATATATTGGTAAAGTTTCTTTGCCATTGCGATTGGCATGTCGTTTGTAAATTGAAACCAAACTACGTTTGTATGGGAATCGCCTCATAAGCAACGTTGTTAACACTCACATTTATCACGGCCTCAGTCTGGATGTAATATATTTGCATGTTTGTGATATCCTTGCCTGGTTACCATAGCACAGGGTATCCTAGTTTGGGACCGGGACAAGTAATTGTGCTGTGCAGAAGTTATTTCTTTATTCTTATATCATATCCCATGAGTGCAAAAATAGGCAAGAATAAAAATAATAATTCATTAAGCTCAGTTCTCGCCAAACGCCAGGGACAAAGTTCAGGGTCCCGACAGTCCAGGGCCGGACTAGATTTAGGCGGGAAGGGCGGACTCATCTTCGATTCGGCACGGCTCATTAAGTCCTCCGCGCCCTTCCGAAGGGTTCCTGCCCTACTTACCCGATGGAAGGAACTCTGCCTTACACTAATCAATTGAGGCATACTCCCTCAATTTGTACTACCCATAGATATACCACGCAAAGACAGAGTGTGTTCCGCTCAAAAGCGAGGCGACACGCACACATCAAGTGAATCCAGTGACTATCCGGTGCTAACTAGCGCCACCACATCATATCCTGATTTAGGTACAATTCGTATTTGCAAAAAGTGAACATCACAAATCTCCACATCTCTCAGACTACGGTTCTATACCATAAAAGAATTTTATGGTACTACGTATGTCAGCCAAAATGGCGCTCGAAATTTAAGCGACATGAAGGTAAAGTATACACCTGTTAAAAACTATCTATCTGTCATATATATATATATGTTATTGTATTAATCAGTTATATTATTGACTGCCTCGTTGGTCTGACGGTTTCACGTCTGCCTACCCTGCCGGAGGTCATGGGTTTCTTTCCCACTGGAAGCCGCCGAACATTTGTACAAATGGCCTCAGTCTGGGTGTAACTCCATGCCTGTGATGTACTTGCCTGTTTACCATAGCGGATGCGGGTGTGGATGTTATTATTGTTTATCTAAGACGAAATTTTATTTCCAACAACGGTTAAACAATCACGGTTTTATTTATAAAAACTAGATTCCTTAAAACATGTCAAAAACGCCGATCACAATAGTCTGTGGTGGAGATTTTACAAGGAAAAGATGTAGCCACAGATTACATAAACAGAGTTTTAGATTGATTGAAAATCCTTTATTGCACAATAAAAAAAAACATTTGTACATAGGCGAGCTTAATACTACTAAGTATTTTCTTCCAGCGGTTAGATTGGTTTTAGAGGGATCGTGTTTCTATTAATAAGAGTTAGAGTTCATACGAACAAAAACAAGGCCCGTACGTGGAGTGAGGCTTTTTTAGCCGGTTTCAAAATTACTTACTTATAAAGTATGTTTGTACTTAAAAGAATTAACAAACAAAAACTGATAAAACCTATTTATAGGCTAAAAATTCCACCCATAACTTGAACCCGGTTTTAGCCTCTAAATAGGTTTTCAAAAAAATTGTCCTCAGCACGGGTCAGTGCAATAAAAAAAATATAATCATGTAGGTACAGCGATATCATTCCGATGTAAAAACCTAACTGCAAAGTGGGTTACTCGGGGCTGCAAGTGATGTAAATCGCTTCAGTCAGATGTTGCTGCCTGTATATAAGATAAGATAAGATAAGATAATCATTTATTAAATTGCCACAACATACAAAGATATTACAATTTACAGGCAAAGCATGCTTACAGTCTATGCAAATAACAATAAAACAATATGTATATAATACAGAGAAGTTTGTAAAGAGGCTCGAAATTTCATCGATGCTTGCACTTGCCCATTAGCTCAGTTGGGAGAGCGCTGGCACGGTGAGCCAGAGGTCGCGGGTTCAAGTCCCGGCATGAGTGGAATTTTTAGCCTCTAAATAGGTTTTAAAAAAAATTGTCCTCAGCACGGGTTAGTGCAACAACAAGAATATAAACAAAAACTGGCCAAGTGCGTGTCAGGTCACGGGCAGTGTAGGGTTCCGTAGAGGGAGGGTTTTTTTACCTGATTTACAGAACTAAAAACTTTATCAAAGTAATTTTTAACGGAATGTATGAGTTTTTTCTGTGAGATTTTATCCTACTGTTTTGTCGGCGTGATTGATATGTACATCTGTGTCAAATTTCTTTATATCTATGCCAGTTTCCTAGAACCTGTCGTCTCTGTGCTAAGTCGCAGACAGAAAGACGGACAGACAGACAGACGGATGGACAGGGCGAAACAATAAGGGTTCCTTGTTTATCACGGAACCCTAAAAATGAGACAAACTTGCATCAAGCAAAACTAAATGTAAGTGGTTATAGTCTTATATGAAACCGTCCAATCACCTCCCGGCTCGAGTTCATATCCGTATCCGTGTGCATGAATAGGCTTTCCTCTACGAATCTTTGCACATCCCATGTGTTATTTACCGACTTAGCACTAATTCCAGCAACTCATTCATCTCCGACTCTGTTCGTGAGCCCCGTGGCACCCTGGGAAATGTACACCCTGCTCTGGATAAAAGTTCTCTAAATGTAAAGTTATATATTTGTTTATCGCGCAATCATTTCGCTCTTTTATAAGTACCAGTAGTTATATAAGTAGTTATATACGAAACGCTACTAATTGCGATTATTTAGCAGATAAAATGTAATAACCTTAATTTTCTACGTTTCGGTAACGTTGCAGTTGCGTAGCCACGGGTAGACTGAAGTACAGTAATAATAGGGGTTAAAGTATGAAATTGCCGTTTTATTGCAATAGGTTCTTTGAATTGACATAGAATCTTCATGGTTTGAGGTTTTCGAATGAAACTTTTTTCAAATGGTTTCTATGATGTTCTTTTTTTAAAAAATGTGAAACATTTGAATATCGACTTTCAATTGTTTTTGTTATTCAATTTAGACAAGAAAGATGGATACTGCGAAAAATCGAGTGATTTTTGAATACGAGTTCCGACGCGGAACTAACGCGGCAGAAACAGCCCGCAATATCAATGCTGCGTTTGGAGAGGGGTCTACTAATGAACGCACCGTGCGATTTTGGTTTAAACGCTTTCGTGATGGAAATTTCGACTTAAAGAACGAGCCACGAGGAAGACCGCCCACACAGGTCAATAACGATGAATTAAGAGAGATAGTGGAAGCCGACCCTAGTCAAACTACCCAGGAATTAGCGGCATGGTTTAACGTTACCTTACCCATAATATTGACTCACTTGCGTCAAATCAATAAAATAAAAAAATACGAAAAATGGGTGCCTCATAATCATTCGAATTTTCGCAGTATCCATCTTTCTTGTCTAAATTGAATAACAAAAACAATTGAAAGTCGATATTCAAATGTTTCACATTTTTAAAAAAAATAACATCACAGAAACCATTTGAAAAAAGTTTCATTCGAAAACCTCAAACCATGAAGATTCTATGTCAATTCAAAGAACCTATTGCAATAAAACGGCAATTTCATACTTTAACCCCTAATATATTTATTTCGTGAGAGTATGTAGCTTTAATCAATAAATTTGTATGAGCATCGCGAGTCATTAAAAATACTATTGAATTTAAAATTATGGCTTATTGTATCGAACAGGGCATAGCTTAAAATAAAAATACAAAAATTTCCAGGGGTCCCCAAACTAGACAAGGCCTATATCTTGGAGAATCAGACAAAATGTGGAGTTTCTTTGTTAGCTTCTTCTCCACATAATCCATTAATTGTGAAACTAACAACTTTGACGTTCATTAAGTAAAAATTCTGTTTTTATAATGAATAAAAATATTTGAATTGAATTGAATTGAATGAAAAAAAACCGGCCTAGTGCGAGTCGTACTAGCGCACCGAGAGTGACGTACTCATGCTTGGCCGTTTTTATTATTTATCGTTAGAATATATAATAAGTCCCATAGTCTCGCCAAGTTTGATGCAGAATGCAGATTGAGCAGAAACAAAAAAACGGCGAAGAAACACGTTTGTATGGATTTTATTTTATTCCATAATATTTTATTATTTTTTAAATTTTATTATTTGTTCGGTAATCCATCGTAATAACACATATTCTGTAAAGAAATCAACTGGCAGCTTATTTCAGTTACTTACAAAGAGAAAGCTTTTAAAGGTCGGACGGACGGACAGACAGAGTGGAGGCAGAGAAATGGGGTCGCGTTTGGCACTTTTCCGGTACAGAACTCTTAGCACAAGGGAAACAGATTCTGTGACGAAAATGATAGGAAAATCAACTTACAATATAAATCAATAAATCAAAAATAAATTTTAAAATAAATATTTTTCTGCAATAGTTAAGTTTAATTTAGAGAACATAGAACTTTTTATTAAGGGTTCTTTTGAAAATGCGCAATTCCTGAAACAATTCAATTATACCTATAGTTTGTGTTTTACAACAACTATTATTCTATGAGTATTTCTCAGATTATTATTTAATGAGTTTATACAATTTTATCAAATTCGCTATTTAAGCGATCTACCAACATCGTAGCCTTCAGTAAATCATATTCCTATGTCCCTATGATGAATGCCCATTCTACATTGTATTAACACTGTTGGTTGTAGAATTTTAATATCAAACGACGTGACTAAAGCAGAAAAAGTACTGCAATCAACATAAAAAAAACAATAGTAAAGTTTATTTATTGTGTAAGTTCATAATTATTTTATTTTTACTTTATTGTATTTCTTGCCAATAATGATATGGACACTGACTTTAATCCTTTGTCAAACAGTGATTTGTTTACATCAAGCGGACCTTCATCTGGAATAGACTATAGCGGCAGATGCAAAGAGCATGCATTAATTCCAATTCGCTTTGCCGTAGTTTTGCCGTGGCTTCCCGTCGTTTGCCATTTGTGACGGCAAATTGTGCAGCGCCGTCTACAGAGTGAAGTAACGCGTTTACACAATCGCGGTTGTCTTTGAAGGGATCCATAAAATTCACCAGTGCCACCAATGAAAACTAACCATATCTTCTTTTACAGATCGTTTTTGAAAAAAGTGTCAGACCAATCTCTCGATCATGTTAATAGTGATTGTTAGGGCCTACAACCGAGAAACTAGGATGATGGACCTAGGACCACATACCATAAGGCGCTAACGCTTTCTATCTAGCTCTGTTTTTTTTAGGGTCAAGGTCATGCGTCCTAAACATCACTACTAACATAATTGAGAGATTATCACACATTTTTTGAAAAAAAAAAAAAAAAAAAAACGATTTGTAATAAAAGAATATATGCTGGGAATGCGATTGGTTAATAGACTACCAACAGTATCAATGAAACAATCATTCCCGAAGTTCTATAGAACAACTATGCGTTTAAGAGACTAGCCCACGAGACTATGAATCTGTATTTGTACTACAATACGCTATCAGAATCGAGGCCCCAAGGGTGTTCAGTACCTATGAGTACCACTGCCATTTATTTACCTAAGAAAGCTGTATCTATCTCTTGATGGCCCACCTATCGCGTGAGGTGAACACTCCGATGCCATTCGGATTGTTTTGTTAGCGAGTTAGTAATTAATGGCGAGGCATCACGCCATGCCCGCTGGGGACCGGGCAGGCTTTGTTTGGCGAAGGTCAGTGCCTGATGGTGCGCTAAGTGATGTGTTGGAGCCTTTATACAGAACTGACCAAACAAACACTATAAGGGTTCCTTGTTGACTACGGCACTCTTAAAAAAGATAGTTTATATTATAGGTACACAAGTGATGAATTAAAAACTATCGGCCTTATTTATAAAAACACGATTCCTCTTAAACCAGTCTAAAACTCTGTTTATTTAATCCGTGGCTACATCTTTTCCTTGTAATATCTCCACCACAGACTATGAGCGTTTTTGAAGTATTAGGGGTTAAAGTATGAAATTGCCGTTTTATTGCAATAGGTTCTTTGAATTGACATAGAATCTTCATGGTTTGAGGTTTTGAAATGAAACTTTTTTCAAATGGTTTCTATGATGTTCTTTTTTTAAAAAATGTGAAACATTTGAATACCGAAGTGAGTCAATATTGTGGGTAAGGTAACGTTAAACCATGCTGCTAATTCCTGGGTAGTTTGACTAGGGTCGGCTTCCACTATCTCTCTTAATTCATCGTTATTCACCTGTGTGGGCGGTCTTCCTCGTGGCTCGTTCTTTAAGTCGAAATTTCCATCACGAAAGCATTTAAACCAAAATCGCACGGTGCGTTCATTAGTAGACCCCTCTCCAAACGCAGCATTGATATTGCGGGCTGTTTCTGCCGCGTTAGTTCCGCGTCGGAACTCGTATTCAAAAATCACTCGAATTTTCGCAGTATCCATCTCTCTTGTCTAAATTGAATAACAAAAACATTTGAAAGTCGATATTAAAATGTTTTACATTTTTTAAAAAAAGAACATCATAGAAACCATTTGAAAAAAGTTTCATTCGAAAACCTCAAACCATGAAGATTCTATGTCAATTCAAAGAACCTATTGCAATAAAACGGCAATTTCATACTTTAACCCCTATTATTTAAATGAATCGATGGGGCCGAAAAGTTCTCGAATGGAGACCACATATCGGCAAGCGCAGCGTAGGACGACCAGCCACAAGATGGACAGATGACCTCATCCAAGTGGCAGAAAGGCGCTGGATGCAGGCCGCTTCCAACCGGTCTTTTTGGAAATCCATGGAGGAGGCCTATGTCCAGCAGTGGGCTTCTTGTGGCTGAATGATGATGATGATGATGAGTTTTTATAAATAAGACCGTAGAACTAACAAATAATACCATGTAATAACAATAAAGCCGACATGCACCAGTTCTTAAATGTCACTTAAGTCGCCATTTGAATCGACTTTTGTATGAAGAATTTTAGTTAAATGTTGTTTAAGCCACATTTAAGAAAGTGGTGCAAGTCGGCCTTAAACTTGACTGACTGTTGTCTCAATAAATATATAAAACGATAGTTGAATTCTTTATTTGCACACGCGTCTCTGACCACGGCCACTCTCATGGTGACAGAATGAGGGTTCCTTGTTGACTGCGTAACCCAAAAAAAGAAATAAGATAATTAAAGCGACGTGTGACATACATACATACATAAACTCACGCCTGTATCTCAGAGGGGTAGGCAGAGACCAAGAACTGCCACTTGCCACGATCCTGACAGATCACTTTCGCTTCCTCAACCTGGTCGGTTTTTTGTTTGCAAAGTGATTACTGCATGCTCAGTTACATGCATTTATTAACTGGCGTCTGTATCTGAGGGGTAGGCTTACCACTTGCCACGATCCAGATAAAATTCTTTCACTTCGTCAACACTCATGAGCTTAAAGTTAAATGCAGGATCACCGGTTTCAGGTAATTTTGACGGTTAATAAATTAATCAAAATGCTGTAAGTATTTCTTTTTAGGGTTCCGTGCTCAAAGCGCAAGGAACCCTATTACTAAGACTTAACTGTCCGTCTGTCTGTCACCAGGCTGTATCTCATGAACCGTTATAAAATCGAGTCCCACCCCCTCAATTGATCGCGGGCAAATCAGACCCTAATCATAGTCCAAGGAGGTCGTGAGAGACGAACTCTTTGCTCTACCTTCGGAAAAAAAAGAAAAAAGTCAGTCGGGCCCGCCTAAAAGAGAAAACGAAAACACTAGAGATACTTTTTATTGTGCACGGCTCATTAGGCATGTGTCGCCTGCTACGGAAAGCGGGCACGCAAAAAGACCTTTTTAATTCACCGCCCGCGTGGAAAAAGACTTTAGCTTTCATGAAATAGCGGCCAATTTCGCGTGTCAAAGGTGAAATGCAAGCTGAGCGCCGTCGCTTACAGAATTTCTTTCAGCTTAGCATGGAAAAAATATATCGTTGCCATTCTGCACGGGAGCTGCTAGGCTTTGACTATTTTTGGCTCTTACGTCACGTGGGCTGAGCCTAGGCATTGATTGCTCAGACCTATTTCGTAATACACACGTGCAATAGGTACGAATTTGTGAATCGAAGGTCGATTAAGTTAGGGGATGATTTTGTTGGAAATTTGGCTTGTAATGTCCTATTATTCTAATGTGTATATTTGGTATAGTGTGTCTAAATGACTACCGTTGGTTAACGCACTTGACTACCAACAGAGGTAGTGGGTTCGATAGTCACTGGAGGATACCGAACTTGATTTGTACAAATATGTTCTTGCCTTGTTACCATAGCACAGTGTATCCTAGTTTGGGACCAGGACAAGTCGATGTGTTTATAACCATTATTTCGCAGACATTATTACATTGACCTGAATAATTTTTTTATTGAAGAAGAATTAAATTGACATCGCATTACATTTAACACGCATTATGTAGGTTATGCGTGTGGCGCCGGATTAAGAATAGCGTCACTTCATTTCCTTCCGTAGATGACGTAGAAGACGACTAAGGAAATACATTACCAGGAGACGGGCAGCAGCGTCTTCCTGAAATTCCAACCACATACTGCGATCGCCAATCCGCCTGCCAAGCGTGGCGATTATGGCAAAACCCTTCGTGGTTTGTAAAACCATGAGGGAGGCCTATGTCCTGCAGTGGGCGTTACATGGCTGATGATGATATAGGTTATTTCTTATTGAAATTTTATAATTTGTTGTGCATAGTACAAATTCAGTGATTTTTTTTCTAGCTACCTATTAGGCTTCAAGGGATAAACCCAAAGCCCTTTCTTGGTCAGACAGACAGACAAAGAGACGCTGTAGACTCAGTAATACGTTTCCTCTACTCCGCCTTTCACCCTTCCGGTACGGAACACAAAAATATTCATCAATCCGTTGCTCCGCTTCTGCGACTAACCCCCAGTTTCTCGTAATCTAACAATCTGATGATATACTGCTAACAGCTGTCAGTTGGTCAAAGTGCAAACTTTAATTTATTGTATGCATGTTATTGCATTTGTTTTAATTCTTTTTAAACGCACCACGCCACGCACTCCGTAGTACAATTATGAGTTACCGTAGGCACTGACTGTAAATCAGCGCTGAGGGATCACTTCCTCAGCACAACGCTGAGTCAGCTGCCTTTTGTGGCAACTTAGAAACACCACATCTATGTTCCTGTTTTATTTATTGGTTTTGTCTGCTGTGTATTTAGTTTTCCTTCTGTTGTTGTGCATATTATGTTACTTATCCGTTTATTTTGTTTCTGTGATGTGTCTTGTTGGTATAATAAATGTCTTTCTTCTTCTTTTTCTTCAAACAGAATAAAACAGCTGACATCTGCTAAAGTAAATTAATAGATTGTTAGCGTATGAGGAACCGGGGGAAATAATGAGAATCACTTGTTTAGCGATAAGATAATAATATTCTTTATTGTGTACGGGAAAAATAATTACAGAAAAAGCATGTACAAAAGGAAAGGCACAATGGTCAGCCTTATTGATAGAATTTTCTTCCAGGCAACCTCATGTTGGATAGTGACGGAATATTATATCGATATCACGTGAACTAAATAACCGAACGTCTCCACAATGTTTTCCTTCGGAGTTAGCGAGCCGTATTGCTATCACTCGGAAACTTAATGCACTCCTAAACCCACTTCCTAAACAAGACTTTATCACAATTAACACAATAACTAGCGAGCCCGAAGACTAAGTGCGAAGTTAGCCAAAAACAACACTACGCTTAGGAACTTCATGAAGAAAGCTGGACTTACACTGAGCGAGATTGATCGAGCGTTTTCAGGCTGTATTGTTAGGTTAGGTTGTTTTGCAATATCTAAATATCTACTTTGTTTAGAGGTCTGGACTGATTACGGAGGGGTTGGAGCACGAAAACGCTAGATTTCGCAAACATATCATCAATTTATTATTTCGAAGGTCCTTCAAGCTAACATACCTCAACGGTAACATAATCAGAAATCAATAATTTATTTCAACGTAAAGAATTTACATTCTGTTTGCTGAATGTCAATGTACTATGTTACTATGTTATGTTTGCTAAAAAACAAAACACTAAAACAACTATGCTTTGCTGGGTCGCGAACCTTTGATTTAGTTTTCCTCCTTTTTTCTGCAAATCCTAACCTCTTTACTGGCCATCATATTATTATGCATACCCACTAAAAAGGACCGATATACCTACTACCTCGTCTGTTAAGAAGGTTCATAAACACCCTGAAGTTGTTTTATTTGTACAGAGAACGCTGGAAAAAACTGAATACATCACATGAATAAATAAAACTTTTAGTCGCGAGTGTACACGAACCTGGTGGAGTTTTTGCGTTTTTTCTTTTTAGGTTTCGTATTTGAAAATGAACAAAACGGAACCACTTTGTTGTTCGTCATCTGTCTATCAAGACCCTTTATCTCGGGAACGCGTGGAGGTATCTAGTTGAAATTAGAACCATATACTAAGATCTATAGTCCCTTGAAGCTTTGAAAACAATCAAACTTCTAAGTTAACATAAAAAAAAGATACCAAAGAGCCCATTAACATTTGAGAAAGAGGACCAAAGAGCCCATTAACATTTGAGAAAGAGGACCAAAGAGCCCATTAACATTTGAGGATAGAAATCTCAGTAGCTGAAAAAATCAAAAGCCAATATTCTACATTTCATAAGCCGAAAGGTTTAAAAGGACTATTCAAAGCTCTATATTAAGGTCTAAACGACCTTTGCGAGGTGTGAAGTATTTTTTTTCCGGCAGCGGTTAACAACGGTAACACAATTTTAAAAACCTATTTAGAGGCTAAAAATAGTAACAAAAAGAATATAACGGTAACACAGTTAATTTCTGTAAAAATATTTTATTGTTTTTCAGAGGTACCTCAAGTGCGTTTGAATATCGCTTTAAATTGCAGTATTGGGCACGACTATTAATCTAGCTGTAACTGTACTAATCTAAAAGGAACTACGGTTTTTTTTTCGAAGTACGTAAGATAAGATAAGATAAGAATATTCTTTATTGTATACCGGAAAAAAAATGTTACAGAAACAGCAATGACATTAATTTAACGTATTTATTTACTCTACCATATTTTTAAGGAACCTCGCGTTACATCCTCTCGATGCATCGCGGGCATCCTCTCGACCAGTCTGCAACGGGCCTAACAAGAGCCTCTCGTATCAAGCGGCCCAATTAAGGCGGTCTCCCCTATAGGTCATCTGATAAAAGAATAAACTAGTCTGAACGCCCTCCCCAAATGTACGAGTTAGGCTTAATGTGGCTCGCACAGGCGAACGATTGGGGCTGCGATGTACCACGCTACACTTCAAGCCTATTACGGAAGTGGCTTTGAGTTTCAAGTTTCACCAATTCATATGTTTGACACAAGATGAGTTTCAAGTTTCACCAATTTATATGTTTGACACAAGATTAAGGCTGCTGTTACGTTTTGGAATTCGGTTTCACTCTATTAAAAAAAAGAAGTTTATTATTGATAGACTTAGGCTTTGCTAGAATAGTACATTACGATACTAGTGCGAAAAGTAGGAAATTCGCAACGAGTGGCGATAAATTAAAACACGACCGAAGGGAGTGTTTTATATCGACACGAGTTGCGGATTACCTATTCGCACGTGTATTATAGTACATATGGCCCTTTGAAGTTTCGACATAGGCACGTAAAGTGCTCATTATCGCACTAGTGCGGTAATGTAGCACCATATGTACTATAAAATAATATTACGGACATTTTCGACATATTTTGTTAATAGTAAATTTTTAAAAACCTATTTAGAGGCTAAAATTCCACCCATGCTGGGACTTGAACCCGCCGTCTCTGGCTAAGCCTGCCAGCGCTCTCCCAACTGAGCTAATAGGTAAGTGCAGGCATCGGCGAAATTTCGAGCCTCTTTACAAACTTTTTCTGGTATTACGGACAGGCAGCGACATCTGACCGAATCAATTTACATCACTTGCAGCCCCGAGTAACCCACTTTGCAGTTAGGTTTTTACATCGCTGCCTGTACGTAATACAGAGAAAGTTTGTAAAGAGGCTCGAAATTTCGCCGATGCCTGCACTTACCCATTAGCTCAGGTGGGAGAGCGCTGGCACGGTTAGCCAGAGGTCGTGGGTTCAAGTCGCGGCATGGGTGGAGTTTTTAGCCTCTAAATAGGTTTTAAAAAAATGTCCTCAGCACGGGTTAGTGCAACAGAAAGAATATAATTAATAGTAAATAGTAAATGTTAACAAAGGATAAATAAAAACTTGTGGCAAATGTGTTATATAAATTTATTTACAGTCCTTTTTACATATTTATTTAGTTTTTGCAATAATGGCGTAGAAGATGGAGCGTAGAGCGAAGTTGCGGGTAAATCCACGAAATAGTAAGAGATAAATAGCCAGTTTCTGAATTGAGATTTTCACTAAGTAAATGGTTAACTGTAGTGCTGTCTCTTCGAATTACTCAGAAAAGAGCGTGACTGAACGTTACTTAAGTATTTACTTAGTGATTTTCTCAATTCAGAAACCGGCCCAAAGACGAATCCGGGTTCACTATGTCTACAACTCAGCCACTTGTGTTATTATGAAAGGGGTTGGCAAGAAAGGCGTTTATGTTTGTAATAAAACTTTCCTTCGAGTTGGGACGCCTCTGCCGTGAAATTGGTTTTACTGTAAGCATTCTGGTTTAATATTATAATGAAACCAAATTACGTAGCGAGCATTCCGTAATATTATTCTTGTTGAGTATAGGTATCTGTGGACTTGTTATTGAGAAGTCCGATATAGGTTAGGGGACCGACATAGCAAATTATTTCCTAAGCAGCCTATATTCGTCCCACTGTAGGGCACAGGCCTTCTCTCACGGAGAGAGTATGGGCTTAATTACCACGTGTGCCCACCGCGGATTGGCGATTTCAAGCGCTGAGGTATTGGAATAGCTCATACACCCAGGTTTCCTCACGGTGTTTTCCTTCACTTAGCGAGTGGTATTGCAACAATAACTTCACAAAATTAAATGTAATCGTAACTGAGAACACAAAGTCATAGGTACATGCTCGCACTGGGAATCGAACCTGGGTCTCTCGCTTCCGAGTCTGATGTTCTGCCTACTAGGCTACCGCCGCTGTTATGCAAATTATTTACTGCTGTATATTGTAACACAGGTAAAGGAAAAGAAAAAAAAATTACGCTTTGTATGAATTTTTCACAAAAAAAACAATTTTGCACAAATGACAAACCAACAAAAATACGTTCAAATTTTTAAATATTAGGAAATCAGAAAACAAAAATTTATTTCACCGTAAAGAATATACCTACATTCTGTTTGTTGAATGTCAATGTACAATGATATCCGCTTTCTTGGGGTAGAGTTGCAGTGGAGAAAAAGGCAGTGAAAAAAAAAAACTCCAGACCATCTTTTCTAAAAACATCTTAACCATCTGACCTTCAATAATACATTAGATGGTACAAGTACTTACCTTGGGGTATTGGTTTTCGCGATGAAACTACTTGAAGAATCGTGGGGCACAGCAAGGACGTCAGCCGAGGGGGCGCGGAAAAGACGCGAAGTCCTTTCAATTCACTGTCACACAAAATGTACTGAAGCGATGGGACATGGACCACACAGATAAGATGGGGCGAGGACGCGAAATCTATACAACGCGTCGCGTCTTTTGCGCGCCCTCGCCCCACGCCTAAATTTTTTTAACAACAAAAATCGCAATATATCGTGATTACACAGGCAGGCAGGACCGAATTTAATTTATTGACTCCTTTTATATCCTTTTAAAAGTTCCTTATCTGATCAAATTCCCCTCTTTGGATTTGCCGCAGAACGTGCTTGGGTATAAAGTGGGACAAGTAAAACAAAGGTGCGACCGCGGCCTTACTCTGGAAAAAATCACAGATTTCGTGCCTCACACGACTATCGAGCACATTGGAAATGAATCGAGTCATAAAATGTCACGTGACAAATGTCGTTCTGATTTTTTGACTTCTTTCAATAAGGTTAGGAGTCTGGCAGAAGTAGTCGTCCAAGACAGGACCGATTTGAGCTGCCATTAAAAAAAAAAAAAAGGTTAGGAGTCCGTAACCCGATCGTTTTTGTTTTAGGCTCAAATTGTAGCTGACTAAATTGTCCAGAGGAATTTTCGATATCATTCTTCATTTCCAAAATATCGAGCGCCAAAATCAAAATTCGGAAAAAAAACAATTTTTATTACAATCTTTTTTTATTACTTTTTTCGTTTTTGACTTTCTCGGATAATTCTTTTTGCACCTTACAGATCTCATAAACAGGCATCTTTTTTAATATCATACCTTGACAGCTCTCCGAGACATAAGGGGATCGTACTTTCTCGTGAAATCGGAGCCTACACTGGAGCGAACGAAAAGACATTTCCAATGTCAAAACAGGCCAACTGCGAGTTGGACCGACTGCATACTAACTTCCGGTTTCTGTTACGGCTGCTAACGGCTGACAGTTTTTTTTTGTATATTCTTTTACTAACTGACAGCTGTTACCAGTTGATTAATATATTGTTACTGTACGAGAAACCGTGGATAAGAATTTATTGTGCTACAAAATAAAACTCCAAATTATAATAATAATTACAGCCGCTCCTGACTGCCCCGTTGGTCTAGTGGTATCACGTCTGATTACCATGCCGGAGGTCGTGGGTTCGATTCCCAGTAGGGGCCTGCGTACATTTGTACAGATGGACTCATTCTGGGTGTATTTCCAGTTTGTGATGTCCTTGCCTGGTTACCAGAGCACAGGGCATCCTAGTTTGGGACCAGGACAAGTAATTTTGTTGTGGAACAATTTAAACGAATTTAAACAAATTTTATTGGTTTCTGATTTCATCAAAAAGTCGCGATCTTGCATAATAAGTACCTTAGTTCAAATTGGCGCCCGCGACCTTCTCACTGCCCGTTTTGGGGTCAATGTTTAACGGGGGGCATGGCGGCCCCGGCGGTAGGTAAACAAGGGGCATAAAGAGACCCCAGGCGTGCCGTTTCCGGCACCAAAACGCGTTCCCGTTTACGGCTGCGTATATGTCTCTTTTCAACTTTTCAATTTTTTTACTTAGGCTCTATTTGAGATGAGATAAGATAAATCGTTTCTTGGTGCCAACATTACATAAAAATAAAATAATGATATAGAAAAAAAATGTTGACAAAGGGATGCAGCTCAGCATTTGCTGCGCCTAATACTTCCAGAGGCATATTTATGTCAGCACGGATTTTCAGCCTGCTCCTATTTCTCTTGAAGCTATAGGTACAGGCACAAAAAAGCTCTACACACACACACACACACACACACACACACACACACACACACATACCGGTTCATAGCCTCAGTTTCTGAAAGAGTGTTCAAATGTAACAAGAGATTAATCGAAGATTATTTCAAAATACCGGCACGTGATTGGCTGAAATTAGCTTGACGTGAGATTAACATTTGATCGCTCTTCTAGAAACCGAGCTTTAGTCGTGAAAAACTTTTTTAATCCCGCCATTTTTTACACTGAGCAAGTTCCTTTGGTATATTGAGTGCAAAACGGCCAAGTGCGAGTTGGACTAGTGCATAGAGGGTTCCGTAGTCACTCTTGGCCGTTTTTTACATTTTTTTATAATATGTAATAAGTCCCACAATCACGCCAACTTTTATGCGTTAGAGCATAAACAAAAAAAAAAAACCCAAATACACACCCAGTGTCTATATTCTTTTTGTTGCACTAACCCGTGCTACGGACAATTTTAAAAACCTATTTAGAGGCTAAAAATTCCACCCGTGCCGAGACTTGAACCCGCGACCTCTAGCTAACCGTGCCAGCGCTCTCCCAACTGAGCTAATGGGCAAGTGCAGGCATCGGCAAAATTTCGAACCTCTTTACAAACTTCTCTGTATTACAGACAGCGACATCTGGCTGAAGTAATTTACATCGCTTGCAGCCCTGGGTACCCACTTTTATGCAGTTAGGTTTTACATCGGAATGATATCGCTGTATTCCTGTATACTTTAACTTTTTTTTTATTTACAAAAAAATTAAATGCATGTGAAATTTATTGGGTGTAGCTTTTTATATTATCTACTCTGCCAAAAATATATTTGTACGCCTTTATGGAAGGACATAGCGACTCGAAACCTAACTGAACACCAAATGTAAATGTACCTATGATCCACAAATAAATGCTTTATGAACCTATTTAGAGACTAAAAATTTTACCCTTAAGCTCAGTTGGGAGAGCGCTGGCACGGTTAGCCAGAAGTCGCAGGTTCAAGTCCCAGCATGGGTGAAATTTTTAGCCTCTAAATAGGTTTTTAAAATTGTCCTCAGCCCGGGATAGTGCAACAAAAGAGAAAAAAATGCTTTATGATATTGATTATGTACCTACATTATATTCTTATTATTATCATGATTATTGACACCCAGTCCCGTCGGGCCAGTGATGCGTAGATCGGGGACCTAATTATGCTCACCAGGTCCTGTCGGAGTCCTGTCGTTTGCAATAACAATTAGTATGGAATTTGACAGTTAGATGATTGGAAAACCTTAGGATGCGCGTAATATAGAGGCAGCTCCTAATTTACGGGTCAAATCCTCTTCCAATTGTCTAAATTTCAAATTCCATACTAATTGGTGCGCAAAAAGGACTCAGGTCAAGTGAATACAATTAAGCTATGGCATCAATAGTATGGAATTGTTGTTCGTATTGGCGATAAGGGTAATTATGCTTTCTGAGAGGTAAGGAGATTTTTATATAACATCCTGCGGTGAATGCAAAACAACCCACCATCTGTTTCCACCTTTTTTTACAAGTTTTACTGTGTCCCTTTTCCTGTTGAGACTTCCGTCTATCGAGCGAATTATTAAAACAAAAACCCGATTGCTGAAAAGTTTAAAACATGCCTTAGATGAGTTGAATCATGAGTCTCAGCAAACGCGAGGGTACTGTAATTTGACGTTTTTAGGGTTCTGTACCGAAAGGGTTACTAAGGCTTAGTAAGCTCAGTCTCTGTCCGTCCGTCCGTCTGTCTGTATCTCATGAACCGTGATAGCTAGACAATTGAAATATTCACAGATGATGTATTTCTGTTGCGGCTATAACAACAAATACTAAAAACAGAATAAAATAAATATTTAAGGGAGGCTCCCATACAACAAACGTGATTTTTTTTCAATTTCTTGCTTGACATTAATAAGGGCAACAGGTAGACGCTTGAAATATTCAAATGTTGTGTAGATAATGGTACGGAACCTTGCGTACGCGAGTCCGACTTGCACTTGGCCGGTTTTTTTGTTTAACATTACATGAACTCATGCCTGTATTCCGTCGGGGTAGGCAGAAGGCCACGATCCTGACAGACCTACTTCGCTATACTCATAGCCGTAATTTTTTGTGAGTTAAAAATAAAAAGTTCAAGACTCATCCATTTAATTCTATCTATAGATAAACAGAGCTCACTGTTTGGTATAGGCCTCTTCTTTTTCACGCCAATTCATCATGTGTTTTGCAAATCTTGCCCAATTATCTAGTAAGGTTTTTTAGCAGTCGGGATTTTTGTTCATTTAATAACTTTTTTATTTGAAGATTTCAACTGGTTTCTTACAACAAAATGGCATTTGACGTCTTCAATACACTCGTATTTTTGTGACGTCATACAAGCAGTAGACCTCGTGTCATTTATGAAAAGCGGTACAGCCGTTTGACCTCTCACGAAAAAAACACATACATACTCACATACGTACGCATAATAACTATAAAAAGCACTTCTTGGCTTTCGGAATCGGGTAAAAAGGGTTACAAAATATGAGATGAACAGGAAATGTGTGATTGTTTGATTTCTTGTCCTTTCCAAGGTGATGTATTGATGTAGGATCTAACTATTTACTACAACCTAAATAAAGTTTACGTTTAAAGTTTACCTAAATAAAGCTTATTTTCTAAGTTATTTATTTATTTGGTTTATCAACAGTTGCGACATCCTTACATGCTAAATGAGAAATGATATTGTATTAAACTAGATGTACAACTAATTACTGATAGACACCGCATGCACAGAAAATAAACAAGTACCTTTAGCTTGTATTACTTTACTTACTTTAAAAAATGTCGAAAATCACTATAAAAATAATGGCTCTAACTTAAAGATTGCTGCTTCACACTATAAAAAAATAACACTGCAATAAAAGCGGTGGTAGCCTAGTGGGTAGAACATTGGACTCGAAAGCGAGAGACCCAGGTTCAATTCCCAGTGCGGGCATGTACCTATGGCTTTGTTTTCTAAGTTATGTACTTTTGTGAAGTTATAGTAGCAATGCCACTCGCTGACCGTGAAGGAAAACATCGTGAGAAAACCTGAGGGCTGAGCTATTCACATACCTCAGCGCTTGAAATCGCCAATCCACGTTGAGCACGCGTGGTGATTAAGCCCATACTATCTCCCTGAGAGAAGGCCTGTGCGCTACAAAGGGACGTATATAGGCTGCTTATGAAGCTTATTTTGGCAGGTAGTATTTGTGTAATTCTGTGAAGGTGTTTTATACAAATTGTGATTAATGAAAAGAAGTTAAAAATCTATCATTAATAAGTTTAATTTTTCACATTTTGAATATAAATTTTTTACACAATACATTTTAAGGCTTACTTTCTCTTGTACACTTTGGCGTACAAAGCACAATTGAATACTGAAGCTTTATTTTTTAGTGAAAACTGTATATTTTAGAGCTGTTTATTAATTTAAAGCGACTGGTTTAAAGTCACTGGGAATTGAACCTGGGTCTCTCGCTTCCGAGTCCAATGTTCTACCCACGAGGCTACCACCGCTTTTATTGCAGTGTTATTTTTTATAGTGTGAAGCAGCAATATTTATGTTAGAGCCATTATTTTTATAGTGATTTTTGACATCTTTTAAAGAGTTTGCCTGAAGTGTGTTAGTTAATTTCACCGAAGCGGTATTGTGTCATAATCCAGACAAGAATGATTCGGGTTTGATTACCAACTAGTCATTCTAAGGTTAACAGAAGAAATTTTAAAAGTAGCGTTTTAATTTGAACATTCTATTTTAAAGTACATTTAAACATGCCCCTTTCTGGAACAACATATACCTTCCTCTGTAGTCATCTGTTACGGCCAAATGTCATTAGGGTCACATCGGCCGCTGCTTGACAGTACTTCCGACCCCTCGGCCCAAAATAATGTTCCGCCACAATTAACCAGCCACTAAAACAACAGTATTAAATTGAAAAACCGCCCGCCCGTTTACTTGCCGGCCCCCAAAGCGTACAGCACGAAGGCACAGACTTATAGGTCTTAAAACACGAATCTAAAATAACAGTGTTCAACTGTTCGGTCCACTATTATAATAACAACTCCCTGTTTGCGAGTTATAAAGGAATGCTCTGGCTGCTACTCGAGATTTGTAAGAGCTAATGCCTTTAAATCGATGTTAGACGATTTGAGGAACTTTGGCCTTTTAATCAGCCTATATGCGTCCCACTGTAGGGCACAGGCCTTCTCTCAAGGAGAGAGTGTGGGCTTAATCACCACGCGTGCCCGCCGCGGATTGGCGATTTCAAGCGCTGAGGTATGTGAATAGCTCAGACACTCAGGTTTCCTCGCGATGTTTTCCTTCACCGTTAGCGTGTGGAATTGCTACTATAACTTCACAATGTACATAACTTAGAAAACCAAGTCATAGGTACATGCCCGCACTTGGGATCGAACCTGGGTCTCTCACTACTCTTCTACCCACTTCTACCCACTAGGCTACCAACGCTCTGGCCTTTGCATCTTCGTAATGAGATGATTTATACAGCATGTTCCGTGTGGCGCCGGATTAAGGATAGCGTCACACCATTTTCACTCCTTCCGCGGATGTCGTAGAAAGCGACTAAGGAAATCAATTACCAGGAGACGGGCAGCAGCATCTTCCTGAGATTCTGCGGTCGCCAACCCGCCTGACAAGCGTGGTGATTATGGCATAACGCCTCATGGTTATGAAAACCATGAAGGAGGCCTATGTCTTGTAGTGGGCGTCAAATGGTGATGATGATACAGCATCCAGAGCGCCTTCACTCACACTAGATGGGTGAAGGGAGCACTCGGACGTTGCAGTGCCCGGGACGTTGTTTTTTATATGTAGTAGGCTTGCTCAGCACCTATTCCTGACAGCTTAGTCGGCCTAGCCCACGGGACAGACAAGTAAATACGAGCGATGCCAACCAAGCCCCGGGTTACCTAAAGATGTTTACCTTCAGGGTTGGCGTGTAGTATGGCTGCTACGCATCTGCTATTCGCAGATGTACGTAACTTTGAAAATAAACAAATTCATAGCGACATGCCCGCGCTAGGAATCGAACCTGGGTCTCCCGCTTTCGAGTATATTGCTCTACCCACTTAGGCCATCACCTCTTCTAGTAGTATGAACGCAGTAGAAATGAGGTCCTTGAGAAGTATGTGTTACTTTTATTGATAAGCTTTTCGAATAAGAGCGAAACCTGGTCGGACTCTTTCGACAAAAATTCAAGAAAGTGATTCGGGAATTTGTCAACAAGCCTATGTTATGCATGCTAATGCATAGCCTTCATTCATGTAGAAAGAGATAACATCTCTACCGACATGCAGTTCATCATAAGCAGCCTATGTACGTCCCACTGCAGGGCACAGGCGTTCTCTCAGAGAGAGAGTATGGGCTTTAATCACCACTCGTGCCGACCGCGGATTGGCGATTACAAGCGCTGAGGTGTGTTAATAGCTCAGACTCTCAGGTTTCGTCACTATGTTTTCCTTCACGGTTAGTGAGTGGTATTGCTACTATAACTTCACAAATGTACATAACTTAGAAAACACAGTACATGCTCGCACTGGGAATCGAGACTAGGTCTCTCGCTTTCGAGTCCAATGTGTTCTACCTACTAGACTATCACCGCACATCAGTTCAACAAGCAGTTCGATTGCACTGAATTACTACTGCTAGGACTGATCTCTTACCAATGTCCTTATATTGTTTTATTTTTAGGGTTCCGTACCCAAAAAGTTTTTACGGGACCCTATTACTAAGACTTCGCTGTCTGTCTGTCCGTCCGTCCGTCCGTCTGTCTGTCACCAGGCTGTATCTCAAGGACCGTGATAGCTAGAGAGTTGAAATTTTTACAGATTATGTATTTCTGTTGCCGCTATTACAACAAATACTAAAAACAAAATAAAATAATTATTTAAGGGGAGCTCCCATACAAGAAACGTGATTTTTTTGCTGTTTTTTTTATCTTTGTGTCTAATGTTGTATAGACAATGGTACGGAGCCCTTCGTGCGCGAGTCCGACTCACACTTGGCCGGTTTTTTTTTTTGTTTTTTTTTTGACGTTCTTGTATTTTGTTTGTGTACCTTCGTGTTTACTTTGTATTTCTGAGACAATTTAAATAAATGTCTTCTGTCTTCTATAAAATACCCCAAGTAGGCTATCCCAGTTAAATTCGCTTTCCATTTGTTTGGTCCGCCTGTAACTCATTATTAATATCTGGGCTATTTGCATATAATGAGCGGGCGGGGGCCGAAATATGCTCGCAGCCAGTTAACGCTTTTACGAGCTAAAGCCTTGGCCTCACGTCAGTGAGTACGGCTTCTGAGTACCCGGAGTATACGGGGTATCCCAAAAAATGTGCCGAGTGGAAGGCCAGAGATAGAGCATACTTTACTCGACAATAAAAACTGATACAATTGCGCAAAAGAAAATATCCTAAAGATAGCTGAAATTCTACAGTTTAAAAAAGTTGGGGACGATTCAATTTAATTTTATTGAGGAGCCATTCAAACATTAGCTTGATTTAATCTCGTCTATCAAACCACTAATTCGCATTATAATTATGAATGTTTGCGGTCTCCATTGATCGAACTAAACGCGCAATAAACTGAACCAACTTATCAGATTACAATAAAATTTGGAGTAGAAGCTTTGATTAACTGATATTTTAACGCTTTTACGAGCTAAAACCTCGGCCACACGTCAGCCAGAGTGGCTTCTGAGAGCCCTATTACATGGATACAGAACACTTTATATTCTTTTTGTTGCACTAACCCGTGCTGAGGACAATTTTAAATACCTATTTAGAGGCTAAGAATTCCACCCATGCCGGGACTTGGCTTGGGCCGGGTTAGCCAGAGGTCGCGGTATCAAGTCCCGCCATGGGTGATATTTTTTGCCTCTAAATAGGTTTATTAAAAAAGAGAACACTTTGTTAAGCTTCATTTAGCAACATGGACTCGGAAGCGGGAGACCCAGGTTCGATTCCCACTGCGGGCATACTATGACTTTGTTTTTTAAGTTATATACATTTGTGAAGTTATAGTAGCAGTACCACTCGCTAACGGTGAAGGAAAACATCGTGAGGAAACCTGAGTGTCTGAGTTATTTACATACCTCAGCGCTTGAAATCGCCAATCCGCGGTGGGCACGCGTGGTGATTAAGCCCATACTCTCTCTCTGAGAGAAGGCCTGTGCCCTACAGTGGGACGTATATAGGCTGCTTATTATTATTTAGCAACATTAATTTACAATAATGTGTTCAGGGTGCTACTCAGGCATTGCCGCGCTTCTGCAGTGCCTGTACTATGTTTTCGGAGGCGTGCACTGACGACTCTTACGCTTTAATTCGCAAAAGGATTGCGTCCGTCCTCAAATCGAGTCCGTGGCAACGACAGTTTCATCCTGTGCACAATAACAGGCAGTTTTGAATGTCCTATGCTAAAATATTGGGTAATTAAGGGCAGACAAGGAAATAAACAAACAAATAAATAATAGCTATAATAATAAAAATATAACTATAACATATTATAATACGATTTTTTTGAAGAGTGTTACGAATATGCAATGAATTGTTTCAGATTTAATTTATTTGACGTGATTTTGTTTTGTTTTTATTTATTGATAAAATTTTAATGAATTTTAATTAGGTTGAACTATCCTTGATTATTTAAATTGTTTAAATGTGAATAAAATATGAATTTGATATTTAGATATATATAAACGTAGTTTTTAAACAACTGTTACTAACACTAATTATACCATTCAGGCGTGAATAAAATAAATTTATATTATATTATTATTATTAAGCTTTGGGTGATAACTTTAGTAAATTGTCATCTGCAGTTTTTTCTACATCTCAAGCACAGTTAAAGTGGTGTGGGGTAAAACATCCAGTAACTGGCCACTTAACGACCGTTTTCCAGAAATATGTCCATAAATTCTAAAATACTTAATATATTTGAAAAAATGTTTCTGATTGTATTTAAGGAAGAATGAGGCTTTGATATTTTGTTGTCAAGGAATGGTTCACGAAGTAATTTTATAAAGTAAAATCAACGGTAAATAAAAAGTAGTATTTTACCAATAACTGACCTCTATTTTCTAAAAACTGGCCATGTTTAATCCAATAACTGACCGCCTCAATCAAAAGTAAAAGTAACACCCCAATCTTGCTAAATAACCGTTAAAAGACCTTTAAATACTTCTACCTGTTTAAAATGAAAACAAAGGCATTCTTTTAACACAAAAATATATTTAAAAAAACAACAAAATAAGCATTCTATGCTAGGTATAACAAAACAGTCTTTTCGTTATTTATAAATTTGAGAATCACATAGGAACTTTCGTTTTCAAAACATATGTAATATTTTCAAGCTATTTTTTTTGGCTTCTTCTTTTTTTTAAACATTTCAAAGCATTTATCTGTTGAAGACCCAGATTTGTTGAGTTGCTAACAGATATGGCAGACATAATCATTTTCATAATAATCATTCCGTGTGGCGCCGGATTAAGAATAGCGTCACTCCATTTCCTCCCGTGGATGTCGTAGAAGGCGACTAAGGAAATAAATTACCAGGATACGGGCAGCAGCGTCTTCCTGAGAGTCCAACCGCATACTGCGATCGCCAACCCGCCTGCCAAGCGTGGCGATTATGGCAAAACCCCTCATGGTTATGAAAACCACGAGGGAGGCCTATGTCCTGCAGTGGGCGTCAAAGGGCTGATGATGATGATGATGAATCATCTTCATCGAAAGGTATGTCAATTTTATGATGACTTCGTAAGCAATTATCATAAAATTGTCTATCACACATGACACATTCTAAGGCATGCACACCGTATATAGAACGGGAGCAACCGGAACAGTCTGTATTTATTAATATTTACTTGGCTTAGTACGCAATCTGTCATCTTCTCGTCTAAACAAGTATCCACTCCTGATATTTTTATCTGATTTGGTTTCTGGTTCCGTTTGCTGTAATCGAGTTCTTTTACCTTTCCCTTTGTTCTTCTTATTTTCAGATAAGGCTTTCTTCTCTTCTCTGATTTTCGTCTTATTTTCCTTCTCTAACTGCAACTTTTTCTTTTTATCTTCTCTTTCTTTCATAATTTTTAGGTAAGTATCAGATGTAAGTGCGTAAGGGATTCGTTCCGTTTTTCTAATACCTTTCCACTTGGGAGAAGCAGGCCACATCTTTCTTTTCAGATAATCAGAAAACGACTCGGCGGATAAAACAGTGATTTTTTTATTAGGATCACAGGAAATAATATTGAACCGTAGGGGTTCAATATTATTTCCTTCTTTGCGTATTTCACCAGTTGCTTGATCAAGATAGTAATCCACGGTGGCTTAAACCTATGATATAGTTAACGAGAACTTCTTCTTCTTCAGTAGTTAAAATTGTATCCGGGCCGGATTTGAATTTTGTTTTCGGGTTCACTAATTTAAATATAATACTACTCCTAGGTACCCCAAATGTTTTGGCTGCTAGACAAATGGATCCTTGTTAAGCGTTATCGAGCTTTGCTTCGAGTACTGTCGCTTTTTCATCTTTCCAAAACCTGCAAAAAATGTACAGAATTTGATCACCTATAACTGACCACTAGTTATTCCAGTTACAGACCACCCATGTCAGTTATTGGAAACATTAATAATAAACAATAGGATTTTTGCCACATGAAACTATGTTTTAATAGCTAGGCCATAAAATCGATTTTATCACTGAAAAACGTGTTGTACGATTTTACTAGTAACTGACATGGGTGGTCAGTTTTTGGAAATTTTCCATTTTGCCGTCCAGTAACTAGCCACCCCTTATATAATCACAGATAAAGTAATAGCTGATAAATCAAACAAAACATAGTATTACCCATTACGTAACAAACCAAATGAACACATTACTTGAGCAAAAACAACCAGTTTTCATGCAAAAACAAGAAATTAAAGGAACACTTACCTTAAGCTTTCAGTAACACACAAGTGTGTCTCACGCATCGCTCCCGGCAACTGAACTCGATGTATCGATCAAAGTCCATCTAGTGTCAAAAAGTGGCAACTCTTGGCGAAAATCAACTTCCGATGAACTATCCGATTTAAAAATTTGAAACTAGATGGAGTTACTTGCCTTGAAGCCTTATTTAATGACTTTAATATTTTAGTGACCAGTTACTGGTGCATGGCCAGTTACTAGATGTGTTACCCTGTATTGAAGATCGGAGATTCTGCTCGTCATTACATATAGTGAGATAGCGTTTTGTTATCGGACGCCTCCGAAACGCCTCCGTTTTTTATGAATTCTTAGACCTACCAAATATACAATTTGGTAGATTTGAGAATATGACAGGTCGTAGGCAAATGAATACAGTGTAATGACGTTTGCCAGGTCAGCTAGTAGTTTTATAAAGGAAAAAAAACTGGCCAAGTTCGAGTCAGACTCGCGCTCGAAGGGTTCCGTACCATTATCTATACAACGTTAGACACAAAGATCGAGAAAAGCGTTTGTTGTATAGGAACCATAAATATATTTTGAAGTGAAAATGTTTTATTTTACAACAATAATAAATATTAAGTTTTCTTTCTTCATATGTTGTGGTAAAAAGGAACGGGCTCAGCTTTATTGCCATGACTGCATGCGTAGTCACAGCGCTGGTTTTCAGTCGAATATACAACTAAATATCCTGTGACTATTTCAAGTGTCTACCTGTTGCTGTTATTAATATCGAGCAAAAAACGGCAAAAAAATCACGTTGGTTGTATGGGAGCCGCCTTTGCATATTGATTTTATTATGTTTGTAGCACATGATTTTTGAAAATTTCAACTGTCTTTTTCACAGTTCATAAGATATAGCCTGGTGACAGACAGACAGACAGACAGTGGAGTCTTAGTAATAGGCTCCCGTTTTTACTCTTTGGGTACGGAATACTAAAAACCGTAAAAATTTAAGAATATGTGACTATAGTGAGATGGTATTTACGGATAGCGATGGTAATTTACTTACACCCTGTATATGCTCGTGGCTTCATTTGTGTAGAATTTGATCAATAATATGCGTGGTCTATCTGTGTGCCGAATTGCATCCAAATCCATTCAGCCATTGACGCGTGACCGCGTCACAAATATTTAAACATACAGACTCTTAAATTTTTATTATAAGTAAATATCGTACAACCCGCTGTACTTCGAATTTCAAACTTTACCAACGGTCTTTCTTTAATTACCTCCTAGATGAAACCGGCAGTTTTATGGTCTTTTTCAAGCGGACGGTGTTTGCTCGAATAAATTTTTATGACAACGTTACGTCCAGTTAGGATAATTTTTTTATGATTTATGGGGGGCAGTGCAATAAGTTTTACGGCCTCGTCGAGTACCTCCGGAAGTTGTTCCGTGAATTGTTCAGGAATCTGGAGACTACACGGATTCAGTTAAACTTTTAAGAAAGGAAGAAAGAAAGACATTTATTGGGACAAATTAACACATCACAAGAAAAAAGGCATAAACTAGTACAAAGGAAAAACAAGTACACATAAACACAACATAATACAAGGCAAAGTCAGAGCGTCAGAGTGGATCCTGTGGTGTGTTAAAGTTGCCACAAAGGGCATCTGACTACGTATTGTGCTGAGGGTGCAAGCCCTCAGCGCTGGTTTTCAGTCAATGCCTGCCGTAATTGACGCGTATATCACCAGGTGGTGCCAAACAAATGAAAATAATTTTAGTTTAGTTAATTCAGTTCGAAAAAAAAACGTATTCCTAAAATGAGGCGGAGGGGGCGTACTGCCTACCCCTATTGTAAGCGGAAGGCAGTGCGTCCCACTTCCCATATTAATATTTTACTCTATACTTCAATGTAATCACTTTTTACGTAAGTAAAAGTACAGGTAGGTATGTAGAGTTTATTTATATCATTCATGTTTAATTTAGAGCCACCTCTGGAAGCACTATAAACTCATAGGTGTAGAAGATTTTGCTTCCACACCTAGAATATTTTGTATTCTATTTTTTTTTCTTGAAATAAACGGTTTAACGGTTTTTTAGTTAAAATTTTAAGATTGCGGCTGATGTCACGTCTGGTATATCGTCACGCATGAACATTGTAACTTTTTTGGTGAACATGTGTCACGTCTGGTATATCGTCACGCATGAACATTGTAACTTTTTTGGTGAACGTGTCTTAAATGTTCGTGACGTCATTATCTAGCAAAGCCTCAGACCACGTTTACTTAGCAAAAGTATTTCTTATTTGATTTTGTTTAATTAATGATAGGGAAATCCGCAGTGGAATCAATAACTAAATACTTCATAACATGGCCGATTACAGATTTCCAAGTAATTATTTGTTAATTGACTTGATCTAAGGGCAGACAGTTATCATG
The DNA here is from genome assembly GCA_947310995.1 of Yponomeuta cagnagella. Taxonomy (NCBI): domain Eukaryota; kingdom Metazoa; phylum Arthropoda; class Insecta; order Lepidoptera; family Yponomeutidae; genus Yponomeuta; species Yponomeuta cagnagella. The sequence goes on from OX371279.1 coordinate 2,563,461, forward strand.
TTAATGATTTATTATATAACATACATAAACAGGCTATATACGTCCCACTGTAGGGCACAGGCCTTCTCTCAGGGAGAGAATATGGGCTTAATTACCACGCGTGCCCACCGTTGAGGTATGTGAATAGCTCAGACACTCAGGTTTCCCCACGATATTTTCTTTCACAGTTAGCGAGTGGTATTGCTACTATAACTTCACAAGATTAGAAACATAGAAAGTCATAGGTACACGCCCGCACTGTGAATCGAACCTGGGTCTCTCGCTTCCAAGTCCAATGTTCTACCCACTAGGCTGCTACTGCTGTAAATATTATTACCATAAATAAAAGAGAATTCACCAATAAATGACTTTTTTCGCAATCACTAAAAATCAGTATCCCAGACACGTAAGCCTCAGCCATCAGTGTTTGTGGAAACGAATGAAAGAGAAGGAATACTGGGTGGGCCACTGAAATTTGTCGTGTTTATAGCGTGGTGTTTCAATTTGGGAGACATTTTTATATTAGCGAAGGGCAAGATAAAAAGTACGCAAAAACCGGCGTGAAACTAAACAATGTTGATGAAGCAAAAAAGGTTGTTCAAGATCGTGGCAATTGGCAAAGCCTGGTTTTTCCCTACCAATCCAAATATAGGCGTGTGTGTGTTAGTTTGTGGTGTGTCAAGTAAAAAATTAAGAGTTCTTATCTAATCTAAGATAGACATAACATAGAGACTAATCTTAAAGGTGGCGTCTAAGATCATAGTATATGGTGACCTAGTTTGATTTTCGACATGTCAATGTAATCAACATACATTTTGTCACATATTACCTACGTGTAATAATTACCTTTTACTTTTCCGAAGTATGTAAGATGTTCATCTAAACTAAATAATACATTTATTTATTCCTTTATATAAAAGGCCCATTATATTGAACATCCCCCCGAATGTATAGCTCTTGGTCGTGAAAGAGGAAGTTTGAACTAGCGAATAGCCTACAACTTGTTCTCAACAAGTTGGAGACAGGAGCGGTGTTCGTTGTCCTCACCAACTTAGTCCCGCTTTATCTCTAATGTCCTGGATGCTCCTGTTGAGAGGTGTTTGAGGACAAACGTCGTAAAGGCTGTTGCAGACCGGTCCGGTAGAACTTAACACTTTCACAGTCTTCATTATTATGAACCTTATTAGGTTTGAACCTCGACCAAAGAGGGGACGTATTAGCAAAGAACAAGACACCAACTACCCGCAACTGGCTACGACTAATGGATGTAAAACAAAAGAGATCTGTCAGGATCGTGGCAAGTGGCAGACCATGCTAGGGGAGCATAAGGTCAAGATAACAGTTTTATCCCACTATCGGGTAGCGGCATCTCGCTTTACGCGGTGAAATAAAGTAAGATGCCGCTAGCCGGCAATCGGATAAAACTTTTATCGTGCTGACGTGCTCCCCTAGCTGGTCTCAGCCTACTCCTCTGGGATTCAGGCATAAGTTTATGTTATGTTTGTTTGAACCGTATGTGTTGTCCGTATGTGTAACTATTGTTTGTTTTATTGTGTAAAAATGAAAAAAAAAAAAAACAACTAAAAGATAAAATCTCTTCCAATGAAAAACTGTTATTGAAATAGCGCGAAACGGTTCTTTACGGTTTCTTCAATATCAATAATAGAATCACTTCCCGAAAGTAAAAACTGCAAACTTTTAGAGATATCGCTTTTATTCCGAAACTTTTCATACAGTAGAACACGAGACGGTCAATTAGTAAGAAAAAAAAAAATAGAATTTTCATCTATTTCTGGTTAAAAGTAGTTTAATTACGGATTTAAGGTTAAGGTTTAAGGAAGCCATTCCTCTCATCGGCTGATCGAATAATAAAATTGACAATTTGTCATAATACGACTCATATATTTTGAAATTTTTATAAACCACTCAATAATAGGACATCTCGGCAGATTTCACAATGAATCGCGTGATAATAATAGTACCAACTTGTCAAAGATTTTTGTCAGTCACGTGGTCAATTTACGACGAATGATGTCGAGCGCTTCAGCTCACTGACGCGGTAGAGTCATCTCGAATTTTAGCAAAAACTCGATGTCATCAATTTTAGCAAAAACTCGTTGTCGGTACAACCAACTTTTAGCAGCTCATTTCTTCACCCTACATGCTGCTCTGTGTAGCCGTTTTAGAGGCCGTTTGGTTAACTGTAGCCTCTAGTAGCCATCTCGAGGCTCAGCGTTCGGAGGCTTTGTCCAAAGGCGTGTTTGAGAGGTGTCGATAGAGATCTTCAGACCGGAGGCAACGTAAAGATGTCACACTTGACTTGCCGACAGTAAGCTCATAGACGTAGTGGTGTACCAATATGGGCCTTATCGATAAAAAATAATAATTTGTTAATATCTAAAATAGTCTAAAAATTGACACAGGGAAGACTGGAGAGCTAAAGAGGAGGTCCTTTGCAAAAAAGTCTAAGGCCAATTTGTACCACTTCTTAAATATCACTTAAGTCGCCATTTAAATCGAATTTTGTATGAAGAATTTTAATTAATTGCTGTTTAAGCCACATTTAAGAAAGTGGTGTGAGTCGGCCTAAAAATGTACAAAAAGTCAAAAATTGTATCATACCAAATTTGACATTTGCGTGTATTGCAGTTTTAGCAATATAGGGAAATCAAAAGAGAAACCTTCGAAAACGTGTTTCTCAATTTTATGATTTATTGGACAATCCGCCTTAATAACACATATGCTGTGGAAATTTAAAAACAAGCTTTTTAAAGCCCCTATATTACGCGCACTAAATTGTGAACGATTCAAAACGTTTAAATCTCAAATTTCATACAAATTGCAGTCGCAAACGTCAGGATTCTGACAGGAGATTTGGTGCTCATAAAAATTAAGCCCCAGGTCAGACGGACAGACACACGTCGTTGGCATAGTAATAGAGTCCCGATTGATACTCTTCGGGTATGGATTTAAAAAAGAAACAACGAAACTAACTACCTTTTTCTAAACGAGAGTTCGTTTCGAAAAAGATAAGCACACCGGGACAATTCTTCAAGTCAACTAGCTTCCACTCGGACGTCAATTGGCAAATAGCTCATTGGTATGAACATGCATGATGATTTCTTCCAAGGTATAGATCGTGCACTATGCCACTTGTAATATAAAATCTCAGTACTTAAACGATGACGCCGGTTTATTAAAACAATTCATCATCATCAGCCATTTGACGCCCACTTCAGAACATAGGCCTCCTTCAGGGTTTTCCTAACCGTGAAGGGTTTTGCCATAATCGCCACGCTTGGCAGGTGGGCTGGCGATCGCAATATGCGGTTGGAATCTCAGGAAGACGCTGCTGTCCGTCTCCTGGTAATTTATTTTCTTAGTCGCCTTCTACGACATCCACGGAAGGAAATGGAGTGACGTTATTTTCAATTCGGCGCCACATAGATATAAATTTTTACGTTAGTCAAATTCCACCAGAATCTGTACACACATTTATTAAATGCGTTATCGAGTTCAAAGATATAAAATTTATACGAAAAACAAACTTCACAACGAAAGACAAAAAAAATCGGGCCGGAGCTAACATACAGTGCTAGGTTCATGTTGAAATAACAATTAAAACATTGAAATAACAGGATAGTGACATACCCGCAGCCAATCTCTGAGCGGTGCATGAATTGAAATTAAACTCGTTTTTTTTCATAGTTATTTATTAAAGAAATTTCACAAATTACATATTTAATACAGCAGAACCTCACTCAAACCTGTATAGGTTTATCTGTGAGGTGAGTTACTCTTTGCTTAAAATTAGCTTAAGAAATATTGTTTTAAGACAATTCGGCACTTATTTGGTTCACACAAGATTTTTTTCAACAAGTTCGGTGGGTAGGTCGTTTACTACCATGGGAAGAATGTACTCCGCTTTAAACGAGCAATTCGTGTAGGTATTTTGGGAGTGATAAATTGATCTAGCTAAGTTTCATTTCGTACAGCTCAGGTGGGAAATTGGGCTGTCCCGAAACCAGAAGACCTCGGTTCGAGTCCAGATGTCTCCAATTCGATTATTTCTTTCCCTTTTTTTTCTCTTTTTTCCCCTTTTTTTTTCATCGTATCTAAATTCAATTTCCAAAAAACACGTTCAACAAAAAAAAAACCAAGCAAAGCTCGTTCATCCAGGTACTTTATATTTATTCTCAATAATATTCAATATTCACCGGCGAGCGTGCATCGACTAATGATTGTTGAGAAAGCGAAAGTGATCTATCAGAATCGTGGCAGACCCTGACCTCTGCCTACCCCTCTGAGATACGGGCGTGAGTTTATGTATGTATTCTCAATAGAACATGAAATAATACAATTTCATTAGTTTGCCAAACAGCTAATGCAGTTTATTACCAAGCTCTTGAAAACGATCCTTATATAACAACAATAACTAGAAATAAGGCCAATACCAATTGGTGTGCCTGTCAGTTTTTGATGGACCAATCTTATTTTATGCAAATTTACGCAGGAAATAAAAATATAAATATAAATTTCACGCTAGATAAAGATCAAAATATTTATTTCCAATAACTTCATCATCATCGGCCATATGACGTCCACTGCGGGACATAGGCCTCCCTCATGGTTTTCCAAGCTTTTCAGTCTTGTGCCGCCCGCATCCAGCGACTCCCTGCCACCATCATCATCATCAACCCATTATGTCCCCACCGAGGGGCACGGGTCTCTTCCCTGAGGAAGGTATAGGCCATAATCCACCACGGGGGCCAAGTCCGGATTGGTGGAGGCTTGTAGACTAGTGGCTCGTCTACTGTCAGAAGCCGCCCTAAGGCCTCTGACTTGGCTTAACGACTGCCATCTATCGACGGCAGCCGGCACCAACAGCTTAACGTGCCTTGCGAAGCACGGAACCGCTCGGAAAAATGCCACTAGCGTTAGGCATAGACGGCAACCCATCCATGCACTGAACGCGCCCAGTGTTGCTTAACCTTCGTGATCGTTTTAAGATCACTCAGGCAGCCGGGGCTACGAGCTATTCCCTGCCACCATAACCAGGTGGCAATCCAATAATGTGGTATTCCAGGCAATCCAACAACTTAATCCTAGTTCATATTTTCTGGTGGTATCCACGCTAGGAATCCCACTACACTCGCTAACGGTGAAGGAAAACATCGTGATGAAACCTGAGTGTCTGAGCTATTTACACACCTCAGCGCTTGAAATCGCTAATCCGCGGTGGGCACGCGTGGTGATTAAGCCCATGCTCTCTCTCTATGAGAGAAGGTCTGTGCCCTACAGTGGGACGTATATAGGCTGCTTATGTGAAAAAAAATTAAATAACTTAGATGTGTATGGTTTCAGTGGCAGACCAGGAAGACAAAACCTTTTGCAGTTGTACCGTGAAATAGCTCTGTTTAGACGTTCCTTCGTCCGCCTGCCTGCACGGCGAATCCATTCCATTAGTTTTAGAAATAGGGATGGGACATGCCGGAAGTGAATTAGTCTACAGGAAGTCTCTATGCCATGCAGTTTTAATTTGGTTAGAGGTTATTTAACTCAATAATTTGTTCTCATTTGTTAGAAGGCTCCATTTATCTACCTAAGTACCCGCTCCATGAATAGACCCTTTTTTATAGCGACTTTCTTTGTAATTTTTTTTCCAGTAGCTTTAGCAGTCGCAAGAAATAGGTATTGGAAATGTTCCTGTTTAAAATTCAATGTGACTCACCGGTGCTTTTTAGCACAGGTATTTGTGTTTTTAATTTGTTATAAGTTTTATTTTTCCTTTTAAGTAAAGGAATATGCATTTTCTAGTAAAATGTGAAGTAACTTGACTTTTTATCAGTTCAGAGCTTTTCTTTCTAGCCTCATAACACCTTTATGAAACAGTGGTTTTCACTCACAAATTTTGGAAATTTCACCAACTCGACACAAGAGACTGGACACACGTGTGTCCAGTTGGTGAAACTTAAAATTAGTATCACTTATTATGTCCTCATCTGGATACGCCAAGATTTTTAGGCGTGTCTACATAGTGAAAGTTAAATTAAATTATTTTTATGTTTTCGCCAACTGGACACATTCAGTTTTTTTGCAGAAAAAGGGTACAGTCAGTTTAATAATCGCGTCGCCCATTGAATTAATGAAAGAGGCAATTTAATAAAAAAATCTGCCTCATTTTTTCTCTTGAAAAACCCTATCAGCTTTTATTTAAGGCATTGAGACAAGAGTAGTCAGAGACATCCAAGAGGTCCATCATCGAAGAGGAAATTTATCGATACATTTCTATCGACCCTAGGCCCACTCCTATAGCACCAATTCTGTTAATGTAGACGTCGACGACTTTTTACTGTTCGCTGATGGCATGCTTTATTGAGTCCGATGTACATAGGATTAACGACTTTAATACATAAACGTCAAGACGCAAAATTCCGTGCATTTCTTTCCGGAACGAAATTGGCGACGAAAATTGGAGCCGAAATATGTGAGGTACTTTAGTTTTAAAGGGTTAGGCCATCGTAAAGTGATCCTTAAACTTACTTTCGTTAAGAGCCAAAGTTAAACACTAGGGTTTGAGTGCTAGTAAAATCTTGTAATGAGTTTAGTGTATTTTGTTTTTTTTAGAAATTGGGTAGCATAAAATAGAAATAAAAACAAAAGTTTAACCCATAAATGCTTCACTATTGTACCTATATTAAATTTATTTTTAGAGTTGGAGCAATCGTGTTTTAGGGTGAAAATCAAATGTTTTTCAAATCCGTCCACTTGTCTCCTATCAAGAAATAACTAATTGTGTTTCACTATTGCACAAAAAATACTTCAAAATAAATAAACATCTAAATGTTTTTTTATTCAAGGTAACATATACCGAAACTGCGAATTAACGAACGTTTAAAGTTAAGCTAGGTGTACATTTTAAACTCAGTTTGGAGGAAATAAGAGATCAGAGAAACACTCCAAGAAAACTTTTAAATTTCCTAATTAGGTCGCAATTAACAGAGTTTACATATTATTCTAAAACCTAGAATTTGTGGATTGAATTCATGAGTTCCAGATATCTTTGTCACCTAAAAATCTAAATACTTTGCCTCTTTTGTTATAAAAACATTGAAAATAGCTCGAAAGTTTTGAAACAATTTGCAGTAGGTAATCACCCAGAAAATTGCTAGGTTTTCGAGACCTAAAAATAACAGTCAACATATTTTCCATAAAACCGCGTGCGCGAGCATTTTAATGCAAATAAATCACAGGTGTGATGGTTAAATCTGCCTATTGAAACATGGAGTTCATGAGGCAAAAATTATAATTGTATCTAAATACATCAGTAGTCAACAGATGAGTCAGATGAGTCAAAACAGATGAGTCAGCTGCCTTTTGTGGCAACTTAAATACACCACAGGCTACATTTATGGTCGTGTTTTATTTATTTGTTTTGTCTGTTGTGTATTTAGTTTTCTTTCTGTTGTTGTGTATATTATGTTACTTATCTGTTTATTTTGTTTCTGTGATGTGTCTTGTTGGTATAATAAATGTCTTCCTTATTTTGACAACCGACGTCACTAATACATTAAGTGATAGTAATTTTGGTGTAATTTCTATTATTCAAAACTCGGTACAGCTCAAAATAAAACCATACCTAGTGATAATTCAGACTTATGCTCGCAATTTGGTTTGATGCTATAAAATAAAAAAAAATCGCGAAAGAAAACATTGAAAACAATTTTTTTGTCCAGATTTTAAATTTTAACCGTTAGAGAGTAAAATATGTTTTAAATCACCTGATTTAGGGCACTACACGGGCGGCACGTGTGCCAATTACAGCTGTCGACGTGTGCCGACGGCAGCCGTCGGTGCTCGACGCGGGTATTGGACGCTGACATGTCGGCGACTGTCGTCGGCGCGACGATGGCTGCCGTAGGCACATGTCGACGGCTGCAGTTGGCACACGTACCGCCCGTGTTTAAGCGTCCTTAGGGGTAATATCGGAGAACCCAACCTTAACCAAAGCTCTCTTTTGTGATCTCCAAGCCTCAGTAGTTTCTGGGCGATTTAGGACAAAATAAATATCAAACGGTGCTTAAATGTCTGGACTGTGTCCTAGACATAAACAGTGTTATTTATTAAAAAAAAACCGGACAAGTGCAAATCGAACTTGCCCACCGAGCGTTCCATACAAATTTGTAGGTTTCTCATAAATTATTCAGGAATTGAGTCTCGCAGTTTTTCCGAGCTTTTCACGAACTTAATAGTACATTACGATACTAGTGCGAAAAGTAGGAAATTCTCAACGAGTGGCGATAAATTAAAACACGACCGAAGGGAGTGTTTTATATCGACACGAGTTGCGGATCACCTATTCGCACGTATATCGTACAACGTTTTATAGTACATATGGCCCTTTGAAGTTTCGACATAGGCACGTAAAGTGCTCATTATCGCACTAGTGCGGTAATGTAGCACCATATGTACTATAAAAGACATTTTTTTCATGATTTAATTACAAATGTGCCGTTTTCACATTTTATTCTGTATTTGTAGTATAAGTGGAGATTACTTGCAAAATTTCATAGTTGTAGGTTAATGGAAAAGACCCTTTAAAACTTGATTCCCTTGAGAGTGTCGAAATATACATTTTTGCGGCATAAACGACTGTAACTTTTTACGTTAACTTAGAAGTTTGAATAAATCTGTGAGTTTACGTTTTAGCAAGACATTTTTATAAACCACAAAGTTCTACTTCAGTGATACTTAAAGAACCTCTGAGAGACGCATTACTTACTTTTTTTTAATAAATAAGACTGAAACTTTCCAACGGCACGCTAACTAAACTGCATTTCACTTCACATTTCAGCACAAGGTTTTGTTCCATATTTCACGCTCTCCAAAACAGCACTTTAGTCCCGAAACTTATTAAAAGCTAACCTCAAAACTAAATGAACACTGGACAGCGTAACAGATGTGCTGCGGGCGACTTTCGACCTTACAGCTAGAGAAAAAAGGCCAAGACTAGTTGTAAATCAAAACATCTGGGTGTAAGTGGTCGGGGGAGAAAAAAGGTCTGACTCAGTGAGGATGTCGGGGACCGTGTTTATCTTCTTCGTGGTTTAGTAAAAGGTTATGTGTTAATAATTGATATTAAAGCAGTAGAAATGAGGTCCGTCTGGTGTTACCTACTTTGAATGACAGGATGCGCAATAGTTTGATTAGAGAGCGTTTTGGACTGAAAGAGGAAGAAAGATTGACGAAAGAAATATATCGAGTGAATGTAGGTGGAAGGGCCGGTGATGCAACAAAAGACCCAAAAGAATAAAAGGGATTTTATTCTAGTTCAAATTACGTTTAAATTATTGTACGGTGACTGCAAGTAAACTTCCTGAAAGTTTTAACATGATACAAATTGGACAGAAAAAAGCCTTCTCTTCCTTAACTCCCTTTAATTCATTGAGCTCAACGTATAAGTTCTTTATAAGATCTTTGGTCTAATATAAAAGGTTTCATAAATAGAATGTAAAGTTATCATTTAGTTGCGATTCCGTGTGGCGCCGGATGAGGAATAGCGTCACTCCATTTGCTTCCGTGGATGTCGTAGAAGGCGACTAAGGAAATAAATTACCAGGAGACGGGCAGCAGCGTCTTCGTGAGATTCCAACCGTATACTGCGATCGCCAACCCGCCTTCCAAGCGTGGCGATTATGGCAAAACACTCCATGGTTAAAAACCATGAGGGGGGCCTATGTCTTGCTGTGGACATCAAATGGCTGATGATGATGATGATGATGATGTGTTTTTTTTACATTTAATCCAACATATGTAGTGTGTTAGCGCACATGTGACTGTGAGTTAGTGAATTGGGGTCCGATTCCAACAATATCACACACAACAGTTAGGCAAAAACGAAGCCTTGGTATGTCAACTAATAAATAAGTTCCATGAACTGGGGAAACAAAAGTGCAGGCAATTTTCTTTCGCGGAGATATTGCTATTGATTGATTCTTCGGAATAGAGGCATTTTTATTGTACGCTACAGTTACAAGCCTATAGTTATTGTAATTCGCTGGCTCGTTGCTAATCAATATTGTGATAATTTCAGTTCATAGAAATTCCGTTTTTTAGGGTACCCCAAAAGGAAAAAATGGAACCCTTATAGGACCACTTGGTGGTCCGTCCGTCCATCCGTCTGTCAAGACCTTTTATCTCAGGAACGCGTGAAGGTATCGAGTTAAAATAAGAATAATATATTATAGAATATTATCTTAAATTCTATAATCACATGAAGCTGTGAAAAAAAGAAAACTTCTAAGTTAACATTAAAAAACCGGCCAAGTGCAAGTCGGACTCATGCATGAAGGGTTCCGTACCATTATCTATAATTCTATACAACATTAGACACAAAGATAAAAAACATCAAAAAAATTAAGTATGGGAGCCCCCCTAAATAATAATTTTATTTTGTTTTTAGTATTTGTTGTTATAGCGGCAACAGAAATACATAATCTTTGAAAATTTCAACTGGTGACAGACAGACGGACGGACGGACGGACGGACAGACAGACAGCGAAGTCATAGTAATACGGTCCCGTTTTTACCCTTTGGGTACGGAACCCAAAAAAGATACGGCCGTTTACGCCGCAAAAAGCGTATATTTCGACACTCACGGGAATCAAAATTAATAAGGTACTTTCCGTTGACCTAGAACTACAGGAAGGAGAAGTACAGGAAAAAAAGGCGAAAGTATACATTTGTAATTAAATCTTTAAAAAATTGTCTTTGAAGTCTGGGAAACGCTTGGAAAAAACAGCGAGACTAGATTCCTGAACTGTTTATAATATTTATACTCGTAATAAGTACCTACCTGTTTTATTTTCCCGAACGAGTTGGATTCGACGAGTGACCTCTTTCTAGAAATTTGACTTATCTAACTGGACCGTTTGTCCCAGGGTCTCAACTATAATCACTATAATCATCGGCGAATCGAAGGTGATCTACTCGCCATTTATGTTGATGCCAGATACTTCCCAGTCCAGAAGTTTGAATTCGTCTTCAAGTGCAGCTGTAAACAGTTTCGGAGATATAACATCTCCCTGTCTCACTCCGTACCACAAATGAATAGGATTCGTATTGTGATCTTGCAGCTGGACTGACATTGTGGTGTTTTTGTACAAACACTTCAGCACTTCGATGTAGCGATAGACGTTTTGGCACTGCTGAAGAGATTCAACTACCGCCCATGTCGATCGAATCGAAGGCTTTTTCGTAGTCTAAAAACGCTAAGCGTAGTGGTAGATTATAAGATAAAGATAAGATAAGATTAAAAAGTATTTATTACCTCATCAGAAAAAGAAAACTTAAAACAAAGTAAGGCTTAACTAGTGATGACATAAAATAAGGCAAAAGGTAGTGGCTCGGCTGGTGCTGATCCGGATCAGTCCCGGGCAGCGCTGGTTTTCAGCCACTGCCTTCTCCCTGAGATGTTGTGCGGGAGTTATGTTATGAGGGCTAAAATAGTCAACTAGGCACAAAAACGAAACAAAAATCAAATAAAATATGAGAAATCAATAAAGAATTCTTCTTCTTATTAGAAAGGAAATTAATAGACGTTTTTAAACGTGAAAAGATGAAAAAAAAACCTTTTAGGTACATCATATTTAAATAACTAGGAACGTGAAAAATTTCCTATTAGGTACTTATTAAAATAACTTTACTTACTTTATATTCCTTGGTCTTCTGTATAATCTGCCGCAGCGAATGTATGTGGTCCAACGTACTAAAGCGTTTCCGGAAACTGGCTTGTTCGGGGGGCTGGATGGAGCTGGAGCTTGCGTATGAGACGATTCGTAATGACTCTTGAGAACATCTTATAGACATGGCTCAGAAATGAGATGGGTCTATAATTCTTTAATAGAATTGTATCACCTTTCTTAAAGAAAAGTGTGACCACAATTCTGTTCCATGTCTCTGGCGTTTTTCCTTCGAGAAAGTCGGAATTGAACTACTTTTGGAGAACCCTAGAACCGGATTTCCGCTAGTTTTTAAAAACTCAGCTGTAATTCCGTCATCATCCGATGCCTTGTTGTTCTTAAACAATTTGAGAGCCATTCTAATCTCGCACATGCTGATGTCCGGAGTATCCTCGGTGTGGTGCCGGGTTAGTCTAGCTCGAGGATCTTGGGCTTGGGCATAAAAGCTTTATCACCATTGCGAGTACTTAAAAATAGGGCTCAGAAATGTTCAATATTGCAAATACAGTCCGTACCGAGCGCGTGCTAGGCCAAAATTGGACCTAGTAACAGTCCGTTCACTACCACATTCACGAGATCGGTATCAGGGCAATGTGAGACGGCCTCCAGCCCCGCAATTATCAGCATCGCGCGTCATTAAAAAGACTACAAAAAATCTTTAGTGTTGCAAATAAATATTTAAAAAATATGAACAGTCCTATTACAGTCTACATCGAGCGCGTGCTAAGCTAGAATTGGGCCCTGTGACAGTCGATTCATCACCTTATTCACGGGTCGGTATCGGCGCGATATGAGACGGCCTCCAGCGCCGCATTTATCACGGCACAAAGCCATGTGGCAAAAACTGAACCACTGCCGCGGCCTGCCCACGAGTTTGAGCTTAGCGGCGAGCGGGGCGGAGGCCGGGCGGGATAATTGGCGTATACACGATGTAACTTTGAAGTTATTACAAAATTTGTTTATTTTATTTATTGAGTCCCTACAAATGTAATGAATAAAGATTTATTTTAATTTCAATAGAAATGTATTGATAAAGAACGTAATAGTATTTAATCATTAATATAACGGCTATTTATAAAATTGCATAAAGATTAATAAGTGCCATGTGTGATATCAAAATACTCGCTCATCCCAAAACTTTCACTGTTATTATTACTTTATTGCACATACAAGAAAAGAGTACAGGAAAGGTAACAAAAGAAAGTACATGTACAAAGGCGAGCTTATCTCTGTAAGAGATTTCTTCCAGCAAAACTTGGGGAGTTGGAGCGGAGGTGTGAAACGTGTCTACGCACATGATATAATATATGTTCCAATAGAAGGAGGTTACAACATGCGTGATCGCCAACCCGCCTGCCAAGCATGGCGATTATAGCAAAACCCTTCATGGTTAGGAAAACCATGAAGGAGGCCTGTGTCCTGCAGTGGGCGTCGAGTGGCTGATGATGAGGATGATGTGATGCGCCAGTATTTGAATTGAATTTTAAGTAGGGATAGAAGATATTTTTTTGTAACTGTCTTGTTTTATTTTTTGAAAAATTACGAATTTGACCCACATTTTATTTCTCCAATCTTCTCGAATATTCTGACTAGTCTGAAATTTTTGGGATCTTGCCTATCACCACTTTTAAATAAAAGAACGAACCTACAATATTTTATTGGGTCACGGAATGTGGATTTAAACAATCTTGGTACATAGGGTGATAGGATTGTTAATTTTAAGTTCAGTTATACATATCCTAGCTTTACCGGAAGCAAAATTTTCAGCAAGTAAATTTTTAGATGAGGGGGAATTTCCGGACCTCATGAAATATAGTACCTTTATTTAAAAAGCGGCGATGAACAAGATCCACCAAATTTCAGACCCTTCTCAGTACTACCAGTATTAAGCAATATTTGAGAAGATTATCTTAGATCGCATTTCAATAATTACCATCTCCTTTATAGTCGGTTTTCATAGCAGTTCGGTTTTACAAATGGGGGGAATACAACAGACGCCGGAGTCATGTTACTTAAATATATTTTCAGCACGTGGGAGGATCATAAGGATGCTGTAGGCATATTTTGCAATTTATCAAAGGCATTCGATTGTGTAGACCACGAAACGCTACTCTTAAAGTTAAAACAATACGGAATAAAGGGTGCAGTTTCTTATTAAAATCTTTTAAAATCATATTAGAAAGGAGGGTTAAAAAAGCAGACATAAATTGATTCACAGCAAATAATCTGCTGCTAAATTCTAAAAAGACAAAATGTAAGACAAGATAAGAATAAGATAAGAATATTCTTTATTGCACACAAGAAGCGAGACATAAAATATGTTACAATGAAGAAGTACAAGGAAAACCACAAATATAAAAATAATGTATAATGTTTACCTTACCTAACGTAAGATTAGATGATAACAACATTGTAATTGGAAATGGAAAACTAGAATTTGTAGAAGATACTGTATTTCTGGGCATCGCAATCGGTGTAAAACTACTTGTGTTCTGCAGCACAAGCAGTGAAAAGAATTAGGGAACTCAGTGACGTTGCAACTGCTAGGCTTGTTTGTCTTAGTTATTTCCGTAGTATATTGTCGTACGACATACTACTATGGGGCCGGCACCAGACATTGAGATTATCTTGCAGAAGAAAGCGATCCGATTTACTTACAATATATTTAGTAGGGACTCGTTAAGAGATTTCTTTAAACAAACTGAGAACTTAACAGTTATAAGCCGGGTCATTTATGAAAATATTACGAGTATGTACGTTACAAAAATTATCAAAGACTTCGGAACTATTGATAGCCATCATAATTTAAATAAGCACAAATTGTGATTTCCACGATTTAGACTTGCAAAAGTTAATACATCGTTAATGGGCACCGTACAGGGTTTTGCGAAAAGATTCCTCTAGATATATTAGAGTTACCTCCGACGCGGCTTAAAAAATGTCTAAGGCTATTAATCTGCCAGAAAAAAACAATCTTAATCAAAAAGCTTGGTATAACATCAACGATTATTTCGAAGAAAAATATGTCTGGTGTTAAACAGTAGATTAATATTTAAGGTATTTATTTAGGGGAAAATTGTGTTTCATATTCAACACATTCAGGAGTAATAAGTTTTGAACTAAAAACTCTGTTAATTAATTTAAAACTTTTTTGAAAATAATTAATACAGAGTTTCTTTGTTGGCTTCTTCTCCGCATAATGTATTAATTGTGAAACTAACAACTTTTACGTTCATTAAGTAAACATTTTGTTTTTATAATGAATAAAATATTTGATTTGAATGGAATTGAATACACCATAAGTTTTTTTTATAGCTTTTTATACGCTTTAATCACGGTATAGGATTCAATATAGTCGAACAAAAATCGTGAGTGCACGTATCTTTCAAATATCTACTTCCAGCAAGACCAGAAGTGTCTAAGGAAAGGAAAGGAGCCCTCGTTACAATTGGAATATTTGTAAATTGTTGAAAAGCCGCAGCAATCATTAGATCTTCATTAGAAGTTATTAATTTATCATGTATTTTTTCGTGAAAATTAGCGGTCTCCTGCTTTGGATTTACGTGTTTTCTTATTTATAATAGTCAATTTATTACAAGATTTAAGGATTTTACCTAACCACCATTTGCTTTGTTGCAGGCAACCCTACTTAATTTCTAATGCACTTTAAAGTAATGCTTGAAACTAGGGTCATATTACTTTTATGTCTTTTTCTTACATAGTGAATAAAGCGTGTCAGTTTTCGAATGCCAGCAGAGGCCCATTCACTAAATCCTACTTTATTTAAGAATTAGTCCAGTTAGTGCAGCATAAAAAAGCTAATCTATATGTTACAGCCAAAGTGATTAAATAGCTATTATACATAATGACTGGTCATTATATATAAAAGCCAAATTCACTAGACAAAGTAATAAATTATTATGCTAACGTTTTATTTTGGCAAGTGTTATATAGCAAATAATTGCTTGATTAAATTTATATTTCGCATTTTGTTTGTTAGGTCAGTACACATAAGCAAAAATAGGTTCGAAGTTCTGGTGTTAGTTCTTTTTTTTTTATATAAAAGCGAAAAAAAATATTTCACTAAAAAACTTAGTTTTGTGTCAAACTGAAACAAGGTTGGTGCATGGAAAAGTCATAGGTACCCTACATTGTGATATTAATATGATTATTAAATAAAATTGCTAGTAAATGTGATTAATTTTGTGTTAATTATCACTTTATCTAAACTGAGTAGACATTATATATAATGACCAGTCATTATGTATAATATCCAGATTTATTACTTTGGCTGTAACATATACAACATTAAACAACGATCGAATTTGAGAACAGCGCCATCTATAGAAACCAACAAGAAGCATTTAAAATTGACATTTAACGACATGACACCGGTGCTGTGAAGATTACATAGATGGCCGCTATTTCGCGAGCGCTGTCTTTAGACACCGTTTGTTGTATGGGAGACCCCCTTCAACATTGATTTTATTCTGTTTTTAGTATTTGTTGCTATAGCGGCAACAGAAATACATTATCTGTGAAAATTTCAACTGCCTAGCTATCACGGTTCACGAGACACAGCCTGGTGACGGACAGACAGACACACAAACGGACAGTGAGGTCTTAGTAATAGGGTACTGTTTGGCAACCTTCGGGTATGGAACCCTAAAAAGAAGTGTGTAACTTGTAAGAAGTGTTATTTTGGCTTTTAAAGTTATTGGTGGCTATCAAGGAATCATATCATATACGCTTTGATGCATAAGTTTAAGAAGAGTTTTTTTCTGCCTTTTTTTTCAATACGGCCTGCATAAATCATATCATTACGTAGATGCAAAGGTCAAAAGTACACCTTGTATAAGGTGCTTATTACACAAACCCAAAGTTGGCTTGTCGCCTGAAGATGTACATCTCTTTCTTATCAACGGGGAAAGTTTGTTTCGTACGTCATGAAGAGCTTTGTATTTTGCGAAGTTATTTTCTTTGCACTTTTGCCTGTGAGTTAGCGTGCCAAAGGTTTTCGGCTATTCAGTAGTTCTAGTTAGAAGGCTAGATATGACGCAGGGAATGCCTGTATAATTTGACACCCATTTTGAATAAAGGCCTGGTTCATTGCATAAATGTGAGAGTTTGTTGCCAATGTGGGTGGAAGGACCGATTAATTTTGGCCAAGGAGCATATATGTCGACCAAATAGGGTATGTAGCGAAGGGCAAAACAAAAAGTACCCGATACCGACGAGCGTTCGTGTAGCGACTAATGTGTGTTAATGGAATAAAAGATGTTTGTCAGTTTGTGGCACCTGGCAGACCCTGGTCTCCGCCTCCCCCTCCGGGGTAGAAGCATGAGTTTATGTATGAAATATGTCCAAATATTATAACCTAAGAACTTCCTTGTCAGAAAACGGAGATCCTAATTACGCAATAACGCACAAACGGCTGAGCTCGTCTGGATGAATTGACGCCTTATGGTATATGACCACACGATAAAAGTGAAAACATTCATAAACTGATTTAGATGACGACTGGAGTCGAGTATACCCGATTGAGCGGGTAGCTGGTTCTGTTCAGAAAGGGCGCAAATTAATGGTAAGCTCGCCTATGCGCAAAACTGTGTGTTTAAATGCAATAAAGGATTTTAATAATAATAATAATAACTTCCACACTACACACTACTCAGTCACTTGTCCCAGTCCCAAACTAGGACACCCTGTGCTACACCTTCCATACAAAACAGTCACTTGCCCCAGTCCCAAACCAGGACACTGTGCTACACCTTCCATACAAAACAGTCACTTGCCCCAGTCCCAAACCAGGACACTGTGCTACACCTTCCATACAACACAGTCACTTGTCCCAGTCCCAAACCAGGACACCCTGTGCTACACCTTCCATACAACACAGTCACTTGCCCCAGTCCCAAACTAGGACACTGTGCTACACCTTCCATACAACACAGTCACTTGCCCCAGTCCCAAACCAGGACACTGTGCTACACCTTCCATACAACACAGTCACTTGTCCCAGTCCCAAACCAGGACACCCTGTGCTACACCTTCCATACAACACAGTCACTTGCCCCAGTCCCAAACTAGGACACTGTGCTACACCTTCCATACAACACAGTCACTTGTCCCAGTCCCAAACTAGGACACTCGGTGCTACACCTTTATACAACACAGGCACTTGTCCCAGTCCCAAACTAGGACACCCTGTGCTACACCTTCCATACAACACAGTCACTTGTCCCAGTCCCAAACTAGGACACCCTGTGCTACACCTTCCATACAACACAGTCACTTGTCCCAGTCCCAAACTAGGACACCCTGTGCTACGGTTGAACTAGGCCAGGCTAGGCAATGATATCACAAACATAGAAACACACCCAGACTGAGGCCCTTTGTACAAATCAAGTACGGCGGCATCCAGTGGGAATCGAACCCACAACCTCCGCCTACCCCGAGCGAGGCAGTCAAAGTGCGCCTAAAGAGATTTTAATTCCAATAAAACAAAATAAATAAATAACTTTCACACAATACAATCACTTGACCTGGTTCCAAAGTAGGATACCTAGTGCGATGGTAACCAGGCAATGACATCACAAACATGGCATACACCCAGACTGAGGTCATTTGCACAGAATCGAACCCACGACCTCCGGCATACTAATCAGGCATGATAACGCTAGACAAACGAGGCAGTCGACCAATTACGTCGATTCAGTTGTATACGCTAAAACTTTGATATTTCTTAGATATGTAAGATATGTATTTTTTCAGGTGTGCACATTACAATAAAGAGTTCTAATATAATCTAATCGATTCGTTGCTGTATGAAAGGGGGACAAACATACACATTTTCCTAATTTAAATATCAGTAGGGTTTGACGTCGAGGTGTACAAATTAGAAAAGATAAAACAGAACTTGACCAGTTTAACCGCAATTCCCTCACGTACATTTTGCTAACCAAAAAAGGTCCGGAAAAAGTTCAAAACAAAACAAAACAGGAAAACGGAAAACATGTTCAATTCATCGGTCGGGCATAGGGTTTTTTTTTATGTTGCCTAAATAACGTCCCACTGCGGGGCACAGGCCTTCTCTCAGATAGAGAGTATGGGCTTAATTAGTAAGCGTGTCCACCGCGGATTAGCAATTTTAAGCGCTGAGGTATGTGAACACCTCAGGCACTCAGGTTTCTTCAAGATGTTTTCCTTCACTGTTCACCGCTAGTGGTATTGCTACTATACTAATTATTGAAGTTACAGTTACATTAATTATGGTGTGATATACAGGGTTATTTTTTAAATTCACAGTTACTGAAACATGTCTGTTAGAGTCCATCATTTACAGCAACTTTGGTTCTACGACTTTTGAATTTTTTTTGTGACAAAAAATGTTTTTTACTGTTTTTAGGGTTCCGTACCCAAAGGTTAAGGGACCCTATTACTAAGACTAACCTGTATCTCATGAACCGGGATAGCAAGACAGTGGAAATTTTACTGGTAGATTTTTGTTTTACTGTAAAAAAGTAGACCGTGACCAGACGTGTGGCCAAAGACCTAATTGAATCAAAGAAATTAATATTTAGTTTATTTTATTTACTTAAAAAAGTATTTAAAAAAGCACTTATGTAACTCACACAAATTTTATTTGGAAGTAAAATAGAATTATTTATTTTTTACGTATTGGCAACACTTGGATGTAGATAATCTTCGGTGTGAGGTTCATGGACGTATTATAATACGTCCATGGTGAGGTTAGACACATTCACAAAGACGTTTTCCGTTTCAGACTTTACTTGTTAATCTGTGGGTTAATCGACTTTGCAATGTACATCGAATTGCCATAATAAACCATGAATATAGCTCTACATAATAAAAATAATAATAACTTTCACACAACACAATCACTTGACCTGGTCCCAAACTAGGATACCCTGTACTATGGTAACCAGGCAAGGACGTCACAAACATCTTCTAAAATACACCCAGACCGAAGCAATTTGTACAAATTTACGGCGGCCCCCAGTGGGAATTGAACCCACAGCCTCTGTTTTGGTAGCTAAGCGCCTTAACGGCTTGACAACGAGGCAGTCAGTATGTACTAACATGCGAGTAATCTTATCTCGATGTTCAGCACGTTCACCGCCTGTTTAAAAGTCAAATTTCCACACGCCTTCCGAAACACCTCTAAGTTACAAAGTTATGAACGCGTCTTCGGCCATCACATTAGCGTCCGAAAACTTGCCGGGACCGCTCCTTTCGGCGTCCTAAATATGATTAATGTAATTTTAACGGCACATTGTTTAGAAGGCGATATCATGCGAAAAGTCGACGCTAGAGCGACAAAATGTAGATGGATAGGTCACGCGTTTTGCGCTAGTTTGCTGGCTTGGTTGGTTTGCATTGTTAAGTGGGTTATTTAGTAGTCAACTAAATATTGACCTTAATTTTCTACTTAAATTCCTAGTTTTTAATCAGATTATTTAAATAATTATTTAAACAGATCGTATGTCATATATTAAGGTGAATTTAATGAGTACCCGAAAACGGGATGCGCGCTTGCAGCAACTTATGTATGTTGATAAAGCGAAAGAGATTTATCAGGATATCGTGGCAAGTGGCAGGCCTTGATCTCTGCGTAAGAAAGAAACCCATAAAATAGTAAAAGTAAAGTAAAGTAAAAAATGGTTTATTGCTCATAACTTAAAATTAGGTACATTTTCCACCGGCGCCCACACTAGGAGACCCCGTATCGTGGGAAATAAGAAAATACATTGTAAAAAAAAGTTACGCGTGGTCATCCTTGAAAAGTGTATGTCGACAAGAGAAACTATTTTTCATCAGTTAATATGACGTAATATGATGATTATGGCAAAAACCCCTCATGATCGAAAACCAGGGAGGCCTCTGTCCTGCAGTGGGCGTCAAATGGCTGACGATGATGAATATGACGTAATATGTACGTAGTTCATATGGTATGGACGAAGGTAGTCACAGAGGGGTGGCCGAGAAGGTGGTCGTTCGGTGGGTAGGTCCCATACCCGATGGGTTGCTGATATAAAGAAAGCGGCAGGATGACAATGTACGAGACTATCAGTGGACCGGCGAGATTGGCGTGACGGTGAAGAGGCCTATGCCCAATAGCGGGCGTCTTCCGTGGGCTGTACAAATAGATACATAGATAGTTTAGTATTTTCTAAGGTTAACCCGAGCACCAGACATAATAAAAACTAAATTTGCACGGATATTTACTTTTTACAAATTTTCGACGTTTCGGTACTTTTGCAAGTGCCGTGGTCTACCGAGTCCACGGTAATTGCAAATGTACCGAAACGTCGGAAAATTGTAATATGAAAAATAAAATGAGTAAATTCAGTTTTTATTAGATAAAAAGTTAATATAAAAAAAAAGCTAATCGAAATGAGAACCTTCAGAATATCAGTCCTTCTGTATGTAGGTTATCTGTCCAGCTCTGTGACTCCGGACATCTTTATATTAATGGCACGAGATAAAGAGCGTCTATGGATTTATGATGTCCTGATACTTTTTAGAGCACACTTTGGACGTTAATGGTCGTTATTTCTGACAGTTAAGTCATTAAGTGACAGTCTTCTTGAACGCTTAAAATGTGACTGAAAAGTTTAGAAAGTCTACGTGTTTTGCTTTATTGATCTAGTTATAATGTTTTAGTTTGTGTCGATCACGAATTATTACAATATTACACAAATGCATTACATAACCTCACGCTTAAATCCTGGAGAGGTAGGCAGAGATCGGGGTTTGCCTCTTGCCACGACCTTGACAAACCTTTTTTCTCATTAATTAGTCGCTGCACACACGCACGCTAATTTTGAGTACGTTTATTTTGCCCTTAACCAGTATATCCCTAAAATAACGAAGTTTGTTAATCTGTAGTAATAATACTCGCTAACGGTGAATGGAAACGTCGTGAGGAAACTCTAGAATCTGAGGTATTTACATCCTGCAAAGCTTGGTACGTGCAATGGCTCAACTATGAGGCTAAGTGCGGGAATCTCAAGTCTAAGGCTCCGACACAAAAATGCGAATCGGCGTGATGCGAATTCGCAACGCAGAAAACTGCGACACGGATTGCTGCGATGCGATTTCGCGCGGTCCACGATTCGGGTGACTATCCCTTCGACGACCGTCAACCGTACTGAACGTATTTTGTAAACTAGGTCGTGACATGAATCGTAAAAAGAAGTACTCACTTCTGTTATTGCTTAGAAAATACAGGATAAAGAAATAAAGAAGATTTTAGGTTCATCCATTTATTACTATTATGAACGCCGATGCAATGCGTAGAGCGAGCTCGCAGATTTTTACGATGCGATGTCGCATCGCAGTTTTGTTTACGGGCCTTAACTACTAACTATTATGCCTAGACCTAACAAATTGAACTGTACCACAAGAAGTCTAAAAAATACAGAAAGAAACTCTAGCGGAGGTAAGCTCCTTAATTTCCGGTTAGTTCCATGCAACTATCAACAAATAGGTCTTCTGGTGACCCGATTTTTCATACTTTCAGTACAAGTGGCTTGGCGGCCGGAGCTGATACTGCCTTGAGAAAAGAAAAATTGTGGTTTCTCATCTTTTTTAAGAATTAATTGGAAAAAGCTGGAACTTTTGAAATGAAGTTGGTTTGTATTCTCTGAAATAAATAGTCCGCTTTACGTAAGGTAATAGTATTGTGGAAGAAACTGCGTAGGAATTATACAACTTGTACGTTTTTAAAAAGTGTCATGTAACTAAACATAGAATAGAGATAAACAGAATATTCTTTATTGTATGTACGCCAGGAATTACATATGAGAATTAAATCATAATATTGTACAGTACAATTGGCGGCCTTATTACTAAAAGTAATTTCTTCAGATAACCATATTGTTGGACTAGGTTGTTGTTCTATGGACAGATGACCTTCCAAATGGCAGGAAGACGCTGGATGCAAGCCGCTTCCAACCGGTCTTTTTCGAAATCCATGGAGCTCCTCCATTGCCTATGTACAGCAGTGGATTTCTTGTGGCTGAATGATGATGATGATGATGAACCATATGGTTTTAAGAAGAATAGAGGAGTATCTTTTTAATGTTTCGTCTTAATTATGATGACGTATCGATTACTCGATTATCGATTATCCGTGTGGCGCCGGATTAAGAATAGCGTCACTCCATTTCATCCCGTGAATCTCGTAGAAGGCGACTAAGGAAATAAATTACCAGGAGACGGGTAGCAGCGTCTTCCTGAGATTCCAACCTCATACTGCGATCGCCAACCCGCCTGCCAAGCGCGGCGATTATGGCACAACCCCTCTTGGTTATGAAAACCATGAGGGAGGCCTATGTCCTGCAGTGGGCGTCAAAGAGCTGATGATGATCGATTACTAAATGGAAACATAGCATGGGGAATTTGCGTCTAGTTTTAGATTGGAATGGCATTGCTTTTATACGATAGAAGACACATAAAAACTCAGGGAAAATAAAACCATAAAAAATATCTTTTGGCGTTTTCGGGGTGTCAAAAGTTAGGAAAAATCAAGTTACTGTATTATTTATTTAATTATTTTATTTATTCGAAAAAAAAACGGGATTCAGGCTACAGTTTATATAAAAACATTACTTCAATAACAATACAAAACTCATTAGATTGTGTGTTTTCATCGAATTCTAAATGTTTTCTAATAAGGGTGTAGTTGTATAAAAACATTATTTAACGAAATAACTCAAATATTCACAAACGCTTCATACTTTACGAGGCGTGACATTCAAGTTGTGACGCCATAGCCTGAGCCCGATTTGTAGGGCGCGTTTTAGTAGCACGTGACCATATTGACTTTTTGACAAGTCATATTGTCAGGTCATTAGTCGTAGAGAAAATAATTAACCGAGCTTATTTATCTTTTAACATGATCTTTCCGATTATTTTAAAACATATTTTACTGCAAGTCCTCTATTTCAACACTACATACATATGAAAAGGCATTTTTTTAACATAATCATAGTTATATCATCTTATGTGATAAATTAATGAGGGATGCGTAGGTGAGGAGGTGGCGTATCTGCTAAAAACGAGTATTTTTGTGAATAATGCTACCTAGTCTTGGGTTATTGGCCTTAGGCTGGGATTGTTGGTAGTAAAAATATGTATTGTCACAATAGTACATTGTTCACCGAGAGGAGAAAGTGACTGATTACCGTCGAGGGTGTCGTTTGAAGCCCGAGCCGTAGGCGAGGGCTTTAAAACACCCGAGATCGGGAATCGCAGTTTCTCTCGAGTGATACATAGTGCTTTATACTACACCTGCTTGATAGTTTTATTTTACTTTCTACGAAAACTGAATCCTCAAACAACACACAAATTGGAAATGGCGCCAATGGCGTCTGCAATTTTCACATGTTCTTTTTTCAAATTGTTTATACTGCCGCCGCAGGGTCGCACTGCCAGCCCGACACCATCCAACACACAGCTAGTGGCCAGTGTCATTTTGCGAACTTGGAGATAAAAACTCACTGTAAAAACTTGTTGGCTTTTGATATTTAGGTTACCGGCGCATAGTCTTACCCAAAATTAAAAAAGAAAAACCACGTAAGAAATGGATTTTCATACACTTTTCTCTCCCGCTCAGATGCGTTTTCTCCCCGCATATTTGTTCGATATGCAATGACGTACTTTCTACCGTAAATTTAATAAAGTATCAAGGTACTTTCCAAGCAGGTGTAGTATAAAAGAAGATTATATCTTACTGTGATAGGTATTTTTTTCATTAAGACAGGTTGGCACTTGACTCCAGTCACGCATGATGGTAAACGAAGACGGGGTCTAAGGTCCTGGCCACACACAAGGGACGTGGGGAGAGGGCGCCGAAAAAACGTGACGTTCTATAGCGTTCAACCCGTCTCTTCTGTGTGGGCCTTCCATACCTTCAGTACATTTTGTATGAAAGGGAATTGGAAAGACGACGCGTCTTTTCCGCGCCCTCACCCCAGGTCCTTTATATGTGTCTCAAGCCTAAAATGTTACGTGCTTGCCTGTTAAATGGTTAATTTTTATTTTAAGGACACCCAATTTTAGTATCTCAGGAAAAACAGACGATGGCAATGCGCCCCATATCTTTACCAGAATGAACGCAAATAGATGCGTAAGGGCGGAATTTTCACGACAAATGCCTGCATATGAGCCTGCCGTCTGGTTGTTTCATGTACGGAGGAGTTAATGTACCCCACTGCACACTCTTCAAAATAGTCAGTATATCTATGAAAATATTATGTATGTTAGGAAAAATATCAGTGACTTTAAAACTGTAGGTAGCCAACACAATGTAAATACTAGAAATAGACATAAACTTTCGTTCCCAAAATTTAGGCTGGCAAAGGTTAATACATCCTTTATGGGGCATTGTATACGTTTCTACAATAAGATCCCTGAGGATATAATAAGCTTGCCAGAAACGCGGTTCAAAAAATGTGTGAAGCGCACTTTGTGCCAAAAAAGCTACTATAACATTAAAGATTATTTAGATGACAATGATGTCTGGAATTAAAGCCAGTTCAATGCATGAGTTTTAGAACATTTATATAAATCCTGTAAATTAAGGACTTGAAAAGACTAAGTTTGGAGTTTTTTTGTCCATTTTTTCTCCAAAATGATCTAGATTTTGAAATGGACACCTAGTTTAACTTGTAACGTTCATTAAGTCGCAGTTTCTGTGCTACTTTGAATAAAAAAATTTGATTTTGATTTTTTGATTTACATGGTACTGGCCATAGAAGAACACATTCGTTACAAAACCTAGCCGAATGATTTTAAATAGGCGCCATCGATTTGTCCCGAGCCGCCACATTACGGTTCCCAGTGGCCACAATGTCAACCGATCCCCGACAGGCGAAGGCACCACAAGAAGAAGAAAATGGCTGTCAGAATCTAAAATAAAAACAGCACCTAGAGTCAGCAACGTCAGCAGCTCACGCAACAACGCGACGTAAAGGTGAGAGGCCAAGTTCCGGCACTCGCTTTTAAACCATGTCCAACATACTCGACTGAAATGGGTCACTCGATCAATATTATAGCGCGTTAATCGTTCGCTCATTGGCTCTCGTATCCTGCCGGCTGCAATTTCCGATTGCCGGTCGGGGTGCCTACTTTGAATGTAGGTGATGGCCGGTTCCACACTGTAACTGCACGGAAGCGTTCATCTATGTATACAGCACATGAAAGACGCCCACTGTCGAGCATAGGCCTCTTCACCGTGTCGCCAACTTCACTGGTCGCCTGATAATCTCGTCCATTGTCCTCTTGCCGCCTTCTTGATGTCATTAACCCATTGGGCAGGCGGCCTATCCACCGAAGGCCAGTTCTTGGCCACCACTCTGTGAAATTGATCTTGAAAAATGGTTTAATTATCGCAAAAAAAACAAACATAACTTAAAATTAGTTAAGTAAATATACGCTCAGCTTAATGTAAAGTGTTGAACCAGTATTTATGCAACGTTGACACAAAGTTTGCACAAGGTCTAATAGAAAATGTATGACACTATTAGACCGTTGACATGCACGCTCGCTGGTTTCGGGTACTTTTGATCTCGCCCTAAATAAATAGAGGGTTAGGTTAGGTTCCACAGTAGAGTCCCAGCCTATTACAAATTAATTAACGTCATTATAGTCTTCTGGGATACCGCCATTATAATACAGTGTTACTTTAATGCTAATTTATTGATTGGTGATTTAACGGTGATACTGAGTGGTGACCAATCCGCGGTGGGCACGCGTGGTGATTAAGCCAATACTCTTTCTCAGAGAGAAGGCCTGTGCCCTACAGTGGGAAATATATAGGCTGCTTATGATTATGATTGGAAAATTGGCCCTTAGAATAATAATTAAAAAAATGGAAACGACTAAGTTTGGATTTTTTTATGATTTTTTTTCTAATACGATGTAGATCTTTAAATAGTCACCTATTTTTATAAACATAAACATTTACATACAGGCACATACATTGCTTCTGGCCCCACACTAGGATACCCTGTGTCGTGGGAACCAGAAACAACGACATCACAAACATGTAAACATCCAAGACCTGGGGTTCTTTTTTGTCCCCAGCCAGGATTCGAACCCGGGACCTCTCGCATGGTATGCAGATGCACTACCGCTGCGCCACAAGGTCATCGAAGTTATCTTGTAACGTTCAACAACTGAAAGTTTCTGCGCTCCTCTGATTGAAAACCTTTTGACTTTGACCTTTTAATTTTAATTTTCTACTGACAGTACTCTATTCCAATTGCTATTGGCAATGAGGCCGCCAAATGTACTCAGCATTTTTGCAATTTTTTATGTCATCGATAATGAATATTCTAATCTTATCTTATTTGACCTGCGAATACGTTTGCATAGGATTCGGACTAAATATGTATTATTTAATTCAGGGCATGATTTACAAACTGGGTATTAAAATACTGATGCTCGACCCAAAAGAAAGCTAGAAGAAAATAAAAGAAATACTCTGCACAAAACAAACTGGTTCATGATAAAATTTAAATCATCATCATCATCATCAGCCATTTGACGCCCACTGCAGGACACAGACCTCCTCCGTGGTTTTCATAACCATGAAGGGTGTTGCCATAATCGCCACGCTTGGCAGGCGGGTCGGCGATCGCAGTATGCGCTTAGAATTTCGGGAAGACGCTGCTGCCCGTCTCCTGGTAATTTATTTCCTTAGTCGCCTTCTACGACATCCACGGAAGGAAATGGAGTGACGCTATTCTTAATCCGGCGCCACACGGAGAAATTTACGAAATTTAAATACCTACACTTTATTGCACACAAAACATTAAATAGGACATTACATAGGAAATAGCATGTACAAAGGCGAGCTTATCTCTGTAAGAGATTTCTTCCAGCAAACCTTGGAGAGTCAGAACAGTGGTAAAAAACTGGTCTTAATACGTGTAGAAAAAAGACTACGTAAACTACAAAAATCCTTCACTATAACCAACTTTAAGCAAAAAATAAATACACTAAATAGACTGAATAGGTAAGTATCTACCTGTAAAAATAAATAAAATACTTTGTAAATAATACATAAATATATGGTTCAAAGTTATGATAGAGAAAGATAGTGCTCTTTCAACTGCTTCTTAAAGGCACCAATTGTGGGACTAGCGCATATTTTCTGTGGAAGTGCTTGTGTGTCTTTTTCTTGGGAAATAATAATGTAATAGAGGTTTTGACATGTTTTGAAGTAATAATTTTACAGGCTTGTACAATGTTTCTTACATGGGACAATATGGCTGAATAGAATGCACTCATGACAGGCTTAGGTAACCATAGATAGATTAGTTCCAATTCGACACCGCCGGACCTCCTTGTTTATGTGAACGTGCGCGTGAACTGGCAGTGCGTTCCAAAGCCTAACCGAATGGACCGTGAAGCTCCAGTGTTGTGAGCAGGAATTTTAAGAACGTGGGATTTGCCAGTTCTAATTGGCCCCCGGAGTGCAGGTACTGAAACCTTTCTCTGAGGTATGCGGGAGACGAGGGATGATTTTTTGATGGGAAATTTGTTGAATTTTTTGGGTCATTGAAATATCAAATAATAATAATAACTTTATTGATAGTTACAGGGTTGATGTACATTCACTTAACTGTTTAAATATAAATAGAAAAACGAAACTGGTTGGTATCTGCTGCTATAGCTAGGTTATTATTATATCAAATTATTAGAAGAACGTCCGTCCATCCGTGTGGCACTAGATTAAGAATAGCGTCACTCCATTTCCTTCTGTGTGGCCGCTGGCTTATGTGCCTCACGCCTTAGCGCACAATGGAAGCGTAACTTACTTATCGCACGGAGCACAAGTATAAGCCAGCTCTTGTTCGAGATCTCAATGTTTAAACAACAATACATATAACCCAGGTATACATACATAAGCAGCCTATAGGTATACGTCCCACTGTAGGACAGAGGCCTTCTCTCACTGAGAGAGTATGGGCTTAATCACCACGCGTGCCCACCGCGGATTGGCGATTTCAAGCGCTGAGTTATGTGAATACCTCAGTCACTCAGGTTTCCTCACGATGTTTTCCTTCACAGTTAGCGAGTGGTATTGTTACTATAACTCATGTATAAAAATGAAATTGTGAATTTTTACCAGATCTGTGTCGCGGACGAGTGGTGAAGGCAATTGGTTTACCTAGTTGTATCGACGATTCGACGCTCGTTACTTAATCTGCTAATCTTAACAGCGTTGTACGCCAAAACAACAGTTTAAAATTAATTTTCAGCGGCGCACTATTACCGCGTGGCAACTTAATCCCGGTATTAAATCACCGAATTAACTAGTCCACATTAAAGGCTGGCGTCGGTTTGAGACACAAAACAAAGTTTCCAGAAGAATTAAGTACCTACAACTGAGATCTCCTCCTACATTACACGCACTAAATCCTGAACGATTCGAATCGTCCGTCAGACTCCATACTAATATGGTATTTTCATATGCTCGATTAAAACAAAACATAACATAACATAACATAAACTCACGCCTGTATCCCAGAGGGGTAGGCAGAGACCAGGGACTGCCACTTGCTACGATCCTGACAGATCACTTTCGCTTCCTCAACACTCAACAACAAAAATTACAAAATATCTCGGAAAATGTATCTCTTTTAGTCAATTACTAGTTATTACAATTTTTAAATAGATTAAACATAAAAAGAGTGTGCTCTGAAATGTTACGTCATAAGCAAGTATTTTCATACAAAATTCCGTTTTAAAAGTAACTCATTTGATATTTTGTCAAATACCCAATTGTTATCGTAAACGTCAGGATTCCGACAGGGTTTGGTGCGCCTAATTAGGTCTCTGATATTGTTTCTTAGAATTCAATTACCGTGAAGAAACCTACGACAATTGGTTACTTATTTATTTGGAACATTAGCTGAATTTATTATACATTATAGGTATGTACGGCATCGCCAACCCGCCTGCCAAGCGTGGCGATTATGGCAAAACCCTTCATGGTTAGAAAACCATGAGGGCGGCCTGTGTCCTGCAGTGGACGTTAATGACGTCGGCTGATGATGATGATGATGGCATCCTGCGAAGTCCTGATGTTTATTTCTATTGCAAAATGTGCACAGCCTTCGCTTAAACTAGGAACATCTAAAGTAAAAAAAGTAAATTTGTGAAGTTATAGTAGCAATACCACTTGCTTACGGTGAAGGAAAACATGGTGAGGAAACCTGAGTGTCTGAGGAGTTCATGTACCTCAACGCTTGAAATTTCCAATCCGTGGTTGGCACGGGTGGTGATTAAGCTTATACTCTCTTTCTCAGAGAAGGCCAGTGCAAAAGAAAACTTGTATGAAGACTAACAATGTTTAACAAATTATATTATTAATTTTTGTTGCACTAATCCGAGAAGTTTGTTTGTAGTTGTTTGAAGATTTTTTTCTTTTGTTTAGGTTTTGGCGTTTTACGTGTTCATTTCCCCAAATGTCTAAATGTGTGTTTTGGTGTCTAAATAAAACATTATCTTAAGTTATCTTATCTTATTGAGGTTCGAAATTTCGCCGATGCCTGTACTTGCCCACTAGCTTAGCTCAGTTGGGAGAGCGCTGGCACGGTTAGCCAGAGGTCGCAGGTTTAAGTCCCGGCATTGGTGGAATTTTTAGCCTCTAATTAGGTTTTTAATGTTTAACAAAGCATTTCCTGACTTTAAATTTGAATATGTTTAATGGGTCAACAAAAAATGTTTGACCAGGGTTTGCCACCTGCCCCGACCCTAGATAACCTCCTTCGCTTCATCAACATTCATTAGTCGCTGCATGCACGCACGCCGGTTTTGGGTACCATTTATCTTGCCCTCCGCTTGATACATCCCCTATTGGGTCCGTATGTCCTCGTGGGACGTCCCTTTGCGGCTCTTCCACCTAAGTTCATTCGATATATTTATTTTGTAAATTTTTCGATAGTGATCGAGTTGGGTGCGTGAGTGACAGACTGACAACAAACATGACTGTGTTGTGTGGAAGTCATTATGAATGCGAGAAAAAGCGTTAAGTGAAACGTCCATACGTAAGCGTTAATTTTTAGCTCAAACTGCGCAATGTGTTACGCGGCACTGGCGCCATCTAGCAGCACAAGTCAAGAAGATCTGAGTAATGGCTACTTTGTTATACTCTAGGACATAAACACATTGAAAGAATGAAAGAAAAGAAAGAGGATATTTATTAAAATTGTCACAGGAACACAAAGTGAACATAAAGGTACACAAACAAAGGACACGAACGTCAACAAAACTGAATTCTGCTTGAATTGGTGCTTGGAGAATTCTGTCATTTAGCTACTAGGTACTTATGGAACACTCTTTGTAACAGTATGTCATGCGCCTTTTGTCAAAAATAAAATGATTTGAAATAACACAAAACAATCGTGAAGAGAACATGTGAGGCATATAGAGTCAAAGGCAGCCGGGTACCATACAGTAACGTATGGCACCCAGCCACCTCGGACTCCAAACGCCTCAGGTGCCTCATGCATTGCATGCGTAGTTACAGAGTTCCAGAGACCCAGGTTCGATTCCCAGTGCCGGCATGTACCTATGACTTTGTTTTCTAAGATATGTACATTCGTGAAGTTATAGTAGCAATACCACTCGCTAACTGTGAAGGAAAACATCGTGAGGAAACCTGAGTGTCTGAGCTATTTACATACCTCAGCGCTTGAAATCGCCAATCCGCGGTGGGCACGCGTGGTGATTAAGCCCATACTCTCTCTCTGAGAGAAGGCCTGTGCCCTACAGTGGGACGTATATAGGCTGCTTATGGTTATGGTTACAGAGTTAGAGCCCTCGCCAAGGCGACATGTTTTCGTTGCATGCGGTTTTAGCAAGTGACCCCTTACTAACGAACTGAAAGACGTTTCACGTCAAAATTTAATTTCTTTTTTAACTCGGTCCCACTACTGAGCCGACCCTTTGTCTCATTTGTTTACGTAACTACTGGTTCAGGATAATGAGCTTGCAACTTAGGTAATGAGGGAGTTAATCTTAGTCTGCTAATTACAAAGTGCATTGGAACTTTAGCGGTTCCTTTGTTTGGCAAGTTAGATTTGGTTCTAAGCTGGAGACAGACACCTAGGTGCACTAGACGGGACACGATATTGTTTCATCTGCCAGGGCCGTTTTTAAAGTTTTGTAGTGTCGCTTATAAAAACACGTTTCTACTAAAAACACTCATCATCATCATCAACAGAATCATCACCAGCCATTTGACGCCCACTGCAGGAAAGGCCTCCTTCGTGGTTTTCATAACCATGAGGGGTTTTGCCATTATCGCCACGCTTGGCAGGCGGGTTGGCGATCGCAGTATGCGGTTGGAATCTCAGGAAGACGCTGCTGCCCGTCTCCTGGTAATTGATTTCCGTAGTCGCCTTCTACGACATCCATGGACGGAAATGGAGTGACGCTATTCCTAATCCGGCGCCACACAGAGCAGTCAGAATCACTCTTAAACAATCGGTTAACTCTAAATACATTTAACGAGCCTAAGGCCAGCTTGCACCAGTTTCTCACATATGGCTTAAGAAAAATTCAACCAATTATTGATGCAAAATTCAATTTAATTCTGAGTTCTCCGAGCGTACAGATTTCTATGGAACTTATTGCTTTGCGCGAGCGAATAGTTGGGTTTTTTAACAGTTAGGTTAACAGTAGGCATTTTTGAAATCACAGAAATACATATCCTATTAATATAGTTTTGACGACCGACGTAGTGACGTCAGTGGTAGTAATTTTGGTATATTTTTGTCATCCAAAACTCACATTACAGCTCAAGTCCATATCTAGTGATAATTTGGACTCGCGTTCGCTATTTTTTGTAAGGCTATTACGTGTGGCGCCGGATTAAGAATAGCGTCACTCCATTTCCTTCCGTGGATGTCGTAGAAGACGACTAAGGAAATAAATTACCAGGAGACGGGCAGCAGCGTCTTCCTGAGATTCCAACTGCATACTGCGATCGCCAACTCGCCTGCCAAGCATGGCGATTATCGCAAAACCCTTTATGGTTATGAAAACCACGAGGGAGGCCTGTGCCCTGCAGTGGGCGTCAAATGGCTGATGATGATGATGATAACGTTTAAAAAATCATCAAAATAGTGACCAACTGCCCTTTATAGAATGTTCAAAAATATGCCTCATATTAATATACCTTATCTTATTATATGGTATATATCGCCGTAATTATTAGTATGTATAAATTTAGTAGCAAGTATTCGTGTGTATAGTATTACATAATTGCTAAAATAGTTATTTTTATAGGTGCCTACCTCCTTATATTACATCAGGGTACTTATAAGTACCTTTATCCCTTTTTTTTTGCTCGCCTACCTCAATTTTTGCCTCTCCTGCAGGTTGACTGGTAGAAAATGCCATTAGCATTAAGTCCAGCTTTTGTACACTGTCTTTGTGCAATAAAGAATTAATAATAATAATAATAATAATAGGCACATGCCCGCACTGGGAATCGAACCTAGGTCTCCCGCTTCCGAGTCCAATGTTCTACCCACTA
Organism: Yponomeuta cagnagella; assembly: GCA_947310995.1. Lineage (NCBI taxonomy): Eukaryota > Metazoa > Arthropoda > Insecta > Lepidoptera > Yponomeutidae > Yponomeuta > Yponomeuta cagnagella. Next base: position 2,596,764 of record OX371279.1, read on the forward strand.
GGCTACAACACTATATAATATTTAAATCTAAACTCAATGGCATTTAGATGACAAAACCGTCAAATTTCGATTTGAGCGGTGTTGCTTGCTAAGCGACGATATAGGCTTTCACAGTCTCCAGGCCAAATCAAGTATGAAAATACAGATGGGAATATAATTGTCAATTGTTGAATTTAAAATACACAAAAGACAAAACACTGCCGGCCACCAAAATAATATTCTCCTCCGTCTCTAGGGCACTTACTGAATTTTCGATAACAATAGACTCCGCAGTAAATATTAGTAAAAACCACCGTTTATTTCAATTATTATTACATAATGGTTGAAAGGAACCATCTTGCCCGCAGCGAGCTCTGTTTGACGTTGCAATCAGAGCCTTTTCACTGAGTTAATAGAGTTAAGAACACTTCCTACGTAAGGCTGCACTTACACTGTTAGAAAGCATATTTATTTCAATCATCACTTTTACGCTAGATTTTGTTACCCCGAGTACAAGCATAAAAAGCCAAAAGTAAAGATTTTTGATATTTTTCACTCACTTAAAAATATCGTTTGTTTCCTAGTGTGTACAATAAAGAATATTCTAATATTATCGTTGTAATGTCTCAAAAGCAACTTTATGAGTTGTGATTTTACAAGATACATGTTTGTGCTCCGTGCCAGCGGCACACTATGACTATTATTAAAAAAATAAATAAAATAAACAAACAAGTTCCATGAAAAGAGACAAACTTTTTATTTCAACGTTTTTTCTTTTTCTCTCGAATGCTGTGCGGTTAGTGCAATCTCTATAAAAAAGAATACACTGATTTGGTTGGACTTTTGGTTGGAGTTGGACTCTTGCTAAGGATCGTAAGTAGCTACATTTTTATCGCTGTCTTTCTCGAGTGGTATCATATTCTTGCTAAGAACGATCTACTAAGAGGCTAAGGGCCAGTTTCTGAATTGAGGATTTCACTAAGTAAATACTTAAGTTATGAAAACCACGAAGGAGGCCTATGCCTTGCAGTGGGCGTTAAATGGCTGATGATGATGATGATGATGAAATACTTAAGTAACGTTCTGTCACGCTCTTTTCAAAGAAATTCGAAGAGACAGCATTACAGTTAACAATTTACTTAGCGAAATTAGCAATTCAGAAACTGGCCCTAAATGTTGAAAATTGAGCCCTGAAAAACTTATAATTTACTCGTAGCTCAGTCCTGTCGCTTTCTTTGAGTCTTATGCATAAACGCACGTATTAAGCTATAAATCCCTGGTCTGGACGTCCAAACCTGTTGCTCATGTTGAAACCAAACCTAAATGCAATATTTTCGAAACATTTATTCCATTTAAGACGTTCTGGGGCCTAATCATGCGCACCAAATCCTGAGCGATTCCAATCGTCTAACTATCATATTCCATTCTAATTTGACAGTTTAACGATTGGAATCGCTCAGGATTTGGTGCGCTTAATATAGAGGCTGGTCTCCGTGTGGTCTAAATACAAACACATTTTACATCGCTCAAGATATATTTCAGCAGCTCAGTGTAAGACCACCCTTAGCTGCCGTGCGACGACACCTTATTTCTTACCGCCACCGTCACTGAAGACTATATCAAGCTTTTTATTGCGTCCGCGACAACACTCAGGTAGTTGTCACAGAAGGATAACTCAACTATAACGTGCCAATGGAAATTATGCAAAATTTGGAAGCCATTCAATAGGTCTAACAGGGATATCAAGGGAATATTAAGAAAAGTTAACAACTAACGTGTGAACTAACTACCATGTGTGTCACTATTACGATCATCGGGAGTAATAGTAAAATACAATATCGATAATATTAATAATACTACTTATTTACACACATAAGCTCACGCCTATATCCCGCAGGAGTTACTTGTTGCCAGGGACAACGCCATCTAAATAGTTCCTGAACTAAATAGCATCATAATTTTCTTGTTGCAAATGAAGTGTCTTGTGTAGTTTTTCTGTACGCATTTGGGTAACTGACAGCTACTGACAGTGGATTATCATATTTTTAGTGTACGAGAAACCGAAGGCAAGTGCGGGAATCTCAGGTTTAACTTTAGTTATTTTATAACTAGCAGTAAAGAACTAAATAGCCTCATAATTTTCTTATTGCAAATGAAGAATTTCTACTTCAAGATTCTCAGCTTGACAAATACAAAAAACGCGTATTGGGTGCAAGCCGATTGAAAATATCTATCATTGCAATTAGTCCAATCAAAGCTATGCGTAACGCAGCGTGGACCAATCACGGGTCGTTACGCTCTGCTGTGCAATTTACGCCGGTTTAATTGGTTGTTTATGAAGCGCGAGTAAGCTAGTGGATTTATTTTGGTACATACTCGTATTTTTGCCTGCGTTTTTTAGGGTTCCGCATTCAAGGGAAGGGGTACAAATATGTATAAATAAATAAATAATGTGGCTTGTATTCGTCCCACGGCAGGGCACAGGCCTTCTCTCATGGAAAGAGTATGGGCTTAATCACCACGCGTGCCCACCGCGGATTGGTAATTTCAAGCACTGAAGTATGTGAACGCCTCAGAAACTCAGGTTTCTTCACGATGTTTACTTCACTGTCAAATTCACAAATTTATCTGTTTCTTTGTTACACTTTATTGCACAGTAAAAAACGTTAACAAAATTTTAACAGACGTAACTAGGAAAAGTCAGACATTGGCACGTGCCCGAGATTCGAACCCAAGACCTCCAGAATGCGACGAAAGTGTTCTACTGGCCGTGCTACTACCGCTCCCTTACCGAGGGTAGCAAAAGGACCTTGAAATCAGGAATCCGCGGTGGGCACGCGTGGTAATTAAGCCCATATATTCTCTATGGGGCACGGCCTGTGCTCTGCAGTGGGACGTATACAGGCTGCTAAGGTGTGTGTACGTATAAGAAGCAAAATCTCAAACTCGTGGAATCTCAAGGCCGGTTACCTCTATTTGTGTAGTAATTATTCTGTGATTCGCTGATCTACGTTGAATGTCACCCTTATCTCAAGAGGCGTAAAGGCGGCTTTAAGTGCGAATTAATTTAGGCTTCTTACTTGCTGAAATTCTTTTTATACAAAAAGGAAGTGGGTTTTTTTTTTGCACAAAGCGTTTTCTTTGTGCCTGCCACACATTGGCACGATCGAGCCCCATAAAAAACGTATTGTATCTAGTTTCGATTTGTTTTGAAGTAGCTTATCGGCCTTTTTTCAGAGAGAGAGAGAGAGAGAGATAAAGTACATCAGCTACCAAAACATAGGTCGCGGGTTCGATTGCCGCGGAGGGCCGCCGTACATTTGCACAAGTGGCCTCAGTCTGAGTGTATTTTCATGTTTTTGATGCCCTTGCCCGGTTACCATAGCACGGGGTATCCTAGTTTGGGACCAGGACAAGTCCTTGTATTGTGTGGAAGTAATTTATTTATTTATAATTACCTACCACGCGTGCCCTCCGCGGATTGGCAATTATGCGCTGAAAGCTATTTGAACACAACGAGTTATCGAAACGACGCGAAACTTGAAAAAAAAAAGACTTGTCGGTGTCAGTAACTAGTTGGTTAAACCAGCTTGGGTAGTACGGCGACGCTACTCGCGCGTTTTGAATGTCAAAAGTGGCGACTTTCCAGTACATTAACTGTCAAATTCTGACATTTTAGTGCTACGAAACGCGTGACTTGTGCCATGGTTGATCAATGGCTTGATCATCAATTGAATCGTGTGATTTTAAAACAACACATGTCCTTTCATTACAACTTTGCAGGAAATAGAAAAAACTGTTTTATTCAAATACTAATATCTACAACAGCAATATTTTAGCATATTATATTGATTTCTGTATGAATAAACTACAATTTCTTTTTCTAATGTAAATCAATAGGTAGGTGTAAATAATTTAATAAAAAAAAATGGGCAAGTGTTATTTTAAAAACACATGTGACTTGTGTTGTTTTAAAATCACACGATTCAATTTTCTTTGCGTAAATTATTAATGAAATACCCTCATTTCTTTTGGTAATTTATTTTTTATTCAGTTCTAAGTTATACAATTTCCGGCCCCATAAAATGTACATACCGCCGCCGACTAACTTATAAATATTAACGTCGACGTTACTTTTGGGCATATAAAATGAGAACGTTTTTATTAGCTCAGTAAAATCGTCATATTTTCATATATTTCGTCGTGTGTGCCGACAGTAATTTGACGATGGATCTACTGTATCTTGACGTTACACGCTACGACACCGACACGTATGGTAAATCTTGCTATTTTTTGCGATTTCTAAGAAATTGGCAATTTATTTCAACTTAAGGAATTGACGTTGACATTAATTTCCCATTGATCAAATTGATTATTATACTTTATTCCACACACGAAAATACAGCACACGGAAGGTAACAAAAGAAAATAAATGTACAAAGGCGAGCTTATCTCTGTGAGAGATTTCGTCCATTACCTTGGGGAGTCGGAGTGGAGATATGAAACGGGTCTACGCACGTGCACATGATATACTACATACATCTTTAAACAAATAACAAAATAATATTAATAAAAATACCTACCCGGAAATATAATATTTATATGCCAATAATGAAAAGAACAAACTACATAAACAATCGAAGAAAAATACATACATTAAAATACATAATGGACACCTTCTTACATAAATATTAGGAGTTAAGATATTGACAGATAATTGCTCTTTCAACCGTTTTTTGAAAATACTAAGTGATATCCACAGCCTGGCCGAATGCACGTCGCATTCGTAAAAGTTTATTCCCCGTAACAACGGATTCACGAATCAAATTCGACTCTAAAACAATTGTACATATTTATATTTACCTAACATATGCTTTGGTTTATGCTAAAAACCAATGACGGCAGTAGAGGATGTTCCTTGACGACTTTATACCGAGCTTTAGTCTATTGACAAATTTAATTTTTAAATATTTCACTGCTTTATGACAATAAGGACAATTTTACTTTTCACTGTTTTGGGTCGAAGTGTGACATGCTGAGGCTTATTATGCGCAGCAAATCCTGTCTGAATCATGACATTTGCGACAGCTGTTACTATGGAATTTGACAATTAGACGATTGGAATCTTTCAGGATTTGGTGCGCGTAATACAAGGGCATATGTCACTCTGACGTGAATTTGACGAACATCTTCCTCAACGGACCAATGCGGCGGGTATTCCAGAAAAATTGCGACATGAAAACATACACTTTTTAAAGCTTCATATTCCTAAAGTCTCAAAGTTGTGATATTTATAACGTTCGTAAAAAAAATAAAGATATAACGTCGTGGAGATGCATCTAACGAGCACACAAAAATATATATTTGACTCCCTCCACTACCCGTAATTACGTCACAGAACGCGGGTGTGAGCACTGAAAACTACTACTTTAAAAAAAAAACCGACTTGTTTTTTTGGCAACAGGCAATAAAAAGAAGAGTCTGATGACTTTCTCATGGAAGTCATCAACCGGTCTTGACCAAATTGTGGCAATTTAAATAAATGTCTTCTTAATTTCTTTCAAATTTGTCTGACACCACCCTGGACTACCTCCTTACCACCACAAAAAATAATGAATGAAATGAGACAACGTGGTATAGGCATGGATGTAATACATCCATGGGTAAAGGATTAACGATGAACGTAAATGAAAAAAATAAACCGACAAGTCGAGAACCCCGTCCTTTATTTGGAGTCGGTTGTAAGTGTCGCGCGGTAAGTATTTACAATGACAATTCCCGTTCGCATCGAAACTTCTTGTTGGATTTGAACGAAATAAACTGTTTTTGACAGACTAAAAAGCCCCAATAAATCTCCTTGGAAAGAAGAAAAGAAAAGCTAGCAATAGCCTGACTTCTACCTACCTCGATTTTAATTGAAATGGGGAACTTGCCTAAAATTTAGATTGCAGTAACATTGCTCTTTTACCATAAAATACTTTAAAAGACAAAAAAAAAATTAAATACGTTTAAGGGGTTGTCGCAAAAAATGCGAAAAATCAAGTCACACCAATCCGTGGTGGGCACGTGTGGTGATTAAGCCCATTCTCTCTCTCTCTGAGAGAAGGCCTGTGCCCTACAGTGTGACGTATATAGGCTGCTTGTGAAGTTACTCTAGCAATAAAACACTTTTTAGTTATAGTTATTTAATTCTAAACTTTTTCTAGCTTTAAGATGTTAAAATAACTTTGGCTCAATTCCGCCATTCGCTCGCGTGCGAGAAGCTCTCCTAGTGTAACTTCCCCTTTACATCGGTCCTTGACGCAAGTCGACGAAGTAATGCGAAGTAACAATTACCGCAGCTGGAAATGACTACGCTTACTTAAATAACGTTCGCTTAGCTCATTACCGGCATTATCATCTCCGGAGGAGGCGAGCCAACGAAACAAAATAACACTCCTCAGAAGTTCCCTTAGGACCAACAGGACAATAAATATGCATGTAGTGTTTCTTCGTCCCAGTGCAGGGCACAGGCCTTCTCTCACAGAGCGAGGATGGGCTTAACTACCACGCGTGCCCTCTGCGGACTGGAAATTTCAAGCGCTGAGGTAGGTAACCACCTCAGACACTCAGGTTTCCTCACGATGTTTTCCTTCACAGTTAGCGAGTGGTATTGCTACTATAACTTCACAAATGTAGGTAACTTAGAAATTACAGTCATTGGTTTTTGTCAGAGATGAGCAACCGACGACCCGAGCTCCGTCTCTTCTCACCATGATTAAGCTAAGTTTATAAGCTCATACTCATAAGCTGTTCGGATGAGAGCAAAATTTGGTCGCACTCTTCCGTCAACGATTGAGCTAAGTGATTCCAGAATTAAGCAAACCCAAGCTATAAGTCTAAAATCTATACATAGGCAGCCTATATACGTCCCACTGTAGGCCACAGGCCTTCTCTCAGGGAGAGAGTAAAAAAGTCCAAAGCTGCGTCTCCCCCCCTCAAACGGTCGTTCAGCCAGTAACATATAAAGTCTCACAATCCCGAGCCGAACTTCTGTTGGATTTTTGATCGACAAGGGGGTGGCCAAAATTCACTGGGTACAAATAACGCGTTGTAGCGTGGGCGTATTTCTGGAGATTAGTAAATAAAATTAACGGTACTTCCATCGCCCATCGACTGCTTCGTTAGCACAGCTTCCGAGCAGTTATCTACCAACACTTACCCCCAGTTTCTCGTACACTAACACGCTGTTAATCTACTGTTAACAGCTGTCAATTAACCAAAGTGCATACAAAAAAAAAAAACCACTGACAGCTGTTAACAGTAGATTAACAGCCAGTTAGTGTACGAGAAACCGGGGGTATGTCTTAACCCTTAACCAGGCATAGCTAGTATCCATTTTTCAGAGGTTTTGGACTTTATTTCAAAGTGATAAGGTTCAATTTAAAGTGGTCCTCTATAATACATTGCCTGGTTAAGTGTTGTTTGAATACGACACCGGGCTGCTAAACGCTGAGTGGATGGTTTAGGTGCTGGGCAAGCCTCAATCAATCAATCAGCCCGTATTTACGCCACTGCTTTCTGTCCTCGGCCATCATCATCCAGCTACTGCAAGCGATCTACCTCAGATCGTCAGTCCAGCGAACTGATAGTCCTACATCAACTAAAAAAATGGACAAGCGCACGGGGTTCCGGGTACACGATTACAAACTCACTGCGAACTAAAAGATAAGTTTCTAGTTGGTGTTTTTTATGAAGCTACTATAGAAAACAGTTTTCTTTTTTTGGTTTTGACCATGTTTTTAGCGTTTCTTGCTAGAAGCTCGATTTTTTAAACCTTCGAAGGGCTCTGGGAACTTATATTTCACGTTATTTTAAACTTCAGAGCTCTATTTTGTTCCTGAAAAAAGTCTTAGACGGGTGAACAATAGGCCCGACGGGTAATCTTAGAAGGATTCCGATTTTTCCTTTTGAGGTGCGGAACGCTAAAACTCAAATAAATATATTTAAAGAGGGTTTTTGTTTGTCAGAAAATTTTGCTCGAAATAAAAAAAAAAAACGGCCAAGCGCGAGTAGCACTTGCGAGTCCATGCTATTCTCAAATTCGATCTTTGTCTATACAACATTAGACAAAGATCGAATTTGAGAACAGCGCCATCTATAGAAACCAACAAGAAGCGTTTAACATTGACAACGTTTGTTGTATAGGAGCACCCTTAAATATTTATTTTATTCTGTTTTTAGTATTTGTTATTACAGCGGCAACGGAAATACATCATTTGTAAAAAAATTCAACTGCCTAGCTATTACTGTTCATGAGATACAGCCTGGTGACAGACAAACAAACAGACGGACAGTGAAGTCTTAGTAACAGGGTCCCGTTTAGCACCTTTCGGGTACGAAACCCTAAAACTGTAAAAGGTCCTTAAAGCGAGAAAGTTTTAAAATAAATTATTTTTGTTCCAAAGATTCCTTTTCATTTCTTTCAGTTAAATTTTTATGATTACCCCATTAACGAACACGCTAAGGGATGTAATTGCTTTGATGGAGTTTAATTAAACATTCCTAAATGAGTTTAATTTCAAGATCGCATTATTTAATGCGTATAATTGGAGAGCAAAGTGACTTTGTGACCTTTTCCGTCGAATAACATCACTTTAATGCTGAACTCTTTTAATTTTAAAAATAATGTAAGTGTGAACTTTTGTTCTCCTAATTCTGTGGAAGTTTGTAATTTGTAAAAATAATATTATTAGTATCAAAACATACATATTATCTATTATAGGTACCCTGTATACAGGGCTAATTAAGTAACTTTTATATAAAAAAAATGCTCGCTACATCTACGTGTACACTGTACACATAATATATATATATAACGAGTATATGTACACTGTTCATAATGATAAAACAAGGTAGGATTAGTTGAGCTGTAAAGTTCTAACTTTACAGCTCAAGAAACGCCGTTTATTAGAATATCTGATTAAAATATTGTTATTATAAATATTAAAATATTTTTATTATTATTGCATTAGTAGAATTTATTTCCGACACAAATAGCGATAAAGGTTAAACAAGTGAACAATTTACGAAAATAAAATGATAAAATATGATTTTTTTCTCATACCTTACGTATAGAACGGCTTTTTATGTCACCTAGGGAACAGAAAATTTATGTTCTGACGCGGCACGAAGTTCGCCGGAACAGCTAGTATTTAATAAAATACTAGTAATAATCCGCGTTGGTAATTGGGCTCTCTCGAAGAGAAGGCCTTTGCACTGCAGTGGGACATAATGAAAAAAAAAAATTGACGAGGGCTGTCTAGTCTTTGTAATTAATCATAGATACAACGTCCAGCGTACGTGCATGCAATAACTAATAAATGTTGATGAAGCGAAAGAGATCTGTCACGATCGTGGCAGACTCTCTCTGCATACAGGCGCCGGAATACAGGCGCGAGCTTATGTTATGTTTTTTTTTACGTAGGAAACGCCTCACCAAAGTTTCCCTAAGCCAAATATCATCCAGGCTGTAAGGGCATTATCCACGTCGGGAACTAAAAAAAAAACTGTCACCAGTTCCCCCGCGATTGCCACGGTCCAAGGGACCGCTTAGCTTCTTAACTAATTAATTCAGCCACTTAGGTATTCCGTTCCGGCCGCCTTCGGATTATATTCATTCCCATAAATCTCGCCCGGCGAATACGTGAGGTCCCGAAGTGTTTGTATTATTTAGCCAAGATGGCGGCCGGGCGTGTGGCGCGCTTTTTTGACAGCTGTCACTGTCAGCCGCGCCACGAAAGAAGTTGCGGGCGCGGAGTTTCCTAATTTGTGGCTGCTTTGGGTGCTTAAGGGGCTCCATAGAGTAACACCAGCGCCACCAAAAAAAATCACGAACCTGGGACTTGATAGATAAAGTAGATACTTCTATTTAACTTTGTTGTCTGGTACAATGTTTAGCAATAATTTGTATTTAATTGTAACACTTAGTTAAGAGAAGACACTTGCTCCTGACGCACAGGGTTTCCTCGTTCGAAGCAAGGGCTTCAAAATTCACTATGGCAAATTGCATTTCTCAATAAAGATATTTGTTTTTGTACAGACACAAAAAAAAATCATTCTTTAATCCACGGTGGCGCTAAGTTTACTCTTGAGCCCCTTAATTATCTTTTACGGTGTTTTTTATAACATACGATTCCTCTTTAACACTCCTGAAATGCAGTTTAATTAGTATGTCGTAAAAGACCAACTCTGAACTATAAATCTTGAAGAGCGTTTTAAGGAAAGGCTTTTAAAAATATGACTGTTTATGTTCACTATTTATGTGTTAGGTGTACACGGGTAGAACAATGGACTCGGAAGCGAGAGATCCAGGTTCGATTCCCAGTGCGGGCATGTAATATGACTTTGTATATTTTCAAAGTTACGTACATCTGCCAATTTGTAGTAGTAATACCACACGCTAACCGTGAAGGAAAACATCGTGAGGAAACCCGCGGCTTGGTTGGCTCCGCAAGTATTAACTGGTCTTTCCTGTGTGCTAGGCCGACTAACCTGTCTGGATGGTATAGGTGCTGGGCAAGCCTACTCCATCTAAAACAATGTCCCAGCTGCTGCAGCGGCCGAGTGGTCCCTTCACCCATCTAGTCTGGGTAAAGGTGCTACTAGACGCTGCATAAATCATCTCATTACGCAGATGCAAAGGCCAAAGTTTATGTGTTAGGTCTACGTAGATATTTCGGTATATTAGGTGTTTGTATTCGGAGGCTAAGCCGGTATTTTCGCAAAGAAATCCAAGTTGTTTATTTGAGGTGTCACACAGGGCTAAATATGCAAATGGCTGGCCTTGCTAAGCGTACAAAAAACTTAGCTAACACCAACTTATTAGCTAATCTAACTTAAATACAGACAACAACAAAGGGAATGGGACGCGTCAAGATTTAGCTCTTAAGATTAAAAAAAAAATATATAAACATAAACATTTACATGTATGTACATTGCTTCTGGTCCCACACTAGGATACCCTGTGTCGTGGGAACCAGAAACAACGACATCACAAACATATAAACATCCAAGACCTGGGGTTTTTTTTTGTCCCCAGCCGGGATTCGAACCCCGGGACCTCTCGCATGGTATGCAGATGCACTACCGCTGCGCCACCAGGTCGTCAGTTTTGATAGAAAGCGAGTTAGCGATTGGTATGGTTACTATAAATGACCAAATGAAAAAGTAAGGAAATCCAAGTAAATAAATAAATAACTTCCACACAATACAATCCTACAGTCCTAGTTTAGGACCAGGACCTTGCGCTATGGCAACCAGGCAAGGACATCACAAACATGGAAATACATCCAGACTGAGGCCATTCGTATAAATTTTGATGCATGGCGGCTCCCAGCGGGAATCGAACCCACGACCTCCGGAATGGTAATCAGACGTGATACCGCTAGACTAACGAGTCAGTAAAAACAAGTCGGGATTCGAACCCTTGACGCTCTATTTCTATATATGGTCAGGGGTTTACGGTAAACTATTCTTATCTGAATGGAGAACTTGCGTCTAACCTTGACTGGAGTGACATTGCTTTTATACCATAGAAATCATATAAAACCTAGGAAAAATTTAATAATAAAACAAAAAAAATATTCTTTTCTGGGTTTTCGGGGTCACAAAATATGCGAAAAATTAATTTGATCTAATAATATACAACTTTTTAGATTTCATTTTGTTATTGAATTCTGAACGTTTTCCTATAGGGGTGTACAGTACATGCATAAAAACTTTATTTCACGAGATAACTCAAATATTGATAAACGCGTCATACATACATAATTATAAGGCGTTACGTTAGGAAGTAACGTCTTAGTCTAAGGTCGATCTGTACGGCGTGTTTTAGTACCACGTGACTATATTGATTTTTGGACTGGTTATATTACAAAAAGTTTTAGTCGCGGAGAAAAAAAAATATCTCGTTTATTTATATCTTTTAACGTGTCCTCTCCTATTCTATTAAAACATTTTATAGTGCAAGTCCTCCATTCAGCAACGTAACTCCCGATGTAACCACAGATTCAACGCCAAAAGTTGATATTTGTGGGTCATCGCGGTGCGAGTATAAATCCTGTAAATTATTCATAACTTTTGGCGTCTACTCTTCACGCACTCGGAATAATAAGATCCAAATACGATGTTATACAGGGTTTTTAAAAAATGCCTAATTCTAGAAGCGTGTACGAATGACTTTGTTTCCTAAGTTACGTACATAGTAACAATACCACTCGCTAACTGTGAAAGAAAACATTGTAAGGAAACCTGATTGTCTGAGGTGTTTACAAATAGCTTGAAATTACCAATCCACGGTGTGCGCGCGTGGTAATTAATCCCATATATTCTCTCAGAAAGAAGGCATGTGTCCTGCTGTGGGACGTTTAATGGATAATGTTTTCAGTTAGAGTATGGACACGAAAAACATACTTATTTTACGAGCTAATTCAAATATTACTAACTGTTTTATCAATATAAATGAGCCGAAAACGGTGATGTTAGAAGTTGCTAGTGACGCCTCTAGCATCTTTTAACATCAGATTTTGCGGCCCATTTTGTATGGAGCGGTTTTGTATTTAGTGACTAGAATTAATTACTTTACGACATATTATTAGTTGTAAAGGTGATCAAGCGAAAAACAACCCTGTATAGTGGAGATGGGGGTTTAACGAGGCATTGCGAGAAGTGCCTCTGTATCTCTCTGGGAGTGTATGCGCGTGGGTATTGTGCTTTTTGTCACAAGTACATTTTCAGTATTCGTATGACGGAAGAATGAGTTTTGTTTTAACCTCGAATGTATCTCCCACATCGGATTAAAACACGAGTGAATATTTTACGATATCCTCATTTTCATACTGACAAACAATTGCATTATTTTTGTTAGATTTTTTTTATTACGATGATTCTTTTAGGTTTTATTATGAGTTAGCTTTTTCCGGCTGCATCGTCCGCAAGGTCTATGGTTATATGAAATATATGACAAATATTTGGTATATATTCGTTTCCATCGTAATTATAAGATGTTTATATAAAAAAAGTTCGTCAAAATAGGTTAATTATTTTTTCGTGATTTTCAAACAAGCGATACGAAAAACCGACGAACCGACAAATAACAAAAATCTGTGTGTTTTGTTTCTTTTATCGGACGTTTGGTCGGTTTTTTGTCTTATCTTGACGACTTTTAATTTTCAATATTTTCATGAATACGACAGAGCCGGAGATATAGGAACTAAATACTGAACATTTGGAGTATGGAATAGTTTTTTTTGTAAAAACCTTGACACTTCTGTTGCAGGTAAATAAAATTGTTTGAGTATTAGTCTTGCTTGATTGGTGACGACTAAGCAGTTTTCTTCTTTCCGTTTCAGGAAATCGCGGCTATACTCATCAGTTTCGACAAACACAGCGAATGGCAGTCCAAAGAAGTCAAAATACGGTGAGTTTCTCCCATTGATCATTTAAGCTTCGGTCACACACAGCGACTAGTCACTGCGGGTGCACTCGCCGCGATTACTAGTCGCAGCGACAATTCGCTGCCTGCCTGTCACACACAGCGAGTTCTACACGAGAATTTCGACTATCAGTACGCATTCTCAGCGAGTAAAATTTAACATGCTCAATTCTAGTCGCGGCGACTTCAACTCGCGGCGAGTGTATATACTCGCAGCGATTATCCTGTCACACACAGCGAATACTTGCGATTAATCGCTGTGTGTGACCGAAGCATTATGATAAAATTTTATAGTTATTTGACTTCTTCTTCTTTATGTGCCGTCCCCTGTCGGAGGTTCGCGACCAATTCGGCTATCTTGATTTTCGAGGCTGCCAATACAAACAAGGAACTGGTACTCTGTTCGAACTGTAGTCTTAAGTTGTGTAACGAGTATATGAAATGAAACGAGTATACGAGTATATGAAATGAAATGAAATTTATTTGGTAGAATGAAACCTTCTACACTGGTTTTTCTTATATTTAGAGTACTTACATAAGTATTGTAATGTAGTTTAGGTTTCAGAAGTAAGGTTACAGCTTGTATCTAAGCTAGACTCGGTCTGTAATATAGATATCAGCTTCCATCAATATTGTGGTCTGAAGCTACAATACAGTAGAATTAAAGAGAACCGGAATGAAGCTGAAAAAAAGTAGTTGCGATGAAAAAATCAAGAAACTCCGTTTCTTGCGTAAGTTGATACCTACACTACATCCCAGCCATATTGTAGCACTGAACTGGGACTTCTGAGGGGCAAGTTTAAGCAAATTAAAAGTTGTCGCTGTGACTGCCGACTCCTTGTCTTGGCCAAGTTTAAATATTAACTCCTCACCGGGTAGTTACAGAGTCGGACATGTTGTAAGTTTTTAATCTTAACTATAGTTGAAAGCGAATATAAGGTTGGTTTAGTTCGTCTAGTTTTTTCTCGTAAGTTCGATTTTTTATGTATCATATATACGTCCCACTGCAGGGCACAGGGCATTTCTAGCGATTGCGGCATTTATACCGCGTACTATAGAAATACAGCAATATCTGTAAATACTTTCTGCTGTAGATACATTCAAAGTCTTTTAATAAGCAATATTTTTTTAATACTAAAACAGAGTTGTCGTGAGTAAAGAAAATATCGATTTGTCTTGAAATTGTCGGTACCAAAGTAAAGTGAACTGGAGCCTGATTACGCGCACCGAATCCTGTCGGAATCCTGACGTTTGCCATAGCAATTACTATGGAATTTGACAGTTCGACGATTCGAATCATTCAGGATTTGGTGCGCGTAATATAAGGGCAGCACGTCAACCTTAACACGCATGCAATCCACTCAGTGGTAACACATTAATAGATCGTTTGCTTCACTTACAAGAGATTCTGAGTTCGATTCCGATATGTACTGTATAAGAACGTTTATCACTCCTTAGCGCTGTAGGTTGCGTACCTACTTGTAGTCGGTGCAAGCGCACCTTTACAGCGAGGATAGGCAATTCTCTTCTCAACCGTGAGACCGAACCTGGTCGGAAAGAATCATCATCATCACTTTAGGAACTCTACATCAATTGAAGAAGCTTTTGGTGGAATATTTTTACGTTATATCGCCCGAACGTGAACTTCTGCCTCTTAGGAAAAGAATGCAATCTAGCGCCTGTTAAAATAACTGCCAAATATCGAGCCTTTGGGGAACAAATGTAGTAAAAGCCATTTGCGAATTTTACAGGAGAGCGAAAACAAAAATAGTAATAAAAAATGCTTTAAACCTTTTTTCTTTTAAATGACCTATTAATGCAATGATTACAGATATACTATGAGATTCCAACAGCATACTGCGATCGCCAACCCGCCTGCCAAGCGTGGCGATTATGGCAACGCCCCTCATGATTATGAAAACCACGACGGAGGCCTATGTCCTGCAGTGGGCGTCAAATGGCTGATGATGACGATGATGATACTAAAATGTAACGAGTTTTATAGATATTCAACTTTAAATTCAATATCTTTGGTAGTTTAGAAGTTAGCATGGCTTACATTACAAAAAAAAAAAACGTGCATACAATGGCTTTTACAGCAAACTATGTACCTACTAATAGCACTAATAAGTTGCATTGCAATCAATAAAACAATTGCAGTATAAGCCATAAGAAAATGTACTACATTCTCCAAGAATTAAGTAGCATCAGTGTCTTTTACAGCATATTTGAATAAAAAAACTGTGAAGCCTGTTAAAAAATCAAGGTAGTAAACGCCATTTTGTTGCGAATTTGAGGAAACGAAATATACAGGTTGAAAAAGCTTAAAAAACTGAGCAAGACTGCATTCAAAGTACGACATTTCATCTTCAAATGGTCGATATTTTGATTGCCAGCAAATACATTTCATTCCATGAACAGAAGTAATGAATTTGTTTTCATAGTTATTCATTCAATGATTCAATGCCAGTCATTAGAATGATTCTACGTTGAAAAAGGTGGTGTCGTAGTTTTTGTTATTTTATCTCGTGCACGTGGGTGCTACTAATTAAATATAAAAACCGGCCAAGTGCTAGTCGGACTCGCGCATGAAGGGTTCCGTACCATTAACTATCCAAAATTTGAATTTTTCAAGCATCTACATGTTGCCGTTATTAATATCGAGCAAAAAATGGCAAAGAAATGACGTTTATTGTATGGGAGGCCCCCTTAAATATTTATTATATTCTGTTTTAATACTTGTTGTTATAGCGGCAACAGAAATACATGATCTGTAAAAATTTCAACTGTCTAACTATCACTGTCCATGAGATACAGCCTGGTGACAGACGGACGGACAGATAGCGGAGTCTTAGTAATAGGGTCATTTACCCTTTGGGTACGTAACCCTAAAAATGGTAACATGAGATACCTCGGGACCACTTTTGGCAGCTACCAAGCCTCGAAATTTTGACACTTTTTGGTTTCTCCCTCGTAACTTCTACAGGGTGCAATTTGGGTTAAGTTAGGACCAGGATAAATGATTGTGTCGTGTGGAAGTTATTGTCAGCGACGCCTTAGGACTTAAATACCTACCTGTTAACAGTGGAACTTTTTTTTTAATTTGACTAATTTACTAGTACGGAAATTCGCTTGGCCATCTAGATACACATGAAGGTTTCATACCATAGGTATGAAACCTTCATGTGATGACGTCACTGTAAAAAAGAAAGGGAGGCGCCATCTTGGCTTATCGTTTTTTGGCGGGAAGGACGTAGTTGTAATTTTGTAAAGAAAATTACTCGAGTACCTAATAATCTTGTCATCTTCTGCGGATTATTCACTGTAATAATGCTAACTAATTAACGATGTGACAAGTATAAATATATTAATGTGAGAATGTCTTTAAGTATTTTATTTCAAATAGGGACCTCCGCCACTATTTCCATACTCAAACATAGGAAAATAAGGGCGTGTCCCTTTACATTATTATTATTATTAAAGCTATTAAGCTATTGACTGTACCAAATGTAAAAAGCCATTCAATAACAAAGCAATTTTTCAAAAAAGAATCGCAAGAATGAGCTTTGAAAATAGACGCCCAATATCTCAGGTGAACTTAAACCTAAAGAGAGCGGGTAGTTCATAAATATTTCGGATTACTCGTGAAGTTGCTTCGCCAGTTTTCAGAATAGCCCAAGTTTATTTCCTTTAGGGGCTTTAATGTGCCTTAAGCGGGATACCGGAAAAGTTGTCTAATTTCTGTGGTTCCCGGGTACGTTCCCGGGGCTGAGTAGTAACGAAACTTATTGGTGTCGTTTCTTGAATACTTAATTTGAGAATGAGCGGTTTCAGTCCGACGACCGTTGAAGTAGCTTTCTGCGATGCCCAGTTGAGGGCGTAATACCAAGTATGAGTATTTCTTCATGAATCGCAATATTCATACATAGTTATGCATTTAACGGGTATAATTTATGATTAAACGAACTTCTGAAGTGAAGTTCTATCATAATTATACGAAGCGCCTCGTCCGAAGAGATTAGTAACTGAAAAAGAAGTATTATTAGTATTTAACCACATGTAGTTACACGTAAGTGACACCACTCTGCACTTTAGTTGAGAGAAAAATTGGATAGTTTGATATATTTTCGAAACTAGATTTTTTATTTTTGCAAGCGGGTATTTTGGTTTTCTTTCGTCTGCGCTGCACCGGCCTGCCTTTGCTACGTCATTCAGTTTAGAGTATTTATTGACCTCATTGATTATTTATTTTTCGATATTATCATTTGGGAGTAATTGTTGGGCGGGAGGGGGTTACTAATCTCTTCGGACGAGGCGCTTCGTATAATTATGATAGAACTTCACTTCAGAAGTTCGTTTAATCATAAATTATACTCGCGCCTCGTCCTCTAGATTAGTAACTGAAAAAGAAGTATTATTAGTATTTAACCACATGTAGACTTTGAGAGTGTGTCGGAAAAATAATGATCAATGACACACGATTAATACTTGTAAATTAACAGTTTCGTTTATTTAACGAAAAGGAAATAAAAAGAAACAATACAATAGCGTCTTCGCGTCTTCTGTAACTAGAATGTAAATTATTATTATTATTATAGCTACAACTGTCACAAATTAGATTATATTCAATCAGATAAATAGTAAAACATTATTGCAAAACAATTCTATGAACCTCTAAAAACTTGATTGTTCGATTTAATAATAATATGAAATCATAAATCATAATTAAGTATCTTAGTTTCCACCATCAATAACAGCTTGTTCTAATGACAAATTGTTGCCCATATCAATAGATCTATTATAGAATTTCGCAAATGTGTTTGAGCCTTCGCTCCAACCTGCTGTGTTGCGGATTGTATCAATGTTCACACCGAGGGCGTAGGCCCGCGATGTGGCCGCATGTCGTGTACTGTGAGCCGAAAAAATTGTGGTATCTATACCACTGTCTTTTAACGTAAGTTTAATCCAGCGGCTCAATGTTTGACTACCAACAGCATTATGAGGTTTCTTAAAGGCTATGAACAAGACTGCAGCTCGTCGTTTTATTTATGTAAGCAAGCAAAGTTTTAGCGGGACAAACTGAAGGTTTGTTCGTAAAGTAGAATAATGATAGAACAGGTTGTTTACTTCCTGGTCTAGATGTTTTATGATGTCCGGAATTTTAATATTTATACGGTCATTGCAAGTTATGATGTTATGTACTTTAATGGTTCCAAATGTCTGAACACGATGTGCAGTTGCAAGAGCCAATAGTGTAATAGCTTTTTTTGATAGTTGTTCTAACGTAAGGTCTTCGTTAGGATATAACGTACTTAAATGATTTAAGACCAGATTCGTATCCCAGGTTAAGTTATACTTGGGTAAAGGTGCCCTGAGGCGAAAAACTCCCTTAAAGAATCTCTGCAGTCTATCGTCTTTTGACATGTTTGGGCCTAAAAGTAAAGAAAGAGCTCCTCTACAGGAATTCAAGGTGCCATAACGATAACCATCATTAAACAGCTGTGTTAGAAAATAGATAAAATTAGGAACTGATGCATTGTAAATATCAACAGCGTACCCGTTACAAAAATCCCACCATTTTTTAAGGCATACGTCGTACTGTTTTATTGAGTTTCGTGATAACGACGCTAGCATTATGTCTAATGAGGCAGCTGGCAAGCTCCGTCTTGATAGTGCTTCCCTGACAAGATGCCTGCAACCAGGGTAAGCGAGTTGCGTATCTGGGAGCTGGAATGAGATATTAACGCATCACTTGATGGGGGGAAGCTGACAGTATTTGAAATGAGTAAGTCTGTAAACAGTGGGTACCATGGTTGGGAGGGCCAAAAAAGGTACGACCACTATGCCTTGTGCTTTGTCTTTGATAATTTTTCGGAGGACCTTTAGTACCATAGAAAAAGGGGGGAAAGCATAAAATAAATAGTTTGACCAGGAAACAGTAAATGAATCAATTGCAATGGCGTCTGGATCCCTCTGCCATGAGATATAATCCACACATTTTTTATTTATTCGGCTTGCGAATAGATCAATGTTAGGTTCGCCGAATTGCTGAACTGAGACTGAAAGGCCCAGGTGTCCAGTTCCCATTCTATGTCCGGGTGAGTTCTTCTCGACTCAGCGTCAGCAATGTTATTATCAGTTGATTTAATGTACGATGCGAAAATAAAAAGTTTACGAATTTCGCACCATTGCCAAATTTCTCGGGTTATTTGTGTGAGATGAGGGAACTGGACACCTCCCATCCTATTTATATATGAAATTGCAGTGGAGTTATCTATACGCATAAGTATTTGACACTCATAAAAATCTTGTGCAAACACTTTCAGAGCGATAAACGCGGCCAAGAGCTCAAGATAATTAATATGTCGTTCTTTTTCCGTAATAGACCACTGTCCACTTGCGGTTTCGCCGTTGCAGGCCGCCCCCCACCCCGTAGTTGAGGCGTCAGAAAATATTTCTATAACGTAATCGTCAGTACGAATACGATGAACAGAGGATTCGATATTACGCAACCACCAATTAATGTCGACTTTAATCGAGTCAGGAAGGGTCACAAAACGGTCGTAATCATCGTTATGTTTCAAACAGAGATATTTGCATCGTTCTAGCTCCTTGGTATATACCATATTCTATAGCTGGGCACGCTGAGACTAGCAACCCTACCAACTGAGCTAGTTTTCTAACTTTACATTTGGTTAGGACAACAAAGTCTGAGAGCTCTTTTTTTATTCGCAGTCTCTTTTCCGCGGGTAGGCTTAAGAGGTATTCATGTGAGCTTATAATCATACCTAAAAATTTACAGGTTGTTGAAGGCTGAAAAACACTTTTTTCCTCATTGATGATGAGGCCTAGTGCAACAAGTAAGTTCTTAGTTATGTTAATGTTGTCTAGACACTTTTGATATGACTTTCCGAATAACAGCCAGTCATCAAGGTACAGGGTCGATAAAAGACCTGCGGTGCGCAACAATTTAGCGACTGGTTTCATAATTTTAGTGAAAACATAAGGGGCAGTGTTAAGACCAAATGGTAAAACACGAAATTCATAAAGTTTGTTATCAAAAATAAACCGTAGATATTTTCTAGATTCTTCATGAATATTAATTAAAAAATATGCGTCTTTTAGATCTAAAGTTGCCATAAGGCAATCTGGAGTAACTAACTTTAGGGCTGTTCGTAAATCTTCCAGTTTAAAGTGGTCCGTTTTTATGAATTTGTTAAAACTTTTTAGGTTAAGAATGAACCTCATTTTGCCATTGGGTTTCGGAGTGAGGAATATACTTGATATATATTGGCCTTCACAAGGCTCGACTTCGGTTATTGCCCCTATAGTTTTAAGATTTTCAATTGCATTAAAAAAGTGATGTTTTTCAGATTCTAAGTGTCTTGATATTGGCACAAATTGTTGGCTCACTGGAAATGGGGTTTGTATCTTATAACCTTTAATCCATGATAAGATAGTATGATCATTTGTAATTAGGGACCATTGCCTAATAAAGTGAGCTAAACGGCCAGCGTACTTAACTGTATCTAGAAGCGGCGGCGAGGAGCTTGGCCCGGCGGCGGATGATGATAAGACGGTCTCGATGAGTACGCGTGCGGTGGCGGCGGCGGCGGGGGTTGCGGGGGTAGCGGGCGCGAGGCTGCAGGTGCGCGGCTCCTCGGCCACTGCTGTGGGGTCCCCTGCGACCTGCGTGCGGGGGGAGGAGCTCGCCGGTTTAAATTCTTTACAAACGGTGTTTTTGGTTTGGTCGCCATATTCTTGTTACCAAAATCAGCTTTTAGGTCCACGCCAGACTTATTAACAGCTTTGGCTGATTTCAATGTCTCGGCAAGCCCTTCGCCGAATAAACAAGAGTCAATTTTAGCTTGCACGATATGATCTTTCATATCTTTTTTGAGTCCAAACAAAATGAAGTTTCGCCTTGTAACGGAATCTCCATGTTGAATATCACAGAGGATTCGGCTTGCATCCATAAGTTTTTGTAATGCGTCGTTGTTTTTATTCCCGGAATTGAGGTGCATAGTTATGACCTCAGATAAACAGGAAATTGCACTTGCCATCTGTTTTTGCTTTGTTTCAATTCCCTTGTCCCGTTTCGCAAGATTGTCTGGAATGGCTGCTTTTATCTCCGGGTTAATCTTTGGAGCATCGATATTTTTACAATTACCTGGCGTCAGGTATTTAGATACAAGCTCTTTACGTATTTCTTTATCAAGACCCTCTGTAGCCACGTATTGAAGACGGTTAGCTAGCTCAAGTCGTATGTCCGGTCCATATTTTACGGAAGATGTAGGATCTTCACCGAGTATTTGCAGAATGTCCGTATCTAATTCAGGCTCTTTTTCAAGCGCAGCAGAGGTCGACGGTGATGGCACCAGCGGAATATTCGTAGCCTCAGATGATGTCCTGGGACATTCCTGTGTTGGTTGAGGTATTAGAGACTGTGCCACAGGTGTAGGAGACTTATCTTGAGTGGTTAACTCTTGAGAATCGAGGATTTCGATTTCAGGATCGGGAACCTCAGGTAACCAGTCATCGGGTTTCAGAACCGAGTCTTCTGGAAGTGGACACAATAATCAAGATAGATAAGTTTGTCGTAAGTAAATACCTACATTGTAGTATAATACTAAGATGTGTTTCAAGATAGCCCCAATGACTGCTCAGGTACACACTTATTGGTTCATAACGTAAATACGTTATAATACTACGTTTCTATTCCTGTCTATAGAGGCAATACAGTAGGTATCGATAGATATCCGTCAAAAAAGGTTAGGTAGCAATCCCCATTGGATTTAACGCCAACCGTGGTTTGAATGTGTGAAGTAGTCCCAATGACATACCTCGAGTACATTCATAGTAAGTGTGATAGTAATAACTACGGAAAAAACTCAATACTCGACCTTAAGCTAAGCGCGATAAGGATTACTGCTTAAAAAGCATGAGTTTCGTCGAATGTAAACATTGCAACAGGGTAGACATACCTGGTTCGTGAACCAAATCTATGGCGGTGTCCGGTGCCGGTGACTTTGATGACGAATTTTCATCACTACTACTTCTATGTTTCCTTAATTTACGTTCTAATTTACGCAATTTCTTTCTCAATTGCGAAACATCTTCTTCGTAGTTCTTCGAACGCTTTCTTTTCGGCATTTTCTACTCACTTTCAATTTCAATCGACACGAGAAAAAAAAGTGACTAGAGTGGTAACGCACTTGAATGTGAATGACGTAGCAAAGGCAGGCCGGTGCAGCGCAGACGAAAGAAAACCAAAATACCCGCTTGCAAAAATAAAAAATCTAGTTTCGAAAATATATCAAACTATCCAATTTTTCTCTCAACTAAAGTGCAGAGTGGTGTCACTTACGTGTAACTACATGTGGTTAAATACTAATAATACTTCTTTTTCAGTTACTAATCTAGAGGACGAGGCGCGAGTATAATCGCGATTGTTTGATCATACATGGTGATGGATTGAACGGGTCTAATCGCGATTGTTTGATCATACATAGTAATGTATTGAACGGGTCATTGTTTGATCATACATAGTTATGCATTGAACGGGTCTAATCGCGATTGTTTGATCACACATAGTTATGCAATTAACGGGCGTAATCGCGACTGTTTGCTCATACACAGTTGTGCATTTAACGGGTCTAATCGTGATTATTTTACACGTTTACATTCTATCACATACTAGTACTTGTACTAATGTATTATTCTTAACATGATTTGAGAAAAGATGTACAGAGCGGATTATTATTTCACTGTCTTTTTCTCCACTACAACTCGACCTGAAGACAGCGGATGAGATTGTACGTTGACATTCAACTAACACAATGTATTTTTCTTACGTTGAAATAAATTTTTGATTTCCGATTTCCATACCGCTGACCGTCCGTCCATCCGTCCGTCTGTCACCAGGCTATATCTCATTGACCGCGATAGTTAGGCAGTTAAAATTTTTACAGATGATGTGTTTCTGTTGCCGCTATAATAAAAAATACTAAAAAAAGAATAAAATAAATATTTAAGGGGGGCTCCCATACAACAAACGTGATTTTTTGCCGTTTTTGGCTCGATATCAAGAACGGCAATAGGTAGACGCTTAAAATATTCAAATGTTGTATAGATAATGTTACGGAACCCTTCGTGGGTGAGCCCGACTTGCACTTGGCCGGTTTTTTAATACATCCCCGAACGACGTACCTACTGAGCTCTGTACGTCTGGTGCAACCTTTGGCAACAATTAGCAAACTTGTCACGCTTATTGGCGAATCCTTTCACTATTATAGCAAACCTCATTTGCAATCGATAAGCTAAGAGAAGAATTAAAATCCGTCCACAGATACCTATCAAATAAGCAAAAGGAATAAAACTCTTCCTTGCCGTTAAACTCTGCGCGCTTAACTTTATAACCTAATATTTCCGGGAACGAATTAACCAATCAGTCGTTGCCAAAAAACTCTTGCCACGGCAGAGCTTCCCGGTGCATCGATCGCGGACCGAATCGAATGCTGTAATCGAATTGGTTCTCATTCGATTACGGGTCGGAAAATCGCCGCTCTATTTTGTTAAGTTTAATATTGAAAAGGTTTTTTGTTATCCTAGGTGTGCTGCGACTTCGTTAGAGTATGATTGTGGTGTACTATGTGTTGAGCGAATCAGCTTGGACGAGCCCAAACTTTTGTTTTGTGTAGCCTATTATATACGTCTCACTGTAAGGCACAGGCCTTCTCTCAGAGAGAGAGAGAGAGAGAGAGAGTGAGAGAGAGAGTATAAGCATAATTACCATGCGTGCTAAACGCGGACTGGCAATTTCAAGCGCTGAGGTATGTGAATACCTCAGTCACTTAGGTTTCCTCACGATACCTTCCTTCACAGTTAGCGAGTGGTAGGTTTGTTACTAAAACTTCACAAATGTATGTAACGAAAGCAAAGTCATTGGTACATACCGGGCTTATAATTATAACCCACGACCTCTCGAATGGGTTTTACCGCCAAAAATTATGAAAATTTTAATTTTCAGGTGGATCTTTCAAGTATTTTACTTTTGCACTTGTTCTCTAGCTCGAATGGTAAGTTTATTTTCAAAAGTCGTAAAATATAAGTTTTTGTAACTGACTAACCCCCGGTTTCTCGTACACTAACAATCTCTTAATCTTCTGAAAGAAAAAAAGAATTGGCAAATGTTAATAGTGGATTAACCGATCGTTAGCTTACGAGAAAATGGGGGTAACTCTAACTGATGAGTTTTAGGAATTGACTGCCTCGTTGGTCTAGCGGTATCACGTGTGATTACCATGCCAGAGGTCTCGGGTTTGATTACCGACTGTGGACCGCCGTACATTTGTACAAATGGCCTGAGCCTGGGCCTATTTTCATGTTTATGATATCCTTGTTTGGTTACCATAGCACAGGGTATCCTAGTTTGGGACCAAGACAAGCGATTGCGTGCGTGAAAGTTATTCATTTATTTGATTTCGTATTTTAGATGCAACCTTGTACACAGACCTACTTTGTAAATATACATTTTGGAAAGGAGAGAATCCTAGAGGCTTATCTGAAAAAACTTTCCTAAGACTAAAACCCTTCACTTCTATTTGCCAGTATCAAGTTATCGAAATTAGCATTAAAAGCTAACGTTCGTGCTGCAACAATGGGCCCTGTTAACAATACGTATAAAGGCGACAATCCCGTGCCAGGCCCGCCCCTGTTTAATTTGTTGAACTTACTTTACTACCATTGTAATGTTCCAATTTATTGCTATACTTGTGACCCCTAAATCAAAGAGTAAAGAGCATAGAACGACAGTTTGTAACACGCATATTAGCTCTTAGCGGGAACATTTTTCACTTGACCTAAATCGCGTAGAGGTTTTGTTCGAAAGATTTTGAAATAGAATTGTTTTATTATACTGTTTTTATTAAAAGCGGTGGTAGCCTAGTGTGTAGAACATTGGACGCGGAAGCGGGATACCCAGGTTCGATTCCCAGTGCGGGCATGTACCTATGACTTTTCTTTCTAAGTTATGTACATTTGTGAAGTTATAGTAGCAATACGTCGTGAGGAAACCTGGGTGTCTGAGCTATTCACATACCTCAGCGCTTGAAATCGCCAATCCGCGGTGGGCACCGCGTGGTGATTAAGCTCGTACTCTCTATCTGAGAGAAGGTCTATGCCCTACAGTGCGACGTGTATAGGCTGCTTATGATGACTGTTTTAACTGGCGGACATAATATCTTAGACTGAATAAGGCAAGGTTTCTCAAAGTCGGGTACGCGAACCCCTAGTGGTTCCCCATTCGACGGCAGTGGGTTCGCGACATAGATACATACATAAACTCGCGCCTGTATCCCAGAGGGGTAGGCAGATAGCAGGGGCTGCCACTCGCCACGATCCTGACAGATCACTTTCGCGTCCTCGACATTCATTAGTCGTTGCATGCACGCACGCCGGTTTCGGATACTTTTTATCTTGCCCTTTGCTAATACCCTGGCCGGCCCCGGCAAGATTTACATAATGCTTTGTATTTTCATGCGGTCTTTTTTTTACAAATTTTCTGAACTTAATTTATAGGACAGGTGGATCTACCGATTTTCCTTTTTCAAATCTTCCAATTTCTACCAATTTTTATAGTTGTAACAGATAAACTATAAAAATTGATAGAAATTGGATGATTTGAAAAAGGAAAATCGGATTTAGATTTTTCTTTTATTGTTACTTACACTTGTGGGGTTAGGGGTTCACTGTCATCTAGAAACTATAACCTGTAGAATTCTAGACGAGTCCTTCAGCCCGCTTCTTCCCGACGCACTGAATGGAGAACTTACACTAAAAAATTTTTAATAGAATAGGAGAGAACACGTTAAAAGATAAATAAACGTGACATTTTTTTCGTGCTATAACCAGTCGAAAAGTCAATATAATCACGTGGTACTAAAACGCGCTGTAGGTACAAAGCGACCTTATACCATGACGTCACTCCCTAACGTAACGCTTATAATGTATGAAGCGTTTACGAATATATGAGTTATCTCGCAAAATAATGTTTTATACATGTACACCTTTATAAGAAAACGTTCAGAATTCAATGACAAGATGAAATCTAATAAGATTTATGTTATTGGAGTAACTTAATTTTTCACATATTTTGTGACCCCGATAAACCCGAAAAAAATATTTTTATTGTTTTATTCTTAAATTTTTCCAAGGTTTTCATATGATTTTTATGGTATGAAAGCAATGTCACTCCAATCTAAGTTAGACGCAAGTTCCCCAGTGCGTGCGTAGTTTAACTGTTGTCAAGAAAAGGTGTACAGATTATATATCGTTGGATAGCTTATAAAACGGCCTTCATTTTGAAAGGAATGGACTGTCACGATATTTATTTCATGACTGCATGACGTTCATAACTTCCTCGTTCGTCTAGCTAGCGGTATGACGTCTGATTACCATGCCGGAGTCCGTGGGTTCGATTCCCACTTGGGTCGCGTTCCTCAGTCTAGGTGTGTTTCTATGTTTTCCCGCAGCACAGGCTGAGCGACTGTCCGATTGCCAAGTTTTTTCTACTTCAGAACTTGTTTAAAATAAAATATAAGCAATTAAGTTTCTAATTAGTCTGTAAGTTAAGCTTAACACATCTGTCTTATTGGCAATAAGTGGTTATTAATTCATTCATTCATTCATGTTAGTGATGTCCTTGCCTGGTTACTATATAACAGGGTATCCTAGTTTGGGAACGGGGCAGGTAATTGTGTTGTGTGGAAATTATTTATTTGATCCAAAGTTTCTCCAATCTTGACTTCTGTTGCTTGTCACTAAGCCCAAGTAATATCGTGGCTTACAAACATAACTCTCGGCGTGGAATGGAAGGATCACTTTTAGTTTCCTGATCGTTGAATATTTTCAATTGTTTCGATATTTTCGTCAAAAAATAAGCAATCAATTTTTAGACTGAAGTAGTGGATTGCTTTTTCTATTGGATCGCGGAATATTTTCAATTGAACTGAATGGTTTTGCTTTTGTAATTTAAAGGGCCTATCCCGAGCTAACTAGTGCGCTAGCTATCAAAGGAAAAAAATCAGTTGCTTTCTTTCCATTGTTTTTAATACGTTTTGCAAAAAGTGAACATCAGAAATAGTATCATTGTGATTGTTGAAGACTCTTGGAATCATAATTTTGATTTTTTATATTTTTCCTTTTATTCACTTTTACTCTCTCGGTGGTAGCCTAGTGGTTAGAACATCGGACTCGGAAGCGAGAGACCCAGGTTCGATCCCCAGTGCGGGCATATACCTATGACTTGGTTTTCTAAGTTATGTACATTTGTGAAGTTATAGTAGCAATACCACTCGCTAACGGTGAAGGAAAACATCGTGAGGAAACCTGAGTGTCTGAGCTATTCACGTACCTCAGCGCTTGAAATCGCCAATCCGCGGTGGGCACGCGTGGCGATTAAGCCCACACTCTCTCTGAGAGAAGGCCTGTGCCCTACAGTGGGACGTATATAGGCTGCTTATGTACTCTATCGTGTCACTCATCTTTGTAATATTGTTGCTGTCACCTCCTCATGGGCCATTTGTTCTGCTATGTTACTATTATGCTGCATTTTACCCGTTTTCATTTGTTTTCTTCAATTATACAGTCAACTCGTCAGTGATAGTATAGTTATTTTTATAATAGCTATCATCATCGTCATCAGCCATTTTACGCCCACTGCAGGATACAGGCCTCTCTCATGGTTTTCCCTAACCATAAATGGTTTTGCCATAATCGCCACGCTTAGCAGGCGGGTTGGCGATCGCAGTATGCGGTTGGAATCTCAGGAAGACGCTGCTGCCCGTCTCCTGGTAATTTGTGTCATTACTCGCTTTCTACGACATCCACGGAATGAAATGGACTGACGCTATTCTTAATCCGGCACCACACGGATAATAGCTATAACAATGATAGTTATTTTTAGGACCTGTAGCCTAGAACCTAGTGTTAATAACGTAGAACTTTATAGCGATTTCCGCATAAAACGGCGGTTTTTTTGCAAAAAATATTTGAGACGTCATCGGTTCTTGGACCTGAATTCTAATACAATAATAATAGCAAACCGTGATGTTCACTATTCACTCTACAAATAGGAACGTAAAAGAGGTTACGAGTATTCTTTTCCATTAGTGACGCTAGTTAGTTCTGGGGAGCCTCTTAAATGAAAAGCGACGCTCAACTTCAGTAGACGTAGACCTGGGGCCTGTTTCACAGAAGTACAATTCATGGTTTACTATGACAGTCCAATTCACAGATTAACAAGTAGAAAGACTGCTGCGCAATGTAAATATAATTGTCAGTATAAATTACGAATTGTAGTTTTATAAAACTTGTCCTAGGGTGTCACATCATGTTCTGGATTAAGGCTGTGTTCTCTGAGCGCTCGGATTTGTATGGGACTTATTGCGCTGCGCGAGCGAATAGTTAGAGGAAAAGTAGGCATTTTACCCTATTAATAAAATTTTGACGACCGACGTCACTAACATAATATTCAGTCATAGTCATTTCGTTATATTTTTTATTATTCAAAACTCGGTATAGCTCAAATGAAACCATATCTAGTGATATGGTGTAGACTTATGTTCGCGATTTTGTTTGATGCTATAAAGTTTAAAAAACATAAAAATAATTGCCGACGGCCGACATTGAAAAGTATTATATATTTTTTTCAAATGTTAAATACTTACTGTTACAGAGTAAAATGTATTAACACCTGATTTCGGGGTAATTTCGGAGAACCCAGCCTTAAACTTAATTCACGTGTGGACATAGTCGGACTCTGATGGTTTAAGGTGCTCTAAACGACACGCAAACACGCGAGCGAGGCTCGGCGCGTGATTCAGCGTGCCACGCGCCGTTTAACAACCTACGCTCGGCGCGGCTCGGTAATGTTCGTACGATCCATCGCTTGTCGGTTTATACATGCCTTGCGCGTGTTTATACTGTGTATACGAGTAGGCTTGCGTTCGAATTTAACCGAGCCGCGTCTTCACGGATGGCGCGGCTCGCGTGGGACTGTGCTACCCCGCGCCGTTTAATCGCACCTTTAGATTGATACTATAATTTTACTTTACTTAAACAAAAAAAGTTGCACAAACAATCTTTATTTAGCATAATGGTTACCAGAACCTTGACAAATCCCCAACGTAGGCCCTATAAATCAACTTTTGGAGCCTGAAACTTTTAGTGGTTTAAAATAACAAAGTTTCGTGATGTTTTATTCAAATTATAATGTAGGACATATTTAAGCCAAAACGTAGTATTTTCATCGGCTATGTCTTGCCGAAAGCTTAAATACTTCAGGAAACAATTTTAGGTTTTCCAGCGAATAATGTGTCGCGGTTGCGAAGTTTTGGGGGCGCCGAAATTGGCGCTATTTTATGATGACAATAACCTATGAAGTTATGACTCTTTAGTTCATAAAAGTACAAGGATGAGGCATAGAAGGTTGTTTTGTTAAAAGCGCGGCATACCTATCTTTGATATATAAACAGAAGTTTACGTAGAAGGAAGTTTACTTACGAACAAAAACTTTGTTAAGCGGTGGGCACAGATAGATAAATATTATTTTTGTCAATCTTTGCCTAGTGGGTAGAACATTGGACTCCGTAGCGAGAGAATCAAATTCGATTCTCAGTGCGGGCATGTACCTCTGTTTTCTAGGTTATGTACATTTGTGAAGTTACAGTAGCAATACCACACGCTAACGGTGAAGGGAAACATCGTGAGGAAACCTGAGTGTCTGAGGTATTCACATACCTCAGCGCTTAAAATCGCCAATCCGCGGTGGGCAAGCGTGGTGATTAAACGCATACTCTCTCCCTGAGAGAAGGCCTGTGCCCTACTGTGGGACTTATAAAGGCTGTTTATGTTATGTCAATCTTTGCACTATGGGAAAATATGTAGCAATAATATTTCTATTTCACACAGTGAAAAAGTTGTTACACTTCCATAAATCAATTAAAAATACAAAAAAATATTCCGTCGCTATAAATTGGTAAACAACTTGTTGCCTCTAACAATCAAGCTTGCCTAACAAGCCTGTTTAGCAAACAGACCATTTTTGGCGAATATTACATTTTCACGACTGCGTAATTCACTAAAAAAGTTAACAAAATAAATCTATCCAAGACGAAATAAAAATGGTTGTATGCTACACACAATCCTTTTTGGTATACTATTTGACAAACATGTCTGGTGTTACTTGAAATGACAGGACACGCAATAGTTTGATTAGAGAACGTTGTGGACTGACAGAGGATGTAGTGACTAGAATTGAGAAAGGAATGTTAAAGAATAGAGGAAAGATTGACGAAACAAATATATTTAGCGGTTGTGGGTAGAAGGGCCAGTAAAGGACGTCCCATATGGACATACTTCGACCAAATAGGGGATGTATTAGCAAACAGCAATATAAAAAGTACCCAAAACTGGCGTTCGTGCATGCAACGACTAATGAATGTTGCGGAAGCGAAAGTGACTTGTCAGAATCGTGGCAAGTGGCAGGCCCTGGTCTCTGCCTACCCCTCTGCGATACAGGTATGAGTTTATGTTTATATGTATGTGTATACTACACAAGTACCTCCTATGGCATGTCGATCAATTTCTGGCAGCAGTTCGCGGTGTTGTGACAAAAAACATTAAATTGAAGATTTTGTAGAGCGGGTGAAATATCAATCAAAACAAACTCGCCGACCTAGGTGACCTAACCCGTAAAACGCTTTTTGTTTAAAAAAACATCGTCTCGCTAATACCGATTCACTCGTTAAAAATATCGAATGCAAATAGTTGGCATAAATATTCACCAGGCCACTGTCACGGGCTCTTAACACAAAATAGCAACGATTAGAATGTCAACTCGGCATCCACTAGAATATAAATATATATATCCACTAACATACAAGTATGTACAGGTATATACAGCGTAATAGAAAAAAATTGGTTGTACTTTGGATATCGTAAACGTTTGCAAGGAATAGGGTTTATTATCTGCGATCAAAATAGATAAAGATGTATTATAATAGGCTCGAAGAATTGCTCAGTTGAAGTGGCAAGCACATAACTCGAAGAACTGATGGCCATTGGGGCGAAAAAATCTGACCTGGCGACCGCGGACCGGACGACGCGGTGTGGGAAGGCCCCCCCCCACCTTCTTACGCTGGCGGGGAGTCGCTGGATGCGGGCGGCACAAGACCGGGAAGCTTGGAAAACTACGATGGAGGCCTATGTTTTGCTGTGGGCGTCAAATGGCTGATGATGATGATGATGATATTATAATAAACGCAGACCTCAATCAAGTAGAGTAGAGACGGAGTTCGCTTCGGTAGCTCGCTACATACTCGTATTATATGATTGTAAATTGAGTGAAGTGAAAAGAAAAAATACATGAGTCGGAATTTGTACTAACACTAGCATTTGCTAACGATGAAAGGGAACAATGTGAGGAAACCTGAGTTTCCTTATTACAAACGTTTACTTATTCTAAGCATTAACGGTTTTATTTATAAAATACGACCCCTCTAAAACACTCCTCAGAGGCAGTTTATTAAATCGGTGCTTACGTTTTTCTCTTTACCACATACTATTTAAACTGTATCTGAGGAGTGTTTAAGAAATGTTTAAGAAAAACAATTTTTTACATGTTTGGGACTTTATAATTTTGATAATACTCGTTGGTTGAACATTCATATTTATTGTGGAGGTAACTTATCTGGGTACTTATAGGTATTTATACAGATAAAGAGTGTAAGAAACGGTATAATGAGATATTTTTGTAATAAATTGTATGTGCATAGACCATAAGTAATGCACAGATTTTTAATTGATATCAGATTTCTGCAAAACCAAATTAATACCTCTCAGTTTATTAATATGATATATTTTTTATGTTCGTAGATAAGGCATCAATATGCCTTAGTAACAAAAAATCATGTTTTATTTTTGAAAACGCATTATAAAATATAAAGACATTATAAATAAGTAACAATATCGATTTGAGAATATTTTTTGAATTTTCCGCCAATTTCTCAGGTTACGGTTTCGTTTGCCAGACTCTATGAGCGATACCAAACCGTTTGAAACCTGAGGTTCTTGTCGATTTTTTTTATGGTCTTTATTTGTACTGTGAATGAAGCGCCATTTGCACGATTTATGATAGGCTGGCTGAGGAGAAGGTCCTCATATGACGAGAAACTAAGATTGAAAAAAAAAAAATTATAAAGAAATAAGAACATAATTTTCCATGAATTTTCGATGTACAAATCTTGTCTCGACACTCGACACGGGAATATTCTCTAGGAAAATTCTCCCCGGCCCATTTCTAATTCCAGCCACAATCCTATCTCACTGTTGGAACTTCTGGAGTGCATATTTAGTGTCACCGGGTCGTCGGTATCGAATACGATTCTTAATAGCTGGAGAATCGATTCGGGCGCAGATTGTGCGCCGATGTCGCCGGGATTTGCTTTGGAAATGGCGCGTTTTTGCCGGGACGCTGCTAATTGTTTCAATTAGTGTTTCTTTGGGCGAATACTTTACTGTTTATTTAACCACTCGTCTGCCGCGACACAGATCTGTGTCCAACTTAGTATGGGCCACCTATACGTTGCGTTCCGCGAGGGCAGTTCAGGAGTTAAGGAGAAAAAACAGAATTGACAAACTTATAGCATAAAAAATATTAGAGTCAATATAGTACATTTTGCCAATTCCCCAGCATTTCCCACAGATAGGTTTTTATAAATTTACAACATTCGTTCACTTTATGTATTTAAGCAATAGAATTTGTTTATATAAGAGAATACTCTTATATAAACAAATTCTGGCTAGTTGGAGCTAGTAAATTATTAAATAAATTTATTTTATTTACAATCTTAAGATGATCGTTTATCTTCCATCGCCGTACATTTAGTAAATTAATTAAAAATGGATTTTATAAAATTTTCACTGCACTTTCCTACACTTTGCTATGTTTTCGATTTTTTTTAATGCTTACCTGTCATTTAGTGAAATAACAAGTTTTAGCATTTATTAATGACACACGATGCTCATACATAGTTATACGTTTAGCGGGTCTAATTTAAAGTATAATTAAGTTTCCTCAATAAATAATTGCTATTGGGCCCGTTAAATATACTCTTAATTAACTACAACGAGTTTTGTCAAGTGTTTGTCGAGTGTTTTAAAACAGAACTGAGATAGTATTTTATTTATTTATTTTATTTTATTTATTTAACAGAAATAAGGTCCCTATTACATGTGAACTACTATTATTACAGCGGTCACCCGAAATAGTTCATTTGAATATCTTATAATCTTTATTGCATACTGTGTGATATATCCTACATGACCACCATTAACTATGATAACATTACATAATATAAACTCACGCCTGTATCCCGGAGAGGTAGAGAGAGACCACGGTTTGTTTTTACATGTAATGGATTAAGACATAGGACGCTTGTCCAACCTGATTGGCGTTGAAACTTTAATAAATTGAAACCGAAAAGACGAAGTCCCATTTACCGGTTAGAACATTTTAAATTTTAAAAGGCAACCCACGAGAACATGTCACCCATACCTTCAAAAGAAGCTGTTATTATCTTAAACGTACTCACCAACCCCGCGACGTCACCGCGACGTTTCTTTCCGGCTCTAGGTAGGTATTTGACGCTGCTTGAGCCAAACAATTCAATCAAGCCGCGAAGCTGGAAGCTTAAATCTTTAGCCAAATCGAGCCTAAAGTATTGATTCGCCGATGGAACGGTGCCCGGTTACGCCCTCTATACGACGTCAGAAGAATTATTGCGCCGGATCCGGTCATGAGAGAGTAAACATGTACAGAGTGGTCGCTGAGCTTGAAAATTATTCGCCATTTTTGAAGCAAGTACTTGACTTCAACTTTTATGAAGACTTTCGAGATCTTCCCTTTAAAACGCAATAGCGAAATCGCGGGCTTTTACGGAACGAGTTGTAATGCTCAACATTTGCTATTCGAACAAAGTGACGGGATTGAATTTAGTTCCTGCATTTATTTTATTTTATTTATTTGGAAAAAAAAAACAGGAAACAGGCTACAGTTTATATAAAAAATT
Organism: Yponomeuta cagnagella; assembly: GCA_947310995.1. Lineage (NCBI taxonomy): Eukaryota > Metazoa > Arthropoda > Insecta > Lepidoptera > Yponomeutidae > Yponomeuta > Yponomeuta cagnagella. The sequence goes on from OX371279.1 coordinate 2,631,348, forward strand.
GCTGCCTATAGAAGAAGAAGAACAATAAAAATGGTTTTTATTGCACACATGAAATAAAAAACCAGAAATAAAAGTAACGAACAAAAATAGTCGGTGATACTGGGGGTCTTGATAGTCAAGGAGTATTTTTGGCAAATCTTGCAGATGTTAGCATAAATAAATAACTTCCTCACAACACAATCACTTGACCTGGTCCCAAACTAGGATATCCTGTGCTATGGTAATGAGGCAAGGCCATCACAAGCATAGAAATAAAACACTTCTTCATTGGATTTTGACAGGCCCTAGCATTTGATCAACACGTAACAGATGGAAATGAAATTTTTAAAAGTATTGCCACATGATACGTTGATGATAATAATGAAAAAATTTATCTGTAGAATTCTAAAGGACCCGATCGGACCACCATATGGTTTTTATTTGTTCCTTTCAAGATCATAATCTAACAGGTTAAGCCACAGATACTCGTATGCTCTGAGGGTTAAGCAAAGCAAATGTTCTCCATGTCCCAAAATGTTGTTCTACTAAAAGTAACAGAGGTGTGAACGTATCCCAAGTAACTCCTAGAGCAAAACATAACCGGTGTTATTTACAAAAACACGATTCTACTAAAAAACTCTTAAAACGTAGTTTGAACAGTATGTTATAAAGGGAAAGACTAACTTGAACTGCATTTGAAGACTTTTAAAGGATTTCGTGTTTTTATAAATAAGACTGAATATATTTTCGAGAATAGTGTCACTCCATTTCATTCCGTGGAGGTCATAGAAAGCGACTAAGGAAATAAATTCCCTGGAGATGGGCAGCGGCGTCTTCATGAGACTCTAAACGCGTACTGCGATCGCCAACCCGCCTGCCAACCGTGGTGATTTTGGCAAAACCCTTCATGGTTAGAGAAAACCATAAGGGAGGCCTATGTCCTGCAGTGGTCGTAAAATGCCTGATGATGATATTTTCACGAAGAAACCTCTCGTAGTTTTCTTAATAGATAGATAGATGACTCTTTATATATTAGCTTGCATGCATCAAAGGGCCATGCAACGAGCCAAGCTAGGCATCTCTCTTGACTATCGTTTGCGCAACGTCGTAATTCGACGTAAGACCAAAGTGGAAGACGTGGGCATAGGAATCACGTAGCTTAAGTTGAGATGGGCGGGTCATCTAGTTAGACGAGAAGAAGGACGGTGGGCGCAGACAGTCACAGAGTGGTGGTCAAGAACTGACCGTCGTTGGTGGGTAGGCCCCCTACCCGATGGGTTCACCACATTAGGAAGGCGGCAGGAGGACATGGACGAGATTAGCAGGGGACCGGCTAGGTTAGCGTGATGGTGAAGAGGCTTATGCCTTACAGTGGGCGTTTTTCATGGGCTGTATAGATAGATAGATTGATAGATGCGATATATTCTCCCAGAGACAACACCTACTTCAACGCACTGTCTAGTCTGACGTCACTTACTCCATCAATACCTTAACTCAGGCCAGTTTGTCTCACTCCGGCTAATCGAAGGATAAATAGGTGGATCGCGGGTCGATTTATGAATATCGAATAGTGCGAATCGAGTACATTAATCGACTCGGTTACGTGGTCGAGTGAGGAATCGGGAGATCGATTATGTGTTAGCTAGCTTATGCACGGAGGCTTATGGAAAGTTTGACGGATTTGCCTCGGGACGCTGCTGGATCACCTTACAGGCTGTTTTAGTTTATAGCGTTTTGAGTGCCGCTGAATGTTTGGATCCGGCTCTTATTGCACGTGGGGCTAAGTTAATACCTACTTAATAAGGCGCCTCACGAAACGATTTCCATACAAACGAAGTTCGTTTTAATACTCAAACGACATCCTGGATAGCAGTGAAACTTTACTAACAGTTACCTATGCTCAGAAGACAAGTCCGAGACTAAAGTAGAGACCACAATTGAGAATATATGAATAAAAAGGATATTAGAGCGTAGGCCTTCTGCTAAAAACTTCTCACAGAGCTCTAATTTCATTTCACGCGAACCTTCATCGACGTGCACTCTAATCGAATACTTTTTGCGCAATTCCTTTTCTGAAATATAAAGGTTGATGTGCTGTTGACTGTACTTTTTAGGGTTCCTTACCCGAAGGGTATTACTAAGACTCCGCTGTCCGTTCGTCCATCTGTCTGTCACCAGGCTGTATCTCATGAACCGTGATAGTTAGACAGTTGAAATTTTCACAGATGATGTATTTTTATTGCCGCTATAACAGTAAATACTAAAAATAGAAAAAAAATTACATTTAAGGGGGCTCCCATAGAGCATACGTGATTTTTTTGCCGTTTTTTGCTCGATATTAATAACGGCAACAGATAGACGCTTGAAATGTTCAAATGTTGTGATAGATATTGGTACGGAACCCTTTGTGCGTGAGTCTGACTCGCACTTGGCCGATTTTTTTTACTAAACAACAGTAGAGATTTTTACTACAACGTCAAACTGACATAAATATTTTAATTCATCATCATCATCAGCCATTTGACGCCCACTGCAGGACATAGGCCTCCTTCGTGGTTTTCATAACCATGAGAGGTTTTGCCGTAATCGCCACGCTTGGCAGGCGGGTTGGCGATCGCAGAATGCGGTTGGAATCTCAGGAAGACGCTGCTGCCCGTCTCCTGGTAATTGATTTCCTTAGTCGCCTTCTACGACATCCACGGAAGGAAATGGAGTGACCCTATTCTTAATCCGGTGCCACACGGAAATATTTTAATTAGGAACACTGAATTATATACATCACAATTTAAGGAGAAATCATTGATATTTTGGAACTAAGAATTTCGTAAGCACTTCGCATTCTAAATCTGGAAACCTGAAACATACATACATAAGCAGCTTATATACGTCGCACTGCAGGGCACAGTCCTTCTCTCTCGAAACCTGAAAACTCTTCCAACAAAAAATCAAGTAAGTGATTTCGGAATTAACATCGATATTATTACAAAAACAAACGCTCAGTTGCCAGTTTCCGTAACTTAAGTTACGCGGAATGACAGGAATTCTAATAACATCACACATCGATACAAGAATTTATTGTTATTGTGGGATAAAGAAAGCGTTTCTTTATCCCACAATAACAATAAATGCTTGAAAATACGATGAACCCTGAAAATATTAAATTTATGTAAAAAACAGTACAGGCTTGCTGGAAGAGATTCATCTTAGTACAAAGACAGCTGTCTGTACTTCTCAGGTTAACACGTTCCCGTTCATAAGACGCTAAGTCATCTGATAACAATAGAAGTGCAATAGAAGTGCCCGCGAATTATTTGTTCATTGAAAAAAAAGCCATAGTCCATTTTTTCCTCTGTGATAGAACTTAGCCGCAATTGAAATTACGAGTTGAATGTAAATGTAAAACAAGAAATATTATATTTGTATTAGTATAAAAATAAAATAGAGAAAGAGCGTCATTAAAATTACACAAACATTTTAAAAGCTACGGTCTTAGGATACTCAGTAAGCTCAGAATACTCAGTAAAATCACCAAGAGAATGCCGATTACTCTCCTGTCAACGTAGCATAAGCTTGTAACTTTCACTTTAGGTCTATGAGGCACCTACTCTAATTTGTGAGGCCCGTCTGTTTGGCCTATTTGCACCCATACACGTATTTGTGCCCTGATTTATGTAAAGCGCCGTCGCTTTGTCAAACCGACGTCTATCTTGGACGGCCTGCATGGACTGTGATGACCTCTGCATAGATAAGATAGATTTAATAGAAAACTATGGTATGTTTGGATTACATGCGTGAGTTTGATTTACAGGTGTGTTTTTATAGAATACAATAAAGGGTAGAAGCAAGATTATAAGGGTACCTATTTAATATAATTTCAACATGAGTTTCTAAAGTAAAAATGATTCAAATCAGTGGTTGGTGCTAAAATAGTAACCATGTTCAAGGTCACGCAACGAGCTATGGAAAGGGCTTAGCTCGGAATTTTTCTACGAAAGCGAATCAGAAATGATGAGATCCGTAGACGAACGAAAGTCGTCGACATAGCCGTTCCTTGCCCATGGTCCACCTCCTGAGACCGCCTGGGTGAACCGTGGGAATTTTTTTTACAACGGTTCGCCTCTCTGACAAAACATTAAAAGGATCTATTTTTTATTGGTGACAGTCCACCTCAGACTTTGAAGAGTTTCGAAGTCGAGGTGTACGGTGGAAAAAAATATTTCCCTACGAACACCCAGGTGAACAAAGGTGGTCCGTTGTAAGACAAAAATTCCCATGGTTCACCCAGGTGGTCCCAAGAGGTGGACCGTGGGTAAGAAGAGGACATAGCCCAGCGGATTAGTAAGTTGAAGTGGCAGTGGGCGGGGCACATAGCACGCAGAACCGATGGCCGATGGGGCCGAAAAGTTCTCGAATGGCGATCACATATCGGCAAGCGCAGCGTAGGACGACCAGCCACAAAATGGACAGATGACCTCATCCAAGTGGCAGGAAGACGCTGGATGCAAGCCGCTTCCAACCGGTCTTTTTGGAAATCCATAAAGGAGGCCTGTGTCCTATGGTGGACTTCTTATGGCTGAATGATGATGATGATGAACCATGTTCAAGTTACGCTAAAATTGCCACTCTGAAACTTAAATTGACTTCTGGTAAACCTTAAAAAGTATAGTTAGGAACTTTAATCCACTATATGAGAATCCTGACTCCGTCCCACTGAAGCACTAACACGACGAAGCAACGAAGACAAAGTGTGTATACATGTATAGAAGGCAAAAAAATCGTCAAACATTATTTCGGTTCCCTTTCTGACGCGAAAACAAGAAATATTCTCCTTGGTCATACCTAGCTATTTAATTTGGTCTAATTGGTGGCAGAGGTGAATTTTCTTTTTAGGGTTCCGTACCTCAAAAGAAAAAACGAAACCCTTATAGGATCACTTTGTTGTCCGTCCGTCCGTCCGCAAAAAAAACGTATATTTCGACACTCAAGCCTCTCTCAGAGTCTCACTAAGTAAGACCCAATTTAACTTTAGTTGGCTGAACAAAACGCTGTTTTTATGTCATATTACGCATTTCATTCATTCATATGTAGTCTGTTCCTAAAAAAGAATTGACGAAGTTTTTTTGATATATTTTTTAAATTAGAAGTTGAATTGAAGAAACAAAAATACGATGGAAAATATCGAAAATGTACCTCCTAAGACGAAAAAAGTAGGTGCAATTGCAATTTTCGGCCGCCATAATTGCCTCATCTGGCAACACTGAGCTTTTTGTGTTTGCCATTCATTTCCTCATGTGGTGCAGAGTGCACACCACAGATTAAAGACACTGCTTAAAGTAGGGATATTTAACGAGAGTCTAGTTGCGGAGGGCTTATAGCTTAACTAATGTAGAGACTTGTCTTTATAAATCATAATTTAGTTAAGATCTGTCTTAAGACTGACATAGGTCTCACTGAGGGCTGGTTTATAGGAATCGTTTTTTTTTTAAATAAGATTGTAATGCTCTTCCCGTTGACATAGGATCCTGAAATTTAAAAAGAAGCAAGGTCTCGCAGTAGGTACGAAGGAAGGAAACATCTGAAAACAGTTAATTAAATAACAACCAAAATAAGATTAAAAACTATGCCGTTGTATTGTATCTGAGTTCATAATCACTGCGAAGTTAGTTTTATAATCGTCCGTTCGGAACCTTGAGATGCGAGTCTTATTCGCACTTGTCCATATTTTCCGAATCTTTAGCAAAACGTCCGAAGGAGGATCAGACTGTTAGGATCACCAATCGACGGGTTGGATTTATCAAACATTGGACAAGTTTACCGTGGCATCTACAATCAGTCGTACAACAGATCGACCAGCAAATCAACCAGGGCATTAATTATTCTAATGTCCCGGTCTCCATCCCGAGCGGGTTATCGGATCCTAACATGTCGGGACGGGACGGGACAAATTGCCCCAATACGACTGTGACCTCAAAGTCGCGGATTTGGGCCAGCTTCGGGGAATGTTTGGTGTATCGACTTTGGGATTTCACTCTGTAGAGGAGTTGTACGAGTGAAGTTATATTCTTTTTGTTGCACTAACTATTGTCCTCAGCATTAGTGCAACAAAAAGAGTATTATAATTACTTGTTACTTGCCGAGTTTAGATTTAAGGTCTAGGTTTTGTAACGCATTATTGCTATTTCGTAAGTCATTAAAATTATATTAGAGTGGATGTTTTCGGTATAGCTGCATGTAAAATTAGGCGATCGGTTACATACAGCCTGATTTTTTTTAGTCATAAGCCAAGTTTTAATGTTATGTCTGGTAAAAATAACAAGACACATGTTTTCAGGGTTCCTTACCTCAAAATTAAAAACGGAACCCTTATAGGATCACATTGTTATCCGTCCGTCCGTTCTTCTGTCTATCTGTCAAGACCCTTTATTTTGGGAACACGTAGAGATATTGAATTGAAATTAAAACCATGTACTTAAATCTACAGTCCGTTGAAGGTGTGAAAAAATGAAACATCTAAGTTAACGTAAAAAAAAGTAACTCTATGTTTATGCCGCAAAAAAAACGTATATTTGGACACTCAAGGGAATCAAAATTTATTGGGTATTTTCCGTTTACCTAGAACTATGGAATTTGGCAAGTAATATTGTCTTATGCTAAAACTATACACTTGAAATCAAATCATTGAAAAAATTGTATTTGAAGTTCGGGAAAAGCTCGGAAAAAACTACCAGACTCGATTCCCAAAACAAACCTACAAATTTGTACGCAACCCTGGATGCGCGAATCCGACTCGCACTTGGACGATTTTATTTTTCTTTTAATATCACTCGGTACATAAATGACGCGAAAATCGGGTGTTGCGAGGTGGCCGGTGAAAGCGGTGGAAAGTAAGAGGGAAGGCCTTGGTCCAGCAGTGGGACATATAAGAGGCGAAGTAAAAAAAACACTTGGTACAAAAATAATACGAAATGGCAGACCAAAGTTGTCTGAAAAAACTTCCTTTGTGGTCAATATGCGATTCTCTATTGCAGTTTTAATTGTAGCCTTTCAATTTTTACCAGTAAAAATTCGGACAGGCTTTTGAACTTATGGCATAATAGGTGTAGACTTTAGTGTGTGTATTTAGCTTTAAATGGATGGGAAATGTTGAAATTATTATGCTTTAGGGTTGACAGAAACACAAAGTCAGCGCTGCACTTAGCCGGACATTAAAATTCAGCAGAAGTACTCGTTTAGTGCTTCGTGTCGCAATTAAACTTGCTGTAGTCTCAAGTGGCAGCCCTAATTGATAAGTTGTAGGGTTGCCAGCAGCTGAAAGTATTAAGTTTTTTCTATTGTACCTTGCGATATTCACATAACGCAAGGCCGTTTAAATAAACCACATTTTATAAGCAAGAGAGTATTCTCAATTTTATTTTTACAAATAAGTACATAAAGTAAGGATTATTTTAGATTGGATTCATGCCAACCACACGTCACCGGCCTTTGTAACGTGGATAGACCTTAAAAGTTACACACAAACACACACGCACGCACGCACGCACGCACGCACGCACGCACGCACGCACGCACGCACGCATTAGCAGAGCTTAATCATGGTGAGTAGAGACGGAGCTGGCGTCGTCAGGGCAATAAAATTTGTTTTGTTCTAATTATCTTTTTTCGAAAACTTCTTAAGGGCGTGCACTTTCCGCGAATGAATTAAATACACTTATCAAGATTTTATCCAACAAAAAAAAGGTTTTCTGCACGTAATCAATTACAATCCAACAGAAATTCCTTACTAATTGAGTCATTAACCATTATCGTAACTAACAACCGGTGGGCTATAACATCACTCACTGCAGCCTACAAATTAACTCGTTATTAGCACTAAAGGCAGTGATTATGAGTAATGGATCGCTTGGATTGGATGCATTTGCATTTCGCTCGGGTTTTTTTGCACTTGGGTAAATTCTGTTAGAAATGGGGAAGTTCCCTCAAACTTGGAGTAACATAGTTTTTATAACATTGAAGACATAGAGAAACTCAGGCTCAGGGCCTTTGATCTCAAGAATTCGGAAAATCAAGTTATCATAGTAATAAAAAAAAAACTGAAAAGGTTTTATTTTTAGTTGAAGTCTAAACGCTTTGAAGTAAGGAAGTACTGTGAAACAAACAAAATTTTATGAGATAATTCAAATACACGAATGCACCCGGATAGGTGAACTCGACCCGAGTGGGTGCCATAAGACGGACATCGAAGTCGAGGCCGGCCTAGAAGACGGTGGAGAGATGATCTTGACTAGCACGGAACTGTTCTGTGTTGACTAGCACCTGCCGGAGTGGTCTGAGGTGACCCAGGACTAAAAACTCTGGACTGAATTGGAGGAAGGCTACGTAAAAAAAAAAAAAAATCAAATATTGATAAACTCTTCATACCATACATTTTCCGATAGCTTATAATTATGAAAAGTATTAGCCGTTAAGAAAAAAAAGCATGTTTTTTTTGCTTTAACATGGCCTCTCCAACGAGATTAAAACATTTTTTGTGCACGCACTAGTTGGCAAGTTATGGTTTTTGTTTACCTACTTTATGATAAGATAAGATAAGTACATTGTACAGCAGAGCACATGGCATAAAAAACATGTCATGATACAGAATACAATTCTCTGGCAACTTTCTGGCAATTTTTATATTTTCTGATGTTTTCTTTATTGTTAAATTTGTCTAGAAAAAAGTTTTGGATTTTATTAAAAAAATACGATCTACATACGGACAGAACATTGAAATGATACAGATTTTCCATTTTGTATTTGTGACTAATTAAGTCATCGTTTTTGTTCGTTTACTGTACACACCAGAAAACAAAATACATTAGAATTAATAACTGTAAGCTTGCAGCTAGCGCCATTACACTAACCTCGGGTTTTTGTATTAGTCTCTTCAATTTTTTCAAAAAAAAAAGAGAGACAGTTGATACTTAGATATTTACACATAACATAACACACAAAATACAAAAATAGTTATTCAGTCCAGTAATGTTACAGCATGTGGTGTGGAAACCTACCAAGTAAGTATTAAACCTGTGTCTGGTGGGTCCCACTCATTCATATTATAGCATAAACTCACGCCTGTATTCCGGAGGGGTAGGCAGAGACCAGGATCTGACACTTGCCACGATCCTGACTGATCTATTTCGCTTCATTAACATTCACTAGTCATTGCATTCGGATACCTATTCTCTAATTTAATTTAATTTTGTTTATTCAGGAAACCAACCAGCTTTACAAATTAACTAACTTCTTAAAGTAGACAAGCTTAATAGCTAATTATAGGTTACCTCAGAAGATACAATGTACCTACTCAGTATTTACGTTTAAAAAAGACGAATTTACAAAACCGGATCAACCAGAATCAACTCAAATAAGTACTTATTTTAACAAAACTGAATTGTGAAATTAACTTTAATCTGCTAACATCATTATATCTTTAGCCCTTAGATATTCACTTAGTGAAATTCTCGACTCCAAAACCGGTGGTTCGACAAAGATCCATTACTGAGTCAAATTATTATTACATCTTACGTACCTAATACCTAGAATATTACGGAACCCTTAAGAAACTGACCCCTAAGTTCTAGTAATTTCCTTCCTCCTGCAAATAAAATGCAGCCTCATTTTAAAGGGCAAAGACTTTGTAAACTGATTAAAGCATTATTTCACAATAAAAGCCATCTTGAAGTGTGGTTAGATGTAGATCCATTACTGAATCAAATTATTATTAAATCTCATGTACCTAGTACCTAGAATATTACGGAACCCTCAAGAAAGTGACCCCTAAGTTCTACTCATTTCCTTCCTCCTGCAAATAAAATGCAGCCTCATTTTAAAAGGCAAAGACTTTGTAAACTGATTAAAGCATTCTTTCACAATAAAAGCCATCTTGAAGTGTATTACAAGTTTAACGCTAGGCCACGAAACATCGCTTCCCAATAAGATTACAAATGTGTTTTCACGCAATCACGCATAAAAGTATGAAATTTGCCACAGAAATTGCTAAAGATAGCTTAGAATTCGATCCCGGGTGAATATAAATTTGGGAAAGTTTTCACAAATAAACCGGTTTCAAAAATAAAGCCTGTAAAAAACCGGTTGTATTTTTTGCGTCCAAATTGCATTCTTGCACTTACACCACGCATTGATTTGTGGGTAAGCTTATTAGTCCGGTTTGGGGACGTTTCCTATTTGACCTAAGCCGCTGTCTCTTGTTCGATGGCGTTAATTTAAATGAACACGGTAAAGACTTTTTTTTATTCATCCTTGAGATTATTTAATCTTTAAGCTTATTTCAAATTATAATAAAATTTTGTTATGGCTCTGTGACAAGAGAAGCATTTGCGTTTAAATTTAATTATTTATAAAAGTTTAATAAACGTTTAGCAAGATTGAAAAAAGCCATCAAGTACTAAGTACCTGAAAAAAAAAAAAATTATAATTTTATTTTTTTCCGAGCTCCCATAAATAACTCTTGTTATTAATACAATATTACTCCACATTATCAGCTTAATTCCGGATCCGCTGACTTGATTTTTTGTCTGTAGAGTCCGACCAGGTTTCGCCCTGATTCGCAGAGCTGATACCTATCAAGAATCAAGAATATTTATTGTGAGCTTAGACATGGGTTACACATTTAGCAGTAACAGTTGCTATTAATTTCAAACAGAATCACCAAGTCTTACCTTAACAGGTGTACTCACATTCATCCATCCTTCACGTAGGTATTATTTTTTATATGGTGGAAAGAGTAACATGTCAGAATTATAACAACATTTTAAAATAAAAATCTGGTCGGACTCTTCCGACAAAAAATCAAGTAAGTAAGTGAATCCGGAATTAAGCTAATCATATCACTCCAAATTAATTTTAAGGCAAGTTACGCATTAAAAATGTGAGAATAAGCGAGCGAGAGAAAACCCCTGGTATGGCCTTAACTTAAGTAACTAATTAACTCAGTTTTACCTAAACGATGTATTGAAACTTTCGTTATCGAAAGTTTACCACACATTATCATTTTAATTATGCTTTATTATTCACATTATTGGGAACGGTGATAGCCTAGTGTTCTACCACATTGGACTCGGAAGCGAGAGACCCAGGTTCGAATCCCTGTGCGGGCATGTACCTATTTCTTTGTGTTCTAAGTTATGTAAATTTGTGAAGTTATTGTAGCAATACCACTCACTAACTTTGAACGAAGGGTTCCGTACCATTATCTATACAACATTAGACAAAGATCGAATTTGAGAACAGCGCCATCTATAGACACCTACAAGAAGAGTTTGATATATAACGACATGACATCGGCGCTGTGAAAGTTACATAGATGGCCGCTAGATGGCGAGCGCTGTCTTTAGACAAAGTTTGTTGTATGGGAGCCTCCCTTTTTATTAATTGTATTCTATTTTTAGTATTTTTTGTTATAGCGGCAACAGAAATACATCATCTGCGAAAATGTCAACTGTCTAACTATCACGGTTCATGAGATACAGCCTGGTGACAGACAGACAGGCAGACAGACGGTCAGACAGACAGACAGACGGACAGTGCAGTCATAGTATTAAGGTCCCAGTAATAGGGTGCCACCCTTCAGGTACGGAACCCTAAAAAACCAAGGATGTCCAATAAAGGTTTCTGTATAAGTACCAAATAAGGATTTTCTACTTCTTATTTCAAACTCCCGTTTCGTGGCCACACACCTTCTCTCGATCGCATCAGTATTCGGATCGCGGCTCCTCGCAACATCGCTTCAAGCGCTGCAACCGCTTAATTGGACTAGACGGCGTGGCCGGAGTGTTTTTAGAGCCATCAGATATGGAAAATTATTTTTTTAAGGCCTGGTGTTCGTGTTTCGGGCATGGGTAGTGCGGTCGGTAGGGCGTGGGCAACACAGAAAGGACGTGAGGCGAGGGCGCGGAAAAGACGTGACGGGTTGTATAGAGCCACAGACCACAGAACAAGGACTGGGACTCGCCCCAGGTCCTTTCTGTGTGGCCCACGCCTAGAACACTCACGAGGTGTTCTGAAGCCTGAGGTGTTCACGTCCCTCAACACTCCGCGGTATGTGAAAAGCGCCGCGGTGGGCACGCGTGGTAATGAAGCCCCTATTCTTTCTCTGAGTGAAGGCCTGCGCTCTGCAGTGAGACGTGTATGGGCTATAAATTTTAAAAAGAAATCGGGAACTTTTCTCACAACGCGACGATGACAGTTCCATCGTACCTGTTACTATCATACCCTCAGCACTTGAAATTATCAATCTACGGTAAAAGCCATTGTCTCTGTCTCTCTCTGGATGAAAATAAGTCTGTGCCCTGACATACATAAGGTGCCTTTCCGAGTTCTCGCAATTTGATACATTGCTTTCAAGGTATTATTCTCCAATTCAAAAATCAATAAAAAAACGACACCAATATCACGTCATATAATAATAAACTAAAAGCACACCTAATTCAGATCGGCCCCTATACAATTGAAAATTGTCCTCAGCACGGGTTAGTGCAATAAAAAGAATATAATTGAAAAATATTTAACGGAATGAAACATACATTTATCTAAGGCTTAGTAGATTTTAATAAATTATTCTGGCATATAAGTTACCATGTTTAAAGTTACTGAATTACAAAAAAAAAGAAATGTTCCTACTCTAGCATATAAGTTACTATGTTGCAATACCTGTAAAAGGTTATTATTAAGAATACTTAGTGGGAATAAATGATATGACTTGATCTGATTTTCAAATTATTATATTCTTTGTTGCACTAATCCGTGCTAGGGACAATTTTAAAAACCTATTTAGAGGCTAAAAAATCCTCCCATGCCTGGACTTGCACCCTATGACGGAAAAAATCTCACAAGTATTTACACAAACTAGGAATACAATGGATTTAGAAGATGAAGGAAGAAATATTGACGAAACAAATATATCGAGCGAATGTAGGTGGAACGGCCGGTAAGGGACGTCCCAGGCGGACATACTTCAACCAAATAGGGCATGTATTATGTTAGGATCATGGCAAGTGGCAGTCCCTGGTATCTGCCTGCCCCTCTGGGATACAGGCGTGAGTTTATGTATGTATCTACCTATTCAAAATTAAACACAAATGAATCCCATGCGTTTTTACCCGACTGCGACCGTATGTATGTATGTATGTATCAACCAATCAGCCCGGGCTTGCATACTGCTGGATATAGGCCACTTCCTTCTGTCCTCAGCCATCCTCATCCCTCATCTGTCATCATATTGACTTCTCTTTCCTATGGGCTAGGCGGACTAAGCTGTCAGGATGGTATAGGTGCTGGGCAAGCCTACTTCATCTAAAAAAACAATGTCCCAGGCACTGCAGCGTCCGACTGGTCCCTTCACAGTTCTAGTGTAAAATGAACGTGCCACTAGACGCTGTATAAATCATCTCATTCATCATCATCATCATCAGCTTATGCTTGTCCACTGCTGGACATAGGCCTCTCCTATAGCACGCCACTGAGCACGGTCCTCGGCTATTCTCATCCAGCTCTTGCCAGCCGCCCTGCGAAGATCATCGCTCCACCCAGTCTGGGGACGTCCCACACTACGTTTACCAATCCGCGGTCTCCACTCGAGAACTCGGCTACCCCATCGGTTATCAGTTCTTCGGATAATATGGCCGGCCGACTGCCACTTCAGCATGCTAATTCGGTGGGCTATGTCGGTGACTTTGGTTCTCTGTCGGATCACTATTTTCGAATTCGATCTTTCAGAGAAACTCCGAGCATAGCCCTTTCCATAGCACGCTGAGCGACATTAAATTTGTGGACCAGCCCCACCGTGAGTGTCCACGTTTCGTCATCTCATTAGGTAGATACAAAGGCCAAAGTGTACGTGAATATCTGTTTGTGTGGGTGTTGTCCTTTCCGTCACAAGGTTGTCTGGAAGAAATTGCTGTTAGCAATAAGGCCGCCCATTGCACTTTTTCTTTCATATTTTATGTCTCGCTTCTTGTGTGCAATAAAGAATATTCTTATCTTATCTTATCTTATCTTGTATGTTTAGGTGCATATTTGTTTGATGTTTGTATATATGCATGAAATTTCCCTATGACCACGGCTGACGATTTCGCCTTTTTACCAGTCGGGCGTTTTGTTCTTATAACAAGTTTCTTTTATTGCATTCGCAGCTCAAAAAGGCTAAAAGGCGAAAATATTGGGCGCATTAATTGCCAACACGCAATCCGGCGATGCAACACAGACACTTGGCACGAAAATGGCGTTAAAGGTCTTTTGCCGAAGGGTTGGCCTCACGATATTTAATTCTCTGTATTTATGACAGCGCTTGCCGAGGACGACCAGCCACAAGACGGACAGAAGATCTCATCCAAGTGGCAGGAAGACGCTTTATGCAAGCCGCTTCCAACCGGTCTTTATAGAAATCCATCGAGGAGGCCTATGTCCAGCAGTGGACTTCTTGTGGCTCAATGATGATGATGATGAATTCCAAATGCACCACGACGAGCACTCTAACGTGCGTTTATGAGTTACCGTGGGCACCGACTGAAAATCAGCGCTCACTAATGGGGCTCGCTCTTGTTGTTATAGTCAAATCAAAAATCAAATCAAATAATATTTATTTATCAGGAGAATAATACACAATACCAGATAACAATGGTTATACAGCGCTTAGATACTAAGCCCCTGTTTCACAATGATCAAATAAAGTTCCAGATAAGCTATCCGCAACCAGGGCTGCCGTTTGTTCTAAATTTAAATAAATTCTCTAAAATAAGGCTTCAAATTTAGAACAAACGGCAGCCCTGATTGCGGATAGCTTATCCGGAACTTTATCTGCAGATTGTGAAACAGACCCTAAGAATAAAATGTTGTGTACCTAAGTAACGTAAGAGTAATGGTAATCCCACACTAGGCATTGCCTATATCGTGGGCGACACGACATGGTTAGGCATTATATTAATTTAGCTAATTAAATTAAATTAAATTTAGTAAATCTATTTCCTTTCTTTCATTCGACGGACCAATAAGTCGTTATCAAATGAACACCCGGTTTCTCGTACATTTACAATTTGTTTATCTACTATTAGCAGCTGTCACTTGTATTTTTTTTGTATGCGCTTTGGCCAACTGACAGCTGTCAACAGAATATTAACAGCTTGTTAGTCTACGAGGAACATAGGGTAAGAATGTTATTTCTTTTTTTTCTCATTCTTCTGAATTTTTACACTTATTACTTACTGTGATATAACTGTGTACGTACTTATTTATTGAGCTAACTCAATTTTTTGTGTTGAATAACTGATATTTTTTTCGATATTTCGGAGTTTGTCGCATAGTTGTGGTTGTCTTTATTTACAATTTTGGCTTGTGCATCTACGTAATGCAGCGTCCAGTGCCACATCACTCACACTAGATGGGTGAAGGGACCACTCGGACGCTGCAGTGCCTGGGACATTATTTTCTAGATGGAATAGGCTTGCCCAGCACCTATTCCATCCTGACAGCTTAGTCGGCCTAGCACACAGGGAAGACAAGCGGTGGTTGCCCAGTGGGTAAAACAATGGAGTCGGAAGCGGGCGACCCAGGTTCGATTCGATTGCGGGCATGTACCTATGACTTTGTTTATTTTCAAAGTTACGTACAAATTTGTAGTAACAACACCACACGCTAACTTTGAAGGAAAACATCGTGAATAAATCCGCGGCTTGGTTGGCTCCGCACGTATTGACTTCCATGTGGCGCCGGATTAAGAATAGCGTCACTCCATTTCCTTCCGTGGATGTCGTAGAAGGCGACTATGGAAATCAATTACCAGAAGACGGGCAGGAGCGTCTTTCTGAGATTTCAACCGCATACTGCGATCGCCAACCCGCGTGCCAAGCGTGGCGATTATGGCAAAACCCCTCATGGTTATGCAAACCATGAGGGAGGCCTATGCCCTGCAGTGGACGTCAAATGGCTGATGTTGATGATGATAATGTATTGACTTGTCTATATTTATTAGTAGAATAACCCACTTAAGTTTCATCGGACCTCTTTGCGACACCCTGTATAAATTTGAACTCCAGCATTTTATAATACTAAGGTTTAGGTCCATAATACTTTTCGTTCACGGGTTTTTGTCTACGGCAACGTTTCCAAAGTGGAGCAAAAATGTGTCGATTCATTTGAGACCGCGGGTGTTCTTGCATGGAAGTTATTGCCGTGCGGTGCCAAAAATCGCAATTTATTATGGCAACATTTCGCATTCGCCCCAGATATTTGTGTGAATCAAACCATCAGTTCAATAGCGGTGCAACTGAAATCGCCAATCGTTCCGTGACGACGGGGCATTAGTTTTTGAGCGGGAAATGTTAATTAGAGAAGTTTAACTTGAGATCGCGATACATTTTAGTACTTTTGGATCCGTATAGGCTTTAGTTCGGGAGGTCATGCGTTCAAATCCCGGCATGTACCGATGTCTTTCTTTTCTTAGCTGCGTACAATTGTGAAGTTGTAGTAGCAATCCCACTCGCTAACGGTGAAGGAAATGTATCATGAGGAAACCTAAATGAGTTCTTCATATTGCACGCGTAGTAATTAAGCCCGTACTCTCTCTGAGAGATCCCTGTGCCCCGCACTGGGACGTAAATTGTGGGCTACATAATGAATTATTTGATAATTGGGCTCAGAAAATAATGTGTAAATTAGTGGTGATTTTCAGAATGCCAGAAATAGCAAACTTAAAAAGGCCTTTTTTACCGTTTATGCACTTTATGTTGTGCAATAAAGAATATATAATAATAAAAGAGGAAAAATATTCGTAATAGAGGCTTGGATACCCCTTCAAGAAATATATCAGCATCAAAACTGCAGAAGAATTATCCAGGATTGAACTAAACAAAGAACAATGAAAAGAGCTGACGGCCAACCTCGGAATAACAAACCTACTACGTATCAAACATGGAAGGGAAGAGACATAATGTACTCAAGAGTGACGCAAATATATGGGTTGTATAGATAAAAATAGATTATGTCTTATTGGACGTCAGTAAATAAAGATTTACTTATTTACCTCTATTATTCTATGTGTATATTTGCGCTCTCTTCGCAAGCGGATCTTCTGTAGTACAATGTCCCGTTCGGATATTCGATTGAGATATTTATTTACTATTTTACAACTTTGGGTCGTTCGCTCTTTATCGTTCGGTGTTATCGTTAGTCAGGCTTTGTTTTCCGGAGGCTTTTTCAAGCTAATGAAGTTAAAAACAAAAGACTGCCACGATAAAACTGTCCCAAATGGAAATTGTGCCCGTTTGGAAAGAGTCTGGTGTTACTTTGAATGACAGGATACGCAATAGTTTGATTAGAGAATGTTGTGGACTGAAAGAGAACGAGGATGTAGTGACAGTAGATATACTTATCTATGGTAGTGACTAGAATTGAGAAAGGAATGTTATGGGTCTGGGACTTAAATGTTACTGTCACATGTTTGCCGCTCGATTGAGAAATATGTTAAGAATAATGGTATTTGAAATGAACGATTGTATGAAACTGAAGTACGTTGGGAATTATGGTCATTAAGTTTACCTAATAAGTAATCTCGGTTAAATGTATGTATGTATTCAATTAGAGAACGTTGTGGACTGAAAGTGGATGTAGTGAGTAGAATTGAGAAACGAATGTTGCGTTGGTTTGGACATGTGGAGAGGATGAGGGATAAGAGTTTGACGGAACAAATATATCGAGTGAATGTGGGTGGAAGGGCCGGTAAAGGACGTCCCAGGCGGACATACTTCGACCAAATAGGGGATGTATTAGCAAAGGGCAAGATAAAAAGTACCCGAAGCCGGCGTGCGTGCATGCAACGTCTAATGAATGTTGAGGAAGCGAAAGTGATCTGTTAGGATCGTGGCAAATGGCAGTCCCTGGTCTCTGCCTACCCCTCTGGGATATTTAAAAACGAAAATGAGATTTGTGTTTTCGTTAGCTTACAGCTATTGTTCTACAACTTTTTGGTTTGTAAGCCCACTTCACTGTAGTAGTAGGTAAGTTTGCTGCGAACATAAACACCCCTACGTTAGATAACTCTTCGTTGTATGCCAGAAATATGATTGCCAGGGTTATTAAGCACGTCTAATTTATTTTCACAAGCCACCCACTTCTGCAATATTCACAGTCTTCGTGTTCTGTTGTGAACTAAGCAACATTTTCCGCCGTGCCTCAAAAATCTCCAAAAATTCGCGGCCAAACGATGTTGTGGACACTTTTACACGGCACATATTAATAAACCGATGCGATGCACGGGAAGGACAATAAAACGAAATTACGCGGGACATGGTGAAGCAGGAATTACGGGCAGCAGAGCTTTTTAATCTCCGAAGAGCAGACAAATAGTCCCCCATAAAGAGGGCTCTTCCACTCTGGCGATTTGTCAAATTAACGACCGACCACATTGTGATTTTCCAAATAATATTCCGGGCAGTGCCTTTTAAATTTGTGGGAGGTTTTGGGCTACACTTTTTGCCGTACTTTTGCGGTGTTAAAAAAGGCTTAATGGGCATTGTCCTAAATAGTGACCATAGTTAAAATTATAAGGAGTATCTGGTCCTCCCTCTGAAATATTGACCCCTTTATAATTATATAATCGTACAATGGATAAGTAGGGTTAATTATTTAACCACTCGTCTGCCGCGACACAGATCTGTGTCCAACTTAGTATGGGCCACCTATACGTTCCATTCCGCGAGGGCAGTTCAGGAGTTAAATTAGTGTTAACAATGTTCAGACATTAATGTATTTAGGTGCATGTTGGGGCTGCCTGTAAGTGAGATGACACTTAGCTTAGTTTTAGTTTTATGGTCAATTTTGAATGTATTGGTTTAGGTATAATTATTTTGTTGGTAGTCCTAATAAATAAAATAAATATTCCAATAAGGTACTTTAATATTACAATAATAGATTAAAAAAAATCAATCTTACAGTGGATAAGTAGGTGGTCACGGGGAGAATGAAGTGGCGAGTAAGGTCAAGTATTGTACTGAGGGTAGGTGGTCTACCCTCAAGTCACTCTTACAATAATTTACTGTACTCAAAGGTAATTAAATTTTACCTAATAAGTAATCGCGGTTAGACCCGTTTAATATATTACTATGTATGAGCATCGTGAGTCATTAAAAAATACTATCGTTTTTTGTATATTTGTGAATAAGACCATGACTTTCATTCGAACTTCACAGGTAAAAAAAGTTTTCATATTTTTACGTAAAAAGGAACGGTCTCGTTGGTTGTTTCTTGGAAATATTGCCATGTTCGTACTACAATAATTCTATACTTTTTAATTCCATATTCTTTGCCATGATCCTATAATCTGAGACTAACTCAAATAATTCGAGCCCTGCTTTTAATTGAGTTTTGGACTACACTTTATGATTTTTTTTTCAGTGTAAAAAAGGCTTTATTGTTATAAGTGCGAATGAATGGCGATATTATGTTTAAGATTTGTAGAACAATACAAACTTTTCTTCTTCAAAATGTTAGTGTAGAAACGTTGTTGTAAAATACAAACTACGTTATAGAGTACTGTTCATATGTGTCAGACTTTATAGGTGTTTATTAGTTAATACTTGGCGTCAGTGGTGGTAGCGTAGTGGGTAGAACATCGGACTCGGAAGCGAGAGACCCAGGTTCGATCCTCAATGCGGGCATGTGCCTATGACTTGGTTTTCTAAGTTATGTACATTTGTGAAGTTATAGTAGCAGTACCACTCGCTAACGGTAAAGGAAAACATCGTGAGGAAACCTGAGTGTCTCAGCTATTTACATACCTCAGCGGTCGAAATCGCCAATCCGTGGTGGGCACGCGTGGTGATTAAGCCCATAATCTCTCCCTGAGAGAAGGCCTGTGCCCTACAGTGGGACGTATATGGGCTGCTTATGTAGTTAATACTTAATAATAATTATTGCTTCGTGATTGAAACATCGGGCCATTCACGCGACATTTATCGTTTTCTACACTTAAGGAGTAAACAAATCTTTATATTTATAAAAATTTCTACATTTCATAATCGGAAATCAAAATTCAAAGTTTTCACATTTGACATTAAAGTCCAAATAGTTAAATATAGACATTTTATAATATTTTACAGCACCGGTAACCATTTACTTTGAAAGAAAACATCGTGAAGAAATCCGCGGCTTGGTTGGTTCCGCACGTATTGACTTCCGTGTGGCGCCGGATTAAGAATAGCGTTACTCCATTTCCTTCCGTGGATGTCGTAGAAGGCGATTAAGGAAATCAAATACCAGGAGACGGGCAGCAGCGTCTTCCTGAGAATCCAACCGCATACTGCGATCGCCAACCCGCTTGCCAAGCGTGGCGATTATGGCAAAACCCTTCATGGTTATGAAAACCACGAAGGAGGCCTATGTTCTGCAGTGGGCGTCAAATGGCTGATGATGATGAACCATTTACTTCACGTTTCAATAAGAATAGCAACCAGCCTGATATAACCTTTCCATGCGAACAAAAAGCCTAGAATAAAGCGAAAACGCACAAATGGCAACTAACATAGATCAGAGCAGATTTATGCCCCGAATACGAGATTTATGCTCAGTTCAAACGTCATCAATTGAACGTTTCTGGGGCCGACACAAAACAAATACCTCTCATGCATAACCTATGGCAAGCGTCTCACTTGTCTAACGTATGGGAACATTCAGCAAAACACTACTAATCAATCAATCAACAACCATGTATTCGTCTAATGCTGGACGTAGGCCTCCCCTAAGGCACGCCACTTCCTTCTGTCCTCAGCCATCCTCATCCAGCCGTTGCCAGCAATCTGCCTTAGGTCGTCGGTCCATCGAGCTGGTAGGCGTCCTACGCTGTTGTAGTTGTTGATAAATATAGTTGTTGATAAATATCTAGATGTTTTAAAAACCTATTTAGAGGCAAAAAATTCCACCCATGCCGGGACTTGAGCCCGCGACCTCTGGCTCACCGTGACTGGCCTGGCACGATGAGTTAGAGGTCGCGAGTTCAAGTCCCGGCATGGGTGGAATTTTTAGCCTGTAAATAGGTTTTTAAAATTGTCCTCAGCACGGGTTAGCGCAACAAAAAGAATATAAATATCTAGATGGTTATAGAGAACAAATGGACAAAGAAAACTCGATAATTTGCCTTTCCTTTGGTTACTTAGTCTAATAAATAATATATGTAAAATCTAATATATAAAAATCTCGTGTCACAGCGTTTGTTATCGTACACCTCCGAAACGGCTTCACCGATTTGCATGTTTTTTTATGCATGTTTGGTACGTTTGAGAATAGGTCGTAGGTTAATGCATCAGCATCTTCAGCCATTTGAGGCCCACTGAAGGACATCGCCCTCCCTCATGGTTTTCCAATTCTCCCGGTCTTGTGCCGCCCGCATCCAGCGACTCCACGCCACTGTAACCAGGTCGTCAGACCATCTGCTGGGGGGCCTGCCTACGCTGCTAATAGCTTAATGCTGTAGGCTAATTAATATGAAAAAATAACGTTTGCAAACGTTATAGGCTACATGAAAAAATATAACAGTCCCTACTCAGTGGATTCCAACTCGACTTTCTGTATTCGGCATAGTTTTGTGAGCTTTTTGGCCCTCGCTTTGGAAATTCCGCGCGTGAATCTGGCATTTTCGACAAAATATGGCCTTTGTAAAACGCCTATGTGTAGCGTGTAGGGCGTGTGTAGAGTGGATGAATTTATGATTATTACTACGTCAATCATACAATATCACTTTTTAGTTTCAATAAAGAATAAAACTTAGGTCATCTTTTATATTTTTTAGGTCAGGTTACATACAAAAGCGGGTGCGAATAATCAGTGTTTTTACCAACTAGCTGATGGTATCAAAGGATATCATCATCATCAACTGCCATTCGACGCCCACTGCAGGACGTAGGCCTCCTTCGTAGTTTTCATAACCATGACGGGTTTCAAAGGATATACATGATTACGAAATTGACTCCATGAAACGGGTGCCAAAATTTATGGCAGTTTTTGGTACATATTTCTTTTTTTTGTCCCTAGCTCGTGATATTACCAGTAGTACCACGGGCAAAATTTTCTTCCCGTAGTACTACCAAGTAGTCTAGTAGTACTACGGAAAAAAATCCACCCGTGGTACTACTAACACTGTAGTAATATATTTTAAGAAAATTTCGGGAAGGAAATTTTGCCCGTGGTACTACTGGTAGTACCACGGGCAAGAAACGAATAATAGCGGCAACACATCGCCTTTGGCCGCCATTTGTATCGTGAACATTTGCAAATAATTAACAGTCTTGTTTGTAAAAACTAACACTACTTAGATGCAGTTTAAATAGTCTGTGGTGAAGGGAAAAACGTAACAATAAGACTTTTAGAGGAATCGTATTTTTAAAAATAAGGCTGTTAATTTTTATTTCTCTGGTGTACATAAAGAACATTCTTATCTTTATATTCTTTTTGTCGCTTTTTTGTTGAAGTCCACCCATGCCGGGACTTGAAACCTATAGCTAACCGTGCCAACTGAGTACGTAATACAGAGAAGTTTGTAAAGAGGCTCAAAATTTCGCTGACGCCTGCACTTGCCCATTGGCTCAGTTGGGAGAGCGCTGGCACGGTTAGCCAGAGGTCGCGAGTTCAAATCCCGGCATGGGTGGAATTCTTAGCCTCTAGATAGATTTTTTAAATTATCTTATCTTATCTGACCAAGGTTCTCCGCTATCCGCAGGCCCAAAAGCGGCTCCATGCTGCTGTACGGTTAGCCAGAGGTCGCGAGTTCAAATCCCGGCATGGGTGGAATTCTTAGCCTCTAGATAGGTTTTTAAAATTATCTTATCTTATCTGACCAAGGTTCTCCGCTGTCCGCAGGCCCAAAAGCGGCTCCATGCTGTTGTACGGTTAGCCAGAGGTCGTGAGTTCAAGTCCCGGCATGGCTGGAATTTTTAGCCTCTAGATAGGTTTTTAAAATTATCTTATCTTATCTGACCAAGGTTCTCCGCTGTCCGCAGGCCCAAAAGCGGCTCCATGCTGCTGTACAGCCGCAAGAAGGTGCGGTACCGGCGCGACGGGTACTGCTGGAAGAAGCGGAAAGACGGCAAGACCACGCGCGAAGACCACATGAAGCTCAAAGTGCAGGGGACAGAGGTGAGGCTCTTCAGTATTATTATCAGTACCTGGATGATCGACCGTGATGAGCTTTGCTCGGTATATTTTTTTTTTGTTAATCGTGTTTTTTGGAAATTATATTTAGATACGATGAAAAAAAAGGGGAAAAAGGAAAAAAATTATCGAGACAGGCTCGAACCGGCGTCTTCTGGTTTCGGGACCGCCCGATTTCCCAGCTGAGCTGTTACAATCTTGTAGATGGTGGCGAAATTTTCCTTCTTATTGTAATGATATTGTAGCAGTTTTGCATTGCCTAAAATCACGGATAAAACAACGTTTTCTAAAAATAAAACATAGCTAGATCGATTTATCGTCCCCAAAACCCTCTGCCTACTAAATTTCATGAAAATCGTTCTAGTCGTTTCTGAGAATATATATATAAGATAAGATAAGATAAGAATATTCTTTATTGTACCAGGAAAAACACAGACATGAAATGTTTACAATGGCTTTATATAATTATATATTTGTATATAGTTTTAATACATAGTTTTTTGTCGGAAGAGCCCGACCAGGTTTCGGTTTGATTCGCTCCGGTATTAAGTTAGTAATGTGTAGTGCTTACGAAAGTTTTAGATCGAAAACTATTAACATGATTGAGTGATTGTACTGACAATTTTTGCAAAAACGATATGTAAAAAAATAGTACCTACATTGTTCACCGAGAGGAGAAAGTGACCGATTACCGTCGAGGGTGTCGTTTGAAGCCCGAGCCGTAGGCGAGGGCTTTAAAACACCCGAGATCGGGAATCGCAGTTTCTCTCGAGTGATACATAGTGCTTTATACTACACCTGCTTGATAGTTTTATTTTACTTTCTACGAAAACTGAATCCTCAAACAACACACACATTGGAAATGGCGCCAATGGCGTCTGCAATTTTCACATGTTCTTTTTTCAAATTGTTTATCCTGCCGCCGCAGGGTCGCACTGCCAGCCCGACACCATCCAACACACAGCTAGTGGCCAGTGTCATTTTGCGAACTTGGAGATAAAAACTCACTGTAAAAACTTTTTGGCTTTTGATATTTAGGTTACCGGCGCATAGTCTTACTCAAAATTAAAAAAGAAAAACCACGTAAGAAATGGATTTTCATACACTTTTCTCTCCCGCTCAGATGCGTTTTCTCCCCGCATATTTGTTCGATATGCAATGACGTACTTTCTACCGTAAATTTGATAAAGTATCAAGGTACTTTCCAAGCAGGTGTAGTATAAATGTGATTTTTTCCCTTGGTGGCGCTAATGTAACTCTATGGAGACCCTTAAGATCATATTTGTAAAATAGAATGGACATTCTTTTATGTAGGGCAATACTTTACTTAGACTTTATTAATTTTCTAAGCAATTGAATCGAAAGTGAACCATCAGGATCATGGCAAGTGGCAGTCCCTGGTCTCTGCCTACCCCACTGGGATACAGGCTTGAGTTTATTTATTTATGAGTCTGAGTAAATGTTCTGATTTGTAGAGCAACATTTCTTGTCAGACACAAACTGTAGCTACTGAAGAGTGACAGCATATTTTTTCCGTTGTCAGAAACTGAACCACACCTTAATGATGCACAATCATGACATTGTGAAGGTATTTCTAGAAACGGTACACTTTCGTCGTAGATATTTTTCACGTAATGATACTTTTGCATTTTACCTCTGCCTTTCTGGTGGTACGCGAAGAGAGGGGTAAGGTGTTACATGGTTACCCTATTGCAATGTAGATATTACGTTTAAGAGTGGCTGCACCATACTTTATGAAATCAATTAGGAATCAATTTAATTAGTATTTTCTGAGGTTAATACGAGCACTAGACATAATAAAACTGAATTTGAACGGATATTTACTCGTTTAATTTTCCATTTTACAATTTTCCGAAGTTTCCGTACTTTTGCAAGTGCCGTGGTCTCAGTAGACTGAGGTGACAGGGGTCCTTTTGAGAGCATTAACTGTTACATTAACACCGTTTAAGGCTTATCTATTTATTTTTGAAATGTTTTTATTTCGGTAGACGTCCCAGGCGGACATACATCGACCAAATAGGTCAAAATAAAAAGTACCCACGCTGAGGGATCACTTCCTCAGCACTACGCTGAGTCAGCTGCCTTTTGTGGCAACTTAGACACACCACAGGCTACATCTATGGCCCTGTTTTATTTATTCGTTTTGTCTGTTGTGTATTTAGTTTTCTTTCTGTTGTTGTGCATATTATGTTACTTTTCTGCTTATTTTGTTTCTGTGATGTATCTTGTTGGTATAATAAATGTTTTTCTTCTTCTTCTTCTTCCATGTTGTTAATGTTGATGAAGTGAAAGAGATCCATCATGTTCGTGGCGAGTGGCAAACCCTGGTCTCTCAGGGCGTGAGCTTATATAATGTAACTTTATATTTGTTTCTACCCCTGCGCTGTTTTTAAGCCAGCCCGAAAACACAATACCAACCGAGCCAACCGCAACCGAATGGCAAGTTTGCAGCGAAAGCAATTAAAGCCGCCTCCTTCATAATGGCAGCAAAGACTCGGCGGTCACGCGAAACGGAACGGAAAACTTGAATGACGTGCTGAAAGGGAAATTCGAGCAGGAACAAGCACTGCGGTCAGGAACTGGTTCGTTTTGGTATTGCATATAAACTGCCTGTATACGTCCCGCTGCAGGGCTCAGGTCTTCTCTCAGAGATAGACAGTTTTATCTTAATCATATCTGGCCGCACCATTCGTGGTGCTCAAAGGGCAATTCGAGGAGGAACAAGCACTTCTGATTTCTGATTTCACTGCGATCAGAAAGTGGTCGGTTTTGGAATTGCATATAAGCTGCTTGTATACGTCCCGCTATAGGTCTCAGACCTTTTCTGAAAGATACAGGGTATGGACTTAAGAACATCTGGCAGCACCATTCGTGGTGCTGAAAGGGAAATTCGAGCAGGACCAAGCATTGTGGTTAGGAAATGGTTGGTTTTGGAATTGTATATAAGCTGCCTGATGCGTCTCGCTGTAGGGCTCAGGCCTTTTCTCAGAGAAATATGGTATGGGCTTAATCACCATTACCGCCAATGGAGAACTTGCATAAAAACGTTTCGATCTCTTTGGAGAGGCCATACTAAAAGATACACAATGGCAAAAAGAATTTTCTCTAACGATTTAAACTTTTTATAACCTGTCGAAAAGTAACTCTAGTGGCGTGGTACGAAAATGCCCCGTACAAATACACAGGTTCGTAAGCGGTTGAAATCCTCGCTTTTGCCAAGGAATTTAGAATAACTTAGATTTTTGGAATCTATAGTAGTGGTCTACAACTATTGTAGGAGATCTATACATTCGTTAACAGAGAAGTAAAATATCTTAATTTAACTTTAGAAACTGCGGTGTTTGTGTATTACGAGTATGTCTCAGGGCTACCCAGCATGCTGTGTACACAGTTTCTAGGTTGCAGCCTAGATGATCCAAGTCTGCATTTAAAAATTCATTTACTTATTAAATAGAATAAATCAATATTTTTTATTCTGTCTTTCTCTGTCTTATTCTGCCAAGAAGGCCGGGAACTGAAATAATAATGTTTACTAAAACAGAATCTAGTCTAAAGGTGGTGATAGACTTGAGCTGTAACATTACAAGTCGGGAATCTAAGGTAACTAAATTTTACCTAATAAATAATCGCGATTAGACCCGTTTAGTATGTAACTATGTGTAAGCATCACGAGTCATTAACAAATACTGTTGTTAAACCGAACAACGATCAGAGCCAAGCATAAAGCCTTTAAAAACCCTGTGCTATGGTTGGCTGGAAGAGATCTCTCTTAGAGATAAGTTCGCCTTTGTAACAACGCTGTGTAATTAATTTTCTAATTTATGATTTGCAATAAAGAATATGTTAGAGCCAAACATCGCTACGAATAATTTCACGATCATACTAGCGAACGCTCTAGTAAATGCTCGTCGTACTCGTAATGTACATGTCAAACGGCGGAACAATGACAAAATAGCTCAGCTCGGCAAAAAGCTTGAAGCAAATTTACTGTCGTTTCCATATAATGCTCGCTAGAACGCTTGCTAAAACGATCCCGTTTATTTTATGAGCTTTTACCTATAATGAACATTCGCTAGAATGCTCATTACTCATGAATGCTCAACACTCTCGGCAGCTTAAGAAATACGCACATACTGTCGTGCGTGGTAGCTATTTCGTAACCCATTGATTTTTGTTCCGTCGTGAATAATGCCCTAGTGAACATTAGCCAGTAGGTAAATGACAAGGCAAAACTAATTACCAGCCAAGTGTCCCATAAACTTCCAATAATGAAAATCGTCTACACTCCGATAAAGGCACTGAATATTGGATACTGATGGTACACTACAAGGATAGGAATTGGTAAAGTAAATCTTATCTTACCTTACATCAATGTTATGTCAGAAAAAAATGCTAATCTACCGTGATAACAAATCATTTACTGAAAGAGCTCGAGAGATTTTTGATACTTACTGACAAGTACTACAATATTCCTGCCTGTGTTAGGAAATAAACACACACACACACACACACACACACACACACACACACACACACAATACTTTTGCTGTCAGTTCCGAAGTATGCCTAATGCTATGGTTTTTAAATAAGGATAATTTTAACGTGAAAGTCAACACGGTGCACCTCTGGGAGCCTGTTTCTTATAATTATTTTCGCTTTAGTCCAGCCAAAGCGGGCTCTCTGCGCTTCTCCACAGCTCAGGCGAAGGCCCCGCACAACCAAAAGTACATTCCGGCTAAGACAATTATTATTGCGTCCATGAAGCGACGCCGAAAGGCCTTATGTGACAGCTAGCGTGCCTGGCGCTGGCAAGGAGCCAGCACACGCTCCCGGTCCTAAAGCTAGTGGTCTGTCGCGAATCGGACGGAATACTTAATGAAAACACTTTTTGAAGCGTAAAGTGTGGGGGTAGTGAGAAATCTGTAAACCACTTATAATAAGCCAAAAAGCGTAATTGTTTCATTGTAGAATTAACAGTGTCTACCTCATACGTGCTTATACCAATGAAAGAAAGAAAAAAAATAAAGAAGACATTTGTTTAAATTGTCACAACACAAAGATCGAGAAAGAGGCCAGTAGAAGAATACAGCTGGGCTGAGCAGCGTATGGGAAACTACGTCGAGTCTTCACATCCCACAGAGTCTCAAGACGAAAGTCTTCAATTAGTGCGTCCTACCCGGCATGACATATGGTGCCGAAACGTGGACACTCGCGGTGGGGCTGGTCCACAAATTTAAAGTCGCTCAGCGTGCTCTGGAAAGGGCTATGCTCGGGGTTTCTCTGAAAGATCGAATACAAAACGAGGTGATCCGACAGATAACCAAAGTTACCGACATAGCCCACAGAATTAGCATGCTGAAGTGGCAGTGGGCCGGCTATATTATCCGAAGAACTGATAACCGATGGGGTAGACGAGTTCTTGAGTGGAGACCGCGGATCGGTAAACGTAGTGTAGGACGTCCTCAGACTCGGTGGAGCGATGATCTTCGCAGGGCGGCTGGCAAGAGCTGGATGAGAGTAGCCGAGAACCGTGCTCAGTGGCGTGCAATAGGAGAGGCCTATGTCCAGCAGTGGACAAGCATAGGCTGATGATGATGATGATGATGAAAGTAAACACGAAGCCTTCTCATATGCTCAGTGAAAAAAGTGAATGTCTTAACGGTAAATTTTATTTTTTAAGTAAAAACTTCTTAGAGTCTCAGGAAGGGATATGTTAGGGGGACATACTTAGACCTAATAGGCGATGTATTAGCGAAAGGCAACATAAAAAGTATCCGGGACCGGCGTGCGTGCATATAATGACGAATGAATGTTGATGGAGGGAAAGAAGTTTGCCAGTATCGTGGAAAGTGTCAAAGCCTGATGTCTGCCTACCCCTCCGGGACACAGGCTTGTGTAATGAATATAGGTAATGTAACTTCTTAGTGCATGTCGCGATTTCAGTCCTGTGAAAGCATTAAATTAATCATCAAAATGTTTTTATTCAAAATGACGCAGAAACTGCGACTTCATGAAATGAACGTTATAAGTTAAACATCGATCTTCAAAATGGAAAAAAAAATAGTTTTTGGGAAAAACTGGACCAAAAATCTGCAAATTATACAACTAAGAAATATTTCCGAAAAGAAAGATAAAACATCGAATGAGAAATCCTTCAGTCAAAATCTCGTCTTTATACCTACTTCGGTATCGTTAGCGTGCCGGTTGGTTCACAATATAGGCACGGCTATGTGGAATCGCCCTTACGCCTTATTTTAGCCACTTAAAAGCTAGCACTGGTTCTGTCTTGGACTTTATCGGATTAAGATACCTACGTGTTTTGTTTCGGATGATTTCAAGGATGAGTTGTTATGGGGTTGGAACTATGTTGTGTTAAAATTTTACAGAAATCAAAAATTTATTTCAACGTGGAGAACATTCTGTTTCTTAGAGTTCCGTACCCAAAAGGTAAGGGATCCTATTACTAAGACTCTGCAGTCCGTCTGTCACCAGGCTGTATCTCATGAATGGTTCATAGGCAGTTGAAATTTTCACACATGATATATTTTTATTGCGGCTGTAACAAAAAATACTAAAAATAGAATGAAATTTACATCATACAAAAAACGTGATTTCTTAGCCGTTTTTGCTCGATATTAATAACGGCAACAGGTATACGCTTGAAATATTCAAATGTTGTATAGATAATGGTACGAAACTCTTCGTGCGCGAGTCCGACTCGCACTTGACCGGTTTTTAACGTCAATGTGCCATGTGCAAGAAAAAGGCAGCGGAAAAAACACTCCACTCTGACCAACCTGTTTTTAAGTTTTATTTTTGTTAACGTTTTTATTGTGCAATAAAGTGTAACAAACAAACAAACCTTCCTCAAATCATCTTAATTTGTAGAATTCTAAATGACCCGATTCGGACCACCATAGCAATGGTTTTTGATAGTTGTTTTCAAGGTCATAATCTAACATCATCATCATCATCAGCCTATGCTTGCCCACTGCTGGACATAGGCCTCGACTATAGCACGCCACTGAGCACGGTCCTCGGCTACTCTCATCCAGCTCTTGCCAGGCCATAATCTAACAGGTCAAACATAATACACCAGTTGCTAACGACATGAATGGATTCCAAGATTGACTTCTTAGAAAAGTAGGGAAAACATTTGATACTGCGGCCAGACACATGAACATGACCCGTTGATAAGCATACTATACCTCTAGTGACTAAATCGATCGGACCGCGCTTGGACTGCGAAATTTCCCCTTGTTCCGTTGTGATCAACTATTTTGACCAATCGTAGTCAGAGGTCCGATGGCAAATTTTTTTTATTTATATTAATGTATAAGAATACATGAAATCAATATAGGTAATAATATATTCATCATCAACCCATTATGTCCCCACCGAGGGGCACGGGTCTCTTCCCTGAGGAAGGTATAGGCCATACTCCACCACGGGGGCCAAGTCCGGATTGGTGGAGGCTTGTAGACTAGTGGCTCGTCTACTATCAGTAGTTGTCAAGCCGCCCTAAGGCCTCTGACTTGGCTTAACGACTGCCATCTATCGACGGCATCGACCAATCGATAATATATTAAACGGGTCTAACCGCGATTATTTATTAGGTAAAACTTAATTACACTCACACAATCTGTATAACTAACAATTTTACCGTGATTACCGTACCAGAGGTCATGGGTTCATTTGTACAAATGGCCTCAGTCTGGGTGTATTTCCATGTTTGTGATGTACTTGCCTAGGTACCATAGTACCGGTAGTTTGTACAGTACAAGGACAAGTGATTGTGTTGTGTGGAAGTTATTAATGTTAATAAGATAAGCTAATAATTAGAAAAGCTCGCCTTTGTAAGTACATGCTATTTCTTATGTTTCCTGTTCAATCTTTTGTATGCAATAAAGTATATTATTATCAGCAATAATTTTTGAGTCTGAAGGATACGATGGTAAATAGTATATTATGCAATTGGGTATTTGACAAAATATCAAATGAGTTACTTTTAAAACGGAATTTTGTATGAAAATACTTTCTTATGACGTCACATATCAGAGCACTCTTTTTGTGTTTAATCTATTTAAAAATTGTAATAACTAGTAATTGACTAAAAGAAATACATTTTCCGAGATATTTTGTAATTCTTGTTTTAATCGAGCATATGAATTCTAACGACTGAAACACGACCTTAGGGAGTGAGTCATGATGATTGAATCACGCGAGTATGAATATCAGCGCTGAAGTTTGTCCCAAACTTTTAGCACATGCTGAGTCGGAGCCCATTTAAATTTGCCACACCTACGTTGTCTCTTTTCACCAATTGGTACATTACCGTACCATGTACATGATCTATCTATCTATCTAAGTGTTAGTGTACCAGCTAGCAACGTACATCTGTTAGTAGATCGCCGTATCGCTGACATAGCCCTAAGCAATGTTCAGATCGCGCGGCGAAAACATTGTAAAGTTAGCCGGCTCGAGCCACACATCAGTAACACACTATCATCAGCTAGCAACGTACAGTTAGAATCCTGAGCGATGCGAGTGATTCAAGGCCCTTAATGTAAATCCGTATTTTATTCAAGAGTTGCATACTACACTTTATACCATGACTATGAGAAAAAGAAATAATTTAAGCGAAAATAGACATTTGATGAAGAAAAAAGGAGGGTTAAATTAATTCAATGCACATCAGAATTGGAACTTTTTACTTTTTTTTTGTAATGGCAGTAAAGAACACAAAACAGTTTTTATTCTAATGCTAAGCTCCTTGTCGCAAATATCGACCAATCAAATCTCCAGGAGTTATTTGCACAAAGAGTTTGTATGTCGAGTATTCTTTGCGCAAGGAGTTTGTATCGACAATTTTTTGCGCAAGGAGGTTGTACAAGCATTGAGGTGGAGGTCGAATATATTGGTGTGTTCTAAATTCAATCACCAAAATAGTGGTTAAAGGGTCTTTTTATTCACTGTTTTCAGTGAATAAAATAAGCTTTTTTGAGTAGGAATGGTATAATAGTACATTTTGGTACAAGTGTGGTGTACACAAAATGTACATTGTGGTACATTTGGTGATTAGCGCTGAGGCGCCACTGAGACCTGAGTCGTTAGGTGAGGTTTTTAAGAGAGCCGAGTACGGTAATCATCAATACACACGTGTATCATACGACGTTTTTCACTTGTGAAAAAAATAACTATAATTTCAACAGTGAAAACGTGTTGTGAAAAATTTTTCGCAATGGCGGGAAAAATTAATCAGTTTTCCTATGCGCGCGCATCCAGCAATGGCGATCGGGCATAGACTAAAAGAATGAGGTTTCTTTTTTTTGGCTTTTCGCGGATAGCGTTTTAGCCACGTACAGAGAAAACAAAAGTTATATTTGAGTGAAAGTTTTATTTATTAAAAACGTACAAGTTGAAATTATCTATTTAAATATGACAAAAATAAAACAAAAGTTATATTTGAGTGAAAGTTTTATTTATTAAAAACGTACAAGTAGAAATTATCTATTTAAATATGAAGTTGCATGAAACGAGCAAGCAATCGGTAGGTACATATTTTTTTTTGTACCTACCTATTTTATTGAACACGATCTTTTTTGTATCGAAACTTTTTTAAGAACAAAGCAACTCAACCAATAAAATAAAAAACCCTATAACTCACTTGTGAATGATAGCAATGAAAAAGTCACAGTTTGATTGACTGCAATTAGCCACATAATGACAGGTGTCATTATGTGGCTAATTGCATTTCATGAGCGTGTTGTGTGAAGTGTGTTGAAAATTGTTTTTTTATGTGACGTTTGATTATTAGCCTCACATGGAACTAATGTTAAGAAACAATTAAAAACATTGTGTTGATTTACGGGCACTAAAATAAAATTACATACCTGTAAGAATAAATTTTCAACACAATTCGTAATAAACCCATACAACTTATTAAAACCCTAACATGCAGGCAGGTTAATTTAATGTGAAACAGTTTTTTCTTTAATTTTTAACATATTTTCCAGGTAAGAAGGAACAGGGAATAGGTACGATACGCTGAATGGCAAAAATGTTGAGACAGACATTTCTACCTCCATCATACATTTTTTAGGAAATTTTCTCTCTTGAAATACGACGACAATAGACACGAAAAGAACCCAAAGCGTTTGTTGAAAACTCCAAACGACTGGCCTCTTATATCACCTTATTATCATGACAAGACTTTCAACAATAAACTGCAAACATTTAGCTGAAATATAAAAATTTGACCGTAACATTTATTTCCACAGCCGCATGTCAGGATTCCCCTGTTTACCATACGAATCGTACCACCAAAAATATTTAAAACGACCAGTGTATGTACTCTGATTTCATTTGAACAGCCCATCGAAACGGTGGAATTCAAACCTTAACACCTTTTGCATAAGCGCATTTAGAAATCACTTCGTGGAAAAATTCGTGCATTTCACTCTGAGGCTTTGGATAGTTTAACACACAAAAATACGTTTATTCAAATTTGAATGTTGCCTTTTAAATAGAAGAAATTGCTTCAGGATCCCGCTTTTGTTGCAAGTTGCGGCACGCAATTTCAATAGAAGTACAGCTAGACATTGAACAGAAAGAGGTAGGTACTTATGTAACCTTAGTGAGGTATAAAAGTTTCTAATAATAGTAATAATAACTTCCACACGACCCAATTACTGTCATGCCCCTATATTGCGCCCCTATAAGATAAGATAAGAATATTCTTTATTGTATACCGGAAAAAATGTTACAGAAATATCGCGCGCACTAAATCCTGAGCGATTCCAATCGTCTTAATGTCAAATTACTATAAAATTTGACAGTTAGACGATTGGCATCGCTCAGGAATTGGTCCGCGTAATCAGGTCCCTGGTCCCAAACAGGACACTCTGTGCTGCGGTAACTAGAACATCACAAACATGGCAAAACGCCCAGACTGAGGCCATCTGTACAATTGTATGGCGGTCCCCAATGGGAATCAAACCCACGACCCAATTGATGAAATAATGTTCTATCTGGACTAATAAAACATTGGACTCGGAAGCGGGAGACCCAGGTTCGATTCCCAGTGCGGGCATGTACCTTTGACTTTGTTTTCTAAGTTATGTACATTTGTGAAGTTATAGTAGCAATACCACTCGCTAACGGTGAAGGAAAACATCGTGAGGAAACCTGGGTGTCTGAGCCATTCACATGCCTCAGCGCTTGAAATCGCCAGTCCGCGGTGGGGACGCGTGGTGATCTCTCTCTCTGAGAGAAGGCCTGTGCCCTACAGTGGGACTAACACTTAAACTGTGCCACTGCCTTAAAGAACGTTTGTCCTTTTGTTTCTTCCCCCATCAGGTGGCAGTCATAAAATAGTCGGTTTGCTGTGCAACACTGGCGTAACGCCAACAGCTGTTAATGTGGCCTTAACGAAATAGTTGCTGTTACCTGCCTCCTGAAACCGCTTGCTTTTGAATTAAACGCTCTATAGTACAAGCTTGAGAGGATCCATATTCTCAAAAACCTCAGACGTATTTACACCCCACCCACCATTAGTTCAATTTTACGATAATTAAGACATCTAGTGGTCTTTGATTGAACTATTTGAAATATATGAGTAACAATATGACTTTTTCTGCTAT
The DNA here is from genome assembly GCA_947310995.1 of Yponomeuta cagnagella. Taxonomy (NCBI): domain Eukaryota; kingdom Metazoa; phylum Arthropoda; class Insecta; order Lepidoptera; family Yponomeutidae; genus Yponomeuta; species Yponomeuta cagnagella. Next base: position 2,666,180 of record OX371279.1, read on the forward strand.
CTAAGCAGAAAAAGTCGGCAAAACATATGTTAACAGTGCACGTAGTATTTTACAGGGTTAACAATGCTTTTGTTAGCCAGCGGCCACACAGAAGGGACGTGGGGCGATGGCACTGAAAAGACGCGATGCGTTGTATAGAGTTCGCGCCCCCTCGCCCCGCCTCTTCTGCCTGGCTTCGTCCCGTCCGTCCCTTCAGTACACTTTGTATGAAATTGGAAAGACGACGCGTCTTTTCCGCGCCCTCGCCCCACGACCGTTCTATTTGGCCAGGACCTGAGCCACTCGTATCATCAATCGAGTAATTATCCTACTGGATTGTGCTACTGCACAACGGCATCTACAGATGACTTTGTAGGTACCGAAAGTGCCTGTAGATGTCGCTAAATATAATAATGCTCATCACTGGGCATGTATGGGAAAAATGGTCTTGTTACATCCACAATATTTTTCAAGGACGAATTCAACGATACCCCACATGATGGTGTAGAAGACGCAAAAAAATCGTCCCCACTTTTCCTGTAAGGTACAGTAAAAAAAAAATTTCCTACATTTTATTGTTTAACTTTGTCGGGATGATAAATATGTATACACACCCCAAATTACAGCTTTCTAGTACCACCGGTCTTTGCGCTAGGCCGCGGACGGACAGACAGACAGACAGACGGACATGGCGAAACTATAAGGTTTCCTTGTCGGACTGCGGAACCCTGAAAAAATGTCCCAGGCACTGCAGCGTCCGAGTTAGCCCTTCACCCATCTACAGGTGACTTTGAATTCGTTCACCGTATTTTAAGGGGTCATTCTAACCATCATTAAAAAACATTTGCTGCTAGTTTTGAAAAAAGATAGGCGTAAAAAAAAGTTTTTTGGTACCCAAAATTACTTCACTTAAGCATAACGAACAATACAAGGACAATGTGTAATAAAAAAACACGTTTTCAGTGTCTTATAGTCGGCGCCGACGCACTCAATTGTTTTTTAACTGTTTACGCATATCGGTCGTCAGACTCTTGAAACATTTATTGAACATATTAGAAAATATTTTTCAACGTTACGGTACGTCCTACCAATTCGAATGTCGATTCACAGTTTGGAGCCAAAGGTCGGAAATCACGAATATTTACAAAGATGTTTAACCATTACTGATAAATCATCAATAATACTGTTGTTCACAATGAAAAGAACATTCCCTCAAAATAGTTGAATCAAAATAGTGAACGAATTCAAAGTCACCAGGTAGTGTGAGTGAAGGTGCCACTGGACGCTGTATAAATCATCTCATTACATAAATGCAAAAGCCAAAGCATCTGCGGCCCAACATTTTAGTAAAAATGGTTCTTACAGCTATGTTAGTAAGTGTGTGTACATTTTTTTTAACAATGTATTTCACGGCCTCAGTGATCCCACGGGAATGACATGCGCTGAAATGAAAAAGAAACTTAATTGTAAAACAGGGTTCCATTAAGGGTTACTGGGTCCCAAAGTAGGATTTCCTGTGTTATTGGTAGTCAGACTGCTTCTTAATACTGAACGTTTCTGTTTAGTCTCATTAAGACAAGAGAAAAAGTGAATCATAAGCAGCCTATATACGTCCCACTGTAGGGAACAGGCCTTCTCTCAGGGAGAGAGTATAGGCTTAATCACCACGCGTGCCCACTGCGGATTGGCGATTTCAAGTCATAGGTACAAGCCTGCACCGGGGATCGAACCTGGGTCTCCCACTTCCGAGTCCGAGGTTCTACCCACTAGGCTACCACCGCTCGTGGAAAAAATGAATACCATTAAAAAAAAAAACACAAATTCACACCTCACATGATTTAGTCCTTTCTGACGCCACATTTAAACATTCAACTTTTTATAGGGCGGCGAATTGCAGATAAAATTCCTTGGTCCGGCCATTCCCCCCAAAAAATGTACTAAATTAGGGCCACTTTGGCGTAATTTTAGGCCGTTCGCTCCTGGGGACGCCACTGGGCGGGGGGCGATTGTCCTAGATTTTTTCCTACGTTTTATGTGGGTTGCTGAATTTCTGCGACTGCGACTCGATTGGTCTTAAAATTGGCTGCCATTAAGCCTAAGTGAAAGTATAAAATATGTAGACGGGGTTTCAAGGACTATCTACAAATAATGACCACACGATGCGTACATTTAAAACATATACTGGACCTAGTGCTATGCAGTATCGTAACGTTGTTTTGCTTAAAAATTATAATGCAGCCTATATACGTCCCGGCGAAGGAAAACATCGTGAGGAAACCTTAGTGCCTGAGGTATTCATATGCCTCAGTACTCGAAATTGCCAATCCGTGGTGGGCATTTTGTTTAATTATCTGCAATTTGCTAATTAATATTTATTTTTATTCTTGTTTATGTTTAATTATGCTTAAAATCATTATGCTAAATCTTAAGCAAAGTTAGATATTACGATTAAATAAAGATTTTTCATTCATTTTTAACTCCGCTCATATTAACCCATTCGTAATTTCTGTAGAAAAAAAAATCGCAGGCCCTGCAGCGGCCGAGTGGTATAAAATCATCTCATTACGTAGACGCAAAGGCTAAAAGTTTAACAATCGATACTGAAAAATAATTTAATTTCCAGGTTTTGCGTTGAATAAACTGATTATGAAATTGACAGAAGATAAATCGAAACAGTGAGTCAAATGACAAATAACAGCAGCGGCATCGCTATAACTTATTCCTACCATCTATCACTGTCTGTATCTATCTAGCCCACAGTCGCAAGCGACTAACGACCTATCCGGTCTGAATATAAATAAACAGGGATCGAACATGAATGCCCTGATATAACCGCGCTAGTGTGTAATATATAACCGCGCTTGTGTGTAATATATAACCGCGCTAGTGGGTATACGTAGTGTAGGACGTCCTCAGACTCGGTGGAGCGATGATCTCCGCAGGGCGGCTGGCAAGAGCTGGATGAGAGTAGCCGAGGACCGTGCTCAGTGGCGTACTATAGGGAAGGCCTACAAGCGTAGGCTGATGATGATGATGATGATAGTGTGTAATTCTTGTCATATGCCGGCGCCTCACTTGGGGTTAATCGGCCATGCAATATACATTGAATTGCTATAATAAACCCACTGATTGTTCTATGAGATAGAGCTCAGGTCCAATTACTTGAAGGGCAATTAATTTAAACCAATAAACTCATCGTTATTTTTTAAGACAAAGCAACAGAGTTTTTGTTTTTATAATAAGTTTTTTTTTTTTATTTGATACATTGTAGTGACTTTTTATCAACACTATAATAGCTGGCATCCGCCATTTTGTTTGTTTCATCAGTTCTCAAAATAGGTCAAGCCCTTTGGCCTTTGGATGGTCATAATAAAGAAAGAAACATACATACGGGCGAAAAACGTAACCCTTCTTTGCGTTCGCAGTCAAGTAAAAAGCGGCAAAGTGCGAGTTGGACTCACGCACTGAGGGTTCCGTACTCGTGCGTGGCCGTTTTTTATTATTTGTCTTTAGAATATATAATAAGTCCCACAATCACGTCAAGTTTGATGCCTGTATGTATTACCGCTTTTACGATAGAGCATAAACAAAAATACCGGCCGAGTGCGAGTCGGACTCGCACACGAAGGGTTCCCTACCATAATATATACAATATTTCAAGGGTCTACCTGTTGCCGTTATTAATATCGAGAAAAAAACGGCAAAAAAATCAGGTTTTTTTTGTTGGGAGCCCCCCTTAAATATAAATTTTATTCTGTTTTTGTTGTTATAGCGGCAACAGAAATATATCATCTGTGAAAATTTCAATTGTCTAACTGTCACGGTTCATGAGATACAGCCTGGTAACAGACGGACGAACGGACAGACAGCGGAGTCTTAGTAATAGGGTCCTTTACCCTTTGGGTACGGAACCCTAAAAACGGCGAAAAAACAAGTTAGTAGGTTAAAAATAGGTTTTTAAAACCAGTTTGTTGTATGTTAATGTTATTTTTTTAATGCTATAAGGCCGCCAATTGCACTGTATCTTTGGAAATATTTTACGTTTGTGTTTTTCGTGGTATAAAGAATATTCTTATCTTATCTTTGTTAGGTAATCCACCGCAATTTAATATAAGTGTTTGTTATCGAACTCCTCCGAAACGGCTTCATCGATTTTTTTTGTGTATATTTGGTAGGTAGGAGTAAATCGTAGGCTAATTAATATGGCAAAACAAAGCCGAATCACATACCTACACACTTTGTTAAACATGCACTTTGAAAATATCTACTGTTCCCTTCTCTTTAAAGGTCGGGCGGACGAACAGACAGGCGGACAGACAGACAGACAGCGGGGGCAGAGAGTAATAGGGTCCCGTTTGACACCCTTCGGTTACGGAACCCTAAAAAGCAAACCAGCCGAAATATCTTGAACATCTTGACCACACTCGTAAATCCGCCTCCTGCCGCGCCCGTCACCACCATGATGTCATACAGAAGACATCATCACACGTCACGATCTCGAGGCGAATCGTAAAAGTCTAATTCACTCAGTGGACGCTCCTAGACAGGATATTACGCCGCGGGCCACCGGATATCCGCTTCGAGGGCACTTGAGTGTCCTAATCGGGAGGCACGGAAGGCGCGCTTCGGACTATGATTAATATTTCGAGTTCCCGTGAACACTGTTATTGAGAAAATTATTGAGCAAATTAAACAGTAATAAAATAAATAATGGGTATTTAATCATTCTGAAGTGTTTCAGATTTACTGGCGTAAACGGACCTTTTTGTCCATTTTCATTTTAAATCTGGACAACAAAAAGAAGTAATTGTACCGTGATCGTTCCGTGTGGCGCCGGATTAAGAATAGCGTCACTCCATTTCCTTCCGTGGATGTCGTAGAAGGCGACTAAGGAATATTCGAATATATTAGGCGATAGGAGATGGCACAATTAGAGGAAGAAGTTATGTACATAGTGATTCTTACAAAAACACACAGTTTAAACTATAATTTATTTTTTCGTAGTTCGAAAGTTCCCCAACAGATGGCACTACATGGCATTATTTATCGTGAGATCAAGTAGCTCTCGCTTAGAAACGTCTTTTGCCTTCTTCTTCACATACAAGTAAGTTTATCTAATTACCAGTGGTCGGAGTAGGTATATTCGTTTTTCGTACTTGCATCATGATATCGTAACATGGACATGCCATTTTTCTCAATGTCTTAAACGTCATCGCCATTGTCATCATTACCATTTGTTTTTTTGTAAATGGTAATGATGAAATGTAAACGATAATTATGTAATGTGTATTTTATGAGCAATAAGCGTATATCTAAAACTATGGTATACCTGCAATTATTGCTATTTTTTTAATATATTATTATCGTCGACTACCACAGTTGAACAAAATTTCACTAAATGAAAATATCAGATTTAGACAGAATTTATATAAGTAAAACACACATCACATCATCACCATTTGCTGCAAATGTTGTAAAACACAAACTCTAAATAAATAGATAACTCTATGGTACACCAGTAATTTACAGAGATAGGGATAGATACGATCGGCATTCTTATCGCTTGAAGCGATCTTTTTCAGACAACCTTTGGATGGACGGGACTGAAAGGTGATGAGAGTTTGTAGGTGTACATAAGACAGATTACATTTATCTCTAATTAAGACTTCTCAGAAAATGCGCATTTTAGAAATGACCCTGTATTTTGTTTTATGATTTAGCAAGATTCGCAGCGAGTGGAAAAATATTTTTAGGAATAATTTAATATTAAATCAAATTCTTGAGCATTTTTTCTAGTTTTATTACGTTGTTGGTAACGCTGGGTTCAGCGAACCGTGTATCTGGGCGAAATAATTCGTTACTCAGTGGCAGGAAATTTCGAAATTATTCAAAATTAGAACCGTATTTGTCGCTAGATTCGAGTGAATTGTCGGGCTCAAGCGCGATGTTGACGACCCTTCCGAAGATATCGCTGCTTTATAATAAGGGCCCTGTGGTTGAGGCTGCATAGTGGCTTTACATTTTGGACAGTTCATTATGTTAAAGGCAAAGAGTCAAATTCACACCGTTACATAAACGTAATTACGTTATGTAACGGGTTTCAGTTTTTCTAGTACCTACATATTTTTTCGTTTTCCTTCTGTTGAAAGCACATCAACCTTTACACTATTTGTGTGAATTTGACTCTTTGCCTTTAACATAATGAACTGTCCAAAATGTAAAGCCACTATGCAGCCTCAACCACAGGGCCCTTATTATAAAGCAGCGATATCTTCGGAAGGGTCGTCAACATCGCGCTTGAGCCCGACAATTCACTCGAATCTAGCGACAAATACGGTTCTAACTTTGAATAATTTCGAAATTTCCTGCCACTGAGTAACGAATTATTTCGCCCAGATACACGGTTCGCTGAACCCAGCGTTACCAACAACGTAATAAAACTAGAAAAAATGCTCAAGAATTTGATTTAATATTAAATTATTCCTAAAAATATTTTTCCACTCGCTGCGAATCTTGCTAAATCATAAAACAAAATACAGGGTCATTTCTAAAATGCGCATTTTCTGAGAAGTCTTAATTAGAGATAAATGTATTCTGTCTTATGTACACCTACAAACTCTCATCACCTTTCAGTCCCGTCCATCCAAAGGTTGTCTGAAAAAGATCGCTTCAAGCGATAAGAATGCCGATCGTATCTATCCCTATCTCTGTAAATTACTGGTGTACCATAGAGTTATCTATTTATTTAGAGTTTGTGTTTTACAACATTTGCAGCAAATGGTGATGATGTGATGTGTGTTTTACTTATATAAATTCTGTCTAAATCTGATATTTTCATTTAGTGAAATTTTGTTCAACTGTGGTAGTCGACGATAATAATATATTAAAAAAATAGCAATAATTGTAGGTATACCATAGTTTTAGATATACGCTTATTGCTCATAAAATACACATTACATAATTATCGTTTACATTTCATCATTACCATTTACAAAAAAACAAATGGTAATGATGACAATGGCGATGACGTTTAAGACATTGAGAAAAATGGCATGTCCATGTTACGATATCATGATGCAAGTACGAAAAACGAATATACCTACTCCGACCACTGCTAATTACGCAGGTTTTTTGCAAAAAAAAAATAGGCATATAAATCTGGTATCTCATTACATAAGTAGGTACAACTTGTAGGTATCCGTGTGGCGCCGGATTAAGAATAGCGTTATTCCATTTCCTCCCGTGGGTGTCGTAGAAGGCGACTAAGGAAATTAAATACCAAGAGACGGGCAGCAGCGTCTTCCTGCGATTCCAACCGCATACTGCGATCGCCAACCCGCCTGCCAAGCGTGGCGATTATGGCAAAACCCCTCATGGTTGTGAATACCACGAAGGAGGCCTATGTCCTGCAGTGGGCGTCGAATGGCTGATGATGTACTGTGATCAATAATGTTATTTTAACACGTTCCTGGATAGAGGCCATAGTAACCTATAATAATAGAAAAAAAGCAATAGATCACATCTGAGTGCCCGCGAATGTATTCAGGGGCCCCGAATGTATTCAGGGGCCCCGTGTGTAACCAATAGCGCCAGCACTGGAAAAAATAATATAATATTAATGGTGATTTTAGTAATATTAATGGAGTTGAATCGCTCGTAGCCCCGGCTGCCTGAGTGATCTTAAACGATCACGAAGGTTAAGCAACACAGGGCGCGTTCAGTGCATGGATGGGTCGCCGTCTATGCCTAACGCTAGTGGCATTTTTCCGAGCGGTTCCGTGCTTCGCAAGGCACGTTAAGCTGTTGGTGCCGGCTGCCGTCGATAGATGGCAGTCGTTAAGCCAAGTCAGAGGCCTTAGGGCGGCTTGACAACTTCTGACAGTAGACGAGCCACTAGTCTACAAGCCTCCACCAATCCGGACTTGGCCCCCGTGGTGGAGTATGGCCTATACCTTCCTCAGGGAAGAGACTCGTGCCCCTCGGTGGGGACATAATGGGTTGATGATGATGATATAATGGAGTTGAATAGCTGTGGTAGCCTAGTGGGTAGAACATTGGACTCAGAAGCGGGAGACCCAGGTTCGATTCCCAGTGTGGGCATGTACCTATGACTTTTCTTTCTAAGTTATGTACATTTGTGAAGTTATAGTAGCAATACCACTCGCTAACCGTGAAGGAAAACATCGTGAGGAAACCTGGATGTCTGAGCTATTCACATAGGTACCTCAGCGCTTGAAATCGCCAATCCGCGGTGGGCACGCGTGGTGATTAAGCCCATACTCTCTCTCTGAGAGAAGGTCTGTGCCCTACAGTGGGACGTATATAGGCTGCTTATGAATGGTGATTTTTAGGACTACGACGGAGAACCTAGGATCACGGACCTGGGGGAGGGGTCCTGGCCCTGGTCCCCCAGGGGAGCATTTATGCCAAAAACGGCCGTTTTTATGTAGATGTAGATAGTATTAGAATGTTTGCCTTATATTCTTGGCCATGGGTCCTAAAAGTCGCTATTATTAAATCAGACACCTTCAGATTGTCAGTACTGACTTTTATTAAAATGCTCTGTAATAGAAGACAATATTATCGTCGGTTGCCTATAAGAAATTGCTAAAGGAAATAAGGCCTCGAATTGTACTGTATTTTTGTAAATACTTTATGTTTGTGTTTTTCCTGGTACAATAAAGAATATTCTTATCTTATATTATTATCTTCTCATCATATTATTATGACTTTTTTTTCATTCTTGCCGCTAGTAAACCCCATGTTATGTAACCCCTTCGACAAATTTTGCTAGCTGACCTTCCATCAATTCTTATTTTGCACCGAATGGCGTTGTGGCGTACCCAAAAAATGGAGGCACTTCACTTCCCTCACTCGGCAAACAGAATGCTCAAAGATCAGGGATCACCGGTAAACCGGCTGTCTTTTGTGGCCGCCCGTAGTCAAACCAACGCTCAAAGATGAAGGGTCCCCAGTCGGTCCAGTTTGTTCAGCGACCGCTATTGCTCCGGCGAAAATACGATTTTCCGATATGATAGTGCGATTTAGATTTGAGGCACCATTCGGAGCGGCCGTTGAGAGTGGATTCGCCATTGGGTTAGTTATGATACCTAGGATTCGATCAGTGTTTATTTTGTTTCCGTGCTGAGTGCTTGTTCGAACGCTCTCGTAGTGTTTCATTGTGTTGAGGTCAGATTTTGTTGTTTTTACCCGACTGCGGAAGCAAAGGAGCATGACGGCACAAGGCACGCGTTTTGTGGCGCGAAAATGTCGATACCTATTTTGACTATTAACGGAACTGGAACGTCGCGACTTTTGACATTTAAAACCTCTTAGGTATATTGTTTTTGTTGCACTAACCCGTGCTGACGAAATTTCGAGCCTCTTTACAAACTACGTAATACGGAGAAGTTTGTAAAGAGGCTCGAAATTTCGCCGATGCTTGCACTTGCCCATTCGCTCAGTTGGGAGAGCGCTGGCACGGTTAGGCAGAGGTCGCGGGTTCAAGTCCCGGCATGGGTGGAATTCTTAGCCTCTAAATAGGTATTTAAAACCTCTCCTTGCGCCGTCGCACGCGCGTGGTGATTCCTTCTAGACAATCATAAAATATGGTCGCCTAGTTCAAACAAATGCCCCGAGCTTCGCCTCTCGAATACAATGATCGGCACTAAGCCTCTCCTGAGCCTCGAGCATGTGTAAACTATAAGCCAGAGTTGCACCATCCAAAAGCACAACTTTTTTGTTTGGTCTAGTAGTATCAGTTGTGGGAGGTGGCACAAGGTGTCATCATCATCAGCCCCTTGACGTTACTGCAGGACACAGGCCTCCCTCATAGTTTTCATAACCATGAGGGGTTTTGCCATAATCGCCACGCTTGGTAGGCGGGTTGGCGATCGCAGTATGCAGTTGGAATCTCAGGAAGACGCTGCTGCCCGTCTCCTGGTATTTAATTTCCTTAGTCGCCTTCTACGACATCCACGGGAGGAAATGGAGTAACGCTATTCTTAATCCGGCGCCACACGGATACCTACAAGGTGTACCTACTTGTGTAATGAGATACCAAATTTATGTGCCTATTTTTTTTTGCAAAAAAACCTGCGTAATTAGATAAACTCTACATACTTGTATGTGAAGAAGAAGGCAAAAGACGTTTCTAAGCGAGAGCTACTTGATCTCACGATAAATAATGCCATGTACTGCCATCTGTTGGGGAACTTTCGAACTACGAAAAAATAAATTATAGTTTAAACTGTGTGTTTTTGTAAGAATCACTATGTACATAACTTCTTCCTCTAATTGTGCCATCTCCTATCGGAGGTTGGCAGTCAATTCGTCTATCTTACTTTTTTAAATGCCAATACAAATAAGGAACTATGTTAAAATCCATAAGACGCTCCAACCTTAGTTTTTTTACTGATATAGTTTGAAGAATTGCTCAGATGAAATGGCAGTGGGCGGGGCACATATCTCGGAGAACTGACGGCCGTTGGGGGGAAAAAGTTCTGACCTGGCGACCGCGGACCGGACGCCGCAGCGTGGGCAGGCTCCCCCAACGACCTGAATACGGTGGCAGGGAGTCGCTGGATGCGGGCGGCACAAGACCGGAAAGCTTAGAAAACCTTTAGTGAGGCCTATGTCCTGCAGTGGGCGTCAAATGTCTGATGATGATGATGATTAATCTATCTATGCTTAACTTATATGGTAACAAAAAAAAAGAGAAATGGGATAGAAAAAGAAAGAAAAGTAATTTTACCGTTACGTCATAGAAAGTACCAGTCTTCGATTTTTATATGTTCTACTAGTTTTTTCCCGCGACTTTGTCCGCATAGAATGAGGAATTTTCGGAATGAAAAGTATCCTATGTCCTTCCCCGGGACTCAAACTACCTCTATGCCAAATTTCATCTAAATCCGTTCAGCGGTTATTGTGTGATTAGGTAACAAACAGCCAAACGTCTTCACAAGCTTTCCCATTTATAATATTAGTAGGATACATTCACACAAAACAACAATGTGATTAATGATTCTGTTTGGATTTCAATAAAACTTTTTATAGTGTAGAGCAGGGTTTCTCAAACTGATGGCTCCACGTGACCCTGTTAAAGTTTCTAGATGACAGCAAACCCCTAACCCCCCACAAGCGCAAATCACGATAAATAAAACAAATAAACACTGAGCAAACCGGTGTTCCCAACTCTAGTTTAGGAATAGTAGTACATGAACTATAAAAATTGGCAGAAATTGAAGATTTTTGAAAAAGGGATATGGGTAAATCTACATATTGTTTCAATATACTTGAAAAGATTTTTAAGAAAAGTCCGAATGAAAATACGTACATTACAATATATAAATCTTATCGCGAACCCCCTACTGTCGATTGGCGAACCCCTAGGGGTTTGCGTACCCCATTTTGAGAAACCCTGGTGTAGAGTAAGTACTTTCTAACACGTGTAGGTATAGGTCACTGGACCTCTATATGAAATGTAACTCATCCATTACATTTTGAATTCCGCGACTGCCTCATTGGTCTAGTGGTCGCACGTTTTATTACCATGGGAGAGGTTGTGGTTTCGATTCCCGCTGGGAAACATCGTACTTTTATTTGTACTTCATTTGACAACATTACAAAGAATTACATACAGTAGGAACATAATCAAGTTAATATCCTTATAAAGAATTACAAACTAATAACCTGTAAGTTCCTACATGAAACTTAGACATATAAAGTTGTCAAAAATGGGCCAGTCTCAGCATGATGAAGCAGGGCTTTGGCGCTGGTTTTCAGACTGCAACTAGTTCCTTATCCTAAATACAAACTAATAAGTATGCCATAATCCGCTACTTTCTTTTCACGTAAATCTTCAACATAGTATTATAATCTCTGAGTGATCTGTGAGCATTGTGAAATAAGAACGACGCAACCATGATTTCATCAAGTTTACATGCAAAATATAGTAATTAGCATTATTGCATTGTTCGAGATGTCCACGATTGCGCTTGTCAATAAAATTATAAGACAGCAAAAGAAGAGTTTTTACAAAAACACCAAAACCAAATCATAATAGAATCTACGCACGCACGACTGACAGACAGCTGACAGATGTTTGTTGACAAACCAAAGATGCTTTCAAGATGGCGGATAGCGTTTTCAGCGTTCTGGATTAAAGGCGGAAAATATTTTTTTATTTGCAAACTTTGCAGCCATCTTGCATATTTACTTAGGAAAGTCGATATATTTCGGTTTCTTACGTGAAATACTAAAGGAAATATTCATTTATCACGTCAAATTTGTTACGAGTCAAGTAGCGGATTGAGTTGTCCAGTGTTAGTTTTCATCCAGCTGTTACCAACAATCTGCCCCAGAGCGTCGGTCCAACAAGCTGGTGGGCGTACTGTATCTCATTAGCTATAGTTTCTTCCGGATCAGGTATCAGTAATACAATAGTCGGTTTTCTGTCTCTTCGTTCGTTCGTCTTTGGTTTGCTCGATTCTGTAACTAGTATTCTGTAACTACTAGGAAAAATATTCTAATTTTGAAATTCCACACTATATCAAACAGTGGCACAAAAAAGGTTGTCTGTTACTCTTTGAACTTCGAATCACGAAAATTTGCAAGTGGCGGTCTAGGCATCACTATTCTCTCTGCTCTTGGCGGGATGAAGTTAGCGCTGGAATTGCTACCTTGCAGCGGTAACAGTGTTAAGCGAGCCTACGTGCATTCCGACCACGAGTTAACCCCTTTCGCTGGGGAATTGGGTTTGGTTTGGACACCGGACGTGGCAATCTACCTGACAGTTCTATGGCACAGATATTATGATCAAATATTTAGAATTCATACAGAGGAAATAAAGATAATATAAATAGAGCTCAGTCTACAGGTTAGGGGCCTTGCCTAGCAGTGGGACAAATCATGGCTACTCAGGTAGGTTGTCGCGTTCAGTGTTCATATTAAGTCTTCTATAATGTCTTCGGAGGTGGCACAAGGTGTCATCATCATCAGCCCCTTGACGTCCACTGCAGGACACAGGCCTCCCTCATAGTTTTCATAACCATGAGGGGTTTTGCCATAATCGCCACGCTTGGCCGGCGGGTTGGCGATCGCAGTATGCGGTTGGAATCTCAGGAAGATGTTGCTGCTCGTCTTCTCGTAATTGATTTCCTTAGTCGCTTTCTACGATATCCACAGAAGAAAATGGAGTGACGCTATTCTTAATCCGTCGCCACACGGATCAAGCTCACTAGAAGAGGAAGATTGAGAAGATCTTTTGATAGATGTGGTACAGTCAATCGTACATCAGATTATCATTTTGGATTTTTGTACATGTAGTTCCTTCTTCAGTGTATTAGTTCAGTTCATCCAAAGGATGTCTGGAAGAGATCACTTTTAGTGATAAGACCGCCGGCTGTACTCTTAGATTGAGAAATGTCTGTGTAATTTCCTTTTGTATGTACAATATAGTGCTCTCCATCTCTATCTATCTATCTGTCTATCACATTTTATTTGCTTGCAGTCTTTTTAGTTACGTTTATCAATAATAATCCCGTCGGCATCAACTGCTGGGTATAGCCCTCTTCATGTTCTTGCCACATCCTGCGTATGACTGCCTCATCGGTATTGCGGTTAATACGCTCGACTACCAGAGGTCGTGGGTTCAATTCCCACTGGAGGTCTTTGTCCACCTATCGTATGTTTATTATATAGCGGGAGACTTTGCGATATAAATAATATGAGGGTCAATCAGCGGTTGAATGCACGTGAAGTGTGTTCGTACTGTTTTAGTTACATAAATACTGCTTATAAAAGTTACACGGACGTGGGCGAAAAACCAAGATATCTAGAAAAGACTATCGCACCCAGTTCTTAGAAAAATATCATTGAAAATCCACTTCTCAATTTTTATTTGAAGTTGCTCGCATTTTTCTTTGAATAACAAAAAGGAAACACCACAATGTTTACAGAATATCCAAAAACCTACGCGATCTGATTTCCTTCTAGGTTTACTTCTAGGTTATTATTAGAAATAGAAAGCATTTATTGTCAAAAATAAAAAAAATAAAAAATGTTTTATTTCGTTACCAACTTATCTATTAATTTTACACTGTTGTGGGGACTTCCTATTAAGTGTATAGACACCTGTGCCAGGAAGCCCCGCTCTTCCTTTTCTAAATTCATCTTATTAAGTTAGGTACATTCATGCAAATGTTATACATATTATATATATATATATATATATATATAACATTGAGTTCAAATCAAAATGTCATATTACGACAAAGGGTCGAGGCTCAGCATTATGCAACCAAGTCAACGCAGTGATCTTGGCAGCGCTGATTTTCAGCCACTACCCAAAAAAACTAAAAACTAAACTTACATGTAAGAGAAAGGTAACAAACTTACAATATAAATTTGTACCTAAAATAAACTATTTAGAATATACATATACTACATACTACTGCTTATATAATATGAATAAATATAATGTTTATAATAAGAATAAATACAATACACTTACGCATACATATACATAAATATATACATAAATACATAGGCATAAATTAGGGTAGAATAATGTTTGTATCACAGTCTATTTTTCACCTTAAATTTATATTTGCTGATTTGTGGGCGTTAACGGTGAAGAGGTGATTAAAAAGCACAGTGAATGTCTGAAACTTGAGTGTCTGAGATGGCCACATACCGCATCGCTTAAAAACAACAATCTGCGGTGGGCACACGTGGTTATAAGCTTATGGTATCGCCCCGCCGTTACCGAAGCTACCCAGTAAAACCTTGCCCCTAACCGACCCATCATCATCATCATCAGCCATTTGACGCCCACTGCAGGACATATGCCTCTCTCATGGTTTCCTAACCATGAGGGGTTTTGCCATAATTGCCACGCTTGGCAGGCGGGTTGGCGATCGCAGTATGCGGTTGGAATCTCAGGAAGACGCTGCTGCTCGTCTCCTGGTAATGTATTTCCTTAGTCGCCTTCTACGATATCCACGGAAGGAAATGGAGTGACGCTATTCTTAATCCGGCGCCAACCGACCCATAGCTGGGCATAAATGTATTTGCCCCCAATTCCCCGCCACGTCCGCGCAGGGGCGGTCAGTGCATACAGCGCACGTTCGCGGCAAAAGGTTGCACTTTCGGAGGCAGCACAGGTGCGGACTCAGGGATTTTTCAATTCAATTCAATATTTTTATTTCGGAATATTTCTTAAGATAGGTTACTATATAACTAATATTTTATTTTACATGGACTGAAATCGAGTGCCTCTGAGTATGAGTTCCAGTCCTATTTGCAATGATATTACTTGTTTTTGTGATTGTGAAAACCGACATAAATTATGTTGACATAAATTACAATCAAGTAATCTAAGTGGTAAGTGTGTCCGGATTTAAGTTAATACCTTTAACATCAAGTAATCTGTACTCTATGCGCTAGAAAAACTAACCATAGAGGTCATCCATGTTTTTTTGGACTTTTACGACCTTACATAGCATAGAGGCTCAACATTGGTTGGCGGCAGCTTACCATTCAAGTCAGATAATGCCGATACATTTTCCGTTTTGGCCCATTGTGGATTGATTGAACACTAAAATTATACGTGGTTACGTCCAGACCTTAAGGAGCAATTTTGCTGTCACTCGCGAAACGTCTTTTTTATTATATTAGTAAAGCACTAATGACGAAACACACGAATGATAACCAATTATGTATGTGTAGTTACTTGTAAAAGTAAGATAAGATAACAGCGAAGTTTGTGCTGTGAAGAATAAACATTTTTTAGTTTGAGTTTGAAAGTACTTATACCGGTTTTCAATTAAAACTTGTAATAATCGAGGCACAGGCCCTCAACCTGAATGCGCCCTGGCATTGAGTGCACTGGAATGTTTTATTCAACAGTTGTTTCTGTGCACATGAGGCCCCAAAAGGGTTGGTGTTGCTATCAGTTGCCGGTTTTCTAGATCCGAAATGAATGTTGCTCTTTTGATAGATAATGTTGTGTTCTTTTTGGGGCAGGTACCTGAGGATTTAAAATTGATAAAATATGTAGGATAGCTCTCTAAAATCTATTTCGATGTATAAAGCCAATCGGCAATCTTGCCCTTTGCTAATTTGCTAATACATCCCCTATTTGGTCGAAGTATGTCCACCTGGGACGTCCCTTACCGGCCCTTCCACCCACTTTCGCTCGATATATTTGTTTCGTCAATCTTTCTTCCTTCATCCTCTTCACATTTATTTATTTATTTATTTAAACCAACGCATCATTCCTTTCGGTGCGTGCATGCAACGACTAATGAATGTTGAAGAAGCGAAAGTGGTCTGTCAGGATCGTGGCAAGTGGCAGTCCCTGGTCCCTGCCTACCCCTCTGGGACACAGGCGTGAGTTTATGTATATGTATGTATGTACGATAACCGCAGAATGTGTTTAGATAATAGTTTCGGTTTTCTGTGTTTGTCTTTTTTAAAACAAATTTTGACAAGATAAGTCAAAAGAGCCGTTTCCGTTGTTTTGCGCTCTGAAAGGAGTAAGAAATGCACTAGGTTATTTTGTCAAAATATACAAACGGGCTAGTTATTTACTGTAACGGCTGGATGTCACGGAATGATTGGGGCGTCACCCGGATATTTCCAGTTTGACTTTAAGATTTCACTTCGGCACAGTTAGAATTGTTTAGTCGCATTTTCTTTATAATTGCTTTTAGGTACTACAAATGGTATTATAAAGGGACTTAAAAATAAAAAGTCTAGACTGCAAATTAACTGTTTTCAATCCACTTCAAAACGTCCACTCTCAATTGGGTATAGAAAAATAAATCCGCCATCTTTTTTTAGCTGTCATTCAGTTCTTAAAAGAATACACCGCCTCTCCTCTGACATCTCCTTGCTCGCCGATCGCGCCACATTACCCTTTCTCTGTCTCTTGTGTGCCTTCTCCCTCACTCTCGATACAGTATGCCTTTAACAATATTGTTTTCACTTCTCATGCTCTAAAAGTTCGTCTTTATGTCGTGCGTAGGCGACATAAAGTCGCTTTTTATGCTCTAGAGCATAAAGTAAAATCTTCGTCGAAGACCAAGGCAATCGCTGCAACAGCCACACGAACATCTTTAACTTCATACAACAACCTCTTTATTTTATTTTGTTTCGTTCGTATTCTAAGACCAAGGCAAAGATACCAACAGCCAAAGTACACAATAAAACTTCATGAAATAAACTTATAATTTGTATTTCGTCTCATTTATTATTTTTTATATTTGTTTATTTTTCAATTTAGTAGATCAGTATAGTATTTAAGCCATAACAACAACTTATCATAGTTATAAAAAGAAAATGTTTTTATAACTGAGCAGTATGTAACGACCTTAAGTCAGGTGTCACGTCCCTACAGAAAAAAAAAAGAAAAAAAAGTTAATTGGCGGGAACCATAATTATTTTTACATGTTGCTGTTTCATTTCCTCGCAATCGAAGTGAAAAGTAGAGTGTACAACTCGTCCATAAAACCCATTTTACACTCGACTTTATATCTATCCTCGCTCGCAAGCTCGCTCGGATGGATAAACGTCTCGAGTAAAATGGTGCGTTTTATGCACTTGTTGTACAATCTACTATTATTTTATAGTGACAAATAATTCAGTATCAGACCATCAATTACATTCTTCAATTATTATTATTTTTTGGTCGAAAAAATAAGATTGAATTATCATTCCCGATTTTGATGTGGTCGTTTTTCGTCTATTTTCCATCTCTTTTATTATAAAACTTATTGTTCCGGCAATAAGAATAATTTTAGCGGTGGGCACGCGTGGTGATTAAGCCCATGTTCTCTCTCTGAGAGAAGGCCTGTGCCCTGCTGTGCAACGTATATAGGCTACATAAAAAAAAGGTCTTGGCTGAAATTTGGGTGGTTTGAAAGCCGTGATTATGTAATTGACAATTAACAACGGCATCTATTTAGACTACAACTTTTAGATAAAGACATAATTAAAAAAAAGAGTTCATAAATCTCGTTTCTAGTTGAGAAAACTTGTTTAAAAAATGTGTAACTAATTTAGTATTGCCTCTCTACTGCGTCTATCAGAACAACGACCCGCGGACCCTCGGCACACACGCGCCGCTCTGGCTTGCCACTAATTTATTTATTTAATACGGAGATAATTTACAGAAACATGCCACTTATTCTAAACTTAGATGATAAAAATATTTACTAGGCATGCATCCAAAAACATATCTCACTAAGAACTTTATTATGAGTAAGTTTAAGGTGAGGGCGTGTATTGAGTAATTCATGAAGAGTAATAATGATTCTACTTGATTCGAGTTTGAGTCAAGATATTTTTGGAAAGTGTCTGTTCTAAAAGAAAACTAGCATATTCGATACCTATTGCTAAGGTACGTCCATTTGGCTACGGCTTTTAAACCACCCAAAATTCACGGTGTATAACAGAGATAGTTGTCAAACCCGAATTCAAAATTGAAACTCTGATGTCATTTGTTACCTCCTATGATTCATTACCATACTGAATGCATTACTAGCATGCACATTCCCTTGAAAAAAAAATGTAACAATACGCCACTCTTTTGGTTGAGTTTTGTCTGGTTACGTCTGATTCCTTGTTACTCGTATATAACAAGGTATCCCAGTTTGGGACCTGCGCCTCTACTCCTTATGTAATTGTCCACTATAATACAGATAGATAGAATATTCTTTATTGCATTGCGCCCTCGGTGTTGTAGTGTGTAGTGTGGTGTAAACTTACTTTAAATTTTTCATTTTTTTTTAATACATTTACATACAGGCACATACATTGCTTCTGGCCCCATACTAGGATACCCTGTGTCGTGGGAACCAGAAACAACGACATCACAAACATGTAAACATCCAAGACCTGGGGTTGTTTTTTTTTGTCCCCAGCCGGGATTCGAACCCGGGACCTCTCGCATGGTATGCAGGTGCACTACCGCTGCGCCACGAGGTCGTCATTCACTTGCACATGTTCGCCACTTAGTTACTATGTGCGGAGACTTATTCTTAGCTTATGTGTAGTTATTCTAAGTCTCTGTCCATTTATTATGTAAGCTGCAAGTTTCCCAAATAAATAATAATAATAATCATAATAATGTAATGTACACCACGAATTACACCATATTCGGTAATCTACCTTAAAGTTTCCAAAGTATCAAATATTAAAAATACGTCATCCAACCAGTTGAGACTTGAATAGTAGAGGCACAGTACTAGTGATTCTGTTGAGTGGATGTTTTGTCTATAACACGTTATTTTTGAAAAAACGGATGCCCCAAAATGATAAAACTGGTGTAAGTGTTTTGCTGCCCTAATAAAAATACCGCTTGCAAAGACCGAGCAGTAAAATTTTTACCTTTTTTAAAAACCTATTTAGAGGCTAAAAATTCCACCCATGCCGGGACTTGAACCCACGACTTCTGGCTAATCGTGCCAGCGCTCTCCCAACTGAGCTAATGGGCAAGTGCAGGCATTGGCGAAATTTGGAGCCTCTTTACAAACTAGACCGAGCAGTAAAATTTTTACCTTTTTTAAAAACCTATTTAGAGGCTAAAAATTCCACCCATGCCGGGACTTGAACCCACGACTTCTGGCTAATCGTGCCAGCGCTCTCCCAACTGAGCTAATGGGCAAGTGCAGGCATTGGCGAAATTTGGAGCCTCTTTACAAACTTTCTCTGTATTACGTCCTTAGCACGGGTTAAAGCAACAAAAAAAAAATTTTGCTGTCCAACAACTGCTTAAAACTATACTGTTATTTTACGATTCCGATTCTCTGAGACACAATAGGCATTCTCCTTTCATCTAGATCATACGATCTACAATAGTACCTATATACAGCAATATGAGAAATTATGCACGTCTACAATTTCTAATGTTAATGAAATATTTCATAGAACCGTAAAGATGTCACTTATCAAACCAACTGTGAAACTGTGAACGGTCCTACACACATGGTTTATTTTGTTGCAGTGCATCTACGGCTGTTACGTGCACTCCGCCATTCTGCCGACTTTCCATCGGAGGTGTTACTGGCTGTTGCAGGTGAGTACCAACTTTTCTCTTTACCCGTAAGATGGTCTCGGGTAGTTTATGTCGCCTGTAAATCAAACGCCGGGCGGCTAAACTGTTTTTGATATTATGTTTGGGTGTAGTTTAGGAGTTCGGTTCGGGCCACGTGCTGGGTGAAATGGGTTTTGGTTCTTTTGCTCACTATACAGGGTGTGACAATGTTCCTATTTGCATGCAGTTCTACTCGTTCATGTGAGTAACTTTTACTTAAGATAGAAAAAAAATTAAATAATCGACTGCGACATTACAATACACCATTAATTTTGGGCGGTTTGAACGACATAGCAAAATCAACGTGCCTGACAATAGTTATTGAATATGCTCGTTTGTTTTTTTAAAAAACTTACTACAAAAATATCTTGACCCAAACTTGTATTAGAATCAATTATAAGTACCGATGATGGAGCGGTGTTTTAAAACAAGATTTCTCAACGATTTTTTTTGTTTTTAATTGATGTCTGCAATTAAAAGTAATAGTCTTAATTGATGCCATTTTTATTAATAATTACATGACTGCGGCTTTCAAACCACCCAAACTTCAGCGTGTAGATGATTGTCATGAAATTGGTCTCAAAGCTCCATCGAATCCGCCCATCCCATCCGTTTTCAGCAAGAAGAATAAATGGACGTGGATATGTCTTAAATATTTCTTAGCCTCTCCGGAATAAATCCTTGCAGACCACAGATGCAATGATTGAAAAATCCCAAAATGCTACAACTTGAATTACAAAAAGTCTCTTTCACTCCGAAGACGTTACCTTAACCAGGCTTTTCAAGAAACCGCATTTGCTGCAATTTACCCTCAGGAGTTTGTCAGCATAGAAGTTTAACTCAGAACTACCCTTCGGGAATATGAAGCAACTCTAAGAAAAGTCCAGCGTCACACTTTACTCTCGGTCTCTACCATGATGGCGGCTGACATCCAAAATAAATGATTCCGTAGGATAATGCTAATCTTTTATGTTATATTAGATTGGCTTTAAGTGAGAAGCTAATGTTAAGTTTTGTAGGCTAGAAAAAGACGAGACTGTAAGCGTAGACAAAAGTCGAGTCTTCGCCTGTCATCTTAGCCCGGCTGGACAAGAGATTATATTCATATTTTGTTCTTTTACGACTGAGTGTCATGCATGGCATACAAAAAAAAATTGTTTGATTCTTATTGTTACTTTCTTCTAGTCTATTACTTTGAGCGTCAATAAATACATTTATAAACTGAAGGGTAGGTGGAGGTCCAGGATTTGCCACTTGCCACGATCCTGACAGACATCTTTTGCTTTATCAATACTCATTAGTCGTGCATGCATACTCGCCTGGGTTCAACAGAAAATTATCAATAACCGTTATTACGGTTGTTAAGAATACCGAGTAGTGGTATCTGTAGTGGACATTTCTCCCTGAAACTTTCATAACAAGTTCACGAATGCAGCTTCCGGGATTCAGGTTTTAATATTTGTGAAATATTTGCCGGGTACCGATGTAATATTAATGGAATTTGGCGGGAAACCCCCGCCATGTTGTCTTCAGAGGCGGCGCGTGCGGCATGAAAAATAAATGGGCCAAGCAAATAAAGTATGGCGTTGCCAAGTTAGCGAATAGGCACAACTTTGTACTTGGTCTTATTAGAATATTGTGAATGTGATTTTTTCATGTGGGCTTAAAATAAAAATATGCTATTTGATAATTTAGCATGTATCATGGTTGCGTGCCCTCGATCTTTCGTCCAAATTTGTTCAGCGTTTAAAACGTGATTGCGTTACAAAATACCTAAATTTGACATTCCACTCATCATCATCATCATCAGCCATTTGACACCCATTGCCCGCCTCCCTCATGGTTTTCCAAGCTTCGCAGTCTTGTGCCGCCCGCATCCAGTGACTCCCCGCCACCGTAACCAGGCCGTCAGACCATTTGTTGGGGGGCCTTCCCACACTGCGTCGTCCAGTCCGCGGTCGCCAGGTCAGAACTTTTTCACCCCAAAGGCCATCAGTTCTTCAACCTATGTGGCCCGCCCAATGCCACTTCAACTGAACAGTTCTTCGAGCTATATCAGTAACTCGGGTTCTTCTGAGGATCTCCACATTCCTGATTCGATCACGCAGTGAAACTCCTAACATAGCTCTCTTCACTGATCGTTGGGTGACCTTGAGCCTTCTTATGAGGCCCATAGTCAGCGACAAGATCTCTCATCCATAAGTCATCACTGGCAAAACACATAGTTACACACATTCCACTCATTGTAAATCATTATCATCATCATCAGCCATTTGACGTCCACTGCAGGACCTAGGCCTCCTTCATGTTTTTCTAACCATGAAGGGTTTTGCCATAATCGCCACGCTTGGCAGGCGGGTTGGCGATCGCAGTATGCGGTTGGGATCTCAGGAAGGTGCTGCTGCCTGTCTCCTGGTAATTTATTTCCTTAGTCGCCTTCTATGATATGCACGGAAGGAAATGGAGTAATAGTGTTAATATTATTCACTAATACAGGTGCCACTGTCATCTACTTCCGCAATCTACCTACATTTTTATTTAATGAGATTAACTTCCACACGAAGCAATCACTTGTCCAGCCCCTATATTACGCGTACAAAATTCTAACCAAAGTCTGTCAAATTCTATACTAATTAATTGATATGACAAACATTCCCACAGGATTTGGCGAGCATAGTAATAATCAAGCCTCTGATCCGAAACTAGGATACTCTATGATATGGTAACCAGGCCAGGAAATACACCAAAACTGAGGCCATGTATACAAATCAAATATGGCAAGTATGTCATACCAGGTAATACATAACCCTGCAGTCGGGGTTTTGTAATAATATTGTTCTTTACAAAGCCAAAATTTGGGCAATACCCTGGAGGGGCATTGCATGAATAGTCTCAAAGTACGTTAATTACAAGATTAACTGCCTATTAGTCCAGCGGTTAAGACATCCCTAAACCCTTTAAGTTCTTTTTAATTTAGCAGTTAAAATTAATGTTCCAAAAGGTTTATGTTTTATGCATTAAATGGGTACCTTTTCTGGAGAAGCAATATTGTTTATACGAATCTAGGGATTAAAGCTTTACCTACCTAATTTTTTCTTCTAATATTTAATCAGTGAAATTACTTTTAGATTCTTGTGAAATGGATACCGTTTTAATTTCTTTTTGTGTCTTTGTGTAAGTAAACCTGAATGCCTGATGTATTTGTGTGTAAAAACGGCTATTTTTCATAATTGGTGTAGTCTAGAAATGTCCCAATGTGGAGCACAAGCCTTCTTTCAGAGAGAGAGAGAGACAGAGTATCATCATCATCAGCCATCCGACGCCCACTGCAGGACATAGGCCTTCTTCATGGTTTTCATTACAATGAGGGGTATGGGCTTAATCATCACGTGTGCCCACCGCAGCTTACCAATATCAAGCGTTAAGGGATGAGAACACCTCACGCTCTCACGTTGCCTCATATTTTTCTTTTTTATGTAGCCTATATACGTCCTACTGCAAAGCACAGGCCCTCTCTTAGACAGAGAGTATTTGGGCTTCATTGCCACGCGTGCCCACCGCGAATTGGCAGTTTCAAACGCTGCGGTGTGTAAATACCTCATATATTCCGGTTTTCTAAGTTACGTACATTTGTGAATTTGTAGTAGCAATTCCATTCACTAACGGTGAAGGAAAACATATTTTGTAACACTTTATTGAACATAAAAACTTTTTATTTTGTCTTGTTGTCATCTATAAAAGCCAATACTCACTTACCCCAATATTCTATGTTGCTATTATCTTGTTATGACTTATGGCACTGAAACGTGGTCTCTCACTATGAGCCTCATAAGAAAGCTCAAGGTCACGCAACGAGCTATGGAAAGGGCTATGCTCGGAATTTCTCTACGAGATCGAATCAGAAATGATGAGATCCGTAGACGAACGAAAGTCGTTGACATAACCCAGCGGATTAGTAAGTTGAAGTGGCAGTGGGCGGGGCACATAGCACGCAGAACTGATGGCCGATGGGGCCAAAAAGTTTTCGAATGGAGACCACATATTGGCAAGCGCAGCGTAGGACGACCAGCCACAAGATGGACAGATAAGCTCATCCAAGTGGCAGGAAGACGCTGGATGCAGGCCGCTTCTAACCGGTCTTTTTGTAAATCCATGGAGGAGGCTTATGTCCAGCAGTGGACTTCTTGTGGCTGAATGATGACGATGATTATGTTTTAAATTTTAACCACTTAGGTAAGTTGTTTCTACTTTATATAAAAAATCATAAGTGTTTGCTCAACTTTGCGCTCGGGGCAAACTGAAAACGGGCAGCTTATCCTGAGTTCTGTCACCCATTACCATTTTGTCGGCTTTACGTACCTGCGTCTATTTTTGGGGTGTATCATATTTTGAAGTCAAAAAGTTTATACAGCTGATTAATGGTAATAAACGCTTTCAATTTCAATATGTACGACAAACAGTAATTTGTAGAGTCAGTAGTTTGTTGCTGTTACGGCACTTGATGCAAAGCGAATCAAACACAAACTATTGACACCTGTTAGCAGCAAAGCAAGCGAGCGTGCCTAAGCAAACAATTTAAGGGTCGTGCAATCAGAAATTCAATTACCAGCTGACATTTAGTTTGAGCTTCGGGGGCTATTAGCTCCTGTATTATTGAGCTGTTTGTGCGGATTTGATAATTGGTTCCTTCCGATGTTATGTTAAATGCTAGGTCTGTTTGAAGCGGCGGCAATGTGGGAAATATCAGTTTTGTTTTTGTCGAACATAATGTTGTGGAAATTCACTTTATTGTTCACGAAGCAACACATAGCTCCATACATTGAATCACGTCCGTTGATGTCCCGTGGAGTCGAAACGTCAATACTGTCAGTTTTGTTGCGCCTGGACATTTTAGCAGTATTGAAATAGAAAATAGAAATAGAAAGCATTTATTGACATTTTACCACAAAGGGTCGAGGCTCAGTATTATGCAACCACGTCAACGCAGTGATCTTGGCAGCGCTGATTTTCAGCCACTACCCAAACAAAACTAAAAACTAAGAACTAAACTTACATGTAAAAACAACTAATTTGCCGGGCACGGTATGTCAATACTCGCGCCTGTGCCCCGGAAAGGTAGGTAGACATCAAGAGGTTTATTTTATGCCATAATCCCGTTATTCTGATCCCACGTACTGTCATAAGTCAATCATATAAATTACAATGATAAACAGTACTACACGACACGATTCTGAAAATCTGAGAAAAACTGCATAAAAAAATATTTTAATGTCGACACTATTTTGCATCCCAGTAGATGTTTTTCATTTCCTGTAAAAAACTGTCTCTATCCATCGTTCGAAACGAGAGTTATGTGGAAAATGACACAAAAAAGGACTTTCACTTTTCTACGAATTTTCAAATATTTCTGGCAATCTTTTACTATTTTTACCTGCTTGAACTATTACTATCATCCTAATCAGTCTAGCCGTTCTCAAATGAAGTACTGATGTGGTTACCAAAAAAAAATCATTTCATTATACATTTTTACTTATTTCTAGAATGTTTACTTCAGAATTGTCCTAAAACTTGAGTGAAGAATAAATTTCCTCTGTGAAGGAAAACATTGTCAGGAAACCTGTGTGTCTGAGGTATTCACATACCTCAGCGCTTGAAATTGCCAATCCGCGGCTGGCACGCGTGATTATTGAGGCCATACTGTCCCTGCAGTGGGACGTATATAGGGTACATAAAAAAAGTCTTAAGCTATTTTGTCGCCAGTTGCTTTGCTGGCTTAAACCTAGAATAAAATATGGCCTCTACAAAATTTAACTCCGCAAATTCCTACCACTTCACATGTCTACCGGTCACAAGAGTCTGTCACCATGGCAACCCGGTAGGAACTAGCTAGAGCCTAAATTGTGTCTAGAGGCGCTGGAAAAAATAAGTATGGGACGTTGATAGGGCTGGTACTCAATTTTCATCATCATTCTCATTATATTTATGGCAAGGATATCATCACCATAGATAAACATCCATGCTGAAGCAATTTGTATAAATCTAAGAACGCCGGAATCCTTGAAAACACATGACCGTAACCAAGTAGCCAACAATAAAATGAGTATAATTGCGAATATTTCCACTGTTTCGGAAATTAATGGGAACTTATGCATTATTTCCCCTCACGAAGGTGGAAGTATTTTCGTCTGGCACCTGGGACCGGTGACCTGGGGCCAAATATACCATAGCTACACAACTTACGACAGTGGTTTGAACAGAGTTCCAGTTCCTTGTTTGTATTGGCAGCCTCGAAAAGCAAGATATTAGTATTGGTTACCAACCTCCGATAAAAGACAGGACATAAAGAAGAAGAAATTTTTTCCTAGTTAAAATGACAGCAATAGGCATCAAACGTTATTTCTACTGGTCTCTATTCAGTACTTAAACTTCCGATATTTAAGTAATCATCATCAGCCATTCGACGCCCACTGCAGGACATAGGCCTCCCTCATGGTTTTTATAACCACGAGGGGTTTTGCCATAATCGCCACGCTTGGCAGGTGGGTTGGCGATCGCAGTAAGCGGTTGGAATCTCAGGAAGACGCTGCTGCCGGTCTCCTGGTAATTTAATTCCTTAGTCGCCTTCTACGACATCCACGGGAGAAAATGGAGTGACACTATTCTTAATCCGGCGCCACACGAATAATAGTAATAAGAATAGAATTAACTAACAGTAATAGAATTAATTCATCCCTAGTTAAATGAGTTCAAATGACAGCAATAGGCATCAAATGTTATTTTTACTGGTCCCTATTCAGTACTTAAACTTGGGATGTTTAAGTGATACAATCAACTAACAAGACAGACACTTTGGGCGATTGGCACTAGAGCGCCGACTCTGAATTACCTACCCCGCGCATTAAATAACCCTAAAAATTACGAAATGAAATCCCGCACCGGCTAATAATAAAATAATAAACCACACGTGTGACAACCCTGGCTGGGGCCGTTAAATAAATAATGGTGGCCATGTTTATTGCAGCCATTTTGAAGACAAATGGATAGTTATTACCGAGCACACTGTTTTACATTCTCCTCTTTCGGCGCGCGAGATGGTTTCGACCGAGGTACGACTTACGTTTGAATAATAATAATATGCTTTTATTTCAGAATACACAGTTCCAGATTATAAATAAATAACTTACAATACAATAAAATAAACGAAATAAGCACAAGTCATTTTATCAAGAAAGCGACAATATAAAAATCTGTTACAGAAATACATACATAAACCCACGCTTGTATCCCTAAACGGTAGGCAGAGACTAGTGTTTGCCACTAGTCACGATATGGACGATCTTCTTTTGACAAAACCTTTCGTAAAAACAGTTACCCGACTAGTTACACAATTGACGAGTTTCATTAATCGCGAATTAACTCTTTAAACCAGACTGCCAAAAAGTCTTAAGGAAAACTAGCTCTTAGGCAGGGGTTAAAAAATGTTATATCTTAGCAGGTCGGGACACATGTTAAATTTCTTGAAGGTAAGTTTGTGGACCAAACTAAGGCCTGCTCAGGTTTAAAATTCTCAGGAATCTAGATTTTTAGGGTTCCGTTCCCGAAGGGTGACAAACGGGACCCTATTACTAAGACTTCACTGTCGTCTGTCTGTCTATGTTTTTTTTTAATTTAATTAATAAAGGCCCTTAATTTTTTTTTTACAAGTTTCGCCAATCTGCGGTTCAGTTTATTGGCGTTACGCTCCTATAATCCATGGTTTACAATCAGTCTTTTACAGCTCTTAATATTTTAAGTATTTTAACTAAGCGGCCCTACCCGCACCACCCATACCGTCTGTCTGTTTGTCTGTCTGTCTCCAGGCTGTATCTCATGGAGCATACATCAAACGTGATTTTTTGCCGTTTTTTCTCGATCTTTGTGCCTAATGTTTTATAGATAATGGTACTTTGTGCGCGAAGCCGACTCGCACTTGGCCGGTTTTTTTAATAGTGATATATCGTCAATATTTTTCATTTGATACCACCTTTGTCATAGTTGCGCAGTGAGACCGGTGTTCTTTTCCAAATCTCTAGATCAGTAGGAAATGCCCTGTAGATTTGGATTCTTAAGGTTGGGTTCTTCAAGCGCACGGATTTGTATGGGACTTATTGGGCTGCGCGAGCAAATGGTAGGAGAAGAGGTAGGCATTTTTGAAATTACGGAAATGCACATCCTATTAATTGAATTTTGATGACCGACGTCACTAACACATTCAGTGATATACACTTTGGTATATTTTTTCGTATCCAAAACTCAGTACAGCACAAATAAAACCATATCTAGTTATACCTTAGGTTTATTTTCGCGATTTTGTTTGATGCTATAAAGTTTAAAAAATCATAAAAATAATGACCGACGGCCCTAGATGGGATATTTAGGAGTATTTTTCAGATTTTAAATACTAACCATTAAAGAGTAAAATGTCTTTTAAAACACCTGATTTACGGGTAATGTCGTAGAATTGCATAAATTTTTTGACTGGTCTCTAGTTTCTTATGAGAAGAAGAAACAATAAACTTTATTTGACAACATTAGAAAGATAGTTACATAATGAAACGAACACTTTTTAGCATATACCTATAAGTAACTGACCCCCGGTTTCTCTTACACTAACAAGCTGTTAATCTACTGTTAACAGCTGTCAGTGGTTTTTTTTTGTATGCACTTTGGTAAAATGACAGTTGTTAACAGTAGATTAACAGCGTGTTAGTGTACGAGAAACTGGGGGTCAGACTTAGAAATACAAAGTTGTCAAAAATTGGCCAGTCTCAGCATGATGCTCAATGAGGACTTTGGCGCTGGTTTCAGACCGAACCATGAAGGAAAAGATGACATTTCATAGGTTTGATATTAATTTCAACTTGATAACTTTAAGGCGACGAGTTTCTGAAGTAAATAGTTAACTGTAGTGCTGTCTCTTCAAATTTCTCAGGAAAAAGCGTGACAGAACGTTACTTAAGTATTTACTTAGTGAAGTTCTCAATTCGAAAACCGGCCCTAAGGCGCTCACGGACGGACAGACGGATGGACTGGTAAACAGACGGATGAACGGACAACGGTAAAGGATTCCTTAGTTTAATTTTGAGACACGAGACCCTCAAAGTAGAGATAGGGTATTTCCTCTGCAAGCTTATTAGTTTGTGACCTAGGGGTTGGAAATTAAAATATTGTGTATTACTTATTTTGCGCCCTAGAGTCCATTTACAGGCCATTCGGTCTGTTCCCGCTCTGCTTTATGGGAGACACCCCGCACTCTCTCGACTCGCTGACATTTTGCCCCTCACATTCTCGGCAATTTAAATTGTTAGCTTCTGAGCTGGAGTTTTAAGCGACTGCCTAGTCTGCCTGAAGTGAATTGGGTTCTCGTCTTGGTTATCAGTATGAATAATCGGTGCGAATGACCGAATGTTATCGGTTTGATGTGTGAAAAAGTTATGCAACTTGGTGCTTTGCGTTTTATCGTCGTTAGATCGGTGAAAATTGATACTTTACTTCAGAGTAAAATATCTTCGGCTTCTAACATATTACTTTGTTATGAGTATCTACGCCTTAAGAAGCGGTGGTAGTGGAGCGGTAGAACGCCGGGTTCTCATTCGGGAGGTCGTGGGTTCGAATCCTGGCATGTACCAATGACTTTGTTTTCTAAGCTACGTACATGTGTGAAGTTGTAGTAGCAATATCACTCGCTAACGGTGAAGGAAAACATCGTGAGGAAACCCAAGGCGCGTGCTACGTACAACGGCCCAGCTATGAAGCTAAGTGCGGAAATCTCAGCTTAAACTGGAACTAGAACTATGATCACGACTTTTTGTTATGAATGAGTCTAACGATACTTCGTGGCGAATAGGTGGCTGTAGAGTAAATAAACGATTCGTTCTTTCACATAAGTGACTGATATACCTAAGTTTTTCCGCACTGATATCAAATTAGATGGATTAGATTTAGATAAGATTTTAAGGCCGACTTACACCACTTTCTTCACGACTTCACGAAGCGCTCGTAGCCCCGGCTGCCTGAGTGATCTTAAACGATCACGAAGGTTAAGCAACACAGGGCGCGTTCAGTGCATGGATGGGTCACCGTCTATGCCTAACGCTAGTGGCATTTTTCCGAGCGGTTCCGTGCTTCGCAAGGCACGTTAAGCTGTTGGTGCCGGCTGCCGCCGATAGATGGCAGTCGTTAAGCCAAGTCAGAGGCCTTAGGGCGGCTTGACAACTTCTGACAGTAGACGAGCCACTAGTCTACAAGCCTCCACCAATCCGGACTTGGCCCCCGTGGTGGAGTATGGCCTATGCCTTCCTCAGGGAAGGGACCCGTGCCCCTCGGTGGGGACATAATGGGTTGATGATGATGAAATTACTACATAATTAATTAAGGTAAAATAAAGTACAATTGGGGATTATTGTTAATTGGTTTAATTGGTTTAATTAATTCGTAATAAGCAGTTAGTCATGAACAGAAGCATTATAATCAACATCATCATCATCAGCCTATGCTTGGTGGTGTGCAATAGGAGAGGCCTATGTCCAGCAGTGGACAAGCATTATAATAAAACTACAATTATATATTCTTTTTGTTGCACTAACCCGTGCTGAGGACAATTTTAAAAACCTATTTAGAGGTTAAAAATGCTTGCACTTGCCCATTAGCTCAGTTGAGAGAGCGCTGGCACGGTGAACCAGAGGTCGCGGGTTCAAGTCCCGGCATGGGTGGAATTTTTAGCCTCTAAATAGGTTTTTAAAACTGTATAATGCTTGTGTTAAATAGAAAGGCCAGTTTTTAATCTACAATAATGATTCAATGATTTGGCCTCATACAAGTGGCAGGAAGACGCTGGATGCAAGCCGCTTCCAACGGGTCTTTTTGGAAATCCATGGAGGAGGCCTATCTCCAGCAGTGGACATGATGATGATTGGCTGAATGATGAATGATTTACCCAGGCTGCAGTATTGTTTGAGTGCGTAAAGTACGGAATCAATCATCATCATCATCGGCCTACGCTTGTCCACTGCTGGACAAAGGCCTCTCCTATTGCAAACCACTTCGCACGGTCCTCGCCTATTCTCATCCAGTTTTTGCCAGCCGCTCTGCGAAGATCATCGCTCCACTGAGTCTGAATACGTCCTACACTACGTTTACCGATACACGGTCTCCAAAACTCGTCTACCCCATCGGTTATCAGTCCTTCGGGTGATATGGCCGGCCCACTGCCACTTCAGCATGCTAATTCTGTGGCCTACTCGTATGTCGGTGACTTTGGTTCTCTGTCGGATCACCTCGTTTCGAATTCGATCTTTCAGAGAAACCTCGAGCATAGCCCTTTCCATAGCACGCTGAGCGACTTTAAATTTGTGGACCAGCCCCACCGTGAGTGTCCACGTTTCGGCACCATATGTCATGACGGGTAGGACGCACTGATTGAAGACTTTCGTCTTGAGACTCTGTGGGATTTCCGATGTGAAGACTCGACATAGTTTCCCATATGCTGCCCAGCCCAGCTGTATTCTTCTATTGGCCTCTTTCTCGAATCGCGGTATCAATAAATACATCTAATTAAGTTCAATGGGCACGGGTGGTGATGAAGCACATATCTTCTCTCTCGACCTGTACCCAAGATTGGGACGAATGTAGGCTGCATTATAAGTTCAATCAAAATTATGTAGAAGTAGATGTAAAATACAGATGTAAACTCCTATTGACGTTTTTCAGAAATTGTGAATTTTAAAGGTTTCTATATACCTATTTGACAAAGAAGTATTTTTTTCCAATGTAG
Organism: Yponomeuta cagnagella; assembly: GCA_947310995.1. Classification (NCBI taxonomy): domain Eukaryota; kingdom Metazoa; phylum Arthropoda; class Insecta; order Lepidoptera; family Yponomeutidae; genus Yponomeuta; species Yponomeuta cagnagella. The sequence goes on from OX371279.1 coordinate 2,698,069, forward strand.
CCTTTATACATCCTACTGCAGAGCACAGGCTTTCTCTCAGAGAGAGAGTATGGGCATAATTACCACGCGTGTCCACCAATGAATAAATTATTTTAGACCTAATGTTAGGACATGTTTTATTGTTAGTTACGTTATTTATTGCGAAATTAGAACAATAAAGTAAATTATTTCTCACAACAAACTCTCTCCCTTTTTCCAGAACCCCGACATAGTCCTAGTACACTACCTGAACGTGCCGTACCCTGACGATAATAAGCTCGCCACAGTCGCCCCAAGCTTAGCCCTCTGGGCAGACAAGAAGGAATGGACGAAGGATGAACTCGTCAGCCAGTTGAAGCCTATGTGTAAGTAGCAGCCATCAATTTATATACCCGCGTTTTAAGCCTAACCTCAGAACACAAAAAGAAGAGATGAGAAAGTACGTTGTTGCAGCTTATTTTTAAATACCAGCCATTTAGCGTTACAAGCCTAATTCGGTATTGATGAGAGAAAAGTGATATATTTTAGCCAGTTTAAGCCTATGTGTGTAATAAGTTTACAATAGACACACTGGCTTAAGACTGCTGTCTCGTTCACACAATTTTGCAACAAAATGAGTAAAATTTTAATAAATGTTGTCTATGTTTTGATTCATAATAAAATTACGAACATATTGAATATATTTTAGTTTTCCTATAGATTTATAAATAACACTTTATTGCACACCAGTACGTAGTTTTTAATAAAGAAAAGTTGTTTCCAAAATGATTAATTTTGGAATCACATTTTCTCAATCAGAAACTTAGTACAGAATAAGAGAAATACGCCTTGAATATCCGTAATTTCATTATCCATCAAGCCCTCAGACCACATTCATCAAAAGTGTACTCGTTTTATTGCAATCACTAAAAATATTAAATTATGCGAGCGAGACCGCATGTTGCACGTAAGAGCAGCCTTGAGTTTATCAATGGTAAATGTTGAAGTGCTTTCTGAAAATAGGTAAAAGTTTAGATTAGACAAGATAAGAATATTCTTTATTGTCTACCGGAAAAAATGTTACAGAAACAGCAATGACAAAAGAGAAAATACAATTGGCGGCCTTATTGCTAATAGCAATTTCTTCCAGGCAACCTCATATCGGAGAATTTGCCGAAGGAGAAATAGACACGGGTAGTGGGTGCAAATACGAACAATAATACACATACATATACCTAATAATAATAATAATAATAATACACTTACATATATTTTACTTGAATACTATTCATAGTTATGTATAGTACTTACTTACATAAATAGTGGCTTATAGTAAGGGTGTGTGTGATCTGGACACCCTACAGCAAAATTACTAAAAGTTAGTATTCAATACAGCAATCAGTTTGTCACAACAACCCCGAGCTTGAACTTTTCTTATTATATTGCGCTGCTAATCATATTTATTAACAACCAAGATGACGGTCCTTAGATACGGAAGCCTCATGAATAAAACAATTGTCTAAAATGTATATCAAAAGCAGGGTATTTTCATCAGGTCTACTATCTCCATAAATTTGAATACCCTTGACAGATAACAGTGGAATAATCAATGACTTGTCCACTTTGAAGATTTATAAAATTAAATGTGAAACGCAGTTGAAATTAAAATATTTGACGGTCAGTGTCTCAAATGGGTAGATAGTATTGCACTCAAATTGTTTATTTTATATAATATCTGGCCATTCGAAATTGTTTTACAAAACTTATTAACTTATTAATGAGTCAACTTTAAAACCCTTACAAATAAGAGCAGTTGGTTTTTCGTATCGCCTTTTACTCTCCTTGTTTCTCTTTTTTTAATTGCCACTCAGGGCACCAAGTCGAAGTTCTTATGAATATTCATAGTATAAAAGAGAATGAATCCACAATGAGTCCCAAATTAATTATTTAAGCAACCTATAAAATTACCCCTTCATTTGACAATAATATTGAGATAGATGATCAATTTCGAGTTTATCTTTGTTTTGATTTCTGTTGTGAACTAATTAATTTGCACCTTTTAAAAGTTACTAGATTGTTTTTACTGTATTTACATAAAACCCGGATGCAATCTTATGTATATGCTTATCTATAGGTATGAATCAGTCGGCAAAGGTTTTTTTTCTATTTTACATCGATAAAACTTTTTCAAGACTTTCGGCCAAATCATGCCCCCACATTTAATTCGTGAGTGTACGATACTAATATCAATTTCCCTTTCAGTTTTCAGCGAAGACGAGCCAGATATCAACAATGATTTGGAAATATCGGTCAGTAATTTGGTAAAGACAATTTTCTTCCTACACTTCCCGTTTCTTCTTCTAGGGGGGCATTGCGAAAAACCATTGAAAAGTTCAAAAAATTCCAGACGGCCGAGACGGTGGAGGCGATCGTTGGGCAGCTAATGGAGAAGCAACGGGCAGCTAGAGCGGCTGCCTTGGCTAGACAGCTCGAGTGCGGATGTCCCGACTCGACTTGCCAAGACTCGCGCACATGCGTCCATCCCCTACGGCGCATACAAGCGGCAAAGCCACCGCCCTCCGACCACCACGTATCATCGACAACAGGCCCCTCCCCGCGCCCCATGTCTCAGCCACCTCGACAGTACACGAGAGATCACAGAACGTCCCAACAACCAGCATCACCACTTCTTTTATCTCTAGGGCAAATCCAAGGCGGTGGAGGCCTGCTCATACTAAATGGTGCTGGAAACTCAACCCAACAACACTCTTCTTTAGTGTCACCGCTATCTGTGACTTCTTTTGTCTGTGAAGAACCGAGGGACAGGTACAGGCAGCAGTACAAACCTACCTTCGTCCTAAAAAGGGAGGTACCGGATAGCCACCAGTCATCATGTCTTCATAACTCGGATTCTAGCTTCAAGGTCACGGAACATGTGGAAGAAAATGTTGAAGTAGAATTTGAAAGAAGAATAAAAACAGAGCCAAGAAGTCGGAACCAAGTTATAGCGAGTGCTCCGGCCACGCCTTCTCGCTACCCTGACATTATAGAAAGACTAGAAAGCAAAGGTCTGAACGACCACTGTGATGATACATTAGTTTTACTGGGTTCAGATGGCCACTTAGGTTCCGCAAGTGGATTTTTCGATGAAACCCTAGAATTGTCTCATGAAGATATACAGAAAACTTTATCAGCCAATATGCCCCATTGTGACTTGAATAGAAGTGGAGTTAGAACAACAGAAACCTCAAATGTAATGGTCTCGGGAATAGATACGATGGATTTCATAGAAAGCTGTGAAGCTGTGGCATCACCAACTCATGTGGTTGATGATAATGTGTTCGTGAATTTGGATGCATTTGATATGCTTGGAGACTTTCCTGAGTTGGAAGTGTTGGATCCAAGCACTTTGACTAATAATATTGTTGTGAGTGAAATATTATTCTATTCATTATTTTACCTAGTTTTTGCACTTTTTAAGTATTTTTTCTCTTCAAAGTCTTCTAACCTTAGGCTTGAAAAGGTCTAAAAGACCTAAGTTGGCTGACCTTGGCTGATCACGTGTCAAATTTTATCAGATCAAGTTTAGTTTATAGGGGTAGAGCCCTAAATAGTATTAACAGTTGAACAATAGTAGTCACGTCAACACTTTATGTCAGTTTATTATTTATTTATTAATTTTATTTTATTCCAAGTGTCTTTTACTCCATGTAACACTAAAATATTAACTATTGACTCAAATGCCTTTATTTTTAGCCTCTCCGTGGTAAAACTTTGCCTGCTGAAGAAAACGGGAACGAAAAGATGGTGACTGATTGCAACGGGGAGGAGACCCTGAACATAGCTGATTACTCCCCCGAGTGGGCCTATCCCGAGGGTGGGGTGAAGGTGCTAGTGGCCGGCCCATGGGCGGACACCAGCGATCAGTACACAGTGTTGTTTGACAATTTCCCTGTACCCTCCATCTTAGTACAGAATGGCTTGCTGAGGTGTTACTGTCCAGGTAAGTATTTCCACTCTTAAGACAATAAAAAAATCTGTCTTTTAGTCGGGCCCAATACCCCTGTTAAATCTGGCGGTAGAACTGTTAGAATATTACAAAGTACCACTTAGTGATCCATGTATTTTGTTTTCTGGTGTGTACATAAAGAGATATAATCTGTTCTGATCTAATAACAGTATACCACAATTCCAGCTCACGAAGCTGGCCTGGCAGCGCTGCAAGTGGCGAAGAGTGGCAAGGTGGTCTCGGACACGGTGGTGTTCGAATATAAGCCGGGGCCGGCGGCCGCCCCCTCGCCGGCTTCCGCACCGCTGACGTCACTGGACTTGCAGCGGTTCTCACTGCTACAGCGACTGCAACGGCTACACTCGCGGATGCAGGTGAAGACCGAGCCCAAAGACGAGGCTAGTCAGGTAAAGACAAAGATAAAGATTTATGTAGTTAAATATTGACAGGGGATGGAGAGGGTTGGCGTGACACGGGAGAGGGATTGGGCTTTATTTATAGAGGGGAAAGATAGTTATGGAGAATGGATAGAATATAAAGTTGTTATTAAATGTAATAAAACCAAATAATAAACAAAATTTTAAAATACTCACTTATTCATTTGGAAACCAGAATGACTGGGGTGTTCGTATACCTAACAATTCAAATCGCCAATCTGCGGTGGGCACGTTTCATGATCATGCCCATACTCTCTCTTTCTCTAAGAGAAGGCATGTACCGTGCAGTGGAATGTATAGGCTGCTTATGTGAAAATTTGTTCTGTACATACTCTGCTGCGTAGGGTGTACAAATTGTAAAAAATTAAATGCATTTTTGGAAATCAAATGAAATCGTCACCTTCCATTAGCAAACTTTTCATAAAACAGAAAAATTGGGATAAATGGGATTTGAATGATATTGCTCTTATACGATAACGGACATGGAAACATGGGAATTTGAAAAACGGCCATGGACACCAACGAAACGGAAACCAACCGTTTGAAGAAATATCTTTAATTTAATTTCGATTATTCATACATTCATTAATTTACAGTGCTCGCTTTGCTCATAATCAACTTTTTCACTTTAACGAGATGGTCATGTTTACGCAAGCCAACGTTAAATGGATTGTATTGACGTTAAGCGTGCTATCGAAATAGCTACGTTAGTGAATTGCCCTCAAAAAATTTAGAGCGTTTAACATTGACATTTAACGACATGATATTGGCGCTGTGAAGGTTACATAGATGGCCGCTAGATGGCGAGCGCTGTCTTTAGACAAAGTTTGTTGTATGAGAGCCTCCCTTAAATAGGTATTTATTTTATCCTGTTCTTAGTATTTTTTGTTATAGCGGCAATAAACTAAAAGAGTGCATCATCCAACGATTAAGGCACGTAAAAACTTCTACGATGAGTATGATATACACAAATGGTATTACATTACGAATTCTCGAAATAACATGACCCAGTCGTCAGCAGGTCTGCATTTTAGTTGCAAAGTCACCCGTGACGTAACTGGGTAGAGTGACTGTGTTTAAATGTTGATGCGCTGTCGACTGCATGTTTAAGAACATTCATATAATGTTCATATCTTTTACTGATCTGTGTCTTGTCAATTCCAGGTAGAAGACGTGAAGTTATTCTCCAATCCGAAGTTTGAGGAACGCTTGGTTACATTCTGCCGGTCGTTGAGCTCACGTAGCTCTAGCTTCGCTTCGGAGGGATTCACGACTGAACCAGGTAAAAATAATAACACTGCTTTGCTTCAATCTGTGATTTCCATAACCGCATCTCATGCGCGCAATAACGAAAATTCCAAACGATGTCAAGTTTACAGACTAGTCAACTTGATCGCTTTTTAGGGTTCCGTACCCGAAGGGTGCCAAACGGGACCCTATTACTAAGACTTCGTCCGTCAGTCCGTCTGTCTGTCTGTCTGTCCGTCTGTCTGTCACCAGGCTGTATCTCATGAACCGTGAGAGCTAGACAGTTGATATTTTCACAGATGATGTATTTCTGTTGCCGCTATAATAAAAATACTAAAATAAAAAAAGGATAAAATAAATATTTAACGGGGGCTCCCATACAAGAAATGTAATTTTTTTGCCGTATTTTGCTCGAAATTAATAACGGCAACAGATAGACGCTTGAAATATTCACAGAATATTTATGTCCATATTCGCTTCAAATATAAATAATTCAATAAAAATCAAATAAATATTTAAGGGGGCTCCCATACAACAAACGTAATTTTTTGCCGTTTTTTCCCGATCGTGTCTAATGTTGTTGTACGGAACCCTTCGTACGCGAGTCCGACTCACAGTTGGCCGGTTTTTTCTTATATTAAATAGGTTTTTAAAATATTGACTAGCCAAAATATTTTTGCTTGGCAATGGAAGTGGTGTATTGACTGAAGTCACGTAAAGTTGACTGCGAAAAACATCAGCCATGACCCTGAGCAATGGGATCTGACAGCTAACCTCCGGGAGGAAAAAACAGAGAATATATTGACCCAATGGTTCTTTTATTTCATTCTCGAATACGATAAAAGTAGGGTATAAAATACTCTCTAAAGCTTTGTCTGAAAGAAGGCACCCTTGTTCCGTTGTGATCAACTATTTTGACCAACTAAAATCTGATCAACTATTTTTATGCCACACGGAACAACGATTTCCGTTGGTCAGAGAGGAACAAGGTAGATCAACTATTTTCTTTCCTATTGGAACAACTCCAGCTTGGTACCGCGAAACATAGGTTACCTACGTAGATAAGTACTCTTGCTTTTGAAGTAGGCACTTACCGGTCAACGGGCCAAAAAGTACTAAGCTTGCATAAGCTTGGAGCAAGTATAATAAAGTCTAGGAAATTACCTGACTATACTATAGTCACCTTTCGTGGTTTGGTTAATATAAAAGGGAACCTAACATCTTCAGTTTATGCAAGCCTAGTACTTTTTGTCTTCAGAAGTATACTATTCCACTCCGACCAACTTCATAGTTGTTCCGTTGGGAACTCTTATATAAGCTTAATATGGTTGATTTGAGTAGTTGGTCCGATAGCAATAAAACCACGTACTGAGTTCCGATCGGAACAACTACTTGATCCGTTTAGTTGGTCGGTACGGAATAAGGGAGAAGGCACGTATTTCAATTTCCAGGTGAAGAAGGTTCAACGGTCCTGCACTTGGCCGCATCACTAGGCTACACCAAGTTGACCACAGTGTTGCTACGATGGCGACAGGATGACAATAATCTGGCGCTCGAGAAGGAAGTCAATCTGGGTTCGAGGGACAGTGAAAATTGCACTCCTTTGGTAAGCATTACTTTAGTTCTATTAAATAGTTTATTCAATCAATCAATTAATCACACACAGGTCTCCCCCAAGGCACGCCACTTCCCTCTGTCCTCAGCCATCCTCATCCAGCCACTGCCGGCGTTCCACGCTGCGCTTGCTAGCTCGTGGTCTCCATTCGAGAATCTTTGCACCTCATCGACCATCGGTTCTTCGGCATATGTGACCAGCTCACTGCCACTTCATCATGCTAATCCTATAGGCTATATCAGTCACCTTGGTTCTTTGGCGGATTGTCTCATTTCTGATGTGATCCATCAAAGAGACTCCGAGCATAGCCCGTTCCCGTAATAATTTATTAATGAGCAGAAAAGTTTAAGCTTGCGCGAAACCTCACGAATATTTCTATTACTGTTTGAATGTGGAAAGTAACAAGAAAACAAAATTACACCCTATTTATTATTTTAATTCTTCATTGCACTAATTACATTGTAAATGTACAAGGGCGTGCTTAATGCAAGAAGCATTCTCTTCCAGCAACCTTTGTTATGGAAGAGACTGGCGACGGTTAGCGCATGAAAAAGATGAAATACAATAATAAACTTACGTAAACATAGGGAAATAAATTAACTTAGATCTACGGGAGGGGTTGGGGGAGGGGGGGGGGGGGGGATTAATAGCTTAGCAAGTTAGTAAGTGTATCCGGAACATAATAAATTAGTGAGTGACGTAGCTAGGGCGTAAGACTACTCCAGCCAGCGCTTTAATATCACGACTGGCCTTCTTAAAGAAATTCAATGATGGCATTGTATTAGCTAGTGGAATTGCTACCACAATAAATTATAGTCATTAATAATATGTTGACCCTTATATGTAAGATAAGAATATTCTTTATTGTACATTCGAGCACATGACATAAAAATTTTAAAAATAGACAGTACAACTGTTGCTTATATATATATATTTAATTATGTATTTATTTTGTAGGTATTCATGTATATTATGTACATGTAAACTAAATTTAATGTTGTATTTATTTTTTAGGTATTCATCTAAGTATATTATTATCGTTGGTACAATATGTAATTATAAGTACTTATATTCTTGTAATGTTTCGCTATTCATATTTGTTACTTCACATAGCATTATATTTTAGATTGTCTTATTTATGTACACCCATCTATCGACTATATTCTTGCTGCAATACACTCCATCCAAAGGTTGTTTGGACGAGATCGCTCTAAGCGATAAGACCGCCAATTGTATACCACTATTTACATATAAGAAACTATTTGTAATATCTTTCACCTGGTTGTGCAATAAAGTGTTCTCTATCTATCTATAATTAGCGGCCTTATTACTAAAAGCAATTTCTTCCAGACAACCTATGACGGAAAGTTGCTGTAAAATGAGACGGGCAGTCGGTGCAAATATGAATATTAACACACTCTGCTCAATTGGGTTAAATCAATTAAATTTGATCATTGTTGCTTTTCATTGTAACTGGATTAAAACCCCGGCATGTCGATTGTGAAATAACCAATCTGCACACTACGATACTACTGTAACTACTGCGTGGTCACCGTAGAACGATATCCTCACCCAACCTTCAAAACCTTCTCCAACGACGCACTTTTAGAATACCGGTGCCACCAAAGCACACAGTGTTTGCACAGCGCTTCCCTGAGTTTATTTTTCCTTATGTCTATAATAACATCACCAAGTCCTGTGACATGCTGCACCTTAATGTTTTTCTAGCAAAACAAACAATAAAAAAATGGCTTTTAACACTATCGTACAGAGAAACGGAAAATCTGCAACTAATAACCAAATAGTTATTATGTACAAGTAAGTATATCAAATCCCCCATTATAAGTCTATCTCCTGGACACCCCAACGACCGACCGACAGACAGATTTTTAATTATTAATTTTTTAAATATATTACTGTAAGGTAGTCTAAGAAAAACGTTTGTTCTACCTTAAAATGTTATAAAAATGGTATCTTAATGTTAATTATTGCTGGGCCCACGCGAGACAGGCCTGACCTAGTGCGGGGACCACAATCGATCCCAAGATCCCTGATCAAACTTAGTTAAGAATAATGTAGGGGCCGCAGTTTTAGTTACTCCGAACTCCTAAAGTTAGTGTTAATGTTGATGTTAGGTGACTGGCATTTGTTCTTGTTATTGTTGAGGGATGTTTGCGCCAATCAAAGATGTTATGTTAAAACTTCACTGTTTATTGTTATGTTTGTTCTATGCGAGCTAGATTATAACTAAACCTAAAAACCTAATGTATCGCAAAGGTGAATTGCGCCGTCCGCTTGTTTCCTGTTACTACTTGCGCAATTTACCTCGTGCGTCAATGTACTTTCAGTAGTTGCTGACCGTACAAATAATATTTAATTTTAACTTTAGTTTATGTTCTAGTTCTAAGGATCAATGTGTGTTTTTGGCAAATAAATTATTTCTATTTCTATTCAGGACCCATGAACTCTCTGTTCTCCGAATTTCTGAGAAGTACCTTAGTTTCAATGGTTCATTTTTCAGATGCGTGCGAGCGCTGCGGGCCACACCAACACAGCACTCGTTTTGGCTCGCTGGAGCGCTGGATGGCGCTGCGAGGCGGGCGCTACGCAAGCGGTGGCCGCTGCTAGACGCTCAGGACACACCTCGCTCGCTGCAGCTCTCGAACGAATCCATCCGCCGTCGAGGGATGGTGTCTTCCTTAGACCTGATAGGTGAGAATGTTTTACTATATAAGCACCGAATGGCGACGAATGAACAAATGTAATACATTGAAAATTCAAGTCATGAGTACGTTTTGGGAAACTGTGCTAAAGTGAACAAGTTTAAGTAAGATAAGATAGGATAATATTAGATAAAATTTACTCATAAAATCGTAGGTATAAAGTGTACAGAAGAATTAAATTTAACATAAGTAAGAGTAAGTATTACTTTGATACCGCGTTTTCCTTATGTGGCCATTTTTTATGTAGGTTTTTATGTAGTCTATACCCATTACAGCTCTCTCAGAGAGAGAGTGTGGGCTTAATTACCACGCGTGCCCACCTCGGGTTGGTAATTTCAAGCGCTGAGGTATGAGAACACCTCGGACACTCAGGTTTCCTCATGATGTTTTCCTTCACAGTTAGCGAGTGGTATTGCAACCATAACTACAGTAATGTACGTAACTTAGAAAAAAAAGTCAGTCGTACCTGCCGCGACTCGAACCCACAACCTCCCGAATGTGAGGCCGGTTCTCCACCTCTCCGTTACCACCGCATGTATAAAAGCATGGTTAGTTTTTCTGCATCCTACTTTTGTTTACTAGATTTTTAAGAAAGAATGAGAGATATGGCTTATTATGACTCAATTGCCTGCAAGGAACTTTGCAGGAAGCAGCGTTGTTTATTGAAATTTTAAGAATTTTGCTTAAAGTTTTGTGAGTAATTTTTTGATTTATTATAATTTTTGTTCATTATTGCACTAATTACTGTAAATGTATAAGGGCGTGCTTAATGCAGGAAGTTCTCAGATTTCTTGATTTCTGTGTCTTCGTTATTTTAACTTTCTTAACTATTTTAACGCCAAATTTGTTATTCTAACAGCAATTATCTCGTTTGTTTTTTTTTTTTGTTTCTTTACCGACCTACTTAGATCTTAAATTGCCACATATAGATGCTTTTGTATTATTTTTGCATCGTTTTAAGTATTGGCGTTTATTTTCATGAATGCCATATATTTTACATACTTTTGTCGCATACTAAGCTTTTATCTAGCGGTGAGGAATGTTTAGGAATTAAAAATGTAGTAAGCCAAGTCATTAACTTTTTTTAAGCATTGTTTGTTAACTCTGTTTTCCCTCCTCTATAAAATAAAAAAAAGTAACTGCCAGACTTTTCCTTTAGAGTTATCTATCTCAAAAGTTGTTCGTAATTGCCACCAGCACCGAATGTCAAATGTTTTCCAATTTCAGTTTATCGCAGAAGGGACGGGCTGGCAGTCTTGAAAGCAACTTAGTGAAGAGGCCTTCCATTGATAGCGGCATCAATATGGCTGACGCGTTCCGATCCAGTTCAGCCATTGATAAGCCCGATGGCAAACTTTCCGCTCGGTATGTTTCTATAAACTTCTATAAAATGACATAGCTGATGGATGGCAGTCGTTAAGCCAAGTCAGAGGCCTTAGGGCGGCTTGACAACTTCTGACAGTAGACGAGCCACTAGTCTACAAGCCTCCACCAATCCGGACTTGGCCCCCGTGGTGGAGTATGGCCTATACCTTCCTCAGGGAAGATACCCGTGCCCCTCGGTGGGGACATAATGGGTTGATGATGATGGATGCAGTCTCTAAAATTCACAAGGTGAAGAGTCTTGTCACACATACCCACTTTAAGAATCAACTTTGGCTTCTTAGTTTAAAAAATCTGGAGTGAAGCCAATGTAAAGGCAAATTTTATGCTGATTTACAGAAATTGACTGATTATCCTACGTGAATTAGAAGAGAAGATAATTTTTGTATATCTGTCAAAATTTTCTAAGACATTGTGCTCCTTAAACATTCCTTACTTACTTCCAAGATTATAACTTTACAAGCTCTGGTTACTTCTTACTTTAAGTTTGACTGATTCCAGATGGGAGCGTAGTATGTCTCTGCCTTTAGACTCAGATACGTCCGAAGACAGCTTTAGTGACTCCAAAATAGGACGTCGAATGGATCTCGCACTTTGTAAGTACTTTCCGAAATTACTCCTCAGGTTTCCAAACTCCTTCATACATAGAGAATTAATTTTTCAGTTGCTGAGAGTTTATTTGTTTTAACTTGTTACTTTTTATTGATAATACGGGTGGTATCCCTGGGCAATCATTTCCGCATTTTATTTATATTTCGAGAATAATTTTGGTTGCTGTAAGGTCTTATAAGGCTTAGTCTTCGAAATTAGGTAGTTCACTGCTTTCAAGATTAATTTTAGCAACGTTCCGCTAAGGTTACCTTTTTATTAATTTACAAATTGGTCAAAAACTTTAATAGAAGTGTCTCTCCCAAAATAGAAAAATACTTTCGACATAGGCTTATAACCACAGCTTGCATGATTTTCGGATAGATGCTAAAAACTTGGAAAAGATTTCTCAACCTTCTCTAAAATTCTTAAATCTGCCATTTGGGATTGTCAAGTCAGTTGACAATCGCAATGGAGGAGATTTGTATTAACATAGGCATGCCATATGTTGACATGTTCTCGAATCTCTAAGAGCTCTAATATTTACATTTAAATATATTCACGCCTCAAATCTGCGGACTCGTCAAAACTTTGAGGTGTCTATGGCTCACTGCCAAACCATTGGCATGCCATTCAACTAACATATATCTGAATAGAAATGAGGCTCCGGTAAAAAAAAATGCAAAAATAGGCACCGAATAACGAATCGCGTCACATCGGTTGTCCAGGCGAGACGTTGTGCGATGGACGATCCGCCAGCCCCCTTATAGACGTGGAGGGGATGTCCGATGACGCCGCGTCGCCGACGCCACCCGCGCCTGAACAAAGCTTGCCGAAAGGTCAGTTAGGCGTATGAAACGGTATAGAGGTCGGGTGTTTTCTCCGTGTAGAAGAAACAATGGCATTAAGTTTTTTTCACGTGGAAAGTGATGGTGCAATTGGTGAAATAATTGTAATAATTACTGCTGAAATTTTAATTCATGATGAGTTTGCAGTCTGTGTATTTAAAGCACAAAATAACGAGGTAGGAAGGGATTAAGCTCAAAATAACGTCGCGGCTTATAGATATCCAAACCCGATGTTATAGAATTGAAGTGTATCTAGATATACAGAGTGTTTCAGAAACGTTCGGTGAAACTTAAGGGAAATACGTTTCTCATGAAACAAATAAATTTTGCTATGAGGACAACTCCAAAAATATCGGCTGTTTCATACATTTACTAGAACAGATAGGTAGGAATTTTAGTATGAAACAACTGATATTTTTTCGGTATTTAGCAAATGTCATTGCCTGGTTACCATAGCACAGGGTATCCTAGTTTGGGACCAGGTTAAGTAATTATGTTGTGTGGAAGTTACATTATATTATTATACATAAGTCCAAAACAAAAATTTAAATAAAGGCATCATTGACACGATTTAGGCTCACTTTTAAAAACTAATATTTGTAGTAATCCTTTTTTACAATAAATAAACGTTTATGATTTAGTTCATATATTAATAGCATAGACTAATTTAGGAACAAAGTTGCCTCAGACCAAATTATCACTTCAAAATTCACCATTCGTGCCATCACTTGCATATAAACTGAATACTTTTCAAAACTTCTATACCATTTCTAACCGTAGCAACCCTTCTAAGCTCGTCATCTGGATGTTGTGAACGTAGTAGCTGACATGGCTCGACATTTTCTACCCTTTGACGTTTCAGATGTCAGAAGTGACACTCCTTGCCTTATCTGTTATCCTGTCGTATAGTCTTTGATCACTGTTGTCTTGAACCTCGACCACTCCTGTCTCAATCATCATGACAGCTAAAAAGTATTCTATGGTTACATGTATGTACGCGACCTTTCGAAAGAGCCACGAAGATTAGTGGCATAGTCTCAGTGGCGCCCTCTATATTTTTTTCAATGTCGTGGAGCACGATAAAACCTAGCTAGATCGATAGAGGACAAAAAAGTAAACAAGAAATTATTAAAGTCACCATTTCCTAAAGTGGCACGTTTAGGAGTTATTGAGCTTTGAAGTTTGTATGGAATTTCCATTAACTGAGTTTCATCACTGAATTTGTCACTTGATATGAGTTTTCTCGGGGATTCAAACCTACTTTGATGTTTTTTAAAGTCTGGGTAGCTATGTCTAGTAGGTACCTACCTACTTATATACATGAAATTATAGTATTATTCATGCATCCAATTCGTTCAATTCGATTAAAATTCAAAACATGTCAATATAAAACCTACAGTTTAATTAATATAGATAGGTTTAGGTGGTAGGTAGGTACCTATAAATAATGTAGATAGGTACATATCGCTAGAAACTTAAACCGCTGCTGTGTGTAAAACCATGTTCAACCATGTTTTTAACATAAATACCATTTCCTGACGTAGCGTAGTAGGTAGGCAATATCCAATAATTAGGTAGGTACCTTCATCTTCAGTTGGGCAAAGAAAGAACCTACGGACCTACCCACTGAGGTACCTACCTATTACAAACTTCTTTGAGATTAATCTTTTTGGTGAGTGGGTAAACTACTGAAGTGACGTTGTCAACATTGATTTATATTTGGAAAGTAAGTAACTAAGTACCTCATTTGTTTCGTTTTTTTTTCATTTTCCAAAATTCAATCAAAGCATTTTGTTGACTTAGTAATTGGTTTATTGTTTGAAAAATGGCAGATTTATCTCGACAATGTTTTTTTTGTAATCGAAGTCTCGTAAGTGGACCTCGCCGAAATGGACATGTGCGAATTTGTTCAAATCTGCTTACAGAAGAGTATTTAACTGCCCATCAAAGTGTAGTTATTTTCTATCAAGATATCTATCTATAATAAACTGGGTGTTTTTTCTACGACTTATTTAGCAATTTAGTCAAGAATCGGCAACGAGTCACAGGTGCCAAGCATATAGTCCAGTATTTAGTGAAAAATGATTCAAAAGTTAAGTTTTATAAAAATCTCATACAAACTTCAAAGCTCAATAACTCCTAAACGTGCCACTTTAGGACATGGTGACCTTAATAATTTCTTGTTTACTTTTTTGTCCTCTATCGATCTAGCTAGGTTTCATCATGCTCCACGATATTGAAAAAATATAGAGGGCGCCACTATGAACTATGCCAGGCCCCATACAAAAATCTTCGTAGCTCTTTACGATTTAAGTTTTGAGATAATTGTCTGGCGAAACTTTTAATTATCGACTGTCATAGACGTGTTTGAAATAAATGTAAACTGAAAGCGATATTTCTAATATTTATTTACTAGTTCGCACTCTACACTAGTGCGGAAAAGGACCAATAGTTTACCTGGGTTAAATGATACCACAACGATGCACTATGTCGTGGTATCAACGACCATGGAGTGGACGACCACTAATCTACTAATTGAAATAATTCAAACTTCTGTTATGAAAAATCCTAGGTCAAAATCTTTCTATATGCTTCCTGAGGCGTTGGACACACAGAAAAGACGTGACGTGAGGACACAAAAAGACGTGTCGTCTTTCTAATTCACTTTCATACAAAATGTACTGAAGGGACGGAACGAAACCCACATAGAAGAGACGGGGCGAGGGCGCGAACTTTATACAACGCGTCGCGTTTTTTCCGTGCCCTCGCCCCACGTCCCTTCCAAGCGGCCAGGGGCCGAAATTTTGATCTTTTAAGTATATTTTACAAATAGTGTGATACTTTAACATGAGTTAAGTTACAGAGGTCACCTGGCGCGTGTAACAATCGTAACCATAGAAAATAAATAAGTATAAAAAACTTTTTTCTGTCACAGTGAACCCGTTTAGCATACCATTGTGCCTCGGTAGATCTTCTGAAATGTATGGTCATCGTTTTATTGAAACGAAGTGTGTTGGTGTTATAAATTGTTTATTTAGTTTCGTAATCAAATCGACCTAGGAAATTTGTTCGTTAGGAGTAGAAATCAAGTCCAGTGAACTTAGAAACAGAAAAATAGTACTTTTATGCTAAATGCAGACAAAATGTAGACAAACAATCAAAATTAAGCAAGACGCAAATTGAAAGTCCTGCTTTAAATGGTCGATTTGAGTCAATCTATTTGATGTTGTATTCGATGTTGCTTCCACAAATGTCTCCAATGATCCGTGTAACGATTTGGACACTTACATCTTTACCTACACTTAAAAGGGCTTCACAATAATTGGTCCAATTTGAAAAACATTCGCCACCAAAGTATTGTATTCGGTATTTCAAATAAGCTATACTTTATACTGACAAAAACACGGCATGGTACAAACACAGCTTGCATGGATTTATGTATGAATATTCTATGAGTATTATTGGAGCTTTTTATGTGTAGATTATTCAGCTATGTTGTGTTATATTGCAGGTAAGTATACTGTTCTCATCTAGATGTTCGGCATTGAGTTTTTATATATAAGACATGAAATCACAAATTATCTGCTTAAGTTTTCTTGCCTTTGTACAACTGGCTGTCGTTTAAGCGACAACAAGCTGGCTGAAGGGTATAGTTAACAACGATACAGAAAATTATAATAATTTCAAAATTTTATGTAGAAAATGTTTAATGAAAAAGAAAATAACTGCAAGAAAAACTAATTCCGCTTTTAAAAATAGTGACAACTATTTAACAAAATAGTGTATCAACGTTACATTGAGACTAAGATGGCGGTTCCGGTCACTTATTAGATTTGGAATTCTGGAATACCAAATTATGCCATCTACCTTACAAATCCCGTAGAGTAATGCCAATTTCTGTTTCCAAATCCGACTTAGACCAAAAAATAAAGTAACGTGATATACTGGAGTAACTTGTATTCGATGTTATGGCTAAGTAGATAGATTGATGTTGCAGTGTTACTGGCCTTATTGTAATTGTCATAAGTGTTGTTTGGTGATAGCAGTCGCGATATTAACCTTCAAATTTCAGGGGAGCAGGACGACCGGGTGTTTACGCTGGCCGAGCAAATCATCGCCGCCATGCCAGAAAGAATAAAAGTGAGTTACAAAATTGCATTGTTATCAACACTTCTGTTTATTGACATCATTGACTTCATTCTTATTTTTTCTTTGAATTGTTATAAGCTCCCAAATGAATCTCACAGAAGGGCCTTACCTAGCCTACAATTACAAAAATGTTCTTCGAAATTTATGGATAGAAGCCTAATCACACAACTCAGTAGTTGTCAAATCAACGTAATTTATATCCTGCTTTTAGTCATAAATTGTCACCATCGCAAATACAATAAATAAGACTCGGAATAAATCTTGGAAGAGACTCGGATATGTATTTGATTAGGACTTTTAAACAATATCTCTAGATTACAGCAACACAAATTGGTTGCTAACGTCAATTTGAGAACTGCCTAATGTGTTAGTGGGTAAGGCTTATTGCGAAGTATTTTTTACAAGTTACTGATGCTATTTGTCTTGTTACCACGAACCTCGCATCTTTAATGTTATTCTCTTGGATGGCTAATAAAATCACACTTTGCTTTTAGAATGAAAGTTCGTCCCTCCTGTCGGGGTGTGGCATGGACACCGGCGCGGTGGGCGGCGAAGACACGCTCATGGTCCCCCTACTGGACGACGCAAGCGCGTTCAACAGCGAGTTCAGCTTCGAGTTCTGTGATAATACTTACAGGTAAATTTGTGAGATTTATTTTGTAATCGACAACTGAGCTCAAGATAGTGTGAGTTATGAAGTCGTATTCGCTATTATTATGAAATATAATGTAAATTATGAAAAAAAGTAACTTAATGATTGTATTAGTTGCAGAGAAAAATCTTCATTAGGTTGTCGCTAATAAAACCTGTCGAACAGTAATTCTAATCACTTGGTACAAATAAGGGTTCTCTGCCTTTTTGCAGAAACATTTTTGGCCGATTTTCATTTGGCAACTAACGTTTCGAAGAATATTATTTTGCGGAATAATCATTTGCCAACTTTTCTTATTATTTTTTTTTATTTCCCAACCTCGCAGTTGCCAACTGTTTGTTTGGTTTGCTTTTTATAATGACATTTTTTCAAAATGCCAACTTTTAAGTAGCGTATGTTTTACTTAGCGTAATATTCATTCAGTTGATTTATCATTATTATATTGGTAAGAAGGTTAGGGCAAACCTATAGATTAACCTAAAGGTTAGGAAAACCTAGTAAAATGGATAGAATTTTCCTAGCACTCGCCGGCCGCTGCCGCGGCACGCTCGCTTCGCTCGCTCGGCTCGTGCGTGTGTTGGTCACAGTTCTAACCTAACCTAACCTATAGGTTTGCAAAAAAAAAAAAAAACTGTATTCAAATATCTATTTACGAAAAGGGAACTGTTTCACAGACGAAACGTTATTCATCTAATAGTTGTTTAGCCTAGTAAAAGATTTGAAAAATAATAAATACCCAAAACGTTTTGTTTCATTATAATAATCAGCTTAACAACAATCCTACCAAATGAAACGTTGCCATACAAAAATTTGTAAATCGTTTGTTGTCAAAGTGAAAAATAGGTGAAATGTTGGTTGGCAAGTGATAATCAGCGTAACAATTTTCTGCGAAAAGGCAGGATCCCACAAATAAGTCCGCACCAATCGGGCACAAACTATGAGTAGTACCTTATAACGTATGAAGCTTTTATCGTTATTTGTATTATCTCGAAAAATAATACTGTAGAAAAGGGCTAAGATAAGATTTATATTATTATCTATTTTCTTAGGTTTTTTTTGGGTAAGGTTTTAGCGTTTTTTTAAACCTTTATGCTAGTTTATTGCAGGTACTTTATGATGTGCATATTATTATATTACAAAAGCTGAACTGGTAAACGTAGTTTTGCCATATTAAATTAGCCTACGACCTACCGAATACGTAATACACAAAAAAAAATCGGTGAAGCCAGAGGAGTTCGATAATAAACACTGTGACACGATATTTTTATATATTAGATTTATACTATTATACCTCAATCTAATTTTGAGTCAACTACCGTATTTGCGATGCTACCTATATTTTTCCCCAATAAACTCATTTTCCCAAAAATTCTCCAGGTACTGCGGGGGCTCCACGCCGTGCTCGTCGGGCTCCGTCTCCCCAGGTTCAGCGCTGTCCCCCCCGCCGCCCTCACCGCGGGCCCCACCCCCCGCGCACCCAGCCACCCTACAGGAGTTCCTACATGCCACCACGCACTTTTCCAATCTGACGTTGAACGGTGAGCTCTACCTATTTTTTCTTATGATGATGATTTTTATGTCCTATAATACCGTTAGAACGTTCCTATTCAATGCTCTGAGGGTGTACCACTGTATAGCAAACGCCCTGCTTTTACATAAACTCATTTGTTTATAGGAACATAATCATCATCAACCCATTATGTCCCCACCGAGGGGCACGGGTCTCTTCCCTGAGGAAGGTATAGGCCATACTCCACCACGGGGGCCAAGTCCGGATAGGAACATAATAACGGTTGGCAAAATAAACGATAGGATAAATACGTAATAATTCTTATAAAAGTAAAGCTAATTGGCCACTTAAGTGACATCGAAAGGTGTAAGTTGGCCTACGAACCGGAGAGTACTGTTATACCCTAAATATGTAAGCTGCAATGCTTGCTTCCCAAACTTAGACCTCAGTCAGCACTTTCAGGCTTCAGGCTCCCGCGGGCGCTTGACACAAGTCAGTCTCTAATCATCCCTCTTCCGCGCGGGTTGCGACCTCTCAATTATTTCATTAAATTCCATTTTCCTTTGTCTTTATTTAAGAAAGAGTTCCGTAAGACCGCTGTAACAGTACGATACTTTCCGGATCATGCACTCATCACGCCTCACCACCACCTCCGTCCACAGACCGTGAGCAGCGCGAGCTTTACTCGGCCGCCATAACGATCCAGAAGGCCTACCGGCAGTACCGCGGGCGGCAATTGCAGAGGCGCGCTGCGGCCGCTGCTATTACCATACAGAATTGTTACAGGCGGTATAAGCAGGTTGGTGGAATAGTAGGTACCGTAAAGGAAACCGATAAAAAAGGTACCGATACCTGACTTCTCATTGGTACTAATAATGGTATGGCTGTGATAAGTGTCACCGATATCGAAGTAACTTTTCAGAATCGGTAAAATATGAGACGGGTTCTTTTGTTAGCTTAACTCTTTGACGAACAAAAGAAGACCGTTGGTATTTTTAAGCAAATTATTACAAAAATTAGGTTTTTTACAACGTATTAGAAATGTATATATATAAAAAAAATTTTTTTTTCAATAAGCAACTATATTGTATACGTCTCACTGCAGAGCAAGGGCCTTTTATCTACAAGTATGTTAGTAAACTATCGGTTAATGGTATAAGTATCAGCAAAATAAGCAGCACGGATTGTACTCGGCTTTCGATCCACAAGGATTATCGGCAGTACCGCGGGCTGCAGTTGCAGAGGCGCGTTTTGGCCGTCGCTAGACCATACAGAATTGTTACAGGCGGTATAAGCAGGTCAACAGAATAGTGCCATTTAAACCGATAAAGATAAACCTTATAGTACCGGTATGAACCTTTAAGGTACCAGTACCGATGAATTGTACCGGTACCGATACTGATATAGATACAATACAATCAATATAATTAATGATATCAAAAAATATTCTGAGATGACTAAATTGTCTACCATCATGTCTACCGGGACCACGGCACTTGCAAAAGTACCGAAACGTCGAAAAATTGTAAAATAATAAAATTAACGAACAGATATTCGTGCAAATTCAGTTTTTATTATGTCTAGTGCTCGTGTTAATCGTAGGAAATATTATGACTAAGGCTAACATCCTTTTCTTTTACAGTTCGCGTACCTGAAGCAAATGCACGCGGCGGCAACGGTGATCCAGAAAGGCTACCGCTCTTACCGCGCTCGCCGGCGCAACAGTGCCACGGCTCAGGGGCAGAATAACTCCATGAAGTATGTAAATTTGTGTATGGGCTCAATCACCACGCGTGCCCACCGCGGATTGGCGATTCCGAGCGCTGAGATGTGTGAATAGCTCCGGTTTCCTCACGATGTTTTCCTTCACGGTTAGCGAGTGTTATTGCTGCTATAACTTCACAAATGTACATAGCTTAGAAAACAAAGTCATAGGTGCATGCCCGCGCTGGGAATCGAACCTGGGTCTCTCGCTTCAGAGTCCAATGTTCTTCTACCACCGCTTCAATCAGGCAATCATGCGTTATTTCTTATGACCAACGTTCCGTCCGTCCAATCTGCATTCGCCCAGAGGCGCAGCAGTTATCTCCGTCCACACATGTATAACAACATCATTATCACACGCCAACTAAAAAACTGCAAGCTACGAGAGATTAAAGAAAACCTAAGAATAAAGAAGAATAAAGAATAAAGAATAAACTTTATTTGACAACATTACAAAGAATTACATACAGTAGGCACACAAGCCAATATCCTTACAAAGAATTACAAACAATAGGTGCATAATTAAGTTAGCAAACCATAGGACACATTTGGCGAAATACCTGTACCTAAGTACCCACATGAAACTTAGACACACAAAGTTGCCAAAAATGGGCCAGTCTCAGCATGATGCCAAAGCAGGGCTTTGGCGCTGGTTTTCAGACCGAACCATGAATGAAAAAGATGACTTGTTTTACAAATATATTTATTTTGCAATTACTGGTGTGCAATAGAGTTTAAACTATATAATTCTGAAGTTTCTATTATAGCTAAGTACATTTTAATTTCAGTTAAGAAAGTGGATACTTAGTCATGAGTTATGACGATACTGAAAATATCTTAAACGAACCATCCTAAAATTATAAAATGAGAGCAACTAAATATTAAAACCCTATTTATCTACTAACAACTCTAACTGTTAGTATATTCAATAATAACATTTATTATAATAATAAATTTTATATAACACTATATACGTAAGTATATATATATATATGTATTTGTGTTCGTATGTATGTCTATATTTATGCATGCATGAAAGTATATTTATGTATTTTACATTAAAGTATCCAAAGATTTTCTATATTAAATTATTTTCGATTACTCACAGCACAAACATTAACATTACCAAGTTGCTAACACATTAATTGGAAGACACTGATACCTGTAATACAGGATGCTAGCTCTTTGCCTCAGAAGAAGGCATCGGACATGTCTGTAACTCTAATTTAACGTCCTAAAATATTGTAATAACACGCGAATTTTGATTTTTATTTCAATCAATCAATCAGCCCGTATTCGTCCACTGCTGGACATTAGGCCCTAAGCCACGCCACTACTGTCCTCGGCCATCTTCATCCAGCCGCTGCCAGCAATCTGCCCCAGATCGTCGGTCCAGCTGGGCAGGCGGGTTAGAGTTTTGGTGTTTCGTGTCAATAAAGATTATCTAGTACTATTATAGTTCCAGGGGTCAGTTACGTCACGGGTGACTGTATAAAAAGTAAAGGTCGAAATGCCGCCGTGCAGCTATCGTGTGCACAAAATTAGACAATTACCCAAAACCGCGGTTGGTGTAAATGCAATCTAGTCTGTGATTTTGTTCGAATAAAATACGATTCGACCCATAATGCAATGAATGAACAGTGAGATAAAGTACATAAAATAAGAAATGAGCAAGAAGGCTTTAGCGTTCTCGTCAAAATGGCATATCCGCCTGAAGAAGTCGTATTTTGTGTGTCCAGAATTGTCATTGAAATCTGTTCAGAGTGCTCTTGGAATTCGCGTTTCATAATTATATTATTTATTTTCTGATGTGTTATTATGCTTTGTTGTAGACGCACCTACTCCCAGAGGCGCCAAAACCAGGCGGCAAGGAAAATACAACAGTTCATGCGGCAATCAAAAATCAAGTAAGTTTATTTTTGCCTCTTTTTTACTGTAGGTGACGGTTATGTGTCAAGGTAAATAGTCTGCATATTTAGAGTCATATCTCACAAAATATATCACAAATTCAAAGTATTTTTTTTAATTTGTCAGATGTTAAGTTCATTAAGGGCCGGTTTTTTTTGGCGTAATAAATAATGGTTGTTGATAAGCAGCAGAAGGGTCTCAACCAACAAATTCACTATTTCGAGAAAACGGCATTTAAAAGGTTTTGGACAGACTTGGCCTCGTTAATCTTAAACTGTACAAGATAAAATTCTGAAAAAGTAGCATAAAGAATATGTAAGGATTGTGATCATTAAAAACTTATCTGAGAAACTTAATACTTTTGTAGAAATAAATATAAATACACAGAATAACTTTCTGCTTTATGCCTCTATTTGACTTTAACTATTTTAGAAATGAATCAACCCCATAGTTAATTTTACGCATAACATTTTTAAGGGATTATTATCTTTTAAAAAGTTGTATGATTGTATATAAAAAGAGAAAACGTTTTGTTTTGTAGATGTTTATTTAAGTAATAACGAAATCCGTTGGTATATTCGCGATTTCTGTCAACGGTTTGTTTGCGTATGGACTGAAGCCGAATGAATTTAAATCATCATCATTATCAGCATCAGCCATTTGACGCCCACTGCAGGACATAGGCCTCCTTCGTAGTATTCATAACCATGAGGGGTTTTGCCATAATCGCCACGCTTGGCAGGCGGGTTGGCGATCGCAGTATGCGGTTGGAATCTCAGGAAGACACTGCTGCCCGTCTCCTGGTAATTGATTTCCTTAGTCGCCTTTAAATACGACATCCACGAAAGGAAATGGAGTGACGCTATTCTTAATCCGGTGCCACACGGAAGTTGAAGTTGGAATGGAAAGTTGTTTATGTATAAGAATAATATAGGTAACTAATATATAGAGATAGAGCGCTTTGCCAACAAACTGCTTTGCAGTTTGGCGAAATTGTGTACTAATATTAAGGTTTTTTATTTTGAATAAATAAACGTATAATATAATATTTAAAAATATGTTGTTTTTACTGTATAATTTTATATAGTGGAGTAGAGTGGAATGTTTTACTTTATAATGCGTCATACCTGTAAGAGCAGAGGCGGGTTTTTATGATGCTTGGTGATGACCCTTACTTACTCTGCTGTACAGGGATGATTGCTTGATGATGATGGAAAGTCTGATTGGTGGCTTTGATATTTATTGTGCGAGTGCTCGTCGTGGCGGCTGATAGAGTACTGAATACAGAGTTGAGCACAGAGTAGCTTCTCTGTTGTACGATAAACAATCACGCAAAAAAGATTCCGCATTTCTTTAAGGACCAAGTCATGCTAGGCCTCAGATTCGCAGACTCGTGGATCTAATACCCAATGTCATCATCCAACGCTGGATTAAGAAATCACAATATACCCAATGTCATTATTCGAAGCAGTAAAAATTACGAATCTAGTGGCATCAATAACTCATTACCTTATTTTTTGTGGGTTGAGACGCTTCTGCTTATCAGCATCCGTATATGGTGGACTGGTGACGCTATAGGACGAAGGAAGAAAGATTGACAAAACAAATATATCGAGCGAATGTGGATGGAAGCGTGGACGACCCAGGCGGACATACTTCGACCATATAGGGGATGTATTAGCAAAGGGCAAGATAAAAAGTACCCGAAACCGGCGTGCGTGCATGCAACGACTAATGAATGTTGAGGAAGCGAAAGTGATCTGTCAGGATCGTAGCAAGTGGCAGTCCCTGGTGTCTGCCTACCCCTCTGGGATACAAGCGTGAGTTTATGTTATGTGACGCTATATAAATCTGATTAATGTTTAAGGCTGTTGCTGCGTTAGATTGTGCGTGCGAGACAGCACGTCAGATGTAACAGCAACTTTAATGATAACCTTTAACCCGACCTAGCTGTTATGAATTTTTCATCGGGTTTGGACTTTATTTTAAGTTTCAATGTAAAATTTCAAGCACGAGTTTCAATTTCAAAGCCAGGGCCTCATTAAGGGTTAACTGGTTGATAGCGTTAATCCAAACATAGAAAAATCGCCCCTCAATGTAGAAAGTTACCATATTAGTGTAAACACTAAACTTTGAGTGTAATTCATCTTACTGTGTCGTAATAATTTTACATCGCAATATCTACTTAATTTCATAAAAATATTATTGATCGGAATATTTACCAGAGATACGTGGGCCCTATTTGATAAAACTGCCTGGCTTACTACGATAATTCCATGTCCATTGCAATTGGACGATGACATTAACAAGACGGTGAGGTTGGCGTGATGGTGGAGAGGCCTCTGCCCAACAGTGGGCGTCCTTCATTGGCTGTATATCTATACCGAAGATACTACTATCTACTCATATAATATTGTAAAATGTTAACTTCACTATCGTATTAGGTCTAGTCCTGTTATGTTAGCTGTAAGTAGATTATGTATATTAAAAAGAAAAATATTAAAAATAAATAATAGTTATTTAAGATACACGTGCGGAAAGTAAGGTTTTATACGAATAAGCATTCGGATAAAAACCTTTAACGCTCAAGTATCTTACAACATTTTTCAATGCATTTTGCGAGGAAATACAACAAAAAAATAAGTTATACTAAAGTAATTTTATTTCACCAAAGCCTATTTACAACAAAATGGCGTGCTTTCTTTGCAGAGCGCGCGTTTCATACAGTTTTTTTTTTCTTGAGGCAAAGGTACAGTATACATACAGCCAATAATGTGAAAAATATTTTTGTTTGCGGAAACAAAACGAGTATTTTAAATGAGATAATCAAGAATCTTATGTGTTATGGTGTTTATCATCATTCAATTATTGCTAGAGCGCGCATACTTATAAATAATTGTTTTTTTTTTGGACAGCAAAACCTCCTTGCATCTTTGTAATTTTTTAAATTTTATAACTTGCACCATGCACCACAGAGTCAAAAACTTAAAAAAATTACTTTATTTCACACGTGAAATAAAGGATTTCAGTGCTGTTTTATTTCACGCGTGAAATAAAGAGTC
This sequence comes from Yponomeuta cagnagella, assembly GCA_947310995.1. Taxonomy (NCBI): domain Eukaryota; kingdom Metazoa; phylum Arthropoda; class Insecta; order Lepidoptera; family Yponomeutidae; genus Yponomeuta; species Yponomeuta cagnagella. The sequence goes on from OX371279.1 coordinate 2,723,923, forward strand.
GGTTTCCGCATAATTTTTTTACACAAAAAAGAAAACTTTACGAGCAACCGCATTGAAAAATAAATTGCATAACAGATTAGCTCACAAATTAAAACTTAGAAAGACTCAGATACGCAATTTACCCGGAATTTCATAATAAACTTTGAATTGTAGTTTTATAAAACGCGGCCCAGATATTGAATATCGAACAGTAATTGTATTTAACATCAAACAGTAATTGTTTGACAATTAATCATCAACATCATCATCATCAGCCATTTGACGCCCACTGCAGGGCATAGGCCTCCCCCATGGCTTTTTAACCATGAAGGGTTTTTGCCATAATCGCCACGCTTCGCAGGCGGGTTGGCGATCGCAGTATGCGGTTGGAATCTCAGAATTAATACCTATTAGTTCTTTATTCGTTAAATTAAGTGTGTAAGTCTAACTAACCAATGTAAAAGGAAAGGAATACAAAGAAACCTCCGAAAAACATAACAACACGACAAAAAGTGAAATTTTATATCATTTGAGCTAGCATAAACTTATCAAGATGTGAAACATGTTCCTTATATATTAAATGACGTATTTAGATCCAGTCTAACTGACCGAAATGAGTATAAAGGGAAAATGACCACCCCAAAATATAATAACGCACCAAAAAGGCGAGGAGAATCCTGAGGAGAGTGTTTATTTGGGCCTTCAATACTCGTGACAAAGGCACCGAATGTCCACGCAATATCCTTTGTAAAGTTTAATGCAAGGTTTTTTCATCCGCGGTGGGATAAAGATGTTCCACAAACTTGAACTACAATTTTTGTTTGTGTATGAACACAAAAAGGCAGAAGAACAGCAAACTTAGTTTTTTTATGTAGCTTATATACGTCCGTGTGGCGCCGGATTACGAATAGCGTCACTCCATTTGCTTCCGTGGATGTCGTAGAAGGCGACTAAGGAAATAAATTACCAGGAGACGGGCAGCAGCGTCTTCCTGAGATTCCAACCGCATACTGCGATCGCCAACCCGCCTGCCAAGCGTGGCGATTATGGCAAAACCCCTTATGGTAAGAACACCATGAGGGAGGCCTATGTCCTGCAGTGGGCGTCAAATGGCTGATGATGATATACATCCCACTGCAGGGGACCGGCCTTCTCTTAGAAATATTGAAAAAAATATTGCGCATTTATTACTCCCTATTTTTGTTCGTGAGTTTACCGTTTTTCCACTTTTTAGTGCTATTGTTTCATATACACCTACAACTAGATTTGTTAAAAATCGAATGGATATATTTTTATATGTAGAAAAATGTTCTACCAGAGGTGATTTACGTAAGTGCGTCGCGTAAAGAAATAAAATGAGCCCAAAAATATTTTGAAAAATATAAATCAAAGAAAAAACATAAAACAAAAGTTATTGGAAACTCTAATTGAATACTGCGAGATGCAAGGCGTAAATTTATCGGAATGGCGCACGTTTTTGATAAGCCTGAAGACATTGCGTGGAACTTGTTACAGCCATAGTGGATTTGTTGAAACTAAAATAAATACTTCTTATCAATACAAAAGAGATAAGCTCGTCTTAGTACAAGTTATTTCCTACGTAATGTCCCATTATATGTTTTGTGTGCATTAAACTATAATAATTAATTAAACGTCCTAGAACGTCCGAGGCGAACACACTTTAACCAAATAGGGAATGTACTAGCAAAGAGCAAGATAAAAAGTACCCGAAACCGGCGTACGTGCATGCAACGACTAATGAATACTGAGGAAGCGAAAGATATCTGTCAGGATCGTGGCAAGTGTAAGTCCCTGGTCTATGCCTACCCCTATGGAATACAGGCGTCAGTTTATTGTACGTATGTACTTATGTCCTGTTATATGTTTTGTGTGCAATAAACTATAATAATTAATTTAAATGTGGAGGTTTATACGCTATTGACTTTAAATTATAACAGCAGAGAGATAATCATAAAGTAAATACATACATAAACTCACGCCTGAATCCCAGAGGGGTAGTCAGAGACCAGGGACTGCCACTTGTCGCGATTCTGACGGATCACATTCGCTTCCTCAGCAGTCATTAGTCGTTGCATACACGCACGCGTGCGCACGCCGGATACGGGTATTATTATCTTGCCCTTTGCCAATACATCCCCTATTTGGTCGGTCCAAAAGTACACTACACAAAAACGTATTAATAGTAATAATTAGTTATCTCAGTGACTCTTCGTCACTTTGTCACAGTCGGAATATAATACAGTGTCTGTTTCCACCATGATCCCTGGGATTCTTATGAAATACAGTTTGTGAATAATAACGTTTGGCCTCCATTGAATTGTGGGTAGGGTTTGATTTCTATTGGGAAATTGCGAGGGTGGGCTTAAGGGAAGGTTCTCCCTTGGAAAATTCCAAGTCCTTAAAACCTAATTAGAGGCTAAAAATTCACACATGCCGGGACTTTAACCCGTGACCTCTGGTCGAAGCAATTTACATCACTTGCAGCCCCGATGTCGATGTCGCTGCCTGTAGATAGAGTACACTTTATTTCACAACCAAAAGAAATATTGCATTAAGCACGCCCTTGTACACTTACAATGTAATTAGTGCAATAAAGAATTAAAATAAATAAAATAAGTAATCATGATCAGCCATTTGACGCCCACTGCAGGATATAGGCCCTCTTCGTGGTTTTCACAACCATGAGGGGTTTTGCCATAATCGCCACGCTTGGCAGGCGGGTTGGCGATCGCACTATGCGGTTGCAATCTCAGGAAGACGCTGCTGCCCGTCTCCTGGTTGATTTTCATTAGTCGCCTTCTACAACATCCACGGATGTAAATGGAATGACGCTATTCTTAATCCGGCGCCACACGGAACTTTTTAGAAACTTTATTCTCTGTAGTTATGGTGTGCCAAAATCCCCATATACGTCTATAAATTTACTGTCTCGTTGGTCTAGTGGTATCAGGGCTGATTACCATGCCGGAGGTCGTGGGCTCGGTTCCAACTGGGGGCGGTCGTTCATTTTGTCCACAATGGCCGCAGTGTGGGGGTATTTCTATGTATGTAATGTCCTTGCCTGGTTACCATAGCACAGAGTACCCGAGTTTGGGGCCAGAGCAAAGTGATTGTGTTACGTCGAAGTTAATGTTATTTTCTGAAGGCGGAATAAACGATCATTCGTCCTTGATTTTAGGGTTCCGTGTTCTCTCTTTAATGTAACAAAATAGGCAACTTACTGAAATTTTTCCAAAAAATGCCTGATAGCACAAAGAAAATTAAAAACAAAATTGCCAATTGATTTGTTTTTTTATTTCACATGGTGTAATTCAATAAAACATAGTAAAAACAATGAGATGAACTCCCATAAAAGATCCCGAACTGAATGAAAGAAAACAGTTTTTCGTTGAGTAAGATATTTTTTAGAGTAATTTTTATATTTAATATACCTTTAAGAGGCTTCATCATATTTTATTAGCATCTAAGCATCGTGAGCAAGAACCTTGATCGTGAGTCATAAAAATAACTAGTCATAAAAAAAAACTTTTTTCTGCCCTTGGCTGGATTTTCATGACAGTTTTTCTCAAAGATTGACGAAACAAATATATCGAGTGAATGTGGGTGGAAGGGCCGGTAAGGGTCGTCCCAAGTGGACATACTTCAACCATATAGAGAATGTATTAGCAAAGGGAAAGATCAAAAGTACCCGAAACCGGTGTGCGTGCATGCAACGCCTAATGAATGTTGAGGAAGCGAAAGTGATGTGTCAGGATCGTGGCAAGTGGCAGTCCCTGGTCTCTGCCTACCCTTCTGAGATACAGGCGTAAGTTTATGTATGTATATATTATTAGTGGCAATCCTACACGACATAAAAACGCAAAATACGGCGTTTCGTGAACAAAAGGTTTCCTTTGGCAGGTGCAATCTGTAGGTCCACAGGATTGATTTAAGAAGGGGAGCCACCTGGATTTCCCTTGCAGGTGCTGGGGGGAGGGGGGGGCAGTTTGCCCCCGCCGCGCTTCGAATAAAAAATCATAACTGGTCCATTTATGGATACAATGACGTGTTTGGTATCGTTTTCGCATAAGAAGAGTACGGGGAATCTGTTTTTAGAGTTATTTTGAGACACTTTCATACAAAAAGTCTATAATTTTGATAAAAAAGTAAATTTGAAATTAAGATTATTTTTTTTCATTAATATTTAACTGCAAAAATAGATCGATTTTGTGATAAAAAAAAATAGTGATATATAGCTCATACTATCTAGTTTTCAAAAATATATACATTGCATATACTTATTTAACAAAATGTACCCTAAAAAATTCCGTGTCAATCGAGGGACGTGCTGAATTTTACTCTAAATGCGCTCAAACTCGTGCGTCGGCCGGAGAGGGCGGGGGCGAGCTGTCCTCCGCCGCCCGCGCAGCTTGCCCTGCCTAACGGTCGAGGTCACAGATCATGTCAGTACCGGTTAACGACTTGTCGCGTAAGCCCACGTTTGTTTGCTCCGCGTCGCAAAACTAGTGCTTTCGTTGAAAATGGAAAAAAAGCGGACTAAAAAACTAGTGGTTGTTGAGCCAGCTCCATTATCAACCAAGAAGTTTCGTGTCGATTGGTCTAAGTGTTGTATTTGTCAAGACAAAAGCAAAGACAATCTCCTATGTCCGGGCCGTAATAAAGACAGTTCGAAAACTCTGAGTGGCTATAGTTCATTGGCAGATAATTTGTGTGCATTCAAGCAAATAGGTGAACTGGGTTCTATCAAGCATTTTGATGAGTTGGATGAAGGTTTGGGGATTGCTACTACTCTCAGTATTCATGAAGCAAAATGGCACAAGTCTTGTAGGCTTAAATATAATGACACGAAACTTAAGCGAGCACAGAAAAGGTTTGAAGCAAGGGCTCAAACTGCTGAAAGCAGTCGACTAACTAGGTCTTCCGTACCACCTGTGGAGGCTAGTGTAGAGAAAATTTGCTTTCTTTGCACTTTTCCGGAGAAGCGGAATAACAAACTTCATTTAGTCACTACTCTCCAGCTAAATGAAAGAGTAAAAGAATGGGCTAAGAACGTTATGGATGCGCGTCTTATTGGAATGCTACAGACAACTGATTTGGTAGCTTCAGAAGCAAGATATCATCATAAATGCCTCCAAAACCTAAGGAACAGGTGCAGAAAAAACAGTTCTTCCGCAAGTAGTGAAACTTCAGTATGCGAGGCCATAGCTTTCGCAGAACTTGTGGCTTATATGCAGGAGAAGATGGTAAGCGAAAATTATGATTTCGTGTTCCTAATGAGCACATTAACTAAAATGTACAAAAAACGACTAGCACAGCTGCTAAGTATACCTGAATGTGAACTTCCAGATGTTCGTTCAACTACTCTTCGTGAATGCATCCTAGACGAGTTCCCACAATTGCTAGTTCACCGTCCATCGAAAGGGTACCAGTTAGTGTGCAAATCTACGGATTTATCAGCAAATGCACATTCAGATAATTTAAGTCAAGACGCTATAGCATTCGCTAGATTTTCTACAGCTCTCAGGAAGGAAATGTTCAAATGGAAAACCAGTTTTAAAGGCACATTCGACCAAGACTGCCAAAAATCTTCAGTTCCTCCTCTTCTTTTAGCATCTGTAAATATGATTGTATATGGAACATGGTCACCTAAAGAGTGCAAGGCTACTGAGCCAGCTCTGGCCATAGCACAGCTCGTAATGTTTAATTACAAGAATCGTGCACCCAACGGGGATGTCGTTCGTCATAACAAAGAACAGGAACCCCCGCTGCCACTCTATACAGCTCTTGACACTTACGGTCGCACTCGAAGTAGAACAGTCATTGATGATTTGCACAGCCGCGGCTTATCTGTGTCGTCAAAACGGGTCAGCGAAGTGACATCGTCATTGTGCCACCTTAATATTAATCGTGCAGAAGAGGAAAAAATACTATGTCCGAGTAATCTTTTGCGAGGTGTGTTCACTATTGGCGCCTATGACAATGTAGACCACAATCCATCCAGCAACACGTCAGTAGGTTCTTTTCATGGAACAAGTATATCTGTTTTTCAAACACCGTCAATTGATCAGCCAGGCGCACACAGAAGTTTCCAATCTTCTTACAATGACTCCGGACCTCAAAGTTTAGATGTTCCTCATTTACCAGAGTCTTTTGCAACCGTACCAAACGTGTTCCTTGCTCAAACGAAGCCAAAAATTCCTGATAGAAACATACCAAGTTTATCACAAATGCTACCTACAGAATCTTTGCGATATGATACAGAATCCGAGTGGCTTAATCACGTCATCCATAGCAGTAGTCACGAAGATGGTGGTAATTGGTCTTGGGCTGCTTACCATGCAAGTAAGCAGCAAGCAAGTACAAAAGATTTATATTGCGCCGTCTGTTCGCTGCTGCCACTTTTCTTTGAACAGTCAACTTCTATATCCATGGTGAGGCACGGAATGAATATTATTAAAAATATAACACACCACCTCAACCCACTTCAAACACCAGTAATGTACGAAGATCAACCACTGTATACTATTGGAAAACTAATCCAGTGGAACTGGCCAGACTTATACGGAGAAGACAAATTTGTCATAATGTTTGCCCCCTTCCATATAGAGAAGGCATTTCTTGGAGTCATCGGACAGTACATGGAGGGATGCGGATGGATAAGCGTTGCTGTAAACGCAGGATTGGCTACACAGGGATCTGCAGAAGCTATTTTAAAGGTTTCTCATGTCAAAAAAAGTAGGACAGCCCACGAAATTACCGCCGCAGCTCTCTACATGCTTGTAGCTCAAGCTCATACTGCCAATTCTCCTGATGTTTCTTTTGAGAGTTGGGTTGATGAACAAACCACTAAAATACCTATGTTTAGGTTCTGGTTGACCTTACTCAATTTAGAAATCCTTCTTCTGTCGTTTGTGCGGTCACTGCGAGAAAGAAACTACAGTTTATTCCGAGAGTGCTTAAAGCAAATGCTGCCCTGGTTTTTCATATTTGACCACCACAACTACGCTCGTTGGCTATCTGTTCATGTAGCTGACTTGGAATCCTTACCAACTAGTGTTCCAGACGTCCACGCTGAATTCTGCAATGGAAACTTTGCACTTCGAAAAACTAAAAAGCCGTTCTCTGCTCTTGCTGTAGATCAAGCGCATGAGCAACATAATGCCATTGTCAAAGGCGATGGAGGTGCTATTGGTCTTACCCAAGATCCCACAGCCTTACGACGATGGATGCTAGCCGGACCAGAATTATGCCGCCTCCTGGAAGAGTTTACCAACGCTAATAAAACTTCCCAAGAGCTTCATCACGAACAATACCCTGCGTTCCAGAAAACATTTCTGCGACAGGTTCATGCAGTCAAAGCAAGTTTTCATGAGTTTGGCAATCCTTTTCAAGAACAAACAACTGATTTAATTGCAATAGATACAAGAACAATCGTAGACAACGATGCTGTTTGCACTTTAACCGCTCTGGAGCAAAATGGCAAGGATTTGTATAGGAAATTTGTTGAAGAAAGGCTGATTAAAAAGACGTCTTCAATATTTGAACCCATAAAAAAAGTAAAGACAAAAATTTTTGCTACTATCAAGAAGCACGGAAATTTAAAACAACTTGAATCCGTCAAGGCTCTCAAGTGTGATATAAGTCTATTCTCAAAACTATTAATTTCGAGTCAGAATAGGCATTTGGACCTAGATGTCTTCTTTTCTTACGAAAATCAGACTTGCCCACCATCTTTATCGTCTATGGGAAGTATGCGAGCGTGCCAGAAGTCTGATATCGTTACGGTTTTGCGAAAGAAAATTGAAAACAATACTCCCCCCGAATCATGCAACAGAAATATATTTGATGGAGCTGCCCTCGTTCACAGTCATCCTCCACGTAGCTCCAAAACATTTGGGCAGTACTGCCGTAAGGAGTTCCGCCAAAGCATCATGGAAACTACAGAGAACACGGAGGCGAGTAGAGTTGACATCGTTTGGGATCTCTACTCTAGTACGTCTCTCAAGAAACAGGTTCGTGACAACAGGGGCCAAGGAGTTCGTCGTCAAGTACATGAAGACCACAAGATACCAGGCAATTGGTCTGACTTCCTGAAGAATGCTCAGAATAAAGAGGAACTCTTCAAACTGATCGGGTGCTACGCGCTTCAAGAGATCATTGGAGTGCATATAGTGACCAACATCGGTCCAACAATAACATCATCAAAACCAACGGACACGCTGTTAGGAGGGCTTAGTGTGAATTCCGAGGAGGCTGATGGCCGCATTATTCTGCACGCAAAGGATATGGTTATCAATGGAGCGACAAGAATTGTAATACACACCGTTGATTCCGACGTCGTCATCATTGCCATATCTTACTTCTTCGCCCTTAAGCAGTTAGGTCTCCATGAGCTCTGGATTTCTTTCGGTACGGGAAAACATCACAACTACATACCTGCACATGACTTGGCACAGGATCTGGGAGAAGATAGAGCAGAAGCTTTGAGAGGATACCATGCCTTCACAGGCTGTGACACCGTTTCTGCTTTCTATTCAAAAGGCAAAACATTGACCTGGAAGGCGTGGCAGCAATGTCTCGAAACCACATCTGCTTTTAGAGCACTTTCAAATCCATTGAAAGAAGTGACAGATGAATTAATGAAAATGATAGAAAAGTACGTCATCATGTTATACTGTGGTGAAACCGAAATTCATTCGGTTAATGAAGCCCGCAAGATTTTATTTTCTAAAAATAAATCCTTGCAAAATATCCCCCCTACGAGGGATGCTCTAAAAATGCACACATTGAGGGCAGCCTATCAAGCAGGCTTCGTCTGGGGACAAGCTCTAGATCCCTCAGGTGTTATCCCCTCCCCAGCTGACTGGGGATGGACCCAAACTGAAGGAGAATGGCAGCCCTTATGGACAATCCAGCCCAGTATCTGGAAAGCGGCACGTGAGCTGGTGAAGTGTGGATGCAAGAACAGCTGCAGAGGCCGATGTTCTTGCAGACGAGAGGGAATGCCATGCACACTGCTGTGTAAGAGCTGCTATGGAAACTGCGATAATACCAGGTATATTTATGTTGTCAAGTACCTTTGTGTGCTAAACTTACTATTATTGACTTTGTATAAGTATAATAATTATATATATATTGTTGCAGTGCAATAGACCGCGAGGCCCTCATCGAAGAATTAGAGCTGTAACAGATACTCCGCTAACTTCAGGTATACCTACCTATTTATATTGTTGGATAACTTTATTTTTTGCATAATTTAGTATTACAGAGTTTGTACATTTTACATTCTAATATTATATTATCTTTTTTGTTACAGTTTCCTAGTCAGCGAGGCCCACCGGAGGAATTTGAAGACCTGTAAAAGTTCTTTAAAAAAATTCATAATGTTATAATAAATGTAAAATATATTTGATTAAGTATTATTATCATTATTTTATTCACTCACCTTTAATAAATTATACATTCACTAAATTTACTTACTAAATATGCCGTGTGAGTCGAGTGAAGTATTTTAATTTCGTCACTCGGTTGTCACGGCATTTTTTAGGGTACATTCTGTTAAATAAGTATATGCAATGTATATATTTTTGAAAACTAGATAGTATGAGCTATATATCACTATTTTTTTTTATCACAAAATCGATCTATTTTTGCAGTTAAATATTAATGAAAAAAAATAATCTTAATTTCAAATTTACTTTTTTATCAAAATTATAGACTTTTTGTATGAAAGTGTCTCAAAATAACTCTAAAAACAGATTCCCCGTACTCTTCTTATGCGAAAACGATACCAAACACGTAATTGTATCCATAAATGGACCAGTTATGATTTTTTATTCGAAGCGCGGCGGGTGCAAACTCCCCCCCCCCCCCCCCCTCCCCCCAGCACCTGCAAGGGAAATCCAGGTGGCTCCCCTTCTTAAATCAATCCTGTGGACCTACAGATAACACCTGCCAAAGGAAACATTTTGTTCACGAAACGCCGTATAATTACACCTAGAGCGGCCACTATATCATCTTCATCAGCCATTTTACGCCCACTGCAGGACATAGGGCTCCCTCATGGTTTTCCAAGCTTCCCGCTCTTGTGCCGCCCGCATCCAGCGACTCCCCGCCACGGTAACCAGGTCGTCAGTTTGTATGTATGTTTTTCTCAAAATGCTCAAGATTCCTTCGTAAACCAAATTCGGATGAAAATAAATAAGTATTTACTTAAATCGCTCTGTCTGTACATATTATTATTTCTTGTATCCCATTAAACATTACTTTATCGTAATGAGAAAGGTCATACCGATCCCGTCTTAGGCGGGAGCTTTGGCAAAACTTTTGGGTGTAAAAGTTTGAGATTTTAATAACAAAGTTGATGCTTCTGATAAAATTCGTGTTTAATTAGGCAACTTTTCAGGGTCTTGTTCCTTAACTAACGGCTGACCTTAAGGCCCATTTAAAGTTAACTGCGTGTAACTTTGAACTAATTCACATTGTTTGGATTAAAATCCAAATCAACATCAAAGTGTTTTTATTCAAAATAACACAGAAACTCATGAACGTTAAAAGTAAAACTAGATATCTATTTCAAAATCGAGATCATTTCGAAGAAAAAATTGTCATAAAACTCTAATTAGATAGACAACGAGAAAACAAGAAGTACAATTATTATATCTTAAATGTAAGTAATGTTACAATTGAACAATTGGCGGTCTTATCGCTTAGAGCGATCTCTAGATTAGATTAAAACTATTTATTGCACACCATACCTAATGACGTCATTCCATTTTCTTCCGTGGATGTCGTATAAGGCGCTATGGAAATCAATTACCAGGGAACGGGCAGCAGCGTCTCCCTAAGATTCCAACCGCATACTGCGGTCGCCAACCCGTCTGCCAAGCGTGGCGATTATGGCAAAACCCCTCATGATCATGTCCTGTAGCGGGCGTCGAATGGCTGATGATGATGATGATACCTAATGAAAGAACATGTTTTTTTTTTAAATATCCAAGTATTATTAGTAGTTTTGACCAATAATTTTAGCAAAATCAATATAGATACAAGACTATATTTTTTTAATTAATCTCTGAACCTAACCTCATATTCTCATATGTAATTCCTGCTGTACATACAATAAAGAATATTCTATCTATCTGTCCATCTAACCTAATCTAACTCAATTTTTTACATCGAGTTACCCTTAGGTAATTATTTATTCTATTATTCTATTCTTGTTGATTCTATTTGAGTTTTGTTCGGGTACCGGGCGGTAGATTTCTTAAGATTTATCGAGATTAGATTAGATTATTTTATTCATAATAACGAAATTACATGTCTTATTTATTATTATTTTATTCATTTATCAAATAAAATAAAAAACTGAGACATAAAAATCAAAATAAGCTTAAAATTTAAAACTATACTCAGACTGGCTTGCGCCGACGCTACCTGACAGTAGTATCTGTCCGTTTAACCAGGGATAAGCTCTATTTAAAAAATAAGTACAATAACGTCTTGCACCATAACATTTGCAGAGCTATCCTTATAGATAAACTAGCTGTCCCGGCGAACTTCGTACCGCCACAGAATCCGTTTTTAATATTCTGGCACAACGCCATCTATTCTTAAAACACAACGTTCGCTCGCACAACGCCATCTACTTTAAACTATCCCACGGGAACGCACAAACGGGCAATTCAGGTCTTTGTCTATCTTTACGCCAAGTTTCATGTAAATCCGTTCAGCCATTACGCTCCGTTGCGCTCCAAACATCTAATATAATCTCAAAAATAATCTGTATAATATATAAGTAGGATTGTATGACTGACAACCCTGTCAGTTTGCAATTTATTCGTTTATACCTGGATATGTTTCTATTTTCAATTTAAGTTTAGCTACTGTACGACCGTATTTTTAGGTGATCGGGTAAATGTTATATCATCCCCCCAGGTGACAGGCTCTGCCTTGTGGGCTCAGCTTATTTGTAAAAAGTACTTTTTTATTGCAATAAATACTTTTTATCTTTATCTATTTACTTACTTGTCCCGAGGCTTGGCACAAGTCGCCCTTATTTTTTTACAATCATTAAAGATACAATATGTGAGGGAGAGGGGATGATACATAGAACCGCTGGACTTTGAATATTCTGTACAAAATGTTACTCTTCTCAATAATATATTTTTATGCTTTTTATGCTGCTTAGTACTTGGGAAGAGTTCTCAACAAACGTAAGTGTTGTATTTTGTTAATTCTCTTTTCATTCAGTTTATGTTTTTTTATGGATTTCTTCAGATCTATTGGATTAGATTATACTCTTGTCACATTCACACGCTCATAACATGAGTGCAATAAATTATTTTATTGATAATTTAATGTTTTTAACTTCATGAACTCTTCGGACTACACGATATCAAGAATTCTTCTCCGGCTCTTGATCCATGATTTCATTTGTGACATGATTCTTCACAAGAAATCAATTTATATCCTGCGAAAGAGGTATTTAAGAACTGATGCAAGTCAGCCGCAGACACTTTATTTTGGGAGGAATGAGATAAAATACGCTTGCTCAGCGCCGAAATACCATCCAGGATACAGAACTTCGGAGTTATAAAAAAATGGACTTATTGTCTTTTTGACAACATTTTCTTTTCTTAATTTTATTATTTTCCGTACTTATTCTCGTATTGACTAAATTGTTTAACCTCCTCAGTCCTGACCTTAAAAATAAAAATGTTTTTAATTGTTATTTTCAAGTCACCACTGAGGAGGTTAAGGATTAAAACGTACTTTTGTTTTAATATACAAATGACATACCGCATCGGAGTGAAGCGATATTGAGAATAAATAAATAAAAAAAGAAGTTGGTGCCTCGTAAGCCTTTTCGTTGACGGTATTCTCAAAGCTCGTAATAAAGTTCTAATTAGTTTATCTGCTAAACACGATCAAACCTCTGTTTGTGTCCTCTAAATAGGTTTTTAAAACTGTCCTAAGCACGGGTTAGTGCAACAGAATATAAACATCTAAATATGTTTATAAAGTTTTATTGCGGTCCGGCACGTCCTTTGTATATTAAAACCAAACTGCGTCTGCATAGAAATAACCGCTTGAGGCACCCCACAATTACGCCCCATAAGAGTATTTTGAAAGAAAAGAAGAAATTCCCAAAATCAGTGATCTGAAAAGAAATAAACCGATTAATTTGGTGAAGGTTGCAGAACGTGCGAGCAGAAAGAGGGAGGGAGGTCCAGCTGTCGCCGGGTGCCCACCAAAACTCGCAGCCGCCCACCACCAGTACTCAACACATGCCCAATAGGTAATAAACTTCAATCAGTGCGACTCATTCATAGGCCATCCTCATCCAGCCACAGCCACCAATCTGCCTCAGGTAATAAATTTACATGCTTTTTATCCTACAATTAATACAGCTTACATAGCTTCCCACTCTAGGACACAGGTGTTCTCTCAGAGAGAGTATGGGCTTAATCACCACGCTTGCCCACCGTGAATTGGCAATTTCAATCGCTGAGGTATGTGAACAGCTCTTACCCTAAGGTTTGCCCACGATGCTTTCCTTCGAGGCGAGTGGTATAGCTACTACAAATTTACGTAACCTAGAAAATAAAGTCAAGTCCGGGGTTTGAACCCACAACCACTTGAATGTATGTGAAGCAAATAAATTTCGTAAAACACGCAATGGTAGCCTATGAATTAATTTATGCGATTACATTGTCAGTCATTTCAATAGCAATAACACTCGCTAAGGGTCGAGGAAAACATCGTGAGGAAACCTGAGTGTCTGAGCTATTAATATACCTCAGCGCTTGAAATCGCCAGTCCGCGGTGGGCACGCGTGGTGATTAAGCCCACACTCTCCCCCTGAGAGAAGGCCTGTGGGACGTATATAGGCTGCTTATGTTACGTAAGTGAATCCGGCAGTAAGCTATTAATGTGTACGAGATAATGTAATAATAAATTGTGCTTGCGGAAGTTTTAGTTCGAAAAAAAACGGTTATTTGAGGTTACACAAAAACAGACTATACGACTGCATTGTTCAGTCATAATAGGCATATACTTTATAGAAAACATAATGATGAATGAATGTTGCGACCTCAGATTTTATAGTCCTAGATTTCAACCAGTGAATGTCGATTAAGCGAAAAAGAAAGTTTGTCGGGATCGTGACAAGTGGTATCGTTTCGGTCGACTCACGCCCGTATCCCAGAGGGGTAGGCAGAGACCAGAGTTTGCCAATGGCACTGATATACATTATTTTATTTTGTCATTGCCCAAGGGTCATCGATTACTTGGCGCCCGAGTCTCCATTGGACGCCAACGAGGAGCTTCTTCTGCATCTGCTCTACAAAATGTGACGAGCTGCAAGCCTTCGAGCAAAGGCGAAGGGAAGAAAAGAACGGCAAGAGAACCTGCAACGCCTTCTCAAAGACGTTGGTAGAGAGAGACGACAGAAATGTTCACCTTTCGACGTCAAAGAATAGTGATTAGCAGCCGTTTTTTGCTAAGGTATTCCTTGATCGAGTCCGTTTGCCACAACGATTATTAAGTGGGGTATCAACAAATAATTTAAGAATAAAAGAAATCTCGGAAATGAGAATGGCAGGTCACTTTGGTGACTGAACGGTCGTGAATGATGTTCATTTTGAAGGAAACTATTCGCATTTTGATCATGCTCCAAACGATGCAACACCAATTACTAAGGTTTCGTAGTAACAATGTGTCACTAAATACTGAAATAGGAACCTACATACTACTAAAATCGTGAAACTTTACTCTCGAAGTTTCAGTCTTGAATCTGGCTAAGCGAGTGATAATATGTACCTTCTTATGTCACTAAATAGTTCAGACTAAAAACAAAAGATAAATATATTTTAAATCAAGTTTAACCTAGACTTTATGACAACACTGAAGCCTTGAATTTAATTAAGCGGTAATTTAGTTAAATTTTAACGTTGTTTGTTGATGTTATTTGAATTAGGTAACGTGTTTTGTTAAGTAGTTCAACTGGTTTTCCTATCCTGTTGTGTCATGATTCTTGGTCTCTTTTAGAAATTTCTTGTATTTTGATTTTAACTCTTCAGGTCATAGACAGGGTTATATTAAGTATAAATTTTATCGTATTGGTATTGTATGTATTTATATTTTAATAACGTATTTTTGAGACATTTGTTTAGGACATTTATTGGAATCATGTTGAGGAAAAATACTAAATCGATTGGGTGTAAAATTTAATTAACAATCACAGACATTGCAATTTTTACTTGTGAAATATGGTTAGTTAAAATTCACCGACATTTTTCAGTAAGAGTTTGGTATTTTACGATGAATTGAAATCTAGCCTACTTAGGCACGTCACTTTCGCATAATTTTATTTGGAAATTTCTTCATAACAGAAAATATTTTTTTGATAAATCTTGACGAAATTAATTTCAATATTTTTGACGGAATCCTAGCTTTCATTTCTCAACCAAACGTAGGTTAAGTACAAATTTAAATCTATTAAAAAGCCACTGTTCTTATAACCGTAGTTGCACGTAGCGTATAATACAATAAACCCGATGAGCTGTGAGTATTTTGAGATTTTATCGTATTTAAGAGAAAAAAAATAACTTAAAACTTGAAAAAATATACAAAAAAATACATTTACTTCTATAAAAAGATGCGACGTCAAGAAACTTAAATGACTTCTTACGTTCCAGCCTAAATAGGTTTATAGACCTCTTTTAGTCTTAAATTGCAGTGAAACATTCAATAAAGCCTTAGATTTACTCTTTAAGCATCGTTTAAAGCTCTTTGCATACTTGTAATTTTTTTTGTACTGATTCGTTGTATGTTTTAAAGATTTGTTTCACCTTTAGATATTGATTGCTAATCGGTCACACTATTATATTTTCTTTATCTCGGTCGCCAAAAATATTAACTTCAAAGTTTTCTGGGGTTTTCATCCTTTTAGTTTGTTTATAGTGTAATAATTTGACTTAGATCCTAAAGCTATATACCGTAACTCTTAGCGTTCATGATAAAAAAAATAAGGTTGTGCACCACTTAAATATAGAGATACCTACCTAAACCATTCCCTTTTTCTGAATTCTCTGATATTTTAACGTAGCCTAGTAACTAATAATTAAAATGAATAGGAAGTAATGTAGCTTACTTATGAGACGACGTCAAAATATTTTCGATTCGTATTTTTATAAAGCAAAAGTTACGATCGATAAATGAATGCTTTGCTTGTGCAGGGCCGCAGTTTTGGATAAAAGAACCAGAGGGGATTTTAATAACACTGAAATAAATTAATTTAATGTAGTTTTTACATTTGCATACTTTACGTCATTATTTTGGCTATTTTCTATCGTTATCCCTATTTGATTTATTTAAAAGTATACATCTCGCATTAGTTATCGAATTGATGATTTTGTATGCTTAGTAAATGTGTTACGCGTAAAACATGGACTATGACTTGAACAAATTATACAAAGGCACTAAAATGAAATGGTGAAAAAGAAAAGTTCGCGTGTCTTAATTTTAGTAAGTATCCGTATTTTGCCCTTTCAAACACCAGAACGATTATTTGGTGAGATCCCTTTTTTAACTTCAAAAGGCCCGGTGTTTTTTGTTTAGAGAAGATATTTCAAGACGAGAAAGTAATGTCGCACGATGCTGATTGAGTATAACCGTCCATAGAGGCGACTTTTGCACCCATAGTAGGTAGCGATAGCAAAAGTCGCAGGCAGGCAACAGGCATGCACCCTAATGCAATGGCAACAGGGCCGAGATTGGCACGCGCGGGCAAGCACGAACTCAATGTGTATATTTTATATTTTTGGAACGCTAATTTTAAGATGTTATATTTATATAATATGTATATGTAGTGATGGCGGATACGACAAACAGTATTTCACGAAGTGTTGCGCCAAAAAACGTTTTGATGTATTAATTTTCCAAATGAAGATTTTCCCTCTGTTTTACTTTCATGGACAAAATAGTTGAATTAGCAAGTGGTCACTTGGTCAGCATGCGTTGTCTATATTTTTTGATATAATGATAAATGAATAAAATAAAAGTGCACAGTTGCTTCTATAGTGCTGCTCCATGGTACTTATTTATAGTGACACAGGTCGACGTGAAAACTATTAAAATGATGATGATATTTTTAATCGACGACAATTAACATGCTCCAACTATACACCTCCCAAAGCAATAATATTTTTGTGGTTTAAAGCGTGTTTAGAGAAGAAAAGTATTTTATTAGTCACACGATTGTCGCAGGAAAGGTACTTGCAGTGCGCTTTTTAGAGCTCAGAAGGACATGTTATTTTTAAAACTGTAGTGAGAAACAGTGATGCCACTGTAGCTGAAATATTTTTTGGCAGAAAATTCGCATAACTAGTAATTTTAGTCACGGAAAAATTTTAATTTTATTTTACCGACTATTGTGTTATTACACACAATTTGTTTTCTGGCTAAATAAATTAGAAATCTTCCAAATTAACTTAAAAATAACGTGTTCTTGAGTAAAGTAGTGACCACGAGCTACCAAGAGTGCACTAAAAATAGTAATAAACCTAGTTAGATAAAATTACTACTTACTATATGAAAGTAAAAAAAAATCTTGAAATCTACATTTTAGAATTTAAAAGTTTAAAGTCTAACTCGTACTTTTATTATAGTATTAATAAGATGCTTGTTCACATTTTAACTTCATATTTAGTGATTATTCCTAAGACTTATTATTATATATTTATTATGATAATTAACTTAGGATGATGGTACAGGTGTGAAGTATCTGGTATTGAAAGGTTGGGACTAAAAGTGAGATATTGAGCAGATTGTCTTAAAAATTTTGATCGACCGTTAATAGATTTGATATTTTTGCCATGGGCATACCAGTTTATTTAATAAGTTGTTACTACGGATATCTGTAGAGAAAATAGATATGACCATAGTAAACGGCTGTGTCTAAACGTTGAGCGTATACTTAAAGCCGCTTTTACTTCTGGCATCCATCTTACTCGAAGAATTGCTCAGTTCAAGTGGAAGTGGGCGGGGCACATAGCTCGGAGAACTGATGGCCGTTGGGGCGGAAAAGTTCTGACCTGGCGACCGGACGAAGCAGCGTGGGTCTGGTTACGGTGACCGGAAGTCGCTGGATGCGGGCGGCACTACACCGAGAACCTTGGAAAACCATGAGGGAGGCCTATGTTCTGCAGTGGGCGTCAAATTATTCTTGCAGACAATTTATTGATTTTCAAAAAATGCACACAAAAACTAAGCATATATGTACATGCTTCGCGTTGGTGAACAGATAAGACATCACGACGTGTCCTACACGTAAGTCATCCACCTGTAACTTTCTTAATTCACATAAATTAATAAAGTAGGAAATCTAGAGAACCAACTTTTTAAGGGCGAATTTTTAAGCACATATGCTTTTGACAAATGTAGGTAGTCTATGGCAGTATTAGAAAATAATTAAGATATATTTTAACCATAACCTAACCAAAGCCGTGGAGATAAAAAAATACTCATTGTCTTTTCAAACTACGTGGGTATTTCAAAAAACAATATGTACAAAAAAAGCATGAAAAATTATTCGATCTAGAAAAGATTAGAAAAGAACTACCTGATTTATAAATTTATGTGAATTAAGTGGTGTCTTAAGTGTAGGACGCTTCGTGATGTTTTATATGTATACTTACGTGTAACATGTGCTTAGTATTTGGCAAAGAAAATTGTTAAGAAAAAATATAACCATGGCGTAACAACGTGATATGTTTCTCTATCAAAGACGAAGCATAGGAAAATGTCTAAAATGTCCATAATTTTATGAATCCACATAATATATCAATGGTACACTTATTCTATTAAAAGCATTGAAGATGTTAAAACGTGGGAGCGAGAGAAATGTCAGAAGTGGAAACCGCCTTAAATGTAGTTTTGTGTTTGAAAACAAAATTAACTAATCGTTGATCTTAGTCATTCCAAAATAAAGTTTATTATTTGCATGAGCCTGCCGAAAATGTATTGCATATCAATTAGAAAGTAAAGTTATACTGTTAAAAGCTATTCGCTCTCCGTTTTACGGAGTATATTGTTTTTCTATAAGCTAGGCGCCTTGAAGTCAGTAGTAGAGCATCTTATATCTAGTGATTTTATAGTTTTAAAAACACTGCAGTCCTTTAGCATGATTTTCGATGTCTATCTCGGTAGATACATTGTGCTGTGTATATAACACTCTATTAGATTTTCGTACTAAGGGACGTTACAGCAATTTTTTTACATAGTTAAGCGCTACTTGCATAATTATAGTTACTTTATTTCTTGCTTAAATTTATTACGAATGTTGCGAAGTATTTGTTTATTTATTTTCATAAATTAATTATATGAATTGGAGTTGTGTTTACTGCCAGTATTTTTATGGATATAATACCTTTGAGTTGTTTTTATTTTTCATGAGCTACCACCTAACAGGTTGAAGTTGTTAATTTTGTTTACTTGTTTTTATTTGTACTAAAGTAGTTAGAAAAAAAGTAATCTTAAAAGGATTGAAAATGTAATGAAATGATGAGCCCGAGAGTGTTATGTAATTAGAACATAAATAAATCTTCCTTTGTAATTATATCTATAAACACTACAAAAATTATTGAATTGTGATTCAAAGCAATTAAAATATTACTGCTGATTAATTCACTTGTTTTATTTGGAAAATGACTTTAAAATTTATTGGCACGTATGCATCACAATACTTTTCACCCGACTGCGGCGGAGTCCGAGAATCAGCATAAATGCAACAAAAAGTAAAAAAAAATACAATTTCTAATAAAGTCAAAAATTTAAAACTGAAATAAAAAAAATCCGAACTGGAATGCTGAGCATTAACTACTAAGTACGTAGTTAATGCTCAGCATTCCAGTTCGGATCTTTTTTATTTCAGTTTTAAATTTTTGACTATTAGAAATTGTTTTTTTTTTTATTTTTTATTAGGCGGGACCCAAATTAAACAATGTAACTCATTGCCCAGGTTGGTTCAACCTGCTTCGTAGTTACGTAATGCTCAGCAGTCGTGTTGTTGGATATTTTTTGTTTTATATCTTATAATGTTATAAAATAAAGTACAATATCCTATACCTAATGTTTTTCGGGTGATAACGTAGTCATTGTTGCTAATTTTTGGACAAAAAACAATTTCGTGTATATTGTATCGCATGTCATCGATCAGCTAAGACTAAGCTGCAGGAAATGGCGGCTGTAAAATTCTAATGCAATAAGCACGATGGCTTAATTATAAATCAGTTTAGTCATAAAAAAAATCAAAATATTCATTAATACAACCATTAGTGTTGCTAAAATACACCTTTGCTGAAATTATCTTTAAAATATGAAATACCTGTGACAGGGAAACCCTCTCTTCCCTGTTGCCCTGCAAGAGACTTGGTTAATGTCTCACGAGATGCAGCTTTTAGGAAACATAGACAACAGCTTCGGTTTCACCGATACATCGGCGGTAGATTCAACGACCATACTGAGAGGAAGGCCCCTTGTTGGAGTAGTAATTCTATGGAAAAGAGCGTTTTTTTAATGTGCGTCGTGTGCGTGTAGTAGTGTGCGACTAGCGGCAGCCAAGGTAGGAGTCAGCAACCGCTCCCTGCTTATATTTTCCGACGACCTCGTGGCGCAGCGGTAGTGCATCTGCATACCATGCGAGAGGTCCCGGATTCGAAACCCGGCTGGGGACAAAAAAAAACACCCCAGGTCTTGGATGTTTACATGTTTGTGATGTCGTTGTTTCTCGTTCCCACAACACAGGGTATCCTAGTGTGGGGCCAGACGCAATGTATGTGCCTGTATGTAAATGTTTATGTTTATGTTTATATGCCGACAAATGAGTGACTATGAGTGTAAAAATTGTTGCTAGCATATGTGTGGACACTGTTTAAATAAACTATAACTTATAAAGGTTGAACAACTAAGTTAACTTTGGTATAATCCAGATATTTTTTAAGTCATTCGTGCGTCATTGCGTGACCATTATAAACTTCCTCATTCAACTTATTGAGAAGGAACGGGACGTTTAAAGGAGTCTTGCATAATGACGGTTCACCACAAAAGGTCCCGCAGCTACGCGCATTCTTTTCAACGGAAAGTTTTCTTGTTACCTTGTATTTAAACTGTCGAAGAAAACGTTTCGTAATGCGGTGACTTCTTAAATTGGTGCGATTTTACTTCGGGATGAGAATGGCTTCGAGCGGTTTTTTGACCAACCACTCAGACCTGACATTTGATTTATATGGAGTCATAAACTGGCGGGAGACCCACTGTATTTAAATTGTTAGAAGGCAAAAATTAGAAATATTAAACTTTGTCAGAACTGGTCATAAAGGCCGCGTCGAAGTCATTGGGAGCCATCCAAAAGACTCAATTTCAAATTCCAAATTTTCTCGACACGACGAGGGTTGGTCTTGTTTCATAGAATTTCACTCGAAGAATTGTAAAATCAGATTTGTACGGTACAGTTCGGCGTACAAAGGCGTTCGGTAAAGCAGAACACGTTCACTAGCGTTCTGCTTATAAGACCAACATTTTTATTCAAGACAGAAGGCAATCAATTAAATCTTCAGGGTCAGTTGAAATTATGTCAGATGAATCCTCCGACTTTTTAACCGTATTCACTGGTGCTCTACCAACTTGATCTCCTCGTCCAACCAACGGACTGTTGGTCTGGCCGTTTTTCGGCTCTTCGCTGTTACTCCCAGACTCGAGATTCAGTCACCAATATCGTCCGCCTCCGTCTGACGTCGAATGGCGGCATTTAGTACCTAATCTATCCACTAGTTTAAGAACTAGCATGGCTTGCTCCATAGCTCCACTTCTTAGAGTGGATTTTGGTATTACTGATTTCTGATTTCCTGAGTCTAAAAACTTATTTAGAAGCTAAAAATTCCACCCATGCCGGGACGTGAACCCGCGACCTCTGGATGACCGTGCCAGCGCTCTTCCAACTGAGCTAATGGGCAAGTGCAAGCATCGGCGAAATTTCGAGCCTCTTTACAAACTTCTCTGTATTACGTACAGGGTTACGTATTACGTAATAGGTATTTAAAATTGTCCTCAGCGCGGGTTAGTGTAACAAAAAGAATATAATCCTGAGTCTAAGTTGAGTAGAGATAGTTTGGTCACAGCGGTCAGGCTCCGTTCTGGACACATACCTCTCAATAACCTTTTGTTCTATGTTATAATCCGAAATTAAGTAAATCCAATTTTTATGACTGATCTGTCCATACATTTCATGTATTTAATTAATGACATGTTTTTAAATTTGTTTGATATATTTTTATTAATTATTAAATGGAATTTATTTGAAAATGAAAATGAAAAAAACTTTATTTAGAAAAAGGTTAAAAAAGTGGTTACTGGCTCCCAAACTAGGATTCCCTGTGCTATGGGTAGCCAGGCTTCTTCCAAAATACATAATAATATGTGTTTTACAATAGTTACTAATAGCAATACCAGCTTACAAACCATGAAACACGAGTCCCACTAATTTTTAATATGAAAGTTCGTGTTTTTTAATAATTATTATAACAACAATGTATGTTAATTAGCACATAGTCTACATTACATAAATTTTAATAAAATGTACATTAATTTGCAATGTTTTTTTTTTTGTTATTGTGGACCTGTTTATGAACTAAGGATACCACTAAGCAAAATACTCAAAAACATCAGTTCATCCCTTCAGAATTCCCAAAAAAGAACGAAGCAAAGATCACTTAAACGATCACTTAGTTAACCCAATGAGACCTCCATTCCAGAAACCTGCGGTTTGTCTTTAAACGTAGCGTCATAGTTAAAAAGGAACAAAAAAAGCCTTCGAATACCTATATACTTATTGGAGGTAGTTGGTATTTTAGCATACGATTCCATAAGCTAAGAATCACAACAACTTGTAGGTACTTAACAATATACAATATCAACTTAACTTAGTGAGGCTTGCAGTTTTAAAGTAGGTGCTTATTTTGTTTTTGGTGTGTACAATAAGGAGTTCTAATATAATTCTATCTATTCTATCTAATGCTAGCGATTCTATCCATATTTATTTATTTCATATTTTTATATTTTTAATTAGAATGTATTGTGGCTACCAACATTTAGTTATTATGTAAAATGTGTACTGCACTATCGCAATAGGGTTACCTGTGATGATAGTTGTGAGTTTCATGAAATAAATAAATTTAAAAAAAACTTTGGCTTTCTTATGAAAACAATGAAGATTTATTTCATTTATTAGTGATGTGTGTCCGAAATTAAGCTGAGAGAATTACTGTGGTGTCGCGGCTTCAACTGAATTTGATGGATGTGGGAATGCTTCAGAGTATTATTTATAAATTTGTCAAGGATAGCTTAGTAATAAGGTCTATGTAGCTTTGATAATTGTATGGTCAGATTACAATGGGGCTAACATGCTCGTTCTGTAAACAAAGCCCCTAAATAAATAAGATTAAAAAAAAACCTCGTCAGTCCTGATTTTCAGTCAATGATTCTCAATTGTTATTTTCGTGGTCAGAGCTGAGGAGGTTATGAATAATAAATACACTAATTGGTAGATACAAGTACGTACCCAACCAGATCTCATGAGATAAGGGGCTAAGACTAGCATTACGTACGTAGCTTGGACGTACGCATCGTAAGCTCGACCAACATCGATCAAAACAATGCCTTATATGCCACCATCATTCATCCTCTCCGTAAAGTCCAAATTAACGCAGCATTCCTTTCTTAATTATTATTCCGGCCACTGCCTCTGAAAGAAAGAAGACTTTATTTATTTAATATTAGGAAGACTAACAGCAAATAACAATGAATAACAGAAACTTTAGAAATACAGAAGGCCAGTTATAAGTCTCCACTTACAGAAATATTTTAAGATGTCGTTGAGCTCTTTGAGCAAAACACAAAAGACAGCTTAAAAAACTACCTTAATAATATAACTTATGCTAACCATTGAAAAATTCTGCATTAAGTTTTACCCTCAAGCTTTAGGGCATAATATTTTCCAATCACACTTCTGATACATTTTTAATAACAGTTGATATTATACCTATCATGGATTATTCAGTCTTCAAACGGTGTTATTTCCATACATTGAACTTGGTTTAAAACCGGCATACTCGTATTGTGCGCTTGCAACAAAATCCATCCTGAATAACCAATGGGTCCCTTTTACTATACGACCATCGGCTTAGACCTTTTAAATCCTTAAATAAAATACGATAACGTCCCTGTGATAATAGATTGCCTGAGACCCCTCCAAGGGGCCTTACTATGAGATGTAATGATTGGGGAAAAATTTTCTTCGCATTTTATATGGAAAGTCAAGACGTTTAGTTCAAACTTTATTTACATTTAATTACACTATATAATGTACCATTTTGTTCGACGAATTTTGGCCATCTTGTAGATAGTGACACGAGCCGTTGCTGTAGAAAATTTGAGGGATGAACGTCAAAAACTAAAAATTATAAGATACAAATAAATTAAATAGGTAAGGATTAAAAAAAATGAAACACTTCATGGGCACCTTCTTGTTGGGTAAAGGCCTCCTCCAGATTTTGCCATAGTTCTCTTAATATATATATTATATATATGGGTGATTATACAAAAGTTGGGTAACTATTGAGGATATTTTGTTTACTATAATTATTAAATCAAATTATTACAAATTCGGGTGTATATGATGGCTAATCTAATAAATATATTGTTCCAAATCGGGCCAGTCACTTTTTTAAGTAGATTTTGAGATATTTAAAATTTTCTGAATTTGAATGCCAGGGGACTGACGAGGGTAACATAGTACTAATAAAATACACAATTTTGCAAGAATTATAATGAAATTAATTTAGTACAAATCTCTTAGTTTTAATAATGGCAGATGTCTTTTAAGTATTAAAATCACTTGGTAACAATTAAAAATAATTATTAATATGTAATACTGGGAGAAACTACTATCTCAGTTTTCAATTCAGCCTTTTGACATTTAACGTTATTACGTCATCAGTTGGTGGAGGACGAGGAGGTGGATAGCTGTTTTCTTTGCCTATAGTCTGATGAAAAATTTTTCCATTTTTTATAGTTATTCGTTCTCGTGGTGTCATGTCTTCAACATTTTTTCTTTGTCCTTTCTCTTTTTTCTTTAAGTACTGAAGTTTTTGTTTTTCTTTGTATTCCGCTAATTTAATGGGGTCACTTTTAATTCTGGCCAAGCGAGCCTTTTCGGATTCTCTCTTTTTTAAAAATATTTCTGCCCAAGTCAATTTGCTTTTAGCGTGCCGCATGATTTTTGAACTGAAATATAAAATAGAAATGCTTATACATGGTAGCAATTAAGATAAAAGTGCTCTAAAACAAAAAAAACATCAGTATTATGGAAACATGTCAGTCCTCTGGCGCGATACCTGACAAAGGACTGACGCCAACGGACTGACGAAAAAGACATAATTTGAGGTTATAATCAGAACTAATGTTTTTTTTGGTAATTTCGAATATCAACAAATTACATTTTAACAAATCGTAGTTAACTATGTATAAATGAAAATAAACCTCAGATTAACAAGAAAATAACGACTCACCACAGGACTGAAATTTTGACTGGCTTAGCACGTGTATAGACGACAAACACAACCCAAGCACTGGTACAGTTATGGCGGCC
This sequence comes from Yponomeuta cagnagella, assembly GCA_947310995.1. NCBI lineage: Eukaryota > Metazoa > Arthropoda > Insecta > Lepidoptera > Yponomeutidae > Yponomeuta > Yponomeuta cagnagella. The sequence goes on from OX371279.1 coordinate 2,749,631, forward strand.
GTCAAATTGTGCGGTCCGCAACTAACTACATTAAAACTCAAACAGGGATTTGACGTGGATTTGACCTAGAGTCGGTGATATTTGGCGCGAATTTCAAATTTAAAGAACACACAACGGGCTGACGAATGAAACAAACACAACATTGTTTTCACTAATATTGAAATTATAGTTGTTACATATAAATAAATTTGGATCACTAACAAAGTCTTTTATTCTCAGGCATAAGTAAGTAATAATAAAATACTATGCTCTTTAATAGGATTTTTGTTTTACTGAGCTAGAAATCTTCCTTGGTTCTTCCTTTCACGAATTTGTCAGTAAACTTTATTCATTGGTCTTAAGTGAACAAATGAACAGAACTCATAGTACACACAAGAGTAAGATTTGCAATATGTACTAACCGCGACAACGCGTATGTTTTCATGGTAAGCTCACTACCCAAATGCTCTATTTTGGGGTAGCCGTAAAATTTTAATTGCTCCATATTTTATTGAAAGACGATGAATCTTCAGATTAAACACCCGGAATACTCAAATCACTATGGTGGACATTTTATACGTTTTTAGATGGTGAACATTTCCAAGGTCGGCTGTTGGTACGAATTTACACGTTTCAGTAACTGAAGGCATTTTAATGAGGTTAGATCTGTTCCTAGTATGTATTATGTCCGGCTCAGAACTTGGCCAGAAGTTCGCGTAGTTATATTCAATGAATACCACACGGTATTCATTTAATAAGAAGGTGTCTTTTTAAGGACAGCTCGCATAATATTTTTACTAAGTGATTGCTCCTGTGGACTGAAATTTGACGTATCGGGTTTGGAAATACGTAGGTAAGATGTCCAATTAAGAAGTCACATAGCATGACCTGTGATCAAAAGATTTTAAAAAAGCCGCTAAATAAAGCAGTCTTCCTCTGTGCGATATAACTAGAGCGTGAGGACATGATGTTTGGCGGCTGGTTTCAGATCGTTTATACGGCACAGGTACTCACAGGTTATATCATACACTATCCTACTACGCTGTCAGGATGTTATAGGTGCTGGGGAAGCCTACTCCATCTAAAAAACAATTTCCCAGGCACCGTAGCGTCCGAGTGGTCCCTTCAACCATCTAGTGTGAGTGAAGGTGCTACTGGACGCTGTATAAATCATCCCATTACGTAGATGCAAAAACCAAAGTTTAGTTTTGTTTTAATTCTACTACGCACAATAGTTTAGTTTCTTAATCTATTTTGGTATGGTTCGGTACAATAACTAGAAACACCACAAAAGCTCCCTTATTGTCTCACAAAAGCTCCCTTACTGTCTCGTATTGTCAATAAAATATTAAGAGTAAACCTGAGTGTCTGAGGTGTTCACATATCTCAACGCTTGAAATCGCCATTCCGCGGTGGGCAAACCTGGTGAAAAAGCCCATACTCTCTCTCTCTCTGAGAGAAGGCCGGTATCCTGCTGTGGCACGCAAGTAAGCTTCTTTTGTAATTACTTTTGTAGTTTCTCTTACGCTTACAGTAACTTAATCTTCTGTTAACAAAAAGATAAGGAAATTAAATAGATAAGTTATTAAAAAAGATAAGATAAGAATAAAGATGTTTCTCAATATTTATTGAGAAACAAACATCAGTATACACGTAAAGTTATGGCTAATTAACAGGTTGACTTAGATGTTAAGCATACGTAATAATTTATTTATCACTTTAGAAACCAAACTAGGTAGATCCTGTACTATGGTTTCCAACGCCCCCTTTGGATATCGTTAAGACAAGTAAAATTCATTTCTAAAGAAATACAACAAATCTAGTGAAAACTACATCTTTTTCCTTTTACAATAAAAATCTGTTCCTGTATTCCGATTCCAATCGTCTAACTACCAAATTCCCTGCAAATGTACTCGTATATCGGAAATGTCAGGATCCCGACAGGATTTGGTGAGCGTAATTAGGCCTCAGATATCTTTTAGCTGAAGTTTTAGCTGAAAATTACCAAATCTTTTGGAAGAGTGGGTAGAACAACATTTACAACAATTATAGCAACTACACGAGAGAACCATAAGAAGCCTCCACAGGCAATCGGGTGCTTTGGTTGTTTTTTTTTTCTCCAATGCACTTTGAAAGTAAAATAAATTCCACACAACACAATCACTTGTCCTGTTCCCAAAATAGGATACCAAATCAAGAACGGCGGCCTCCAATGGGAGTCGAACCTACGGCCTCTATTTTCGTAAACTCTCTAGACGGACGAGGCAGTCGACTTTGGCCAACTGACAGCTGTTAACAGTATATTAATAGATTATTAGCTTAAGAGAAACCAGGGATTTATGTTATCGAGACCCAATTTCTGAATTGGGAATTTCGCTAAGTAAATAGTTAACAGAAAAGAGAACGTTACTTAAGTATTTACTTAGTGAAATTCTCAATTCAGAAACCGGCCCTGAGTGGCGTAGATATTTACAGTGAACTTTGGGTAGGTACTTTGAAAACCATAACGTGCCTTAACAACGGCTATTGAATATGCTAGTTTGTTTTTTTAAAAAGGCGCGTTCGAAAAATATCTCGACAGACTCGAGATTAGATAACTCGATTCAATTTTTTTACTTCTGTACTTAAAAGTTATAGTCTAAATAGATGCAATTTGTAATTACTAATTATGTACCCGTGGCTTTCAAACTACCCAGATTTCTTCATGTATAAAACAAAGTGAGTAGTGAATTTCCTCTCTTAAAGAGAATAGATACTATAACTTTTGCTTGGAGCATAAAAAATATGCTCTGTCCAGAAAGTATTTCCCTAAGCTTAGCGTTTCTCGACGTGAGCTACAGCCTTCTAGCGGTAACATAGGAATTTGCTCGGTAGCGTATGTTAATAAAAATGTACAAAAACTTGTGAAGTTGGTTGGAAAAATCTTCTTCTCTAGTGGGTTAGTGTTCACGCAGGACGTCAGGGTACAATAAGAATTTATTTATTGATAATTAAAACTCCGTGTGGCGCCGTATTAAGAATAGCGTCACTCCATTTCCTTCCGTGGAACTACCCGTCATTTAGCTTCTCATTGTTTTCCGTCAATTGTTGTCTGGAAGAAATTACTTTTAGTAATAAGGCCGCCAATTGTACTATATTATTGTTAAATTCTCATATGTAATTCCTGGTGTACATACAATAAAGAATATTCTATCTATCTATCTATGAAGAAATACATTACCAGGAGACGGGCAGCAGCGTCTTCCTGAGATTCCAACCGCATACTGCGATCGTCAACCCGCCTGCCAAGCATGGCAATTATGGCACAACCATGAGGGAGGCCTATGTCCTGCAGTGGGCGTCAAATGCCTGATGATGATGATGAATTAAAATACTGTCCACATTCTTGAGATTCTAGACATTTTCAACATCCGATTCTCAAGAATGTGTGCAGTTTTTTAGGGGTGTATTTAAATATAATAATGCTCTTAAGATAAAAAAAAATACCCTCGAAATTAATAGTTGGGACGAATCCGAACCTCAGTAATGCCGCGTAGAGATTATGTGCAGCACTTATGCACAATATTTAGATTTTATAGACAAACAAGAAAAATAAAAACAAGACAATGGAAAATGCCACAAAGCTTCGGGACGGTTTCTGAATTGAGAATTTAACTAAGTAAATACTTAAGTAACGTTCTGTCACGCTCTTTTCTGAGAAATTCGAAGAGACAGCACTACAGTTAACTATTTACTTAACGAAATACTCAATTCAGAAACTGGCCCTTAATGTCCTAACTTATGCTTGAACGAACAAAAATACGAAATACGAAAGAAGAGCAAACTTATATGTTTCCAGATCCCAGATTTGTATTCGGGTAACGTCTTTGGAGCGTCCGATTATTTATTCATTACTGCTGAGTATCTAATAAGGGAGGCGTGATCACAGACCTCAGAATCTACAGGGTGATTTTGAAATAGTTAGCAATATTATGAGGGAATTATTTATTGTTGCAAGAAAAATAATTACGTTACAGTTAAACTATTGTGTAATTAATTGCATTAAACATTAAACATTATTTACATTACACATATTACATTTATAAAAAATTAGAACGTTAAAATTATATACATTATGTACAATTTACTTTAGATTAAAATTAAAATTAAGTCAAATTCAAAGAAAGAACACTTAACATTAACTTGTCTAATAAAGTTCATATTTAAATGACTTATTTTGCGACGTGTTTTATTAATTATCTATTGAATCTACAACTAAAGCGTCCTGCTTTAACGGTCTCCTGCCAATCTCGTTTATCGCTTGCCAGCGACCAATTATTTAAGTTTATTTAAACAGACATAAAGTTGGTAGCTGACAGCTCAAATACTAATTTGGAACCTTTGATGTGATTAGAAAAAACCCGTGCTTAGAAAAAAGTGCGAGTCGGACTCGCGCACGAAGGGTGCGTATCATTATCTATACAACATTAGACATAGATCGAGACAAGATAGATTAGGTATATTGAGAACAGCGCCATTTATAGAAACCAACAAGTAGCGTTTAACATTGACATTTAACGATATAAATGTCACATCGGCTGTGAAGGTTACATAGATGGCCGCCAGATGGCGAGCGCTGTCTTTAGACAACGTTTGTTATATGGGTCCCATAAATATTTATTTCATTCTTTTTTTAGTATTTTTGCTATAGCGGCAACAGAAATACATCACCTGTGAAAAATTCAACTGTCTAGGTATCACGGTTCATGAGATACAGCCTGGAGTCCGACAGAGGGACAGACGGACAGTGGAGTCTTAGTAGTAGGGTCTCTTACCTCAAAGGTACGGAACCCTAAAAACCTTAAGGAAAACAAATTTTTTGCATCATCATTATATGCTAAAAACCTATTTAGTCCTTAGCACGGGTTAGTGCAACAAAAGAATATAATATCATTATATACTTTATTCCTTTTGTTGCACTAACCGGAGCCGGAGCCTCCGTGTGGCGCCGGATTAAGAATGGCGTCGCTCCATTTCCTTCCGTGGATGTCGTAGAAGGCGACTAAGGAAATCAATTACCAGGAGACGGGCAGCAGCGTCTTCCTGAGATTCCAACCGCACACTGCGATCGCCAACCCGCCTGCCAAGCGTGGCGATTATGGCAAAACCCCTCATGGTTATGAAAACCACGAAGGAGGCCTTTGTCCTGCAGTGGACGTCAAATGGACGATGATGATGATGATGCTGATGATGATGAACCGGAGCTGAGGACAATTTTAAAAACCTATTTTAGCTAGAATATGGGTGGAATTTTTAGCCTCTAAATAGGTTTTTAAAATCATTATATACTGTTAGGAACATTTTTAATTGTAAATTGTTGTTGGATAGCAGCAATATCAATCGCTAAGGTGAAGAAAAACATCGTGAGGACCTGACCTATACATATTAATTAATGAAACTAAAAAAATAAAAATGATGGTGATTTCGTTGTACAGACGTTATATCAATGGGGAACCTGCGTCTGACTAACATTGGAGTGACATTGCTTTTTGCCATAGAAAACATATAATAACTAAGGAAACATTACAAAATAAAACCATAAAAATATTTTCTACGGGGTTTTCGGAATCACAAAAGCAGCGACAAATTAAGTTAGTCTAATAATAGTTTTTTCGTAGAATTCTAAACGTTTTTTTTTTATAAGCGTGTACATCTATAAAAACATTATTATACGAGATAACTTAAATATCGATAAACGCTTCATACAATGTATCAAGCTTATAATTGTCATTATACGCCGTTACGTGCAAGTTGTGACGTCATAATTTGAGCCCGATTTGTATGGCGCGTTTTTGTACCACGTGACTATATTGTCTCTTCGGCAGGTTATATTATGAAAACTACTTTTATTTATCTTTTAATTATATTAATCATTATATTAAAACATTTTTGTGCAAGTTCTCTATTATAACGTACCTACATTTGTGTTCAAAAGTGGAATATTAACTTGCCGTATAGTCACGTAATGGATATGGGCTTTGAGTGGATATATTCTGAAGCGTACACATTAGTGTACGCTTCATAATATATCCACTCAAAGGCATTATCGAGCCACTAAATTATACCACAGAGTGAAGATATGTACGTTAACGAGATATTTGGTTTTCACACAAAGATATGTACATTAAAAGATACATAATCGTGGCTGAACGATTACGATTATAACCATTATAAAATCCCGCAGTAAAAAACAATAATTTTTTACTGCGGGGTTTTAAAATGGTTAGTAATATTTTGAGGGCGTGTTATTTTAATTTCGTAAAACAGTACCTGTTATTATGGTACACCACTTATTAATAGGATGGTCAGCTCCGTTTCGAGGCTCATGTCGTTGAGTTTATGGGAAATTGCTTCTATCGACTCAAAGTATGGTACAGGATGCGGGACTACCTCAGTGTAGACATGCGAGTCAAACTGTGTGAGTGGCTTGTGCTGTCCAAACTGAACTACTGCGACGTTGTCTATGGGGGTTGTTTGCTACGCAAGTCTGAAAGGTTGATCGGTTCTGTTTCATGATTCCCCACCGATTGCATGTCACACCTTATTTGAACGAAACGACGGATGCTCCGCCTTGCCGGCCTGTTGTTTGGTTTCGTCAAATACGAGACACCTGAATGCATGTTCAACAAGATTGAGTGGTCTCGTAACAAGTACCGGTGCAAGTCAAGAACAATAATTCCGACGGATAATTCGCCAATCCGCGGTGGGCACGCGTGGTGATTAAGCCCATACTCTCTCTCTGAGAGAAGGCCTGTGCCCTACAGTGGGACGTATATAGGCTGCTTATGAATTTCGAATAAGCCCGAGGAAGCTTCAGATTCGCGGCGTCTAAATGCTGGAATGACATTCTCCCCCTCTCAGAGCCCTTACAGGCCTTTAAGGTAAAAAGTAAAGGCTATTTGTTATGTATCGAGGAAACCATAAAGAAAGATTTTTCTTTCTGTTCCAGCATAAAATGCTATTCTTTCTGTGTCTATCCTTCAATGCGTAACTGTATTGCGTTGCGTTGCGTTGCGTTGCATTGTATTGTTGTGTTCGTTCTATTTAAATTTTTGCTTTCTATTTTACGTGTTATATTAAGTGTAATATCTAGCGATAAATAAATGTATTTCTTCTTTTTCATTTCATCTCACATGAAAATATTTATGAATTCCGCCGAATCCAATTTCAAAGTTACAGGAAGTATCATAAGGGCATTTCTCCACGGGGTCCGAACTTGACGGCCCGGCGCATAACATGTCCAGATTATCAAAATATACCCCTGCAAAAAATACTACAGTATCCTCTAGGTCCTCGTCTACCTGGAGAACATGCAAACTTTGCTGAAAACCGTTTGCAACTCACAGAAAAAAAATCTGAAATGGCTGAAAATGACCTTCGGTGGCTTGTCCCCAACCCAAAACTTGACAATTTATAATTATTTTTGTAAAACTCAGACTGTTTTCGGGGAATGTATTTATGTTCACATATTCTCAGATAGTTAAAGTACCTCTCATTTAAATACCATAAGAATCTAAACAATAGCTCGCCTACAATAGCAAGATGTTTGAGTGTCCCTTGCTTCTGCCTGAATCCGGTGGCACTTATGAACCAAGCGTTTCTTCGGTCGTAGATTACTCTAGGAATTCGTGGTGTGGATGAGCCATTTTGGCAGTCAAGCCGTAGCGCCCGAGGTCAACGAACGGGTGATTGAATGAAAGTCTTCGGAAATATCAGGGTAAGTAATTGATTCTTGAGATTTGGTCCAGGGCACACTTTGACTTCGGTGGAGGTGTTATTGGAAAGAATACTTGTTGACTGTAAAATCTAGTGCTTACTGTATAATTTATCTCAGTGACTAATTTCTAGTGCCTTGAGCTGGGGTTGATACATGTTGTTGTTTAAGAGTGAACTTGAAAAAACGTATCTTTTCTGAATTCGGTGTGCCTGATTTCGGTGGCTTTTTGAGCACCGACGTCAGAAAAACTTCCACCGAAGTCAAATTTGCCTGATTTCAGTGTATTTCGTTCGACTTTAGAGAACCGAGGTCAGATTCCTTACATGTAAGTTTCAAGTAGGATATGCGCATTTGTTTCTTTTTTTCAAAACTAATCGCTAACTGTGAAAGAAAACATCATGTAGAAACCTATGAATAGTTTTACACGTGTAGATATTTTCTTTACTGTTAATAATAACGACAAAAATACATATCGTCAGTGAAGATCTAACAGTACGGAAGTCATATTTTACTACTTTTCAGGAGAGACAAAAAACCTTTTCATTTCAGATTTTTGTACTAACACTTAGTAATAAACGTCACTATTGTCATTTGTGTAAGCCCTATGGGTTAATTCCAGAGTGCTACTGTTGAATTTCCCAGTAAATTGATGAAATAAGTGACTTCCGTAATGTTTCTAGCAAAAAATGTGGACTTACGTGGTGTTTACCTACCCTATACTCCAATAAATTTAATGTGCAAGTAATGTTTATTAAAAGAGATCACAAAATCACATAGTAGAAAGTCTACGCGTCATAAATTCTTGAAATGTAATATTTGGTTATATTATAACACTTAATAATACTTAACGTTCCCTTAGACGTAGGTACTTAGTCGTACTACGAAGGTGAGGTAAGTTTAACAAAAATAAAATATCCTCTTAAACTTAAAAACAATTCTCAGCGTGAAAAATATAGAAAATAATATCAAAAATGAGGTTATTACCGACTTGCTAAGTATTAAGCACCTAGGTAAATAATAAATAACAAAAAATGACTTACCTCACTAAAGAACTTTAGTGAGGTAAGCCATCATAGTAGCTATGACAATCGGAGTGAATGACAGTTTTTAGTTCTTGAAGGTGTTTCCATTTAGTTTCTGTTATTTTCTGGCGACTTGGATATAGTTTTGACCTGGATGGGTTTTCTGTCATGGCTGGTAGACGACGGCGACTACGTATCGGTAGTTCTTGAAACTCGTCTTCAAAATTGACTTTATATTTAATCACTCCACTTGGATTGTACTGCAGCACACGTAGATTTGTCACAGTGGGATCACTTACGGAGCGACCAGGCCTTATAGAGTCATACAAGAAAGTATTTTTGTCAGCGTAGTCATCGAAGAAATTGTAGTCCAAGTATTCGACGTTATAAGGTCGTTTTGGTCGGACTTCTTTTGACAAAGCTGCATACTGAAACGGAAGGAAGATTTCTTGATTTTTTATCTTTTGTTCAATTGCACTATGGACGGAGTCGCACTCCATCTGGGTGTGGCCCTTTTCCAGAAATTTTTGCTCTATAACAATGTTTTTCTCTATTGCCAGATGTAGTAGAGCATTTGATAAAAAAACATTTCTGTTTTGAGCTGTACAGCCATCGGAATATAAAATGACTGCTACGCATTTCTCTTCCAGCGTTTTTCTGAGACAGTCCAAAATACATGTTATGAACACGGAGGCTGATAACCCAGCATTGGTTTCATCGAACCAATAGCAGCTTACATCTTTGGTGGCTAGGTTGTTCATAGTAAAATTATGCACGCATAATTTCGTTTTATAGTACAGAAGGCTGGCTTGTATCTTTGGACATAATTTGACGGCTTGTAGGTCTTGGGTGAAAACATGCACGTCGCCATTTTTTATGGCCCTTTCTTTGTCTTTGTTTTTTTCATTTCTGGCCAACACTTTCCTCTTGATGTGTGCGTTATACTGGTCGTCAGTAATGTTTCCCACTTTGTGAGCGCAGCATGTATCGCACTGGTCTTTCTTGGGTGTGAAGAGGCTCAAATTAAGCTCATCAAATACTCTGTTTACCATCCAGCGACTTAGTGGTGTTTTTCCTTCTTTCTCACATTCAGCCGTGTATAATCTGAAAAGACACGCTTTGTCCTCCACAATGGGCTCCAAGTAAAGTTTCGATGTGGATGCTCTACAATAATGCGAGGGCATTTTGGGCAACATGGAAAAGAACTGTTTGAGAAACATTACGTCGTCTTTCTTCATGGTGTAGTCTTCCTCCGTATCATTTGTTGCAGATTTAGCAATCCCATATTCCGAAGCACTCAGCCAGCATCTTATAGTGGATTCTTTAAGACCCAAAGTATGCAAAAATGTTTTCATGCATACTTGAGTACGACCCTCTGACAGTGTAAGGAAGTACTGCTTGCTTTCACTTCGCCGGGAATCGGTCTTTACTTTAATCTGTTTTTTCTCAGAAATAGTAACGTGTGACACAACATATTGCTTGCGTTGTTCCCACGTCATATTTTTCCAGAATGTTGAAAATATCTTGTCTCTTTCAGCATCCTCTATAGTTTGACAGCCACGTAGTTTTGACTTCGCACAGAATCCAGAGTCGCATCGGGGGCCAATGGAGCGCGCTGGACGGGGTACATCATGCAAGACTTTGAATTTTTCATTTCCAGTAACTTTCTTATCTCTGCGATAGCCCATGTATACTTCTCCTTGCATTCTTTTCGTCTTTGTTAAACTTTTGCTCCAATTTTTAGGGTCCGCGAAACCTTTTGATTTTCTTTTTCTATTAGCGTTAGGATCAAAATACTCACAGTCAGAAGTTTGTCCAGTGTCTTCATTCAACGTTACAACGGCCTGGTCTTCAATGGAGGGATCACAGGTACTAGGTAAGCATCTTTCTACAGGTTGTTCTTCACGTGGTGCAGGAGTACGTGAGCGTTCTCCGACTAGTGGATCAGAAGCAACAGGTATGTAGTTTTCATCAGGTGGGGCAGAAGTGGCAGGATTTGAAGAAGTGGCAGGATTTGCAGAAGTGGCAGTATTTGCAGAAATAAGTGGTAGATGTTCTTCAACAGGTAGTGTAGATGTTACAGGTAAGCGGTCTTCAGTAGGCAGTGCAGGATTAGTTAAGTAGTTTTCGTAAAGCAGGGAAGATGCAGGCTTAAGCTGTTCAGTATGGAGCAAGTGGTCCACAATAGGTGGTGCTAGTTCATGAGCAGCAGTGGTCAAAAGCTGCATTTTGTTAGTTTGCAGTTCGTCTGGGAGAGACATCAATTCTTGCACATCTGGAATTGGCGCAGAAGGAAAGCCACAAAAATTATCTTCACTGGATGGCAGCTGCGGCTGCATCAGCTCTTCACTTAGGTTCACTGGTAAAATTTGTGGTACTTGCGAGGCCTCTCCTAGGATGGACGGAGAATCTGATAGGATTTGTATGGGCAAGTTATTGATGTCTATATTCTCAAGGTCACGTAACGTAACTTGGGTCATTTTCAGTCTTTTTGGTGGTGCCCTAAGTTTCATCTCAATACATAGTGCTCTGACTTCTTCATCGTCACTACTACTGGACCACTCATCCATGATGATGTTCCCTGTAAAATCACAAAAACCGTTAGAAACACCGCGTAACTCACTAGTGCGTACATAGCAACACCGCGTAAATCACAGTACTCTGTTTTGGCCCTCATTTTACCCGCCAATACACAAAATAACATGCGTAAATTAACTAAATTTGTATATTTGATGTTAGGAAAACTCATTACACACCTAAAAAACAATGAATCAGATGAATAAAATAGCATATTCTTACCTTTTTTCGAGTTAACTGTACAGAGCACTATGCACAAACTGTTTTTGGAGGCAACTAGCTGACTTACGCTGTGTTGGCGCGCTTTTTTGAGGTACGCGCTGTCAGTCTTTTTTGAATAACGCGATTTCATTGGTTCATGAGATTGTTATTTATTGGCTGAGCTGACGCGCGCCATTATTCTGCATTCAATGGTATCAAAAACGTCCTAAGCGCCAAAAATGACTTACGCTCTGTTAGATCTTCACTGACGATATGTTGTTTCTGTCATAATTGATTTCAGTTAGATTGTTAGTTAACTTGAAAATGTGAAACATGTGTACCTATTCGTGTGTACATTTTTTCATGTGTATGTATGTGCTTATTATGTCTGTATTTGTGAATTATGTGAATGTGTCAACAATGGCAAGTTTAAAGTACCAACCTGTACAAGAAAGAGAGTGGGTGTACATTTCTTTACCATAGTTTTCTTATAGTTTGTGGTCAGTCGGTGTGTACGTTTATGTAGGTATGTACAGTAGGCTCTACATCAACCTACTCTACCTACCACTCTATTCTATTTCAGCTGACCATGGAGCAAATAAAGCAAAAACAAGCTGCGAAAAAAAAACAGGAACAAAAAGAAAGAAAGAGATTGAAGGAGCGTGCTAGGAAAGTAAAAATCAAGAGTGATCCAGTCCTTTATGAACGACTTAAGGTAAAAGACATACAGCTTTACTTAAAAAGGAAGATGGAAGGGAAGATTGTAAAGCTATCTTTACCTGTACTTTGTATTACCTCATAAATTAAGTAAGACAATATTTTTAAGAAAGATATATTTTTCTTAGTAAGTTTTATCTTTATGTTAAATAAATATTTTCCGAAGACTGATTTAAGTCTGAAAAAATTTTATGGAAAGTTATGTTTGTCGATTTTTTAATTATCTCAATTACTATTATTGACAAGTACAAACCGTAGCATAAAAAATAATAATAAAAACATATCTTTGAATGTTTACATAACATTTTGTGTTGAATAAGTCCAAAAGACTATTTTGCTAAGTAAATTTTATAAAAGGTTATCGACATTGTTAAACAAATATGTTCATAAGACTGATTTAAGTTTAAGGAAAGTTTTGTTTGTAGAATTTTTATTTGATTATTATTAAAACACATTTTACCTACGTAGATTATTTTATTCCATTTTATGTAATTTGAAGTTGAGTAATGTTAAATTCGCTTTTCATGAAAAAAAAAACGTTAAAATGGAATAAAATAAAGTCCAGAAGTAAAATTCGCATAGTACCTATGTGTAATTTTGTTGAAATCATTTATCTCTTTCATAACTAACTATGCCATGTTAAAACCAAATAAAGGGTGTCTCGAAATGCTTTTTGTTTTTGGTGTAGTCACTTTATAAAAACAAGGCTATACTGAGACAAAAATGTGTAGTTTGACTTTATTGCGAGTTTTGATAAAACTTTGCCACTTTTTTTTGGAAGGATTATTATTTTTCGTTCTAGAATAGTTAGCTAGAAATAGTTATCTACTCACGCAATTCGTGTTAGATTTTTAGCGCTTACATGACGAGCTGACAGACTGACAGATGAGAAAAACTGACTGAAAAAATGTGATTTTAGGTAAAAGAAGTAGGTACTTTAGAGCTTAATAATGTATGAGAATTACAATAAACAATTTGATTGATTATATCTGCCCGGTTTTTATTTATTATATCCTCTTCTAATTACTAGACAATGCCTAACATTTTATTTTATTTTATTTATTAGGTACACCAACAGCAAGCACGCAAACATAACAAAACTTATAATAAATGTGACTTAGGTCTAGCGATTATGCCAATTAAAGGTATACACAGCATTTGTAAACATTTAGGACGGTACTTAGGTACATAGCTTTAAATTACATTCAAAATGTTGTAACATTACTGGTATCAAATTGTGACTTTGGCACGTTAAATGATTCTCTGGTCATTTTCTGATTCCAGTGAATTATTTCCTGATGTCGATGCTTACAATCTGATTTCGGTGCAGGTAGTCAGATTTCGGTGTTAGTTTTTCTGCTTTCGGTGCTGGTAGTCTGATTCCGGTGTACAGTTTTCTGATTTCGGTGTAGTCTGATTTCGGTGATTTAAATATTTCGTTTTATAACCGAAAATCTGGCTACCCAAAATATATCATGATTTATAGTTTTTAGCCCTTTATCCAAAACAATCGATAAAATTCCCGAAAGACGAAAAAAAAAACGACCACCGAAGTCAGCCATTTTTGCCTCTTCTGGAGAAATACCCATAACTGAAAAATGTTATCTAATATATTAAAATAACCTTAAAAGTCTATCGTCTGATATGTGTTAATAATTAAAAGTAAAATGAAGTTGGCCGGCGCCGACCATAAGATCTCGAATCGTAGTTATTTTCGATATTTTTGGCTTTTGTCCTGAAATTGTTTTTTTATGTTTGAACGAAATATTTTCAGGTAATAAAAAAACGCGTAATTTTTTTAAATACTAGCACCATACGTTTTTAAGTCATGGTTAGTAAGACCTCTTAAAAAGGTTCGGACGAATTCAAAGTCACCCTGTAGTTTGCATAGTCTGTATCCACTTCACTATCGCACTTTAATATTTCAAGCGGGTTGTGTCTAAACTGCTTCGTGCCTTCATTCATTTTAATGAGACGCAAGATTCGCGTTTATATTTACTTTAAAAGCAGACCGAGATATTATTTTTGTAACTTAGAAGTTATTTGAGTCGATAAATTGATATTGTCGAAATAATAAAGAGCCTGCCAAGCGTGGCGATTATGGCAAAATCTTTAGTGGTTAGGGAAAACCATGAGGGAGGCTCGAGATAAGAGATAAGCTCGCCTTTGTACATGTACTTTCTTTTGTTACCTTTCCTGTACTCTATTCTTGTGTGTGCAATAAAGTACAATAATAATAGAGGCCTATATCCTGCAGTGGGCGTTAAATGGCTGATGATGATGATGAATAGAGAGCTATTGTGCTCTGGTGAACAATTAAGAATATTCTTATATTATCTTGTCTTATCTTATCTTATTTTGTATTATCTATTGACTGCCTCGTTGGCTTAGCGATATCACGTCTGGGCCGCGTTTCATACAACTACAATTCGTAGTTTTTTATGACAATTCCCTGTACATTGCGCAGCCGAATCTTTCTACTTGTTCCTGTGGGTTGGTCAAATTTGCAATGTACATCGAACTGTCATCACCATGAATTGTAGTTTTGTGAAACAGCCCCCTGGTTACCATGCGGGAGGTCGTGGGTTCGATTCCTACTGGGGGGCGCCGTACATTTGTACAAATGGCCTCAGTCTGGGTGTATTTCCATGTTTATGATGTCCTTGCCTGGTTATCATAGCACAGGGTATCGTAGTTCGGGAGCAGGCCAAGTGATAATGTATGTTGCGTGGAAGATATTTATGTTGTTTTACGGTTTGTTTGCTTGGT
Source organism: Yponomeuta cagnagella (assembly GCA_947310995.1). Lineage (NCBI taxonomy): Eukaryota > Metazoa > Arthropoda > Insecta > Lepidoptera > Yponomeutidae > Yponomeuta > Yponomeuta cagnagella. The sequence goes on from OX371279.1 coordinate 2,764,652, forward strand.
AGTGGAATGGACATTCTTCTATGTAGGTCAATAATATACCAGAGGCTGCGACATTGCGAGACCAAATTTAATGAAATTATGTACATCCTATATTTTACTGATGTTTTACAACGTACCAATTTGAGAAATAAAAAAAAATTGTCCGTAATAGGCCTGTGTTTGGTCTACGTTAAAAACTTTGCTCTGCATCTACGTAATGAGATAATTTATGCAGCGTCCAGTAGCACCTTCACTCACACTAGATGGGTGAAGGGACCACTCGGACGCTCCTGTGCCTGGAACATTGTATTTATATTTTTATTTGTCTGCATCAATTACCTGTTTTTTATAATGTTTTTGCTGTGGACTTTGTAAAATTAATAAAATGATATAGTTGCTATAAACCAAAAACTAACCCCGTATAAAAAAGTGAAAGTTTTTAATTGACCAAATTTATTCATACATGAGAAAAACAAAATAAAATATGACAGCCTAGTTGCAAGTGATTTACGTGTTTAAAACCGTTTTCCAACTCCTAAACTAAGATTTACCTGTATTTTAGAATTTGAACCTCTTTCTACGAGTGATTTACAGTGTAAGTACCTTTCGTAGGTACTTTTTTGTGAGAATTTGCTGCAAATTTAGGTATTTGCATGATACCTAAATTTTTATCAAATTCTTCTATATCACAACTGAGTATCGTCTACAAAGATCGACGTTTCGTCGACTGTACCATCAAATCTCGCGAGTCATAACAGAAACGCGGCCCTAGCGAATCATTTCACTTCGAACAAACCACTTTTATCTGTTGACCGTGCATTGAGTAAATCCGGAAAGGCCACGGAACCTCGTATGTCACAACATCATCATAACACTGCGGTGGTATAGCCAACAACCCATCAAATGCGGCAAACGATCGTGCGTGTGTCTCAAGCTAGCGGGATTACTGCTGATTTTTTTCTTCTAGCTGGCCGGGTTTTGCTCACTGCTGGGCAAAGACCATATCTCCTTGCCACCTCGCACCATCTCGGCAAAAATCCATTAAGTTCGTCCCGCCATCTTCGCTTTGGTCTGCCGCGACGTCCGTGTCCATTTTGCGGAACCCGGTCGGTCGCAATATCGGTCCACCTATCTGAGCTCATACGGCAGACATGGCCAGCCCAGTCCCAATGCCAAAATTAATTACAAAAGAGGCATTTATAATTTAATTAATGGTTACTCCTGGCCAGCCTTCTGCGCCTTGCGCCGCTCACGCGGGCGCTGCGCGCTCTCAACCAGGTAGCCGATCAGGTCGATTTATTTAGTGGTACGCTGAACGAGTTCACAAAGGCCGCAACTCAAATATTAAGTTTATTATAATAATATTAAGTTTATAATTAATAGTTTGTGATTGTGTTGTTTCTAATTGTATTGTATATTGAGACTTTTATTATTCAGACTTGTTTGTGTTTGTTCATTGTTGTTAGCCTAACTATTGAATTAGGGACTCCCTGTAATGATAGTTAAGTTTGTTGTTGAAATAAATAAAATACTTACAAATTAAAGTAGTTCAAATTAAAGGGTGCTGACCAAATTTTAAGCGAATAAAATGTGTATTTTTGAAAACGTTGTAAATATAAAATAAATAGTATACATTGGTAACTTTGGGGTTACGGCTACACGGACGCACACGAAAGTCGACCGAAAAGGTTCAATGTAACTCTAAAACTCAACTGTCCGAGGAAAATTCTGAAATCACGTTACAAATTCGGGCCACACGTTCCCTTTTGCGCCGTCGAGCGCAAAATTTCGTCTCGACCTTTTTTTCGGGCAAAATGATTATTTAAACACAGCCATTTTTGGACCCTTGTCTTAGCAAATAAAGGCGGGATTAAAATTTTCCTTTTTTATGCAAAACGAAGATTTTTCCCCGTTTTTGCAAGTACTGAATTTAGGTACCTATAGCTTTAAATTCGGTACGGGTAAGTAATATGGTACTTTTAAATTTTAAGCTCTTTTATGTAGGCTGTATACGTGCCACTGCAGGGCCCAGGTCTTCTCTCAGAGAGAGAGTATCGGCTTAAGTACCACGCGTGCTAACCACGAATTGGCAATTTCAAGCGCAGAGGTAATTTGAAATTACAAGCTTGAAAAGGAAAATTCATAGTACACAAGTTCCTCAGCAATCATTTACCGTAAAATTAGATCTGTTTGTTCTATCATCATCATTCAGCCACAAGCAGTCCACTGCTGGACATAGGCCCCCTCCATGGACTGCCAAAAAGAGCTGTTGGAAGTGCCCTGCATCCAGCGTCTTCCTGCCACTTGGATGAGGTCATCTGTCCATCATGTATATTAATATTCATATTCACACCGACTGCCCGTCTCATTTTCTACAGCAACCAGCAACTTTCCGTCATGGGGTTGTCTGGAAGAAATTGCTTTTCGCAATAAGGCCGCCAATTGTACTGTATATTCTTAATAAATATTCTTATCTTATCTTATTTTGACATTGCAAAATGTCTTTTCGTTCGCTTAAGTGTAGGCTCCGATTTCACGAAAAAGTGCTATCCCCTTGTATCTCAAATAATTGTGAAGATATGATAATTATTCAAAAAGAGCACAAAAGACGCGTATTCACGAGAGCTGTAAAATGCAAAAAGAATTATTTGAGAATGTCAAAAACAAAAAATTTATGGCCGAAATAGTAAAAAAAAAAACATTTTTTTTATTTTTTTTGATTTTGGCACTTGATATTTGAGATATAAAAAAAATTGAGGAATATTATCTAGATAATTTAGTCAGCTACAATCTGAGCTTAAAACAAAGACGATCGGGTTAAGGATTTGCCCTGTAGCCTAACCTTATTGAAAAAAGTCAGAACAACATTTTTCACATGATATTTATGACTCGATTAATTTTCAATGTCCTCGATAGTCGTGTGAGGCACAAAGTAAGTTTTTTTTTTGTAGTTAGAAAAAATTTTGAAGCTTTTTTCGTATGCTTTCATTTTGTTAATTTTTAAAATCTTTTTTTCAAAGTAAATTTTGGTCTGGTTTTATTTTTTTACCATTTGTATTTTGTGTTGATGTGCAATCCATATATTTTTTGAAAATTTCAACTAGCTTTCTCTAGCGTTACAAAACATAAAGCACTTTATGGGTCAGACAAACCGACAAATGTCGTAGGCTTAGTAATAGGGTGCTATTAGCATCTATTGTACGAGACAGTACAACAAGAGGATGCATGGCACATAATAAATAGTGTAGCGGATGGACTGCCATTCAGCAATAAAGCATCAGATGAGGTTTTATATAGCAGGCGGACGTCGGTGCGGCGATGAATTCTGTACAATAAAAGTATAGAAAATTTCCGTACGGTGCTATGGTTAAAGGAAGCTGGAACAGACTGAAAAAATATGATCACGGTGGGGGTCCAGATTTCATTTTAAAATTGATAATACGCATGCGCAATGGTCCTGCTGTACCGACGCGGGTGAGGTCACGCTTTATTTAGCTTTAACAATTTGCCAAAAGATGGCGTTACACGTACGAAATATGTGCTTATTAACTAAACTAACTGTTGTCGGTCTTATCGTTTTTTTAACTTTTTCCAGCTCAATTTAGTGATGTTCTGTGAAGTTAACGATTCGATTTTTTATGATAATCGGTTTATATTATGTTGAAGTTTTAATCGATTGATTGCATTGCTATTTTATTTTGATATTTTTATAATTTTTCTATCTGAGCGCGATAAACTAAAAACTACCCGAACCTAACTTCTTATAGTATAGATCTTTTTAATGAGACAGGTTTATATTTTTTACAGAAAATGAACTTGAATAGTCTTAGCTACATAATCTACTTGTTATAATATTGTAGCAAAACACGTTGCATCCCTATTGTGAAAAAATAATGGTGTCCATGAAGTGTTGCATTATTTGTCTATGGTTTCCTGTCAAATAAATAAGGAACTCATAAACTATTGGACCGATAATAGTAAAGACTAATTAGATAAAACAATCATTTATCGTCTACAAATCGGTTTATTTTCTTTTTATGTCGAGTATGTGTTAAGTATATACTTTTGTTAATTTTCAATGTGCATCTTAACCATAAACTTTAATGATGTATGAGTTAGGTAATTTTCTATTTTATTAAAAAACTTATGTTTAATTGCGACTCAAACACGTATGTATTTTGAAATTGGAATTGGTTTATTGATATAAGAATAATTCACAATCAGATTATATCATAACATAAACTACAGTGTAACACTTAATCGTCTTAAATATTCAATAAATAATTAAGACATTTATTTTATAGTGAATTTACATCACTTAAGTAGACTTTGAAGCCTGTGGTAGACAAAAATCTGTAATACAGGGGCGTCAGTGCCCTATATAGATGTTCACAAAATTAATCCATAGTTACAATCGATAGATAGCTTTGGTCAATATTCAAAAGTAATAAGGCACAATTTCAGTGTTTAAATATTTCACTTCTTCATGATGACCAGCGTTAAGTCATAAACATAACCGTGTTTATTAAACTGGGTCCCCAAATTCAGATAAAACTTCAAACTGTGTCCGTGGTGCCCCTCAAGAGACCTCTAGGGTTGGAAAATCTAGTTAAAACGTTGAAGTAGGAATTAAAAATTAATTTTCGTAGTTCAATTTTTCGTGGTCCGCGCTAATTTTGAATTAATAAAATCGGGGATGTATTAGCAAAGGGCAAGATAAAAACTACCCGAAACCGGCGTGCGTGCATGCAACGACTTATGAATGTTGGAATGGAAAGCGAAAGTGATAGATAGATAGACAGATAGAGAACACTTTATTGTCCATATAATGGATAATGGGTGTTCTGTCAGGATCGTGGCAAGTGGCAGTCCCTGGTCTCTGCTCACCCCTCTGGGATACAGGCGTGAGTTTATGTATGTCTGTAATAATATCGACCAAAAAATTGCAAAAAAAATCAGATTTGTTGTATGGGAGCCCCCCTTACATAATATTTATTTTATTCTGTGTTTAGTATTTGTTGTTATAGTGGAAACAGAAATACATCGTCTGTGAAAATTTCAACTACCTAGCTATCACGATTAATTAGATACAACCTGGTGACAGACAGACGGACAGCGAAGTCTTAGTAATAGACAGAAATACATCATCTTTCCTTCCCTTACCTTTGGGTACAGAACCTAAAAGCACATTTTTGTCGAACAGGTTAGACAGTTAAATATTAGTGAAAATTTCACACGGTTTCGATTTGTAACACAAGTCACGCTATTGTCAAAGCATTTCTAGCTCAATGTAACGCCGATAAACAGTCAGACATGTCTTGTCTGGCAGCACAGGCTGAGTTCACAACTTTTTCTGTCAACCGTAAGTTCTATACACGCTGAAATCTGGGTGGTTTTGAAAGGCGCGGTTATGTAATTAGTAATTAAAAATGGCATCTACTTAGACTTTAAGTCCAGACGTAAATAAAAAAAAAGAGTTGAGAAATGTTGGTTTGAGAAATCTTAAAAACCTATTTAGAGGCTAAAAGTTCCACGTAAGCCGGGACTTGAACCCGTGACCTCTAGCTAACCGTACCAGCGCTCTCCCAACTGAGCTAATAGGCAAGTGCAGGCATCGGCGTAACTTTGAACCTCTTTACAAATTTCTCTGTATTACGTTCAGAGAAATCTTGCTTCAAAAAATGCCCGAACAATTGGTACTGCCTCTCCGTCTATCAGAACAATCACACACACCCGCGGCGTGCACGCACTACTCTGGCGGGCTACTAATGGTTTTAATAGATTCGAGTTTGTGTCGAGACATATTTGTAAAGTGCCTTTCTCAAAAAACAAACTAGCGTATTCGACACCTATTGTTAAAGACGTTCATTTGGCTATGGTTTTCACACCACCCAAAATTCATGCTGTATTCGTTATTCGCAATTTGTCAGATTTACTTCACTTTACACATAAAAGCAACGTTACAAAGTCACCAATCATGCTGGCATACGACGTTTCTACGGTTGTATCATGTCCGACTGTCCTCCTTTACAGTACAGATGCGGTGCGGCGTTCCAAACTCACTCCAATCAATGGTCGGTCAATGTTTGTGGCAGAGGGGTGCTAACATGAGACTCTGTCATTAATTAATTGCGGTTTAATCTCGACGTAACCTTGCTCTACATATAGAACAGATGCCAGACTGTCTAGTTGGTGTAGCGGTAACATGATTCGACGCGAAAGGAACACAACTAATAATAATTTTATTTATTTAATTGTTGTCCGTGTGGCGCCGGATTATGAATAGCGTCACTCCATTTCCTTCCGTGGATGTCGTAGAAGGCGACCAAGGAAATAAATTACCAGGAGACGGGCAGCAACGTCTTCCTGAAATTCCAACCGCATACTTCGATCCCCAACCCGCATACCAAGCGTGGCGATTATGGCAAAAACCCTTCATGATTGTAAAACCATCAGCTAGGCATATTACGTCCTGCATTTAATGATGAATTATTTTCGTATAAAGATTTTGTTGTATAGCCATATACCTACGTCTCACTGCAGGGCATAGGCCTTATCTCAGAGAGAGAGTATGGGCTTAATTACCACGCGTGCCCACCGTGGATTGGTAATTTCAAGAGGGATGTGGACACCTTAGACACTGTCCGGCTTGTTCGAGATAAAAACCATATGAGTTACATAAAATGGACATCATTTTATCTGTCTATCTAATCAGCTCATAAACAGAGTCCATTGTTGGGCATAGGCCTCTTGTCTTTCACGCCAACCCATCAGGTCCCTTGCCAGACTCAACCAATGTTTCCCAGCTGCTTTCACAATGTCGTTGGCCCACCGGGCTGGTGGTCTGCCCAGCGAACATCGACCCGTTATTGGCTATTCTTCTATTTATGACAATAATTAATCGAAGACTTTGACGTCGGTAGAGCACGTAAAGCATTCAGTAATTATAATTATAATAATTAAGTAATAAATAATTATTAATAATTATAATTACTGAATAAATGCTTTACGTGCTCTACCGACGTCAAAGTCTAATTATAATTATTTGTTGCGTGCTAGAATTTTAAGATTGTTTTGTAGTTTTAATTTTATGAACTATACTATATGGAACTATACTTTATACTTTATTGCACACATAAAATTACATGAATAAAACAAAACATTAACAGAATTAAAAAATGTATATGGCGAGCTTATTTCAGCAGAAATCTCTATGTATTCCGTACATACGTCAAATAAATTTAATAATAATAATAGTAACATGGTGTCAACTGTAATATTGAGAGATATAAATCTGAATAAAAAAATCAAACAACAAAAGTTGTTTTAAAACAGAAAATCTAATGAGGGTGTTCTACGAAACGCGGCTTCAAAAATTACCTTGTAGGTACATGTATCTCAGTCGTGGTTACACCAAGTGGTGTCTCAATAAATCAGGCGGCGCTGGCAACAGCGTCATCCCGCGCCAATGGCGGAGTATAAATCATTCACACGACTAATGCAGTGTTCGGTAACTGCCGATCAATACGCCTGCGCTTAAAGCCTAAACTCCTTTTTAAAGCAAGTCATAGATAGATAGATAGAGAACACTTTATTGTACACAAAAATGGAAATTTCTTAACCTAAGAGTACAGATGGTGGCCTCATGTAGTGGGCCGTGGTCGAATGTTTGCGGGGGAGGTAGAGACACCCTTCCCCGTTCAAAGTAGCTCAAACCGCAGAAGAGATGCTTTTTTATTTGTTCTTGTACTTACCCGACAGCGGTGGAGCCCAAAAGGAGGGAGATGTATTTAGTTTGTATGCAAGTATGTCCGATTCTACGAACCCTCATGACTCCTTAACCAATGGTCAGATTTTGATAAATAAGATCTTTGCCACGTCTGCGCAAATGTCATATATGAAATCAAGATAAATGCAAAAAAAAAATGAAAAAAAAAACTCTAAAAATAAAAACGCAAAAAAAACTGAAATAAAAATTAACTAATAGCCCGACTGCTGCTTAACTACTTAGCAGGCGAAACCAATATTTAAAAATATAGGTAACTTAGGTTGGAACATAGGTTGGTCATGCCTGCTTAGTAGTTAATCCCCCGCCCTCGGGTCGTTTCGACCATTATAGCAAGGGTACTTCAGGGGCACCTTTTTCCAACCAAAACCTTCCAATATCCACCAAAGTTTTAGTTCGAAAAAGCTGCCCCTGCAGTTAAAAACCTCATGAATAAGTAACGCCGATGACATTATGTTACGGTCAATTTCTTGCACAGGGCCATGTGTAAGTTTTCCGTTTACTTAGGCCAGGGCTCGCCTGGGGCCTATGCACACAGACCTCCGAGGAAGCAATAAAAAAGAAGGTCAATTTCTCTTTTCATAACCATACCGCTTCTTCCCCTCAAATAAATGGATCAGTCGTGAAGGCGGTAAATAATAAAGTATATTTTCTCAAACCTGCTTGGAAATTTGAGCGTTGTCTTGACAACCTTCTTTGAGATTAATCGAAATAGCTGTACTGGCCAAATACATGCGAGCAGCGGCAAAAGTTGTATGAAAATCCATATCTGTGGTGTTTTAGCGACCAAATAATTTACACAGTAAACTCATATCTGTTGTGCAATTTAAAAATGGAACGATCTTTTACTCCAAAACAGGGCAACTAAGAAGTTACCTCCTATCAAAGGTTTTATTTAAATTTCGAACTGGCTTGCAAATAGAAAGCTATTTATTAAAAAAAAAAAACAAATGAAATCTTTAACGCGGGAAAAATTGTTCTTGTTCTTCATTGATTTTAAAAAGTATTAAGTTCGACCTAGGTACTATTATTATTAAAAGTAATATACATATGGTCTTGGCCACAAGTAGGCATTGATGGACTTACGAATGTGTGCCTCGGCTTCGCCTCGGTCCACGTTCGTTTACATGTTCGTCCATCAATGCCACTTTTGGTGGCAGCTGCAGTAATGTTCTATTAATGTTTTTAACGGTTCAAACTTATGTCTTTTTTTCTTTCACCAAAATCACTTGCTCCTTAAAAGTTTGAAGCTGTAATACACTAGTCAGATCACAATAAAACTTTTCCAATATATTTAGAGGAGATACCACGATAATTCATTGCTATATAGAATTGAAAATAAACATTAATTAATAAATTAAATAACTACAAATACAACTCGAAGGCAGCGGTTAACATAGTACGAATGAACAGTACCTATCTAAATTCTTTACGTTGAAATATTTTGTTGGTAGCGGAGCGGTAGAACGCCGGCCTTACATTCGGAAGATCGTGGGTTCAAATCCTAGCATGTACTAATGACTTTGTTTTCTAAGGAACTTATATTTGTGAATCTGTAATAGCAATAGCACTCGCTAACCGTGAAGGAAAATATCGTGAGGAAACCTGAGTCTCTGACGTGTTCACATACGTCAGCGCTTGAAATTGCCAGTCCGTGGTGGGCACGCGTAGTAATTGAGCCCGTACTCTCTCTCTGAGAGAAGGCCGGTGCCCTACGGAAAGACGTAGGTATATGTGCTATATAAAAAATTATAAGAACTTTGTTCAATTTTCTCTCCAGGTTTTCGTTTATTTCTTATACATTGCAGCTATTTTAAAATCATCAAAACTGTGTAGTCTGTGTAAACTGTGTATCACTGTGATCTAAACATATTGCCAAAGTTTAATTACACGAGGTAGTTTATAAATTAAAACCGAACTACATTCGTTGTATTCGCCGTGTTGACGCGGAAGCTGGTAAATGAATTTTCAAAAAGGGCTGTATTTGTATTTTGCTGTAATTAAGAAACGGTGATTGGCAGGGAAGCAAGACAGAAAATTTTTGCACTAACCTTTTCTCGATCTTTGAGCAGCACAAAGGTCCTGATAAGGCCGAAAAGCACGAAAATCAACCTTTCTACACACTTCAGGTTTATAGGGGCCCCTGCACAGTAGTTTACAAGATTTTAGTTGATTAATGCAGTATTTTTTAAATATTTTTGCGGAGAGCGACGCGTGCGCACTGCTAATTCTTACGGAAGTGCCCGAGCGAGGCAACAGGGGGTGGAAACAGGAACTTCTTTACCGACACCCGTAAACGCGCTCGATAGATGGCGTTAACACACCGACTACTCGTGTCTAGTTCTTCCACGGCAAATTCTCCAATATGAGGTTGCCTGGAAGAAATTGCTATCAAAATTAGGGCCGCGAATCGTTCCTATTGTTTTCTGGTGTACAATGAAGAATATTCTTAAATTCTTCTGTAAGATAGTCTTAAGATGGCTCTTTGCTATTACTTTAGCTAGAAATGAAGTGGAACCGCTCTTTTTATCTACTAAATTTATGTCCGAGGGTCATCAAAGGCCACGTTTACATAGGACCGGAGCCTTAAAAGGTCCTTGGGAAAAATTGAATAGGAATTTCTTGCTGTCACAACTAACAGGGCTGTTGCTTCGATAATCTTGTACTTTTTGGCTAGAAAAAAACGTTAACGTTAGTTTTTGTGTTAAGACAAAACATATTATTCTAACCTGTTATGATTTTATTGTTTCAAAATTACTGTTTAAATTACTTAAAACTATTTTCGATGGAAATAAATTGAAATTCTCTGAAGATATATTGCTATAAAGACCATACGTTATTAATAATTTGTGTCGCTTTCATAAATAATCTTTATTAGGTATGTATGTTTTATTTTATGTGACTGCCTCATTGGTCTAGCCTTTAAGGCGCTTAGCTACCACAACAGAGATCGTGGGTTCGATTCCCACTGGGGGCGGCCGTAAATTTGTATAAATGGGTCCAGTCGGGGTATAATTTCTTTGCCTGGTTACCGTAGCACAGGGTATCATGGTTTAGGACCAGGTCAAGGAATTGTATTGTGTGAAACTTATTGTAATTATTATAATTTTATTATGTTATCGTACCTCATTGCCGAGGAATCAATGAAGCAACCTTTATTGGTTGCTTTCGAGTGTAAACTTTTTAAGTTATTGATGGCAATCATGGAATGTTATCATGTAGGCTCTGATGTATTACGTTTAAGATGATTTGAGAAAAGATGGTCAGAGTGGATTTCTTTTTCCCGCTGCCTTTTTCTCTCCTACATAAGGTCCAAAAGCACCGGCTAACATAGTACATTGACCTTCAACAAACAGAATGTAAATTCTTTACGTTGAAATAAATTATTGATTCCTGATTTCAAATTCATAATGTTACGAGTTATTGAAAATAAAATTGATCCCTATACTTACAAAGACAAAGTCACGATTACTTTGTTCAAAGTTCCATAAAAACCGTTTTAGTAAGAAAAAAACAATATTTTTCGATACAACTAAAATGAGAGCTAACATTACAAGGGCTACGACGATACCAGTTAAGTTGCTACGAGTGCTACGCAAATGCTAAGGAATATCATCGTTGCACTACGCCTGCTACGTCGTAGCAAATACAATACGTTGAAGTACGTGGTAATTTCAAACTAATTTTATATAGAACGGTTGATAAAATAAGGTTATTAAACAACTATTTGTTTTCTATTCACATCTTTCTACTGAGTTTTTGACAAAGAAAAGTGGCTACTGAGGTTATTCATTTAAGTAACAATTTCTTTTAATCTAAAAAGTTATGTTACTGTCTAACAAAGACTGAGACCATATTTATTAGAAGTACGCAATTTTTTTACAATAATTAAAATGTGCCGTAGTGACTTAGGGCACTAATACCCGGGCGGCACGTTGTGAACGACAGTGCCAACTAACTGCAGGCGTCGACGCGGATATTCAACGCTGCCATGTCGGCGACTGCCAGTGACGCGTCGATGACTGCCGCCTACACTCGGCGACGGCAGGCGTCGACGCGGATATTCGACGCTGTCATGTCGGCGAATGCCGGCGACGCGTCGATGACTGCCGCCTACACTCGGCGACGGCAGGCGTCGACGCAGATATTCGACGCTGCCATGTCGGCGACTGCCGCTGACGCCTCGACAGCTGTCGTCGACGCGTCGATGCCTGCAGTCGACGAGTGTCGACGGCTGCAGTTGGCACCGCCGTTCACAACGTGCCGCCCGTGTATAAGCACCCGTAGAATTGTGCGGTCTTTAAATTAGTCATATTATCAATTTATTGAAAAAAATTTAGCCCTTACGTATTTATCTCAAACAAATCCCAACTGTGCGGGTTTTTATTCAATTTTTCTGCCAAGCGCTGTGAAAACGGTTAAAAATTAAGCAAAAGCGTGTAGATAAAAAGAATACTTTAAAATGAGGCTTTTAGTAACAGTAACTGTTCCTTTGCGGGTCGGAGGCTTGTACATCAAAGGATTTTCTTTGCCGACGTGTTTAGTACTATTTAAAATATTACGCAGCTTTAAACCGGTTTTTTCTAGCTGAAACTCCACCACAATTTTTACCGGCGCACTCGTGAATTGTGCAAAGTGGATTATAGCTCTTTTGTGGCTAGGAACTGGGCTTAAAATTGCATTTCACAGTTAACGAGTTCATTGTCGGATGCCACAGGACTACCGGCAGACTTTTTATGAAGAAAAAACTTTAGATGTATCCGCAGGGATTTCATATAATATACTTGCAGAAATTAAGACCTAATTTTAATTAATTAATCATGAGGAAACATGAGCGTCTGAGATGTGAACATATGCGTTTGAAATCACCAATCCGCAGTGGTAATTAAGCCCGTACTCTCTCAGCGAGAGAAGGCCTGTGCCCTGCAGTGGCACGTATATGACTACATAAAAAATTAACTAAATAATTTTAATTTTTAACTTACGCGTAATGGAAATAAGTAGATTCTAAGGATGCTCTAGGATCTAAAATATTTTAAATCCCGTCAGCACATTTGACACCTCAACCTGCGCCCTATGAGTCTAAATTAGACATTCATTTATTTTGGGATTGTCCTACGTCAAATCAAATTAAAATGTTTTTATTCAATGTACTAAATGGGCGTGAAAAAGTGACGTTATTTTTTTCTGATGTCTACAGCTTAAGTTTATCCCTAAGAACTACAACTACTTTTTTAAATTTGTGTTTTAATAAAAAAATCAAAAGAATGTCGGTTTTGATCTGTAAAAACGCGTGCCATTTTAGATAGAAGAAAAAAATAAGAATATGTGATAAATGACGAGAAATTTATTTTATTAAAAAATATAAAATATGCCTGAAATCTTAGTGCAATAAAGGTACCAAAAATGAAAAAAAAGTTTTATTTAAAACTTAACACTTCAAACAATGGTCGTCGAATTGATGAATTGTTAGGTATTATGGGGTATGTACTTGTACTTGGCCACCAATCCGGACTTGGCTACCAATCCGGACTTGGCCCCCGTGGTGGAGTATGGCCTATACATTCCTCAGGGAAGAGACCCGTGCCCCTCGGTGGGGACATAATGGGTTGATGATGATGGGGTATGTGAGAGGGTTAGGTTTCTACGAACATATAAAACACGTCTACAACTAGGTAACTATTACATAGAGCCAAGTCAAATTGACAATAGGTTTGATAAATATACGCGTCGCTTTTTCGAACTAAATGAGTTCGCAAGTTTCCTGGATACAACACACATGGTACTCGGAAGCTCGAAGTGGCAATAAACCTAGTTACTGTTTATGTCGCTCTAGTAAGACACTTGCGAGGAAATGGCAGTGACGCAAATGGTGGAAACGGTTGTATATTATATTTGACTTTATAACCGACTTAAAATAAAGGAGGTTCTCAGTTTGACCTGCATGTTTATATGTATGTTTATCCGAGACTATCTCGCGTTTGGCTGAGCCGATTTTGATGCGGTTTTCCGAGACGTATTTGTTACACCCTGGAAAAAGTTTTGGTATGAACGAACTTAAAAAAAGGAGGTTCCCAGCTTGATATTTGTATGTATGTATGTATTTTTTTACCGCAATTAACGCGCGTTTGGCTAAACCAATAAGTTACACAATGAAAACTAAAAATAGTGAAATAAAATAATTTTAACAAAAATTAACAACCGCCTTCAACGATTACGCACAATAATGCTCGTAAACAATCCGACTTCATTGAAGTCGACGTCCTGCTGAACATATCAAAACGTATTTAAAAAGGACGTCGACTTCAACGAAGTTGGATTATTAAAATTTATGAGTATTATTATGTGTCATTTTCGGAGGCGGTTCTTAACTTTTGTTAAAATTATTTAAATTTAAGATTTTTTTTTTCTAAAAATAAGATTTTTCTTCTGTTTTGGCCTGAATATTGGGCGTGGGCATCCAGCCACACAGAAAGGACGTGGGGCGAGGGGCGCGAAAAAGACACGACGCGTTGTGATACAACACAACGCGTCGATACAACAGCTATAGACCACAGAGCGACCACAGTGCTAGGACTGTGGTCTGTGACTTTCTACAATGTGAACCTTTCTTTCTTTTCCAGCATTAAATGCTACTCCTTCTAATGCTGTCCTTCCCCTTGCATAATCCGAGGTCATATTCTACTATGTACTAAAGGGTATCTAGTTTATTAGTAATTATTTTTCAGTGTATGTATGTTAATATATTTTATTAAGTATAACTTTTTTGTTCACGTTCGCTTGAAACTCCGTGATTTACCAAAGGCCCGTGCTGAAAATCAGTGATGTGGGCAAAACCGCAGCGTATACTGAGCGTATCCGTGTGGCGCCGGATTAAGAATAGCGTCACTCCATTTCCTTACGTGGATGTCGTAGGAGGCGACTAAGGAAATAAATTACCAGGAGACGGGCAGCAGCATCTTCCTGGGATTCCAACCGCATACTGCGATCGCCAACCCGCCTGCCAAGCGTGGCGATTGTGGCAAAACCCTTCATGGTTAGAAAACCATGAGAGAGGCCTATGTCCTGCAGTGGGCGTCAAATGGCTGATGATGATGATGATACTGAGCTCGAGTCCATTTTACCGCTGCATAGACATACCCTGGGTCCCTTATTGTTTTGGGTTTATTTATGTTTTTTTTTTCATGTTAAATTTTTTGTCCGTTTTTAATCATTGTTAAATGTATGTCTTTGTGGTGTTCACGCCGAACGCCTGCAAGACCGCGTGAGCAAACTCTCTCGACCGAATCAACCGCATTCACACAGGCACTCAGAAAGGCACCTACTGCGACTGCGCAGTACCACGTTGACCACGTTAGCATTCTACAACCAATGGTGCTACTGCAAAAGGACTGGACCAATGGCAAGGCGGCGACACGGTGGTGGAAGGGACCTCCAATGGCCAAAACTGAGCTAGGTCATTTTCTGTTAGCTAGACACTACTAACTTTTTACCCGCGAACTTGTATCGACCTTTGAACGGATTTTCACAACAATTGTATGATACTAACGTTCCTGACATTATAATATCAATTACCTGAAGTCTGCATATTTAATTTGCACCTGAGAGGAAACCAGACGACGGATAATTTTACACGCTTCACACAACGCTGGCGTAAGCTGCCACAGTGGTGTTAAATAAATGTTTTTCTTCTTCTTCTTCTTCAACGTGGCTGGATGTAGCCCACGTCCACCCCCATGGCCCTCTGGGCATTTTATATTGGGTCTTAATGGCGACTCACACAACTTTAAAAGCGCGCGCCGCGCTAATTGAGCGGACTCCTCTCGTATATTCTTAGTAAAAACAGCGCTAGCGTGCTTTTATTGTTGTTACAGTAAAAGGCTAAGCACAGTGGCTGGGCATATTGCCGCGCATGGTAGTCTCTTTCAGACAACCATTGCTTTCTAGAAGAGAAGTGATTCAGGAAATGCTTTTTCCTACTTATTAACTAAGATCACCTAGATATTGAAATGGAGGCCATTGCCCAGTTGTGGGTAACAATATAGGTTAAATAAAATTAAACTATTGCCTTATTAAAAAAAAAACTGTTTTTTTTTTATCTAAGGAAAGTTTCATCATAAGCAGAATATATACGTCCCACTGTAGGGCACAGGCCTTCTCTCAGAGAGAGAGAGTATGGGCTTAATCACCACGCGTGCCCACCGCGGATTGGTGATTTCAAGCGCTGAGTTATGTGAATAGCTCAGACACCCAGGTTTCCTCACGATGTTTTCCTTCACCGTTAGCGAGTGGTATTGCTACTAGGCTACCACGGCGTTTGAGGAAAGTTTCATCATCATCATCATCAGCCATTTGACGCCCACTGCAGGAAATAGGCCTCCTTCGTGGTTTTCATAACCATGAGGGGTTTTGCCATAATCTCCACGCTTGGCAGGCGGGTTGGCGATCGCAGTATGCGGTTGGAATCTCAGGAAGATGCTGCTGCCCGTCTCCTGGTAATTGATTACCTTAGTCGCCTTCTACGACATCCACGGTAGGTAATGGAGTGACGCTATGCTTAATCCGGCGCCACACGGAAGGACAAGTTCCGTAAGGAAAGTTTACTTAGCGGTAACGCCAGTGTAGCACACCTTTCATATTTCTCAATGTTCCGGAATAATTACTTTCGCTGAGGTGGGACTAATGGCTTTTTTGCCGGCCGCTAAAAACTTGTTTTTGCACCTGAAAGAAGGATCACTTACGGAAGCGGGCACGGATGCTGAAAAGAAAAAAATAACTTCGATAATAAAGAAAAAAGTTTCCATTGTTTGTTGGACATAATATATTATAGCTACTATGTAAGTGGGTAGAACATTGGACTCGGAAGCGAGAGATCCAGGTTCGACTCGCAGTGCGGGCAGGTATCTATGACTTTGTTTTCTAAGCGCCACTTGCACCATACTACTAACCCGGGGTTAACCGGTTAAACCTGGTGTTACCATGGTTACCAGTACAAATTGACACTGGTTTAAACCGTTTAACCCCGGGTTAGTGGGATGTTGCAAGTGGCGCTAAGTTATTTACATTTGTGAAGTTATGGTAGCAATACCACTCGCTAACGGTGAAGTAAAACATCGTGAGGAAACCTGAGTGTCTGAGCTATTCACATACCTCAGCGCTTGAAATCGCCAATCCGCGGTGGGCATGCGTGGTGATTAAGCCCATACTCTCTCCCTCAGAGAGGGCCTATGATGATGTTTGCTGTTACTAAGCCATTACCTGTGGTAAATAACTTATACACCACACAATCCTTCTTGTTGGTCCTAAACTAGGATATCCTGTGTCGTGGTATCTGGGCAAGGACATAAAAAACAAGAAAACTCACACAGACTGAGGCCGTTTGTACAAATCAAGTGCATCCAGCGGGAATCGTATCCACGACCTCAGTATTATTATTCAAGCGTATTACCGCTAGACCAACAAGGCAGTCGTTACTCGCCTGAATAAAAGGCGAATAAACTTTAATAAATTGACACATCCCAACATTCAAATTTAACCCTACCCGAACGCGAAGTAATAAATATCGCACAGCTCAGGAAACAATACTCGGCGTTTTATGTGACAGGATGAGCCTGCCTACCCCCAATCATTTAAGCCGTAAAGATGGATTGAGACTCATCCGAAATAGGATTAAGTACCTCCCCTTATCATCACACCCTTCAGGGTCTACTCTTAAAATACCCTTTTACTTTCCGATCGTGTGCAAATACAGGGTTTTCTCTAATATGGGTAATTCCTTAAAATGTCTGGAGTGAGTTTATGATTTACAAAAATTGGACTACGCCATTGGGACGAATAAAGTCACCTTAATCTAATTTTGATGCAAGTACCCCATTATTAATCAACGGTAAAGCCATTAACTAAGCCGGACACGTTTAATAAATTAACGATTCGTTAGGCACTATTCTTTTTCCAGAAAGTAGGCTTTTTATCCACCTTATCTGATGACCACAGCTTCGCCTCCATGGAGTTTGGAATGGATCAATCCAGCTATTTGTCTGGATATGTACCGTATGTAGGACTTGTAGATGTTGGAGACCCATGCTATAGCATAACAACCTACCCCTCTGGGCGTGAGTTAATATATGTATGTATGTATGTATTCAAAGCTCCCTTTAGCTTAGATTAGATTAGAACACTTTATTGTACACACCAAAAAACAAATATATTAAAAGGCTTACATGTCTAAGTTTTGCCGTATACAATTGGCGGTCTTGTCGCTAAAAGCAATCTCCCCTACAACCTTAGGATGGATAGAACTGATAGATGAAAAGAGTAGGTAGGTAGGTATACATGAAATATATGGGAAGAAAATGTACTTACATAAACTAACTGACTTACTTCTAATATTCCTACATACAGCTTGCTACTTCTCGATGTACCCAGCTACACCCCTTCCCATCGAAAGTATTGAAATACCTGCCAAACGTTGTTTTACCATATTAAATTAACCTACGACCTTTTCTCAGAACTACCAAAAAATACACAGAAAAGTTCATAAAAATCGGTGAAGCCGTTTCGGAGGGATTTAATAACAAACACCGTGACACGAGATTTTAATATATTAAATTTACATAAACAGTCTATATATAGTAATTTTCCCATCCAGCGCAGACCTACTGTCGGACAGAGTACGGGCTTAATAACCACGCATGCCCATCGCGTATTGGCGATTTCAAGGGCTAACGAAATAGTTTATTTTTATTTATTTATTAAGGTATGCGGTATTGTACCTACGTATATTAGAAAAAAAGTCATAGGTACAATAAGGAATTTAAACCCACGACACCTTGAATGTAAGACTCCGCGCAAAGCATTCATCACGCCACGCAGTCTATAAGCGTACAGTCAACAAAGACTTCGTCCCACGGGTCGTTAATAAAGTAATTTATGATTACGAGGCCTTTTTTCGCCTGCCCTGGCTAGTTACCTGTCCTTTTTGGTTAGCTAAGGATATTCTAGGACTGTTTTTGTCGACGCCGTTGAGAAGGTAATGTCACGGGTAGAAAACTAAAGAAAAGAAACTTTCAAACAGCAGGTTATAAGAACTATAAAAAGTAAAACTTGATTTCTAGTCTTTCTCTTTAATGTTACACACACACACACACACACACACACACACACACACACACACACACACACACACACACACACACACATACACACACACACACACACACACACACACACACACACACACACACACACACACACACACTCACACACACACAAACACACACACACGCACTCGCACACGCACACGCACTCGCACTCGCACACGCACACGCACACGCACACGCACACGCACACGCACACGCACACGCACACGCACACACACACACCCACACACACACACCCACACACGAGGGGTTTTTGCCATAATCGCAACGCTTGGCGAAATAAAAAAGTCACGATCGTAAATAATAGTATAGTATTGTATTGTACTGTGCTGTGCCGTGCTGTGCTGTGCCGTGCTGTGCTGTGCTGTACTGTGCTGTACTGAAAATCAGTGCTATGGGTAACAAGCCTGCAGCAATTACTGAGCCCGAGGCCATTTTACCGCCGCATGGACATAGCTCGTGTCCCCTAATTGTTGTTCTGCCGTGTTTTTTATAAAAAATAGTACATTACGATACTAGTGCGAAAAGTAGGAAATTCGCAACGAGTGGCGATAAGTTAAAACACGACCGAAGGGAGTGTTTTATATCGACACGAGTTACGAATTACCTATTCGCACGTGTATCGTACAACGTTTTATAGTACATATGGCCCTTTGAAGTTTCGACATAGGCACGTAAAGTGCTCATTATCGCACTAGTGCGGTAATGTAGCACCATATGTACTATAAAATATTTTATTCTTTTCTTTCTGTTTTACGTCTTGTATATGTCTATGTGGCGTTAAATAAATGTATTTCTTCTTCTCCTTTTTCTTCTAATATAAACCTCAATTAAAAAAATATATATATGAAAAAACTCAATGAAAATATTAAGAATGACAATATAGCGAGGATATAGGGCAAGATCAAGATAGAGGATATCGCTCGTAGCCCCGGCTGCCTGAGTGATCTTAAACGATCATGAAGGTTAAGCAACACTGGGCGCGTTCAGTGCATGGATGGGTAGCCGTCTATGCCTAACGCTTGTGGCATTTTTCCGAGCGGTTCCGTGCTTCGCAAGGCACGTTAAGCTGTTGGTGCCGGCTGCCGTCGATAGATGGCAGTCGTTAAGCCAAGTCAGAGGCCTTAGGGCGGCTTGACAACTTCTGACAGTAGACGAGCCACTAGTCTACAAGCCTCCACCAATCCGGACTTGGCCCCCGTGGTGGAGTATGGCCTATACCTTCCTCAGGGAAGAGACCCGTGCCCCTCGGTGGGGACATAATGGGTTGATGATGATAGGGCAAGATAAAATGTACCCGAAACTGGCGTGCGTGCATGCAATGACTAACGAATGTTGAGGAAGTGAAAGTGATCTGTCAGGATCGTAGCAAGTGGCAGTCCCTGGTGTCTGGCTACCCCTCTGGGATACAGGCGTGAGTTTATATATGTATGTATAAAGCGAGAAAAAAAAACACCGCTCAGTATTTCTAAGTAGGTGTACGTTCTTGGTTTCTTTTTATTTTTTTCACTTTTGCGTAAGTGCGTGTGCTGTACTACACCTTCTGTACACATGCAAATTGAGACGAAGTACGAGAATCTCTGAGAAAACTAACATGAAATATGAAAAAATGGCATCTACCAAACAATTCTACAGTAAACGGATGTGGAGCAGCTAAGTCAACTTCATAGAAGCTCTAGGGTGAATGCAAAATGAAGCGGTGCGCGCTCACCTCGAGGCGAGCTGTTGGCCAGATCGGGCTACTGGTGAAATGCCCTCCAATTCCCTCAAATCAGCGCCGAGGGATCACTTCCTCAGCAGAACGCTGGGTCAGCTGCCTTTTGTGGCAACGTAGATACACCACGGGCTACATCTATGGTCCTGTTTTATTTTACCGTTTTGTCTCTTGTGTATTTAGTCTTCTGACTGTTGTTGTGCATATTATGTTACTTATCTGCTTATTTTGTTTCTGTGATGTATCTTGTTAGTATAATAAATGTCTTTCTTCTTCTTCTTCAATTTAGGGTTCTGTACACGAAGGCCAAGCTTCGCTAGTCGGAGAGGTACCATAAGAAGAAAATACCCACACATCCCATAAGCGTGCCTACGAGGTCTGTCTGTCCGTGTATGTGTGTGTATCACTTATTAAGTTTTGATAGCATGACGCCCGATATACAATACAATGCAACCGGTAGCATAATTACCACTTTTGCAGATCTCCATTTGCCTAATTTCATCTAGAACCGTTAAGAATTTCTGCCGTGATGAAGAAGGTAACATCCGTCCAAAGTGTCGAACTTGGTAAGGCAGTTTCTATAAAACAAACAATAAAAACCGGCCGTGCAAGTCGGACACTCGCGAAGGGATTTCACTGATGCCTGCACTTGCCCATTAGCTCAGTTGGGAGAGCGCTGGCACGGTTAGCCAGAGGTCGCGGGTTCAAGTCCCGGCGTGGGTGGGATTTTTAGCCTTTAAATAGGTTTTTAAAATTGTCCTCAGCACGGGTTAGGGCAACAAAAAGAATATAATTATGTAGGTACAGCGATATCATTCCGATGTAAAAACCTAACTGCAAGGTAAGTTACTCGGGCTGCAAGTGATGCAATTCGCTTCGGCCAGATGTCGCTGCCTGTACGTAATACAGAGAAGTTTGTAAAGAGGCTCGAAATTTCACTGATGCCTGCACTTGCCCATTAGCTCAGTTGGGAGAGCGCTGGCACGGTTAGCCAGAGGTCGCAGGTTCAAGTTCTGGCATGGGTGGAATTTTTAGCCTTTAAATAGGTTTTTAAAAAGTACGTATTATTACGGAACTTTCGGTGCTTAGATCCGACTGAAACTTGGCCGGTTTTAAATGTCCGAAAAAGAACAGGTTCCGTAAATATATATTATTTCGCTCAAAAATCTACCGTTTTCTACTCGGCCATCGGAATTCTGTGTTCGCATACTCAGGTACTTTGGAGGTACTTTGGCTCCAACCGGGCGTTCTTTTCAACTCGGGAATGGCCGGCCGAGTCCGAGGTTCCGGGATTATATTGAAGGATGCCTGAGGAAGTATTGACGCGAGGGAAATCGTGCTAGCCCATTGCGTAGTTTACAAAACGTGACAATCCGAGCGTTCCTACGAGAGGCTCTGCACTGCACGAGACCCGATCATACTAAGTAAATTATACTAGACCGGGTGCCTTTGCCACCGTATTTTGCAGGATTAGATAGATGATAGAAAGATGAATTATTTATTTACATTAACACACACACACACACACACACACACACACACACACACACACACACACACACACACACACACACACACACACACACACACACACACACATTGCGTGTGGCAAGTGCAAAAGGGCTCTCACTCAGCATAAGCTGGAGATATGGTACCCCAGTGCTGGTCTTCCGTCAGTACCAGTAACGCGGCGTGCAGGCCTCGGAGAGATGTACGAATCGTACGGATTGTTCTTTTCGTTGTGAAAAACATTCCAAACTGTGAATCCAAATTCGAAGTGGTAGGAAGTATCGTAACGTTGAAAAATGTTTTCTACATGTTAAATGCTTAAGAGTCTGAGGTCCGATGTGTAAATATTTGAAAAAATAATTGAGTTGGCCGGCGCCGACTATAAGACGCTCAAAATATAGTTTTTTTTTTTATTTTTATTACTTTTCGTCCTGATATTGATTCTTTATGATTACTTGAAGTAATTTTGGGTAGCAAAAAAATAATTTTTGATCACACCTGCTCTGAAAATACATACTAATTATACCAATTAGAGGGAAGAAACGCCTTTATCCCGCCCTTCAAATCCTTTCATCCCAAGGTATGGAAGTTTGTATGAAAATCCTTCCGACCCAAGGGTGGGAAGTATGTATGAAATTCCATTACATACCCGGTTTTTTTTTTTAATTTGTCAGCAGTCATACTGCAAAGAGACTTTAACTGTCTACTAATTAAATTTCAAGTAAATTGTTACTGGCCACATACAGTTTTTTTTTACCAGTTACCAACCTCCTTGGTGCATACAGAAAATTAAAAACGAAATTATTTTTGTATATAAAACGCGCGGAATCACGGAAGAAGTGGCTGCATGACCTTATGATCTTAGCCTACTCCAGAAACGGGCGAATAAAAAAAGAACTAAATATAAACATTTCTATGCATTTATGTCTATAATTTTCCTCGTAGGTGTAATAAAAAGCACTATACATACCTCAGGATAAAGTACAGTTCCATACCTCAAATGGTTTGCGCCCCTCGCAAGCTCGTGGCGCAAATGCCATAATCTCGGTATGGAACTGTCACTTTCTTCCCTCTGAAGTAATGTACTATTTTTATGCCTATTTTATATTATTATTATATTATATATTATATTAATATTAGAACCATAAGTTCCTAAAAATCATGCTTTAAATGTCCCCTTAAAATACGGTGAACGAATTCAAAGTTGTAGTAGTTGTGCACCCTATAGTGGTTGTGCACAGTGATTTTGAAATGACAAGGCCGCTTCACATTCAACGGCTTATATTTTCCAAACAAATTACAGACCACATTCTTCCATTGCTAGACAAAGTTCTTCCGTAGGTACGATAGGTCATGTTTCAGAAAAAAATCTATTTCAGAGATAAGCTCACTCTTATACATGTAAAAACTGAACCGTGTTACGCAGAATCATTCCAACCCACAATACGTAGCTTGAGAGATAAACGTTTTTTATTTATTAGATAGTTCTCATCCATGTTTTTGTTCAGACGCTTTATATAAAACACGTCTGAACAGTAATAATATGAAAAAAAAAACAATTTTATGCATAAAAA
Organism: Yponomeuta cagnagella; assembly: GCA_947310995.1. Classification (NCBI taxonomy): domain Eukaryota; kingdom Metazoa; phylum Arthropoda; class Insecta; order Lepidoptera; family Yponomeutidae; genus Yponomeuta; species Yponomeuta cagnagella. Next base: position 2,788,373 of record OX371279.1, read on the forward strand.
GAAATTTCTCGCATTGTAATCTCGCACGTAACTTACGTATAGTGGGTTGGAATATATGTGCATGAAACGGTTCACTTATGTACCTTGTTATAATTTCGTGTGCAATAAAGTAAAATAATTACAAAATTTGTGTAACGATTATACCTACATAATTTTGCGTAACAAAAATATAATTGACTCGCGTAGCTTAATATTTCTTAGCTCAAGGTTTCAGCTGTCCCAAAAATAAACACAGCCGAGATATAACCAACTAGTAACGAATAGCGGAAACATCTCGGTTCTGAAAAAAAATTTCCCTTACTGTGTTTATTTTCGGGAAAGCCTATTTCCGCTGTGTGAAAACTTTTGCTGTTATAAGTAAGCCTGCTTAGTTGAAATATATTCAACGAAACCGATCGACCAAAAATGCTTCCCATGAATAGCCACCCTTGCCAGCTTACAGGCCCGTTTCCGATATTCTATCTACCGTATGTGAGGCTAGAAGCGAGCCCAATGCGTCCCGCCGCGTCGCAACATTCAATCGGATCATCCCACCAGTTTCTTATTTGAAATCTGTGTTCTCTGCATAGCCTCCATGCAGGCTCCGTAAAATTCCACAAAACCTAACAGCCTCTCCGACAGAGAAGTCGCTCCTTTATGGCTTACGGAATAGAGGCTTCCGAAAGTGTACACTATAGTTGGCTCGCAAAATCCGCTTAGGAGGTGCGAGCCATTTCAATTTTGGAATAGTGAAGTTTCAGGTCGAATCTGGGAGTTTTTTAAAGCTGTACCCAAAATGGGTTAAGGTCAAAGAAGTGTTTGGGCTAAGCCACGGTTATTCGGCGGAGTTTTGTAGCTCCAACGTTGGTATTAGATGTAGGCAGTAGTAGTTTGTTTGAGGAGTTTTTCCGCTAACTTTTTCTTCACTATATCTTGACCCTGAGGCAGCGGCTAGCATATTACATAGAAACAAATTTTTGATTTCTCATTTCTGATAGACTACGATACTATTAAGTAAATCGCGTTTTTTATCGCATGAGACGATTGCATTTTGATATAGAGATAGTTTTAGGGATGTTGGCTGGACGGTAAGATGACGTGGGCAATAAGAAAATGACGGCTGAGAAAAGGCGGATGACGGTCAGTGCACAGACCAGCAGCTCGATGGTCAGGTGGTATGGTGGAATCGGTGGAAAGTTTCTGAATGCAGATGGCAAGGGACCGTGAGAGATGGCATTTGGGAGAAAATTACTTTGAAACAGACCTCCACTGGTCTAGGCTCCCGGACGACTAACACAATACAAGCAGCTTATTCACATCCCCCTGCAGAGCATGTCTTCTCACAAAGCAAATCTGTGGGAGAAAGCGTGCTCCCATTCGAAGTATACTGGCTGACCTGGCAAACGTTGTTTTGCCATATTAATTAGCCTACGACCTATTCTCAGACCTACCGAATATACACAAAAAAAATCATAAAAGCCGGTGAAGCCGTTTCGGAGTTCGTTAACAATATGTGACATGAGATTTTTATATATTAGAAATAGATTATATAATAGGGGTGAAAGTATGAAATTGCCGTTTTATTGCAATAGGTGCTTTGAATTGACATAGAATCTTCATGGTTTGAGGTTTTCGAATGAAACTTTTTTCAAATGGTTTCTATGACGTTCTTTTTTTAAAAAATGTGAAACATTTGAATATCGACTTTCAATTGTTTTTGTTATTCAATTTAGACAAGAAAGATGGATACTGCGAAAATTCGAGTGATTTTTGAATACGAGTTTCGACGCGGAACTAACGCGGCAGAAACAGCCCGCAATATCAATGCTGCGTTTGGAGAGGGGTCTACTAATGAACGCACCGTGCGATTTTAGTTTAAACGCTTTCGTGATGGAAATTTCGACTTAAAGAACGATCCACGAGGAAGACCGCCCACACAGGTGAATAACGATTAATTAAGAGAGATAGTGGAAGCCGACCCTAGTCAAACTACCCAGGAATTAGCGGCATGGTTTAACGTTACCTTACCCACAATATTGACTCACTTGCGTCAAATCAATAAAATAAAAAAATACGAAAAGTGGGTGTCTCATAATCACTCGAATTTTCGCAGTATCCATCTTTCTTGTCTAAATTTAATAACAAAAACAATTGAAAGTCGATATTCAAATGTTTCACATTTTTAAAAAAAAGAACATCATAGAAACCATTTGAAAAAAGTTTCATTCGAAAACCTCAAACCATGAAGATTCTATGTCAATTCAAAGAACATATTGCAATAAAACGGCAATTTCATACTTTATTAGGTTTTCTCTGCAGAAGCATGGTAATTTATCCTACTGAGGCCCTCTGTCAGACAGAGAGAATGGGCTTAATCGCCACGCGTGTCCACCGCGGATTGGCGATATCAAGCGCAGACATTCAGGTTTCCTCACGATGTTTTCCTTCACAGTTTTACAAGAGACACTCGCACAACTAATACAAAACGACCAATAATTTTGCTCGCCATTTTCCTCGACACAAGTTGGGGTGGTATTTCAATACTAATCTCGACAGAAACGCGGCAGCGCCTAATCCCGATGTAACATGATAATGAATCGCCCTACTGGGTATTATCCGTAATACACCATAATGGCTAGTTATAGTAGACTTACATACATAAACGCACGCTTGTGTCCCGGAGGGGTAGGCAGAGATCGGGGGGCGAGAATTGAAAAATGAATGTTGCTTTAGATTGGTTATTATGGAAGAAAGATTAACTAAGAAATATGTTGAGCGAATTTGGGTGGAAGGGCCGGTACGGTACTTAAATCCCAGGGGGATATGTCAACAATACTATTAAAACAGCATGTCAAAAGTTCTTTTTAGGACTCAAGGCTGAAAACCTAAGATCACGGACCGGGGCTGGATTGCATTTATGTCAAAAACGTTAAGACTGTTCTTACGTGGATCATGCTGTCTCGCTCGCACAATTGAACATTTTTAAATTATGGTAATAAAATAAGTAAACTTTTGACAAATTTAATGTGGTCTAAGGGCTTGATGCATAATTAAATTACGGATATTTTAAATAAATTTTTGTTTTCCTTTACGTAGTGTTTAATAAACAAAAGTTGTTCCCAAAATTATTAATTTTGAAATCAAATTTTCGCCGTCAAAAACTTAGTACAGCGTAAGAAAAATATGCCTTGAATATCCGCAATTTTATTATCCATCAAACCCTCAGACCACACTTATCAAAAATATACTGATTTTATTAAAATAGCTAAAAATGTGAATTGTGCGAGCGAGACCTGGGTTTTTGCCTCAGGTTCACGGCCATGGGTCCTGAAAATCTCTATTGACATTACTGAGAGATTATTTTGGCACTTTTTGGAATAGCAATCTGTAAAGAAATATGATTTCTCACATTGGTGGCGCCAGTCTTGCTACATGGAGCCCTTTAAAACCTTGCGTCTTCAAGGCAGTTTGAATACCAACTGCCAAAACTACTCGTAAGTTGCGAATAATCCGACCATTCACCATACACATTGAATCAAAGTGGCGCCCATTCATTCGATTTGAGCCCTTCCCATTCAAACAAACTGTCCCTCGGCGCGAATAAACCGAGATTGGAAAAAAAAACGCGGCTACAAAGGCCTCTATTTTCAAAACTGCTCCCTGATTCTTGATTCGTTGATTGAAAATCTTGTCAACGCAGACTGGCCACTCGTCAACTTCTTTTTTTTCTGAACTTATTTGTTGCCATCTACAGAAAAACAAAAATACCGTGGACGAAGTAATTATGACAGAGCCATCTAGTAGTTTCTGTTAGAACTAATATAAGCTACATTCGGTGCAATTCGATTTATACTGAACGCAGTCACAGTGAAGTCGGCTGGTGACTGTAGGTACTACCGTTGGTCGCTTGAAGCTGAAGACAGTATTTTCTTGCGGGCTCTTCTAACCATGGACGTGCAAGTGGTTTACATGAATATGTTTGTCTGATTAGTAATTGGGACCTTTTTACTAAATTCGTTAGCGCTTTTAGCATAACCCCAAAAAGTTTATTTCACGATTTTTTTCGTGCTGAAAGTCCATTCGGTGGTCCTCCGGTAGTACCACAACGGCCGTTAAAAAAAAATACTAGAATTTTTTAAAGTAGTTTTATTTTTTTAAGGTTAAGCAAAAAAAAAACAATTATCGATGACAAAAAAAAAGCAAAAAGAAGAGAACTTGTCATGCGTATCCTAAGAGATCCTCGAGCTCTAGGAGATATACGTCGAAAGTACCGTAAAATAGCAATATAAATGAGACACGCTTTCTATCGTGAAGTAAAACAAGTGATATTTCACAATATTATTTGATTTAAGTGCATACTTTAAGTGTATAATTTTAGCTAAAAAAAATGACTTGCTCATGGTATTTTAATTGAAAGTCAGAATGCCTCCCTAAAATATTGGTTACACAAAATGTCGTCCTACATTGTATGTAAGAGTTATCTCCAGCTGCTGAGTACCACGTCAAATACGGGTATAATAAAAGAAATTAATTATAATCTCAGCGATTCAAAAACAACCCAAAAAAAACTTGGTCATCCGGACTGTCGAAATCACTGCTTAAAAAAAACACTAACATGTACCTAAATTCCGTTTGCAGCTTAGAGAATCGTTCACTCAATTGCTTTTTTCACAATTTGAGCGATTCTAAGCTCTTAGGATACGAGACGGGCGATCTCAATGAGTTAATCTATTTGGCACGAGGAAAACGCCATGAGGGCGGTAAATGGCTCGATATTGGTGACCTTTTGCTGCCGTAGCTATCATGCGACGGCAGCAGATTGAACATTACTTGACCGAAAATCCGCGATTAGTTCACAATGTATAAGTGAGAGCAACATTTTTATTTCATATTTGTTAATTTAAATTCTAAGGAATTTCAAGTCTAACCCACACGTCCCTCCCCAATGAGGCCCAAAATACATAGTCAAAGTCTTTGGTTGAATTTATTATTATTATTATTTATTTATTTCAGACCATATTTACATATACATTATAATTTACAATTTACAAAAACATACCGGTCTTTTAAAATCCATGGAGGAGGCCTTTTTCCAGCTGTGGACTTCTTGCAGCTGAGTAATGATGATGATTAAATTTACAATAAATTATGTTCTGGTTGTTATAATACAGAGTGGCCTACAAGATAGTACCTATTATGGTAGGGTAAATAAACTTAACATAAGCATTTAAGGCTTTGTTTTGCGTTGATGTCGGTCAAGGTTTTTTTTTTAATAAGGCAGGTGACGCTTGACCCCAGTCACGCCTGATGCTAAACGAAGACGGGGTCTAAGATGTTACATGTTTACCTGAATATAAATATTGAATCACAGTGGCGCTGGTTAATAGATAATGCTTCAAGTCAATGAATTACATAATCTTCACATTTTAATGCTATTTCTTAAAATATAAATCTGAGAAAACACTTCTAGAACAAAGGTCGGGGCAGTATCTCTGTATATTTTGTAAAGTCTAAGCTTTATTCAGGCATTCTGACCAGGACGGGCCTGCCGCCTACACGTGCCGAGTATACGGACGGGGAGTCCTTTCCCGAATGGGACTTTTTACATACACTTACACCTGTATCTCAGAGGGGTAGGCAGAGACCAGGGACTGCCACTTGCTACGATCCTGACAGATCACTTTCGCTTCCTCAACATTCATTAGTCATTGCATGTACGCACGTCGGTTTCGGACTTTTTAGTCGGAGTAAATGCTCATAAAATGCCGCATAAATCATCTGCAATAGGCCAATGATTCAGACATTAGTAAATACACAAAATAAAACATTGTAATCTATCTAACTCGGTGGTAGCCTAATGGGTAGAACATTGGACTCGAAAGCGGGAGACCCAGGTTCGATTCCCAGTGCGGGCATGTACCTATGACTGTTTTCTAAGTTATGTACTTTGTGAAGTTATTGTAGCAATACCACTCGCTAACGTTGAAGAAAGACTGAAAACTCGTGAGGAAACCCGAGTGTCTGAGCTATTCACATACCTCAGCGCTCGAAATCGCCAATCCGCGGTGGGCACGCGTGGTGATTAAGCCCATACTCTCTCCCTGAGAGAAGGCCTGTGCCCTACAGTGGGACGTACATAGACTGCTTATGCTAACTCCGTTCGTTCGACGTTTCAATCGTCCATCGGACCGTTCACTCATTGAGGGAAATAAAACTTCTTCACAGTAAACTCTTAGACAAACTCCACCCGAAAGTTATTCCGAGACGCTTTTGTTACAATTGATAGTAGATAAAGACGGCTTAGACAATTTGTACAAATGTAAGCTACGAATTTACGTATTTACAAATTACGATTGTTAAAAAAGTGCAATTTGGCAAACGGTTGCCCAAAAGCACCTTTGACGAAAACGTTTTGACGATTGGGAAACCATATATTGAACCAAACAAGCCATTGACAAAAAACGTATTTTGACAAATCGCACCCTTGACCATACGCGGCAAACCCTTCCAGGCTCTTTTGCTGACAAAATACCTATAACTGGGTTTTCCTAATTTAAGCCCAAAACCCTTTCGAAGGGCCCCGAAGTATTCCAAAACTCAGATAAAACTCTAACAATTAGGCCTAGACTCAAGTCCTGTAAGCCAAACAAGTTTTTCCTTCGTAATTCCCCAATTCCTTGTTGGAGCAGTTCTGGCGTAGAGCTTTGAATTTGTATAGATATGGCAACATTGAACGGGTGCTGTTCGGGTGTCCGGCCGCATTAATGTTTTGCCTACTTCTGTAATAAAAGTAAGCAATGTTTTTGGATTTAAATTTATTGATGGCAATCATAGAATCTTTGGCAACTGATGTATGTTTAAGATGTGCCGCGCTTCGCTTTGAAGGCTGGGACAGTAAAGGAAAAAAAAAAGATGAGGTTAAGGTAAAACAATAAATAATAATTTAAAACTCAGAACTTAAGAGAACAGGTCGTGGGTTAGGTAATAGCCCTACATTGGTATTGGTCTCTTTTTAAGGTCACCACGGTCAGGTATTCCCCTAAGCCGTTTGTTGTATGGAAGTCCCCCTTAAATATTTATCTTATTTTAGTTTCATTATTTATTTTTGAAGCTAATATAGAACTAAATATCCTGTGAACATTTCAAAAGCCCACCTGTTGCCATTATTAATATCGAGCAAAAACGGCAAAAAAATAACATTTGGTATTTGTTGTTATAGAGGCAACAGAAATACATCATCTGTGAAAATTTCAACTGTACTTTGACATATCTTCTCTGGTTATATTCCTAGCTCTACCCATTTCAGTTCACTCTGATGCCTCAGCTCCGAGTCCGTATCCCTCCGGTTTAAGTCCGAGGATTTAACTTAAACTATCCACTTCGTAGGTGACTGGTGTCGGTCGTGTTAACTGAATACTCTTGCCAAGTTGACTGCGCGTTTGTCACGGCGGGGTCGCAACTAAGTCCTTTACCTCAAAACTTAAAGTACAGTTGAGAATGTTTCATTCTACACCAGCGGAATTAAGTAATTTATTGACAATACATAAGTACAATGTAACTTTCATACGTTGGTACAGATTTCTTACAATATTACAATAATGTCCTAAACTAGTAACCTAACCTGCAACTTCACTTATAGTGTTATTGCATCTGCATACCATGAGAGAGGTCCCGGGTTCGAATCCCGGCTGAGGACAAAAAAAATACCCCAGGTCTTGGATGTTTACATGTTTGTGATGTCGTTGTTTCTGGTTCCCACGAGACATGGTATCCTAGTGTGGGGCCAGAAGCAATGTATGTGCCTGTATGTAAAGGTTCATGTTTATTTTTATTAATTCCAATACTTTTAAGATTTAATTAATGTTAAGGTTAGAATTACGCATTGCATGCGCGCGCGCGCGTGTGTGTGTGTGTGTGTGTGTGTGTGTGTGTGTGTGTGTGTGTGTGTGTATGTATGTTTGTGATGCAAAGCACTGGTGTGCGTATAAACCTAAACATTGTTTTAGTTCTAAGTCATTATAGTTACTGTAGGTCACAGCACAAAATAAATTACAACAATACAACTAAATTAAATTACCACCATATAAATTACAATCATTACTTCATTAATTAAAAAATATAAAAAACATAAGAATAAAGGAAACAAAAAAAAAAAACACACACACACACACACACAAGTACAGTCAATTAAATAAACCGCCCCGAGACATGTCCGACCCAAAGGTACCCATAACACTGGCAGCGTTACCGCGCTGCACAGCGAGGGATATCCTTTGCATCAAAAATGCCCCTGAGCGGTAGTCAAAGCCACGGTTCCTGAGACGATGCCCTATCTCCTTAACAAAAACTTTCCCCTGGGTACCCCAAACTCCAGTGGTTTCTACGGCGAGTGGCACAAACAGATAGCTGCTCATCAGCTGGCTATATTTTGCACACTTGAGTCTAGATGTTTTTGTGGGCGACCTTTTTACGTCTTAAAGATTTGTTATCTAATTTACATATTTAGGGGCTTTGGTAGCAAAACGAGTATATCAGCCTAGCGAAGAGCTTAAACACTTCGACAGATCGTCGTTTTAGGTTTAGTGATTGCGTTGCGGATGTGGTAAAATGATCACTCGTTCTTGATTTGAATGAATAAATTAATAAGTTAGTGAATGAGGGTGACTTTCAGGTAGTTGACCATTCAAGATACAAATAATTTAAACCTTTCCTATGATGATGAACGAAAAAATACACATGCTCCTCATCGTGGGTTGTCTGGAAGAAATTTCTATTAGCAATAAGGTGGCGGCCTCATTGTAAATATTTCCTGTTTTTTGTTCCTGGTGTACTATAAATAATCTTCCTATTTTTATTCGCGCGTGCATTGACTTCAATGGGTCATATTTCATAGTTGTAGAGAAATTTACAATAAAAAGAAATTGCCCAGTTTTTACGATGGCTTCAAATTGATATATGGCCACAATAAACTTATGAATGATTATTACCACATAAATTCTTTGAGAGTGTGAAAAAATAGGGTTGTACCTTGCGAATTGCGAGAAGCATTTGTAGTGCAGGTAATCAATCAGATACAAATCGTGGGCAGCATTAAATGACTAAACTGATTTCAAATGTGTTACTTTTTTTTCTTTTTAAACATAAATAGGCCATATCTTAGACCGTGACTTTTATTGGACACCTTGAACTCAGTTTAGTCTTGTCACCCGTCTATGGTTGATTGTGTGATGACGAATATCTTAAAATCGAAACATTGTTATACAAGGCTACTTCTGACGCGGCTAGAGTTGGTTTTTCACAACAATTTTTGAGCTGCCTCTTCTGAAATATTAAATTGAGAAAATGCGCATAGAAAACAAATTGGCTGTAAGACACATGTGTTTCAGAAATAAATAACCTTGCGTGTATTTTTTTATGTAGTCTATATACAACCCACCACAGGGCACAGGCCTTCTTTCAAAGAGAGAGTACGGGTTTAATTACCACGCGTGCCCACCGCCGATTAGCAATTTCAAACGCTGAAGTATCTCAACACCACAGGCAATCAGGTTTCCTCACAATGTTTTCCTAAAGGATAATCAAAATAACGTAGTGGGACGTCCTCAGACTCGGTGGAGCGATGATCTTCGCAGGGCGGCTGGCAAGAGCTGGATAAGAATAGCCGAGGACCGTGCTCAGTGGCGTGCAATAGGAGAGGCATATGTCCAGCAGTGGACAAGCATAGGCTGATGATGATGATGTTGAATCAAAATAAACTGTTTATTTATTTTATTTTTTACAGTGATAAGGAAAACAAACTGCAGTGCGATGATAACTTAACATAATTACATAATTATTTAAAGTAATACGTAATACCAGCAGCACCGTTAATCAGAGACTGAATCAAAATATTTTAACTGCTTTAGAACACTTTTTATTTTACCTACTCCAGGAACTTGAAGTTGGTAGAGAATTAATAAATAACTTCCACACAACAGAATTACTTGTCCTGGTCCCAAACTGGGATACGCTGGGATGCGTTAAACAGGCAAGGACATCACAAACATGGAAATACACCCACACTGAGGTCATTTGTACAAATGCACAGCGGCCCCCAGTGGGAACCGAACCCACGACCTCTGGCATGGTAATCATACGTGAAACCGCTAGACCAGCGAGGCAGTAAATACGTCAATTCGTAGCTTACATTTGAACAAATGGCCTAAACCATTTTTATTTACTATCACTTGTAAATAAAAACGACTTGAAATAACTTTCGGGCGGAGTATAGTTTTTCTTTCCTTTAGTAGGTACTCCAGGAACTTACACTGAATTCTAGATCTTATTTCAGTATTAAGTACTGTATTTTCCGCAATTCCCCCCGTAACTTAAGTAAGTCAACAATTCTCTAGGCCTTGCTTTCATCAAAATGTTTGGCACATACCTAGCAGCCTTCCAATTTACCAACTTCTGTCTATCGGGCCTTCAACTGTGCGGCGAAAACCTCACGTAACTACCATAAACAATGCTTTGAAAACCACTCATACAGTATTGCGTTAAGGTCCCTTTTAGTTTGAATGAAAAGGTGTTTTCAGTGCGTTTTTAGGTTTGAATGGTAGGCTCTGTCAGGTTGTCGCTAATGATGTGGTTTTGGACCTAGACCAGTTCTAAATTAGTGGGCGGCCCGGTGAGAATATATTTCTAAATTCGAGAAAAACTCACTCAGGTAAGATTCAGAGTTTATTTTTGCCTTCCTTAGTAATACAATCATGTAGCCTAGGGTACTAGCCTGTATACGTCCCACTGCAGAGCACAGGCCTTCTCTCAGAGAGAAAGTTACGGATCTAATTACCACGAGTGCCCACCGTGGATGGGCATTTTCAAACGCTGACGTATGTGAACACCTCAGACACTTAGATTCACAAAAGGAGAATTAATTATTACTTTGAACTAATTATATATTCATCATCATCATCATCATCATTACCATCATCATCATCAGCCATTTGACGCCCACTGCATATATTATTTATCATCATAATTAACGGTATCACAGGTTTGTATTTTTTTTTCTGGTTGTTCTAGAAAGTCTCTATCCGTGAAAACAGAATTTCATTGAAATATTGCCAACAATTTGAAACGTTGCAGAAATGTCAAGTTTAATTTATTGAATACTAGTTACGCTCCAAGCCCGCTTTGTATCGAAATTCCCGGGTTTTCTCACAAAGCTAGATCGAAGGAGAAGAAGAAGAAAGACATTTATTATACCAACAAGATACATCACAGAAACAAAATAAGCAGATAAGTAACATAATATGCACAACAACGGAAAGAAAACTAAATACACAACAGACAAAACGAATAAATAAAACATGACCATAGATGTGCCGTGATCGTGCCGCTAGATGAGTCTGCGTTTTCCGGCGGTGTAGTGGTGTGGTTTTCATGAACTGTATCTTGTTGATTAAACGTAGCTGCAAACTTGTGCTACCGAAGAAGGTATTCTCGCACCTACCTCGATAATTGGACACAACTAAATGGAATGCAATTTTTGTAGCCAAACAATAAAGTCTAAACAATCGGTTTTTGTAATAACGCAAATTTATTAAAATTAGAACAATAACTAAATTCCTATTTTAAAAAACCTATTTAGAGGCTAAACATTCCACCCATGCCGGGACTTGAACCCGCGACCTCTGGCTAACCGTGCCAGCGCTCTCCCAACTGAGCTAAGGGGCAAGTGCAGGCATCGGCGAAATTTCGAACCTCTTTACAAACTTCTTTGTATTACGTAATTCTGTATTAATAAATTCCTATTTACAAGAAAAAACTTGCGTGCGCGCATGCATCGACGAGTGAATGTTGATGAAGCGAAAGAGATCTGTCAAGATCGTGGCAAGTGGCAGACCCAGGTCGCCTACCGCTGCTACCTGTGCTATGGTAACCCGGTAAGGACATTATAAACATGGAAATACACCCAAACTGAGGCTATTCGTACAAATGTACTGTGGCCCCGGTGGCTCCCAGGTGTACGCAAATCCTTCGGTGCCCCATGGCGTCGTCGATGAAACTCGTGCAATAACTCTTTATAGAGCAAACTCGATTAACGATTAAGTTTAAATCAGAACAATAACTAAATTTCTATTTGTAAGTAAAAAACTTGCCACTGATAGTTGGCCCGCAGCTGAGAGCCCAGGAGACTGGTAATCAGAGACTGGTTAATGTCTAGCTTATGGGATTCTATTCTTTTATTCTCTTGCTGAGATAGAGACCAACGTACCCGGTAGCGTCGATGGACCGCAATCAACTGCCCTTTACAGAGCAAACACACCTCAAGGAGCCACGGGCCTATTGATAAACGATTAAAATGTTTCCGTGCCGATGACCTTGAACATTCGGAAACTAAATAATTCAGCGGTGCCATCTAGCGAAATACATTCGAACTGCTGCACGCCTAAGTGACGTTAGGTAGTAATCTCCATAGAAAGGCGCGAGCCCAGCCGCACACATACAGCCACGATTAAGCTTAAATTAGAAATTTAAATAGATAGGAAACATGCCTCAATTATCAGAGGTGATCTGAGACTGGTTAAAAACTGGCTTGTAGAATTTTAGCCATTTAAAGAGGAACCCCTTTTAAATGCGTCCACTTATTATCTGATGAGGAACACGCCAACCTTCCGGTACCCCTTGGTGATACATTGACAGCTCTTTGTACAGCAAACTTGCCGCTGGGCTTATTTAGAATATATAGTACGAATTAAAATGTCGCTGATGTCTGGCTTACGTATAAAGAGGTACAACGTGCTTTTGAAATAATGTTAACCCTGATAACCGTTTCTGCAATGTCGATTTAAACTTTTGTTTAATAAAAGTTTAATTTATAACTAGTCCAGTTAAAAGCCTTCACAGAGTAACACTAGCGTCACCAAGAGGAAAAAAAAACTTTTTTACAGATCGTATTTGCAAATTTTGTCACTACTTTTAGGACCCTAAGGCCTGGTGAATCACAAGGCAAAAAACCTACTAGATAGCATTACCGTCAGATAAGCCTTTTTTGGAATAAATGCTATCTAGTCCCAAGTCTGTGACCCTAGGTTCTCCGTCGTAGGTCCTAAAACACGATTAATATGATCGAGAGTTTGTGCTGACACTTTTTGCAAAAACGATCACTTCGGCCAAATAGGGGAAGTATTAGCAAATTTTTAGCAAAGATAAAAGTACCCGAAACTGACGTGCGTGCACGCAACGACTAATGTACAAAGCGTAAGAGATCTGCCAAGTTTTTGGCAAGTCGCAGACCCTGGTCTCTACCCCTCCGGGATACAGTACATGTTATGTTTCTGTATATCTTCTTGTGTCGTGAGTTGAAGGATCATACAGGTTACGTCTACCAAGGTTTAACGTTGCACAGAGTAGAGTTGCTTAGCCACAGCGATATTTTACCCGTGTACAGAGCTTTATCATAAGCTAAGCGTTAAAATTATACAAGGTTATTTCGAAAATGCGTAATTTCTGAGCTTGCGACTGGTGATGACTTTTGTTCTGTGAGTTTCTTCTCGGATCATTATTTTTTGAAATACAAGGGTTTACATTTTTTTTTATCTAAACCCTTTAAAAAATCGCGTTCTGCCAATGACGCAGCCTTCATAGAATAATTTCCATTAAAAGTGAAAAAAAATTAAAATTAAATAGTATGAAAATATTTATTTCCAAAACAAAATTTTACAAACAAGGTAGAGACCCCATTTTAAGTATATAACACCTAATTATACGCAAAATTTAGGGTTAATGGCACCAAATTACTGGATAAGTAAGTAAATAGATAATAGTTATCCAGGCATAAACAAATAAATTCTCCAATTGACAGGGTTGTCACACATATAATTTGTCTTTGGATAGCTGGTACGCAAATCACTGGATAGAGTTTACCCATGGATAAACACATGGTTAGTGCTGAAAGATAGCGTTAGCGCAAGTAAATTTAGTTTATTTATTTCAAAATATATGACGTTGTTAAGACCTTATTCTAGTGTAAACACAGACTATGTACTAACACTCTAATAAGATCACTAACAGCACACTGTCACTGCTCGGAACTTGAAGATAGTAAAAATGGTTTATGTAGACATAGACACAATTGGGAATTTCACTAAGTAAATACTTCAGTAACGTTCTGTCACGCTTTTTTCTGAGAAATTCGAAGAGACCGCACCACAGTTAACTATTAGTTTTCTCTATTCAGAAAAGTCTTTTCGTCTAATATACCTCAATCGCTCAAGACAAAATTATACAACCAGTGTGTGTTACCAGTGATGACTTATGGCACTGAAACGTAGTCTCTCACTATGGACCTCATAAGAAGGCTCAACGTCACGCAACGAGCTATGGAAAGGGCTATGCTCGGAATTTCTCTGCGAGATCGAATCAGAAATGATGAGATCCGTAGACGAACGAAAGTCGTCGACATAGCCCAGCGGATTAGTAAGTTGAAGTGGCAGTGGGCGGGGCACATAGCACGCAGAACTGATGGCCGATGGGGCCGAAAAGTTCTCGAATGGAGACTACATATCGGCAAGCGCAGCATAGGACGACCAGCCACAAGATGGACAGATGACCTCATCCAAGTGGCAGGAAGGCGCTGGATGCAGGCCGCTTCCAACCGGTCTTTTTGGAAATCCATGGAGGAGGCCTATGTTCAGCGTTAAGTTAGGACATTAAATTAGAATTACATACATTTTCGATGCATACTTCTAATACCTGCTAATAAAAATCCTGTATTACAGACAAACAAGATTTAAGAATAGCTGAAAACAATCTTTCGGAACGTACACTGGATTTTTATAATTTCGAGCAAAATTATATTTTTCTCGACTTTTATTTCACCTAAGTCGCCATTTGAATCGACTTTTGTATGAAGAATTTTAGTAAAATGCTGTGTAAGCCACATTAAAGAAAGTGGTGCACGTTGGCCTTATATAAGCAGCCTATATACGTCCCACTGTAGGGCACAGGCCTTCTCTCAGAGAGAGAGTATGGGCTTAATCACCACGCGTGCCCACCGCGGATTGGCGATTTCAAGCGCTGAGGTATCTAAATAGCTCAGACACTCTGGTTTCCTCACGATGTTTTCCTTCACCGTTAGCGAGTGGTATTGCTACTATAACTTCACAAATGTACCTACATAACTTAGAAAACAAAGTCATAGGTACATGCCCGCACTGGGAATCGCACCTGGGTCTCCCGCTTCCGAGTCCAATGTTCTACCCACTAGGCTACCACCCTGTAATGCCTTAATGACCTTGCATTTGCACAATAGTTACGCGGGGACCCGCACAACTTTTTTCCGCAGTCGGTTGTAGTTTTAAACTTTTGCCTGTCGTGTTAGCAAAAGGGTTCTGTACAAATGTCCAAAGTTTAAGCGGCCTCTAGTGGACAACAGGCAAAAGTTAAATTGTGTAGGATTTTCGGCCAACGTTAGTTTTACGATTGCCAGTCTCGTTTTAATTTGTTTATTTGACTTTTTGTGAAAACAGGATAAAACAAGCAGCTTTATACCTGCAACGTTACGTTATTTATACAGGGTGTGAACCCTACATTTTAACGTATAATGGGTTTTTATCGCTGTATCAAGTCATTGTCATTAACATTTATCATGTTGACTACCAACTCAGAGGTCGTGGGTTCGATTCCCACAGAAAATCCAAAAATCAAACAAAAATCCTCTAGAAAATCATAATCTACCACAACATTGAAATTGGATAATAAATACCACTTTGGCGGCCTGCGCACAGGGCATATTAAAGTGACAACATTCATATTTTATTTAGTTTACTAAATGTGGGTCGCAAACCTCAGTAAGCCCGGTCCCCATAGATTTTATCCGCAAAAATTCACGGGTGTCCCTTTTCCCTATCGATTGTTAAATCTGCAAGCAAAGTACAGTTGACAGGACATCGATCTACGCCGGCAGTGTAAGTTCAACCCTATTGCTTTCAATGCCTTTGGGACAATAAGAGTCAGTTCACACCGAGACGCGATGCGACGATACTGAAAGTGGCCACTGATTTCGCGCTGCGCCGCACACCGCCGCGAGATGCATCGCAACGTCGCGAGTCGCATTTTAAAATCGTTGGCAGCGCGACGCCTTGCTTCGCAGCGAGACGCCACATGGTGCAGAGAGATGCCGCACGGTGCAGCGAGATGCTGCATGGCGCAGTGAAATGTGTCTACGTTCACCATGTGCACCCACTCCGCCGCCCATTGTGAACAGTATTTTAATACTTTTCGGTATATTTTATTGAATTTTCCGAATATCGGTATTTTGTCTGGACGGAAATAGTAGAAACCAGTCGCGACGTAGCGCAACGCCACGAGACGCAGCCTGAGGTCGCCCTTCAGGCTGCGTCTCTTGGCGTTGCGCCACGTCGCGCGGCTTTGCGACGTGCAGCGCCGCTCTTGCACGCCGCGCGTATCGGCGATGCAGCCGATAAGCCGCGAGGCATCTCGAGGCGTATTCTGGATTCTAACAACGAAATGTATATCTTTTCGTGTAGTCAATAAAGTAAAATGTTGAGTCGCTCTATTGAAATGTGCGCGCAGCGTCACGTCCGGTTTCGGTGTGAACTGACCCTTATGGTCGAAAGACCAAAATGTAATAATTGATAAGCTCCTATATTATGCGCACCAAATCCTGAGCGATTGCAACTGTGTAACTGCCAAATGCCATACTAATTGCTATCGTAAACGTCAGGATACCAAAAGTATTTGGTGCGCAAAGGTCTCAGGGCTCTATTTCATTGCACTACGACTCAGGTTTACTGACTACTAGACGTACATTGCATAGCAGGTAATACACTGATTAACAAGTAGAAAGACTAATTGTTCTAGTCGGTTACGGAGCGTACATCGGATTGCCATAATAAACTATGAATTGTAGTTTTATAAAACGTGGCCCTGGCTGTCAAGTGTACGGTACGGAAACGATATGTAAGCTATGAAGGGTGCTCCGAAAGGTCTGCAGAATAATTTATGGAATCAATCCTAAAATAGAGAGGAAAATATCGACTACTTCATCTCTCACTATTGTGAAATTGTATGGGGCTCCATGAGGGTAGCAATTGCCAACGCTATCTAGTCCTAGGTTTTTGGCCTTAGGCTCTCGGTTATAGGTCCTAAAAATCACTATTAACATAATTGAGAGAATAGAAAGACATAACATTATATAAACTCACGCTTCCATCCCGGAGCGGTAGGCAGACACCAGGGTTTGCTACTTTCTACGCTTCAGCAAAATTATTTGGTCGATGCATGCACGAAACTCGATTTATGTTACTTTTTATCTTGCCTTTTGCTAATACATCCCCTATTTGGTCAAAGTAGGACGTTCTGGAGCGTCCTTTACCGGTCCTTGCACCTACAAGACAGTTTTGGCAAAATCGATTTATGTAAAAGAAGATATTTTATTTACCCGACTGCGGCCGAGCCCAAAAGGAGGGTAATGTGTTTGGCTTGTACGTATGTATGTTTCTAAGTATGTCCGATTCTATATTCTATAACTCCTTCACCAATGATCAGTTTTTAATAAATAAGATCTCAATCGATTCGTCGTATGTGGGCAAGTGTCATAGGCTATATGAAATCAGCATAAATCTAACAAAAAATTTAAAAATCGGTAAAAAGGAAAAAATAAATGTAATAACCAACAACCCGACTGCTTAGGTAACTAATAAGCAGGCGGGACCCAAATTCAACATTGTGACCCGATGCGAGGTAATAGGGGTTAAAGTATGAAATTGCCGTTTTATTGCAATAGGTTCTTTGAATTGACATACCTAGAATCTTCATGGTTTGAGGTTTTCGAATGAAACTTTTTTCAAATGGTTTCTATGATGTTCTTTTTTTAAAAATGTGAAACATTTGAATATCGACTTTCAATTGTTTTTGTTATTCAATTTAGACAAGAAAGATGGATACTGCGAAAATTCGAGTGATTTTTGAATACGTGTTCCGACGCGGATAACGCGGCAGAAACAGACCGCAATATCAATGCTGCGTTTGGAGAGGGGTCTACTAATGAACGCACCGTGCGATTTTGGTTTAAACGCTTTCGTGATGGAAATTTCGACTTATAGAACGAGCCACGAGGAAGACCGCCCATACAGGTGAATAACGATGAATTAAGAGAGATAGTGGAAGCCGACCCTAGTCAAACTACCCAGGAATTAGCGGCATGGTTTAACGTTACCTTACCCACAATATTGACTCACTTGCGTCAAATCAATAAAATAAAAAAATACGAAAAATGGGTGCCTCATCAATCACTCGAATTTTCGCAGTATCCATCTTTCTTGTCTAAATTGAATAACAAAAACAATTGAAAGTCGATATTCAAACGTTTCACATTTTTTAAAAAAAGAACATCATAGAAACCATTTGAAAAAAGTTTCATTCGAAAACCTCAAACCATGAAGATTCTATGTCAATTCAAAGAACCTATTGCAATAAAACGGCAATTTCATACTTTAACCCCTAATATTTATGTTGGTTCCGGCTGCTTCCTAGTTAATGTTTTGCAGTCGGGCTGTTGGTTATTTTTTATTAAAAATTTTTGTCTATTTTATTTTTATATAATTTTGTTTCATTGGTGTCGCTAGTGTAGAGACGTAAATAAAGATAGGTATATTAAAAAAGGAAATTACACATATTTTAAAAACCGATTTAGAGGCAGAAATTCCACCTCTGCCGGGACTTGAACCCGCGACCTCTGGCTAACCCATTGGCAAGTGCAGGCATCGACTCAATTTCTAACCTCTTTACAAACTTCTCTGTACTACGTACAAGCAGCGACATCTGGCTGAAGTAATTTACATCACTTGTAGCCCCGAGTACCCACCTTGCAGTTAGGTTTTTTTTAATTTTATTTACACAGATATTTCTTCACCTAAAAGTGCAGACGGTGGCTTTATCACTAAAACACGTTTTGTGGTGCCAAAATGTCAGAAGTTGACAGTTAATGTATATACTGCAAAGTCTCGACTTTTGACATTTAAAATGCGCGACTAGTCGTACTGACGACCTTCCCTTAGGTATTCAAGCTTGTCAATGTTCTATAGTACATTACTGCAGCGGCCAGAAAAAGAGGCATTGTTGGACGAAAACCTACGTGAGCCCATCAATGCCTAGTTGTGGCCAAGGCTTGTATATGATTTTTCTTAAATAATGCGCGGAAATGAAAACTAAGTAGTAGGTACTAAGGCAAAACTTTTTATTAGAAAAATATTTTTCTTTCGATTTTGGCGGTAACAAGTTTTCTATTACGGCTCTTGCCGCCTCTTGAATTTCAGGTTGCGTTAAATTATTAAGTTCATCGCAGTCATTTTCATCACTTGAACTCATTCTGTTAAATTCAATAAACGTTCAAAATCAGACGAACCACGAACGAAGAACAATAATTTTTGCCGCATTAAAGTCTTCTTTTTTTCAAAAGGTAGATCCAGCTTTCTATCGCAAGCCAGTTCGAAATTTAAATAAAACCTCTGATAATTTACCTCCTTGGTTGTCATTGTTCGGAGTAAAAGATCGTTCCATTTTTAAATAACACGACAGATATGAGTTTAGGATTTAATTTATTTGGCTGCAAAACACGACAGATAGGAACTTTCATAGAACTTTTTCCGGCCGCTGCTCGCGTGTAATTGGCCAGTGCTTTAAATGCATGTTTAAGAAAATTACATTTAAAGGACTTTCACCTTGCACTGTATCCGGTCCGTACTGGATGCAAATACTATAATAATAAAATTTATTTCAAATTAAAAAGAGTCAAAGAGTCATTTGCCGTACAAACGTGTTCATGTTCATATTCTAATGTCACCAATAGGTATTTACCGTACCGTGTACTATGTTAAGTTGTTATGTTTCCATCATTTATGTACGCTTCTATCTTGTCTATATTTACTCTGTTCCGTTAGTTTGTGACTTAATACGTATTGCTTTGTATACGTGCGTGTGTGTCTTGTGGAAATAAATAAGTTATCTATCTAACAGTGTACAATCGGCTAAAATCTAACATTGGTAAAAATAACCATATGGAACCCATAATTTTGGTGCGTTCTAGGGACGCTGTTTCCTTTCTCTTTTTACTGGAAAACATTGTTGAAATATTATGTGAGTGAACTTTTTTTGTAATTAAATTCCCATTTTTTGAGCCATGTGTTATTTTCGCTAATTTTATTTTACATTATCGTGATTACGCCTCAAACTCTCTTCGGGTGATGGAGAACTAGGCCAAAAATTGTTTTGGTCTCATTTGAGAGGCCGTCTTAAAAGAAAAATATATCAGGTTTTCTGGAAGAGATCGCTGTTAGTGATAACACCGCCAGTTGTATACTATGTAACATAGATATTTAAGATTTCTCATGTATCTTAATAATGTATGGTGTGCAATAAAGAGTATATTAATCTAATCTAATTTTGCTAAAACTTTTCCTAGTGACGTGGTACAGAATGCGCCATACAAATCTAACTCTAACTATGCCGTCAATATTGACGTCAATTTGTTGATATTGATGTCGTCAATTTATGAAGTTATAGTAGCAATACCACTCGCTAACCGTGAAGGAAAACATCGTGAGGAAACCTGAGTGTCTGAGCTATTCACATACGTCAGCGCTTGAAATCACCAATCCGCGGTGGGCACGCGTGGTGATTAAGCCGATACTCTCTCCCTGAGAGAAGGCCCGTGCCTTACAGTGGGACGTATATAGGCTGCTTATGATGTCGTAAAATGAAGTTTTATGTTTTCGGACATAAAAGCGGAGATGGAGAACAGAACTCATCAATGGACAGCAGCAAATACAAATGAAAGCCTGATGGGAGCAATCACAAATTGCGATCCTTCCAGAAGCATGGGTGCTTTAAGGTCTATGTAGACTGTATACAGTTTGGGATAGTTGGTGTGTCCCGCGGGACGACCCCAATTTGGTCTACATTAGTTCACGTCCGGGGTAATTTTGCAAGACATTAGCCTGCTTATGGGGTAGCCGCTGCTGTTAACAGAGCTGTTTCGACGAAATAAATTGTATTTAAATTGTTATGGGAATCGCAGATGCTTATATATTGCTCACATCACAAGCCAGCACTCGCAAACAATAATAATACGCCGTCTGGTCGTCGGTAGTCCTACATTATACGTACTAAGATGTGACAATAAATTATTTTAGGGTTGCTAGTCTCCAAGCTGGAAGATCGTGTACGGTAAGCAAAAAAGCTGACTAAATGATATGTGACATTCATTTCAAATATGACATTGGCTGACGACCTTGGTAGAAGACCTTTCGTAGATATCTCATTTGGGAAATCACGGAAATCGTTTCAGCATTTTTTTATTATTATTTCAATTGCTTTGTTATACTAACGCTACGTATCCTACCAGAATGAATAGAAAACGGCTCAGTCCCGAAAATATCGACTTGACTGCGTTATCAATTAGTTTTAGTAAGAAAAGTAGCATTAGCATAACCAACTAACAGAAATAATTAAAGAAAAAATGTATAATTGCCGATTTTTGTGATATTTAAACAGAAAAAACGTAGCCGTCACTTTTAAAGTCAAATAAAGACAAGGCAAAAAGTATGATACTGACGCAACGTAAAGCCAAACGGCCTATTAGCCTAATTGAGTTCGGTGACAAAAACGCCCTAATAGGTACATTCCTAAATCACTGCCTACGGCGCGCAGAAATCGTCTCGTAAAAGAACTCTGGGGATTAAAATAAATTAACAGAAGGAGAGGCTGCAAAAAAAAAACAATTCCTTTTAATCTCTGTCAGAAGCCGAGATTGGCAGATGCCTCGGGATGTTTTATATCAGCCAAACGCTAAGCTAGGGGCTTGGGTCATTAACGACGACAGAATACGGTATGTTATATGATGTCAAATGATATAAAATCACGTCTGTATCCCAGTGGGGTACGCAGAGACCAGGGACTGCCGCTTGCCACGATCTTGACAGATCACTTTCGCTTCCTCAACATTCATCAAGTGAGTTCCTTTGAAAACGCAAACGCATGTTCAAATCACTTCATTTTATACTTTTCATTTACAGAAAATTTGTAATAACGACGAGAAACGAACCATGAGTACATTTTCAGAAATATTTCGCGGTATTTCTTTTGCCAAAACATTTGTCGAGCTCGCTAGGTAATCTGAGGCAGATGCTGGCAGAGGTTGGATGAAGATGGTCAGAATAAAATGGCATTCCTTGGGGTGGCCTATATCCAGCTGAGCAGTTGAAGATTGTGGGCTGATTGATTGGAGCCTTTGTCAACATTTATCAAATGCAGTCAAATGAGCGATACAACAAATAGTATCTGTTTAGGTACCGTACGGTAGTGACTAGTGACGATGGCAAGTAAACCAGGGCAATTGTAGTATCATCACCAGCATCATCGGCCATTTGACGCCCACTGCAGGACATAGGTCTCCCTCATGATTTTCCAAGCACCCCGGTCTTGTGCCGCCCGCATCCAGCAACTCCCAGCCACCGTAAACCAGTCGCCAGACCATCTGGTGGGGGGCCTTCCCACGCCGCGTCTCCGGTCCGCGGTCGCCAGGTCAGAACTTTTTCGCCCCAGCGGCCATCAGTTCTCCGAGCTATGTGCCCGACCACTGCCACTTCAACTGAGCGTAGTGTACAAAAACTAATGTAAAACCACTGATTTTAACAGATGTTCTTACGGTATCAGCGCTCCGAAGACCCGTTGCGTGTGCACGTATCAACCTGGAGCTGTGACAAAATAGGATAATTTCCTAGGAACTGTCAAAGCGAGTCGTACGTGGGTTTAATAGCATTTTATGTGCTTCTCTATTGATAAAAATGCACGCTGCAATATAAAGTAACAACAGCGCGTCTCTATTCATGAGTCGCATGTATGCTTGTATCACATAGTGCGTTAGTGTTTTCTAAGCGTTTGGGTGCGCTATCCGCAATTAAGTTTTAACTTGTACACTGATGCGGTGGCAGCCTAGTGGGTAGAACATCGGACTTGGAAGCGGGAGACTCAGGGTCGATTCCCAGTGCGGGCATGTACCTATGACTTTGTTTTCTAAGTTATGTACATTTGTGAAGTTATAGTAGCAATACCACGCGTTAACTGTGAAGGAAAACATCGTGAGGAAACCTGAGTGTGTGAGCGCTTGACATCGCCAATCCGCATTGGGCATGCGTAGTGATTGAGCCCATACTCTCTCCCTGAGAGAAGGCCTGTGCCCTACAGTGGGACGTATATAGGCTGCTTATAATTTGTACACTTGTAGTTTACTGGTTCGTCATCTTTCTGTCGTCGTTTCTTGCAAAATGGCAAAAGCTTTAAGTGTTTTGTAGCAGAAACGTCCTAGGCCCTTGTGTGAGGTCACAGTTTTTTAGCGATGGGGCAAATTAAAAATTAAAAGAAGCCGGGCTGAAAGCCATGGCTGCAATAATTTGCGTGGCAAGAACATTCTTGGCGTGTTTTTATCTTTCGCCTAAAATAAGGCTCGGAGAAAATGCGGAAAAACTTGTTTTTTTATTCGCCGTCATCCGATATAATTTCCGCTCTATTCTGAGGTGGGCTTTTTATTATGAAATTTTTTCCATAGTGTATTACTCTCTTAGTCAATGATGTATCCTGCAACGCACAGTAAAAAAAGGCTAAGTGCCTATCGGGTCGCACGCCGTGGAAAAAGAGTTTTTTTATCTGCTTTACAGAATTAAAAACTTCATCAAAGTAATTTTCGAAATAAATTTAACGGATTTTGTACGAAGTTTTTTAAGTCGTTTAATTTTTAAGTCAATTGCCTATTACGCGTTAACTTGTAAAGCCAACTTAACTGTGATAGTCACGTTTCTACAATTAACCGTTGAGCCGCTAGAGGGGAATCCTAGAACCCTACTCTGACAAAAATTTGCGCTTCAAACTCAAATATTAAGTTTACAAAAATAATAATATTAAGTTTATAATTAATAGTTTGTAATTGTGTTGTTTCTAATTGTATTGTTTGTTGAGACTTTTATTATTCAGACTTGTTTGTGTTTGTTCATTGTTGTCAGCTTAACTATTGAATTAGGGACTCCCTGTAATGATAGTTAAGTTTGTGGTTGAAATAAATAAAAATAAAAAATAAATTTCGTAAATGGAACCCTAAAACCAAAAATAGTCTACCTACAACCACAATATTTTTATAGAACCAATCTAACGACAATTCGCACTATGGTGTAGGGTAAAAAAAAAATTGCATCCCTAATTTAGGTTTAGGGAAGGTACCCTAAAAAAATGTTTTTCCGAGATTTTATTATACTGTTTTGTCGGCGTCATCATCATCATCATCATCATCATTCAGCCCCAAGAAGTCAACTGCTGGACATAGGCCTCCTCCATGGATTTCCAAAAAGACCGGTTGGAAGCGGCCAGCGCCTTCCCGCCACTTGGATGAGGTCATCTGTCCATCTTGTGGCTGGTCGTCCTATGCTGCGCTTGCCGATATGTGGTCTCCATTCGAGAACTTTTCGGCCCCATCGGCCATCAGTTCTGCGTGCTATGTGCCCCGCCCACTGCCACGTCAACTTACTAATCTGCTGTGCTATGTCGACGACTTTCGTTCGTCTACGGATCTCATCATTTCTGATTCGATCTCGTTGAGAAATTCCGAGCATAGCCCTTTCCATAGCTCGTTGCGTGACCTTGAGCCTTCTTATGACGCCCATAGTGCCAGACCACGTTTCAGTGCCATAGGTCATCACTGGTAACACACACTGGTTGTATAATTTTGTCTTGAGCGATTGAGGGATATTAGACGAAAAGACTTTTCTAAGTTGTCGGCGTAATAAATGTGTATGACAAATTTCAGCTTTCTAGTACTTATCGTCTCTGTAGTAAGCTGCGGACAGATATACGAAAAAACAGACGGACGCAATGTGCGATTCGAACTGTCATGTGTTTCACACAAATACAAATTGTACCTAGATAAAAATATTCAAAAAATGACGACTTTGAATTTCGATATCCTTAAAGCCATTGATTGCCCAGACATGGTTTCTAGAGATATATTTTCGTAATAAATCAGAGAATACGTGGGTTTCAGAAAGAAGTTAGTAAATAACAAACAAAATTGGTATTTGCGTCAAAATAGACGATAGAAACAGGACCTGCGACTGCTTTGGCACTGTCTCCAGAATTTCATTAACGAAGTGGAAACAGACGAAGCGGAGGATCGAAACTGGTTCATTCAGTATTCTGGTCCATTAGATTTTTATTTTATTCCAGCAATATTTTCGTTAAATGCAAGGTTGTTTGTCTGTTGTTATTTAGGCGTTCTGTCTTTTTTTGGCCATTTAGACACACCACAGGCTAATAACTATATTTATTTTTCGTAATTTAGAGTTCCGTACCCAATCGTGAGGGTCCCTGACCGTCCGTCCGTTCGTCTGTCACCAGGCTGTATCCCATGAACCGTGATAGATAGAAAGTTGAAATGTTCACAGATGATGTATTGTTGTTGCTGCTATAACAAGGAATAGTAAAAACAGGATAAAATAAATATTTAAGGGGGGCTCCCATACAACAAACGTGATTTTTTGCCGGTTTTTCTCTCGATATTACTCTCTCTCTCGATATATAACGGCTACAGGTAGACGCTTGAAATATTCAAATGTTATATAGATAATTGAACAGGACCCTTCGTGCGCGAGTGCGACTCGCACTTGGCCGGTTTCTTATAATAATGATAATAATAATAATAAATTCCACATAACACAATCACTTATAATAATATAAATATTACAGAACTGCCGATAAGGTCGAAACTAGAATACCTTCAAAGAATATTTTTCGTTCCCTGGAGCCTCGGACAAAAGCTAGGCCAACTGCATATTGTCCTTTTGGAATAACTCCAAATATCTTCGGAGAAACGCGAATTTTATCTTTGGTGTCGAGTGCAGCTGGTCTTTTGAAATGCTTATCTAGATATGAATGCGGCCCCTGAGATTTTCCACTTGGTAACAATGTTTTGACATAAAAAATGGTAAGAATATTCATGACTATTATTATTATTAATATCAATACCTTTATTCATCATTATCAACCCATTATGTCCCCACCGAGGGGCACGGATCTCTTCCCTGAGGAAGGTATAGGCTATACTCCACCACGGGGGCCAAGTCCGGATTGGTGGAGGCTTGTAGACTAGTGGCTCGTCTACTGTCAGAAGTTGTCAAGCCGCCCTAAGGCCTCTGACTTGGCTTAACGACTGCCATCTATCGACGGCAGCCGGCACCAACAGCTTAACGTGCCTTGCGAAGCACGGAACCGCTCGGAAAAATGCCACTAGCGTTAGGCATAGACGGCGACCCATCCATGCACTGAACGCGTCCTGCCCCTATATATTATTATTAGCGATTCCAATCGCGTAACTGTCAAATTCCATACTAATTTGACAGACGATTGGAATCGCTCAGGATTTGGTGCGCGTAATTGAGCCACTGTGTTGCTTAACCTTCGTGATCGTTTAAGATCACTCAGGCAGCCGGGGCTACGAGCGATTCGATATACCTTTATTGCACATTTGTAATTAAAACAACATTGGCAATGGCAATATTCATATAAAATAATTGTCAGTTTATCGTCCACTTTATCAAGCGATGATCCCGTTTTAAAATGTCATTTGATCAGGCATATTTTTAAGTACCCTAGTAAACTTTGGTGTCTGCATACCTATCCGGAATACAGGTCTGTATTCCGAGGGGTAGGAAAGTTGCGCAATAAAAAAACAATGTCATCAAACAAGCAAATTATGTTTGTGTAAATAGATTTTATGCCACACCTGGCCAAAAAGCGGGTTTTTCCGCACGCTATGCCTACTTGTGCAATATCGGCCTTCCTTTATTTTACGGCCCTAGTTGTGTAAATAACTATTTCATAACTCATAGTCGGAAAGTGGGTCTGAAGTTGCCTGAGAAGCGTGTTGAACGTAACATATTTAGGCCCTAGAGAGAATCGTTTTCAACTGACAGCTGTTGAATTATGTAAAAAAAACTAGTTCTATTTTCAAATTTCCTCTCAATCATGTTCCAACTTTTCAAATTTCAGCTAGCCAGCAACGAGAAAAAAAGACGGGAAAGCGGCAATCCGACTTTTCGAGGTGTAGAGTTTTGTTTGTACTTCCGTATACCGTATAGAATGAGCCCCATTACTTCCCGTGGGTGTCGTAAGAGGCGACTAAAAAACGGAAACCAGGGAACGGGCAGCAGCGTTGACCTGTGATACCAGACCACCAAACACTGCGATCTCCAATCCCCTTGCCAAGCGTGGAGATTGCGGCAAAACCTCCCATACAGGGAGAGACCCATGTCCTGCAGTGGACTGCTATGGGTTGATGATGATACCAGAGATGTATTTAACATTTTAAATAATTTGGGTTTTTATTTTTCTTATATTTGTAATGAAAAGCACGGTGTTTAAGGAAATCAATTATCAGAAGATGGACAGCAGCATTTTCCTAAGATTCCAACCGCATACTGCGATCGCCAACCCGTCTGCCAAGCGTGGCGATTATGGCAAAATGCCCTCATAGTTATGACCTCTTTACGGTGTGTAGGTAATACTAATCAGTTATTGTTTAAGCGATATAAATTTGAGAATTAATTTCTGTATTCCTGTACATTTTGCGTTTCTAGTTGCGGAAAAAGTTTCTCAAGTGGAAAACCTAACATACTATAACTTGCAGTAGATTTTAATAAAAGATAACTCGAAATTACACTCCGGGCAGTGTTACTCTGAAAACTAATTATATTTAATACGGATAATGTAGTTGTACGCGAGAAACACGATTGATAATGTCCGCGATGATTCTCAAGGCAGTTTTCTAGAGTGAAAAATAACATCCAAATATTTATTCAGTCTAGTAACGTGGTGAAACTCACGATGTAAGTATTAAACCTGTGTCTGTTGGATCCCGCTTTATCAGGTCTTAACTTATTAGATTTTGGTCAATAGTCCAGCAGTGGACCTCTTGTGGCTGAATGATGATGATGATGATGAATAGTTCGAGCGCTACCATGGCGTTTAGAGTAAGGTCCCTCGGCGGAAATTCAAATGAGCGCAAAAGATTACAGAGTCTCGCTCGCCGCAAACTTGTAAAGATAACTGACGACTTAGCCGCGGAACTTAGAGTTTCATTATGAAAGTTAACTGTTTAATTTGTCGAGACTTTAATGACCTTTTAAAAGGATTATAAACTATGCTTTTGTTAAAGTAAAGCTTGTCTGAAAGGTTGTGAGAATGGAACCAGTTTTTTACGAAAAAATCCCCTGACTAATATCCTGTCCCGTAATAGCCTAATAGCCGTTAATAATTGGTCAAAGTGTATGCAACAAGCACTGCCAACAGTGGAACAAACTCAAGGTATTAAAAAAACAAATAATTGTACACCAGAAAAATAATTACAGAAACAGCAGCTACAAAATAAAAGGTAATTGCTAATAGCAATTTCATCCAGGCAACCTCATATTGGAGAGTTTATGACCGAAGGAGAAATAGATACGGGTAATCGGTGCAAGTACGAATATTAATAGACATATTTATGCGTAAAAACAATAAAGTTACATTATATCACACTTAAATACTATACGTGAATATACGTCACGCCACGCGCAGTGTAGGGTTCTGTAGTAGGCCATCAACATACGTGGACTTGGAGGAGATTTTTTATTGATATCATGAACATAATATTAAGTTCACGGCTTAAGAACTTCAGCGACCGAGCTTCGCTCGTTTTCTCGTAAAGTACATACTAATGCAGCGCTATCTGGTGTCGGCCTACGAAAAAATTTAATAAAAGTTCCAAATTTATTCTCTGTCATTGTCAAATGAATGAAAAAACGTGACAAAAAAAACGAACAAAAATAAAGTTACTGGCCAGGATTCGACTCACTTCTTCCCAACTAAATTAAATCTACTAAGAAATTATTTGGCTTATGTTAACTACCTGCTCTACACAACTAACAACTTCGTCAGAGGAATGAAGATGCAGAGAAGTACAGACTGTGCCACATTGCATCAGCAAGTATCGTTGTCCGCTATGGTCCATAAAAGGAGGCATTCGCGAAATTCACGAAGCGGACGACGAGGTAACGGAGTGGATTAAGGGAGGCCCCTTTCGTATTTGCCGAATGCCATACGCAAAATGAATAAATCAAAGTAATTTTCAAAGGTACGAAGTTTTCCTTGCATGAGCTGGTAAACTAATACTCGTACGTAATAAAGCCTACTTAGTTTTTCTCTTTACTTTGTTATAAGTGCTGATATCCTTAAACAACTGTTTAGCCAGATAAGGCCCTCGCTTTTCTGGCTAAACAGTGGGTTAGCCAGAAACGCGGACGCTCCACTCTAACAAAAAATTGAGCTTTGAAGCCTAAGGCTGGGTTCTCTGAGTGCACGGATTTCTATTGGAATTATTGCGCTGCGCAAGCGAATAGTTGGGGAAGATACTTGAAATTACAGAAATACTAAGCCTATTAATAGAATTTTGACGACCGACGTCACTAACACATTCAGTCACAGTCATTTTGGTATATTTTTTACTACCCAAAACTTAGTAAAGCTCAATAAGAACCATATCCAGTTATAATTTAGACTCATTATCACGATTTTTTTCGATAAAGTTTATAAATACATTAAAATAATGGCCGACGGCCTTAGATAGGACAATAAAATTAAAATTAAAATATTTTTTTTTTCAGATTTTAAATACTAACCCTTAGAGAGTAAATTGTATTTTAAAACACGTGATTTAGGGGTAATGTCGAAGAACACAGCCTTAATGTTTTGAAAACCGATCCTTGAATCGAAGAAATGGTTTCCCTCACCCTCAATTGTCATATTTTTCTCCCACGAGTTATTTCATTAATCCCCACTGGAAATTCTCACCAGTGGGGAATTGTGGAATTTTTATCCACAAATCATTCGATCAATGGACTCAGTAAATGTGAATTGATTTGGTTTGTGGATACAGTTTCTACATAACCCCGCTATGAACTTAGAAGATATATTATGGTAGGGATAAGTGAACAGAATTGATACAAACTCCCACTCCCAATTTTTTGTTTATATGGCGATTGAGACTTTTAGTGTTATTTTAGATATAAACATCAGTCAATTTTATTTACTTGAACATAGGTTACATAGATTTCACAGTAGAATTATAAACCAACTACCTACGCTCTGTCCATATGGGGTATGTAAATTTTTATATAATGCACTCTTCTAATAAACTAAATATCATGCCATGCCATGCATTATCTACATAACATACAACTTTAGCTGATGTTTTTCCTAATGTTTACGTTAATTGCCTGTATTTAATGTGCTGTTAAATTAAACGATTTCTCCGAGAAACTCACTTATTTTGTAGTAAGCTTTCATTGTCAGAAACTTAAGTCGGTCTCTTATGAAAACGTAGATATTGTCGAGTTCTCTCAATGACCTAGATAGTTCGTTATATATTTTATAAGCCATTCCGAGAATACTTGTGTCAAATGTCTGATTTGAAATAAAAAAATGTCTTTATATAACTAACAGAATTAAGGGCACGGGTTTTGTCACTACGTCTTCCTCACAGTTATTTATTTTTTGGTCGATATAATATTTATTTATTTACAAAGTTCTTGTAACTTTACAGTTATAAATAGTTAGGCACTACAATATTTTAAAGGAACATACAGTGCTAACTGTATTCGTCCCACTGTCCGGCACAGGAACTCTCAGAGAGCGTGAGAGTATGGGTTCTAACGATAGACCAACAGCCCGATGGTCGTCAGATGTGGTTAGGTCGGCAGGGGGCCCGTGGACGCGAATGGCGAGAGACCTAAACGCTTCGAACCCACGACCCCGGCGAGTGTAAGGCGTTCTACCGACTGCTCTCCCACCGCTAAATATCATCAATCAGCCCGTGCGCGTCTATCTATCTATCTACAGTTAGACCAAGAGAAATCTAAATTTTAATAATTTTGAAAATTTGTTTCCAAATTTTGTTTTTGTAAATGGGGGAATATTGTGGCGACTGAGCGCACACGTTTTGCAATGTCAGTAGTTTTTTTAGAGAGCAGCCAGTCGCGCCCCACCGCTCCTGGAGTATAACTGCCAACAAACGTTGCGTCACAACAAAGACAAAGATGTTTGGCATTAAACAGTAGATTAATATTATTTAAACACGATTGTGACTAGTGTTCAACACATTCATGACTAATATTTTAAGTTGAAAACTCTGTTAATTAAGTTAAAACGTGTTTTGAAAAGAATAAATGTGGAGTTTCTTTGTTAGCTTCTTCTCCACATAATCCATTAATTGTGAAACTAACAACTTTGACGTTCATTAAGTAAACATTCTGTTTTTACAATGAATAAAAATATTTGAATTGAATTGAATTCACCAAAACCTGTAATTTTTGTGTAATTTCTGTGCTCGTTCTTTTTGTGTTATATTATAACTATTTCTCTGTGTCCAAAAGACTCTTTAATTTATCTCCACATACCCAAACAGGCCTAGCTCTCGTATAGCACCTAAATGGTATACTTTTTTGCCATCCATGTTTTGCAACACCCAGTAGAGCCGTCAAAACTTGTATCACACAAACATAAACTCAACGTGTTACGACCGTCGAGTTTTTCCCATAATTTATTTTTATTTATCCAACACACTTTTTCGCTCTCAGCTAATTCATATAGCACCCTCCCGATAGGCTAGCTGTAGGACTGTGGGGTTACCACGGACTGGCCATCATGATTCTGAGGTAAATTTGAGTGTCTGAATAACACCCTAGCTTAGAGCTTAAAATCGCCTATCCACAATAGACCGTAACAATTAAGTCCATGGCACTCTCTTTTGAGTGTATGGATTTAACGCCTAAAATGAAGAAAACTGGCAAGAAATGGGTTGGGGAATTTTTTTAGTATTATACTTTGTTGCAGACGAAAAATATAAAAGAACATGAAATATAAAATAACGAGTACAAAGGAATATTGTTGTTTCAGCTACTATCAGATTAGAGCTGACGTAGGTATATCGTATCAGTGTACTAGATCTTTTTTTTTGTTCTTATATGATTTTTTTGTCTACGGTTTGATGTACGGTACCTGGCAATATAGCCAATGTGCTCGGGCACAAATGTAACAACAACAAAAGCACTCTAGCATTATTTTTACTCACAATACGCGCAAAAAGTCCGCTCAACGGCGCAGGCACTTCTTGGTATTACATTCGTGCCCGGACAAAAATTCCCAGGCACAGTACGTCAATAATGTACACGGATTAAGTTTGCACAGCCCAATCTTATTGCGCGCGGATTGCTAAAACACACTTGCCATGGGAATGTTGATGATTAAAACGTGGATAACGTCAACTCATATCAATGCCCTAGAAAGATAATCAGGGATTAGAGTTTGCTACGTTGACGTAGGAATTTCGCTTTATTGATATATAGCCAAGAAAAGAAGGAATAACTATAATTATAATGATTACTTTTTGTCATAGCTAATACTTAGCAATACAATTATAATAATAAAAAAATTAATGATGATAAAATAATAATTACAGTTATTATTAATATAAAAAGTAATATTTGTGGCGAAGTTGGTACGGCAGGATCATTGCAAGTAGCGAACAGTCTCTGTTTAGCTTTCCAGGCTACAGGTTTATGTAAGATGATAATTATCAAAAAGCCAACTTGCTTCCATAGGACACCCCCTAAACAAACTTCTGGGGAATCGAGCCTGGTACCTGATATTGCTTACTCATGTACGTATAACTTTCGCTCCCTTGGGCCCGAGAACATACGCAGCGTCTGTATGTTATTTGGGTACCGTGGGAGAATTTATTGGTTGATTGGAAAATAAAGTTTGGCCCGGGCAGAGTGAGGCCGGGTCGGAAAAATGCATAGTGGTCGTTGGATTGACAGGTTGGAAAGGTTCTTGGGAATATTTCAATTTGTAAAATACCTACTTACTAACAATAATACGCTAATATACCCTTCATGGCTTGTTAAACCATGAGGGAGGCCTATGTCCTGCAGTGGGCGTCAAATGGCTGATGATGATGATGATGATACGCTGGCTCAGTGACCCGAGGTGGGTGAACTAATGAAATCTATACATAACAATAAATCTGTAAATTTTGTCTCTGTCTGATATAAATCTGTCTCGCTCTGTTTCTCTGTGCGCGCATCGCGCAAAAACCACTGATCGAAACAAAGTAAAAATTACCAGAATTATAGCTTAGGTTCCCGTGTAACATATGGGCTACATAACATCACGCTTAGGTCCATGGGGGGCTAACGAAATCACCATATGCTGTGAGGTTATTAAACAGTGGTTTTAGCACAATGACGGATACATTTAACCAGGTTATGAAGAACCAGTCAGTGTACGCACTACCCGTTGGAAACATGTTTATCTGCCACCGAGGGAATCGCCATATGACGATGTGCCTAAATAATTCCGCCGGGTTACACAGAGTGCAAAATCTCTTTTTGTAAGTCTCTTAGTTGTTTTATTAACGAGGATTATAAAAATAAACCGCTAATGCAATGTAAGTAAAATCAGTACTGCACATGTTTACATATTTGAACCATTAAAATTATTATTTAGAATAAAATTGTCAGAAGTAAACACTTAATATAGCCAATTAAAAAAATAACTATCGATAGTTGCATTCCGAACAGCAATAAAATTATGAGAAAAAAAAATTTCTCTGTATTATGTACCACCCACTGCAAATAATCACACATAGTTTAGGATTACATTTATAATGTAATTAGTGCATTAAATAATATAAAATAATAATATAAACTCACGCCTGTATCCCAGAGGGGTAGGCAGAGACCAGGGACTGCCACTTGCTACGATCCTGACAGATCACTTTCGCTACCTCAACATTCATTAGTCGTTGCATGCACGTACGCCGGTTTCGGGTACTTTTTATCTTGTCCTTTGCTAATACGTCCCTTATTTGGTCGAAATATGTCCGTCTGGGTCGTCCCTTACCGGCCCTTCCATCCACATTTTTTTTTTTTTTTTCGCTTTTTTTACCACCTGGGGTCATCACAAATAGAGGTCAAATATTGACGTTTCGAAACTGTGACCGGAACTTTTTAATTTTATTAGTATTGTTATGTTGGCTATGTGAACTTTTTATTTCTGAAACTTAACACTTTTTTTTTAATGGCAACTCGAATCGCTCCTGTCTTGGACGACTACTTCTGCCAATGACGAGTCAGTTTCCGGGGCAGTCCGCCTGTCGACATAACCGTCAGGGTGAGTGTTTTGACAGCACGGCCGTCGACGTTCAACGTTGGTTCGCTGTAACTGACAAACCGCCCATGGCCGGTCCTTGTTAATAACGCTACTGGAGCACGTGACCTAGTGTTATATCACGCTCCTAAATTTTGACTCAGGTGTCGTATCAAACACTACAAAAAGCATGCACTAACAAACACTTTTGCACAGATTAAAGTGGCATTGCGATGTGTCAGACCGTCGAGAGCCGTAGCCTTTTCATTCATTCATTCATGGGACTGAAATCATTTGTCACGGCGCGCGCGCCGGGGAGGGTTGTGCGGCACGTGTTGGCAGGGTTATGATTTTCGGCGACAAAAACAAGGTAAATATGAATTATTTTATTATTCTCAAGTACTTTTTGTTTTCTGTACAAGAAATTACTATCGTTATCGTTCTAGATCACTAGTTTCAATTTGTAGGTACCTACGCATTTAATAAACAAAAGTGTTTGCAAGGTCGTGGGCATGTACGCCGCAGGATCCAATAAATACTGTTTTACCTCATTTTTATGGGAATCCAATAAAATTTTAACCAAACTGAGGAACTAATGTCAAGAACTAAAGCGAAACCAAACAAGTTGAGTTCCTCAGTTTGGTTAAATTTAGATTATTTATCGTTATTTTTGATAAATATTGAGCAGTTACAAAATGAATCCGTATAATGCGGTGGTAGCCTAGTGGGTAGAACATTGGACTCGGAAGCGGGAGACCCAGGTTCGATTCCCAGTGCCTATGATTTTTCTTTCTAAGTTATGTACGTTTGTGAAGTTATAGTAGCAATACCACTCGCTAACGGTGAAGGAAAACATCGTGAGGAAACCTGGGTGTCTGAGCTATTCACATACCTCAGCGCTTGAAATCGCCAATCCGCGGTGCACGCGTGGTGATTAAGCCCATACTCTCTCTCTGAGAGAAGGCCTGTGCCCTACAGTGGGACGTATATAGGCTGCTTATGAAAATGAATCCAACGCCTAACAGTACAATGTACCTAAGTACACTGTTGTCTTCCGTTTTAGTTCAATTCTTTTTTTTTTTTAGATGCCTTCTAAAAGACAGAAAACGACATCATTATGATTATGGATTTTTTTGTGTGCTCTGAGAATAGGTCGCAGAATGTAATAAAAGTAGTACAGA
This sequence comes from Yponomeuta cagnagella, assembly GCA_947310995.1. Taxonomy (NCBI): domain Eukaryota; kingdom Metazoa; phylum Arthropoda; class Insecta; order Lepidoptera; family Yponomeutidae; genus Yponomeuta; species Yponomeuta cagnagella. The sequence goes on from OX371279.1 coordinate 2,823,826, forward strand.
CGATAGAACATAAACCTTCACATTCGTGTAATCTACTCAGTTATGTTACGAGTAACTTGCAACTAAAATGGAAAAGCTGATGTAGTGATCAACTTTTTGATGCAAAGTCGCCCGTGATTGAGTTCTACACTAAAATCGAAAAAGTGAATCAATCAAATTATTTATTTATCAACACTTTTATTGTACTTAAACAAATGTAATATAATTTGTGTAATATAATTATTGGCGAATTTCTCTGTGTTTACGTTTTACTATGGTTCTTAAATACAAATAGCTTATAATTTCTAGTGACTAACACCCGGTTTCTCGTACACTAACAAGCTGTTAATCTACTGTTAACAGCTGTCAGTGGTTTTTTTTTGTATGCACTGTGGTCAATTGACAGCTGTTAACAGTAGATTAACAGCTTGTTAGTGTTCGAGAAATCGGGGGTAAGTGCCCTAATCCTTAGATAAGGGCACTTAGTTACTAGGCTCTGATTATGAGTAGAAATAATTTTACATTCAGAAAATTCAGAGCCTCAAAAAAAAGCTACAGAATCTAATCTCTTCCACAATTAACTACGCATAACCATTTATACAGGGGTGTATCTAAAAAAGGGCACATTCCTAAGACATCTTTTCTTAATTGGACTAAAAAATAAATACATACTTAATATTGTTTTCCGCCAATCCACGGTTAGCACGCTTACCCCCGGTTTTTCGTACGCTTTCGAGCTATTAATGTACTGTTAATAGCTGTCAGTAGGACGAAGTGCAGATAAAAATACAACTGCCAGCTGTTAACAGATTGTTAGCATACGAGAAACTGGGTGTTAATCACGCTTTGTCTCTGAGAAAAAGGCTGTGTTCTGTATATTGGACGTACTGCAATAGGTACAGCCAAATTTTAAATATTCATTGTCAGCAGTAGGCTACTTATTAGAAACGGTGGTACAGTTTACACGAAAAAAATCGTTGTAATAATTTTTCTAATCTAAAAAGCTCGAACTTTTTTCCACTATGTCTTTATACACTACATATTATAGATTGAATATTTTTTGCAACTAAAGCTTTCGTAAGCAATACACATTCAATACATGTTCTCTTCACGATTGTTTTGTTTTATTTCTGTTTTATTGACGTTCGTGTCTTTTGTTTGTGTACCTTTATGTTTACTTTGTGTTAATGTAACAATTTAAATATCCTCTTTCTTTCTTTTTTAAATTGTTAACATAATTCCAAAACCACTTACATGAATTTTCGTCGGAGGAGTCCGACCAGGTTATCAATTCTAAATAAAAAATTAAATCTTTTATCAACAAAATTCGTATAGAAAAAAAAAATCCGCGCCAAAGCGGTAATCGAACCCACGCCTTTAGCACGCCGTGCCGCACTCATGTGTCTATAAAGCTATGAGATTTATGTGGAATAGTCAATTAATAACCAGTTGATAAAGACGAAAAACGACCTTCAAATACGCACTAAACAAAAATTACTTTTTGCTAACTTTAACACTAGGTTGCGCTGACGGTATTTTTTATCGCGGTATGGTTGAGTCCAGATGCCTTGCAAATTGAAGAGTTTTATAATTTTCTCATGGATCCTGTCAATAGATATCGATCAAATTTTTTAAATATACATCTAATTGGCAATGGAAAACTTGGTGACGAATTTTTGCTGAACATATATAAAAATATAGACGATCTGGGAACCTCCTAGTTTTAGAAATTGTTTAAATATTAAATATTTCTAATTCTACTCACCACAACCAAACTGCGCAGATTAAAGTGAAACCTGGTTAGATTCTTCCAATAAATTACAAGTAAGTGAATCCGCCCCTAAATTCCGAGACTGAATAATTTCGGGTAACAAAATGGAGCTAAGAAGAGTGGCCCTAAAAAGCCCACTCGCCCAAAATGGTCAAACGGAATTACGGAACCCTTCCGCAGGGCCTCTTTTATGACACCTTTAATGACCCTAAAGTGGACTCCAAATGACCTAATAATTAAGGCTCTGGCAAGTCATCGCTGCGGATTAATGAGACTGATAGCGCGGCCTTTCTACGGCGCTTTAGAAAGAGGATTAATGTACATTACAATTCTTATATAGTGTGTAACACCTAAGACTTTCTAGTTCTAAGGTCCATTAGTTTGTTTCTTTTTTGTTTAGAGCTCGCGGCAGCGCCATTGACCTCTTCAAGACGGTTTCTGGCGAGAATGGTAGCAATAAATAATTAATGACGCCAGTATTAATTAATGGCTGTATGACGTCACGAAAAAACAAAACAGTGGTCGTCCGCTGTCACGTTGAGTGAGTCTGTTCAGAGTTCACGACAAAAATTAAATAAACTCAGTTTCCAATTCAGGTACATTTAGCCGTCATCGGTTATTTATGATAGCCAAAGAACTGTAGAAAATGATGAAAATCATTCAGTTACTGCTTGATCGTACTACGCCCATTGTTTTTCAATTCATTTGTGGTAAAAAATAACTGAATACTCGTAATTGATAAAAAGCATCATCATTTGTATTCTCAATTCGATAGCTACACAGGTTAAGGTATTTCACTTAAAATTTGCAATAATATCAAAGATTTACGTTTGATTCACTCTGTTGTCAGATGTAATTCTATTGCCAAACTTCTTTTATTTTATTACTGCATGCTGCTTGAAAATTGCTGTGCCCTAAATGGGTATCATGTATGAGACAGACCCTAAATGTAACAACTAAACATGGTGGCAATCAAGTTATGAATTATGAATTACGATAGGAACTGAGTAATGTAGGAACGAAATAGAATATATTGGATAGTTTCAGCTAGTGCCTTGTCGTATTTAATTGTTTAAGTTGAAGACTCAGTTAATTAAGTTAAAACGTGTTTTGAAAAGAATACATGTGGAGACTCTTTGTCAGCTTCTTCTCCACATAATCTAATTGTGAAACTAACAACTTTGACATTCATTGAGTAAAAATTCTGTTTTTATAATGAAAAAGAATATTTGAATTGAAAAAAGATTGAACTAATGCTAAGAAACAATAAATATATTAACTAGCCTAGAATTCAAATAAAATAAATTGTATTAGTGGCCTATCATCTTCAACAGATACTTCAAGCCAAGCTTCTGATCTATGTACAAATACAAATACAATTACAAATACAAAAATAAAATATTTATTTTTCAAAGTGAGATTTACAAAAATAACAAAAGAAAACAGGAATATACACGGTTAATATTCATCATCATCATCATTCAGCAACAAGAAGTCCACTGCTGAACATAGGCCTCCTCCATGAATTTCCAAAAAGACCGGTTGGAAGCGGCTTGCATCCAGCGTCTTCCTGCCACTTGGACGAGGTCATCTGTCCATCTCGTCCTATGCGCTTGGACAAGATGCGCTTGCCGATATGTGGTCTGCATTCGAGAACTTTCGAGAACATTCTAGGTTAATATTACTAAAAGCAAATGTTTTGATCAATGTCAAGACACAATGTGAAACAATGAGTTTCGAGGGCTAGCTATAGACCTTTTCGTGCCTGTTCTCCTATTTATTACCTGTCAAGGTAGCGTTTAGGTATTAAAGTTTAACTATTTTGTTACCAAAGTAAGTTACCTTTCGAATTCGTCGGGAAATCTCGTGAGGACGGTTAGTTATTTGAGTGCGGGTAGTTGTCAATTACTAGACAAGGAAAGGCCGCCAAGAGATTCATTTTGTTTTGGCGTAATAGCTGGTTCACTGGACACCTAACAGAGTAAGGCAGTAATACAACGGTCATGGGTCCCAAAAATCACTGTTAACATGATTGAGAGATTGGTCTGACACTTTTTGCAAAAATTCACAGATTTTCACTCCACCTCGGAAGCGGGAGGGCCAGGTTCGATTCCCAGTGCGGGCATGTAACTATGACTTTGTTTTCTATGTTGTGTACATTTGTGAAGTTTTAGTAGCAATACCACTCGCTAACGGTGAAGGAAAACCGAATGTCTGACCTATTCATATAGCTCAGTGCTTGAAATCGCCAATCCGCGGCGGGCACGCGTGGTGATTAAACCCATACTCTCTTCGTGAGAGAAGGCCTGTGCCCTACAATGGGACGTATATAGGCTGCTTATATTAATGCTACCGCCATCTACCGCCGCCAGATAAATCGCGATATTGTGGGGCCCAGAGTTTCACTTTACCAACCCAATATAACACAAGTTGTTGGGCCTGTCCCTCGAAGTACGTAAAAATGGTCGCCCCTCAACTCTAGTGTCCATAAATATGTCAGCACCACCCCCTGCCAACTCTTGGACGTGCAGAGAGCAATGGCTCGATTGAGTTTGGAATAGTACATTATGATACAAGTGTGGTATGTTGGTCATTACACTCGAGTCGGTTTTTAAGCCTGAGCCGAAGGCGAAGGCTTAATGGAGACGAGAAGTGTAATGACCAATGCTCACGTGTTTCATACGACGTTTTTCAACACACTTGCGAGGAAAAGTAAATAAAAAAACAACACTAACGAAATGCAATACTGTGAATAAACTTAACAAACAGAAACCCATTTAAAAGATGGCGGCCGTAATTTTATTTTTTCGCGCGCTCAGCGCTGCATGCGCGCGCAAGTCTGAGATAAGGGCACCGGCAAAGTAGTTAATCAGCCACATATTTATAAATTTTGATATTGGGTATTTATAGGTAAAAATACACCGTCAAAATATAAATACCAACAAGCTAACAAGCAGTTTCATGAAGTCTTTAATTATTTATCACATTTTGAATTGAATTTTATATTTACGCAAATAACTACTTAGCTGTTTTCGAAACATTAATACTTCTTGCTAATATTTAAAAAGATATGTAATGAAAAGGCACTAGTGCGATAATGTAATGTAAAAGGCACGGCATGGGTAATATTCTGCATTATCAGTGTAAATACGCTGTAATAAGACCTACTTTACGAGCAGGTGTGTTGAAATAGTAGATTGTACAACAAGTGCATAAAACGCACCATTTTACTCGAGACGTTTATCCATCCGAGCGAGCTTGCGAGCGAGGATAGATATAAAGTCGAGTGTAAAATGGGTTTTATGGACGAGTTGTACACTCTACTTTTCACTTTGATTGCGAGGAAATGAAACAGCAACATGTAAATATAGTAAAATAATAAATGAGACGAAATACAAATTATAAGTTTATTTCATGAAGTTTTATTGTGTACTTTGGCTGTTGGTATCTTTGCCTTGGTCTTAGAATACGAACGAAACGAAATAAAATAAAGAGGTTGTTGTATGAAGTTAAAGATGTTCGTGTGGCTGTTGCAGCGATTGCCTTGGTCTTCGACGAAGATTTTACTTTATGCTCTAGAGCATAAAAAGCGACTTTATGTCGCCTACGCACGACATAAAGACGAACTTTTAGAGCATGAGAAGTGAAAAAGTGTTTACATACATAAGCAGCCTATATACGTCCCACCGTAGGGCACACTTCCGTGGATTCCGTAGATGTGAATCATGTTTGTTGTATGGAAGCCCCTCTTAAATATTTATTTTATTCGGTTTTTAGTAATTGTTGTTATAGCGGCAACCGAAATACATGATCTGTGAAACATTCCATTTCCTTCCGTGGATGTCGTAGAAGGCGACTGAGGAAATCAATTAGCAGGAGAGGGGCAGCAGCGTCTTCCTGAGATTCCAACCGCATACTGCGATCGCCAGCCCGCCTGCCAAGCGTGGTGATTATGGCAAAACCCGTCATGGCTATGAAAACCACATAGGAGGCCTATGTCCTGCAGTGGGCGTCAAATGGCTGATGATGATGATGGTAGGGCACAGGCCTTCTCTCAGGGAGAGAGTTTGCGACCAATAAATTATATATTTTTTTAAACGTTATCTTCTTCTTATCGTGTCGATGATAAACTGTTCAAGTATCACTCCTCTTTGGCTTCCTACTAGTCCTTTCGATTGTAGGTAGTTAGGCACGAGGGACATTTTTTTGTTCGTGATGTTTTTGATGTCGTTGTTTCTGGTTCCCACGACACAGGGTATCCTAGTGTGGGGCCAGAAGCAATGTATGTGCCTGTATGTAAATGTTTAATGTTTAATTTATTCAATAATTAATAAAATACCTTAATGTTGGCGACGGGCTCCTACTCTTTATATTGTTGCAAATAAGAGAGAAACCTGGTCGGACACTTCCGACAACAAATCAAGGAAGTGATTCGGGAATCAAGTTAACAATTTATATGTAACTAGCTGATCCCCGCAGCTTGGCTTTACAGATAAATCTAGCTATTTGTCGAGCGTGGTACCGCGCACGTGCACATTATAACTTACCTTCTGGGCCTCGTTTCATAGAAATCAGAAATGTATAAAAAATGACATTCTGCTCGTTGAATGTCAAGTTTTTTTTTTAATTTTTATACGTTTATTTATTCAAAACAAAAAAACCTTAATATCACTACACAATTTCGTCAAACTGCAAAGCAGTTTGACGGCGAAGTGCTCTATCCTCATATTACTTACTTATATTATACCTATATTATTCTCATACAATGGTAGCCGCAGCCTTGGGTCGTAGTTTATTATGACAATTCGCTGTACACTGCGTCGCCGATTCTCCTTACTTGTATTTGTGAATTTGCAATGTACATCGAATTGTCATAGTAAACCATGTATTGTAGTTCTATGAAGTAGGTCGCTTCTGTTCAAGGTTCAACAGCGGTGGTAGCCTAGTGGGTAGAATATTGGGCTCGGAAGTGAGAGACCCAGGTTCGATTCCCAGTGCGGGCATATACCTATGACTTTGTTTTCGAAGTTATGTTCATTTGTGAAGTTATAGCAGCAATACCACTCGCTAACAGTGAAGGAAAACATCGTGAGGAAACCTGAGTATCTGAGCTCAAGGACAGCAAAGCGAACCATGAACATACATAAGCAGCCTACATATGTCCACAGTAGGGCACAGGCCTTCTCTCAGGGAATAAAACAGTAGATCAACAGTAGAATATTTTTTTTTAAATAATCTTTCTTAGAGTACCTCTTATAAACTTAAATTAGGGATGACTTTTTTTCCGTAATAGTGTAGGGTACCGTCGGACCTTATTGTAATTATAGCTTTCTAGTACAAATAGTCTCCGAGCTAGGCCGCTGACAGGCAGACAGACAGACAGACGGACATGGCGAAACTATAAGGGTTCCTTGTTGACCACGGAACCCTAAAAACAGCAAAATATACAAATTTATGACAACCTCTGTGGCGCAGCGGTAGCGCATCTTCCTACCATGTGAGAGGTCCCGGGTTCGAATCCCGGCTGGGGACATAAAAAAAACCTCTGGTCTTGGATGTTTACATGTTTGTGAGGCCGTTGTTTCTGGTTCCCACGACACAGGGTATCCTAGTGTGGGGCCAGAAGCAATGTATGTCTGTATGTAAATGTTTATTATTATTATTTAATATTTGTCATATACGTGTGCTTCTTTAGTTTGCCTATGGAGAATAAACTAAAGAATCAATTAAGTTAAGTTTAAAATGAATCCCATTAATTAAGCTTTTGACTTAAGTGCAATTAAAATTCAGGGACGGATATCTATCGATGTGCTTATTATGAGAGTCCAGTGGCATCAATACCTACCAACTACCTCAACTGCATAAACGTGCATTTTAGTGGGTCTAAATATAAACATACATAGGTACATAAATTCACGCCTGTATCCCGGAGGGGTAGATAGAGAGCAGGATTTTACAACGTTTGACGGAACTCATGGCATGGGATAGCATAACACAATGCAAAAAAGGGAGCTACCATTTCAAACCACTTTATTTGTACAGGTTAATTTGCAATATGTTTAATAAATTTAATAAATGATTTATCTATCTATATGTTTAATACTCAATACTCAAGATTGGAATAAGATATCCACCAAATACATTTTCATTTAAAATGTTGCCAAGACGAGACCTTATACCTCGAACTATCAAATACTGTTATTAGATCTCATGTAGAGCCAAACTTCTAACTCTACACGCCCTAACTCTATAAGCCTTAACTTCACCTATAGGTAAGTTTATGGAAACAGTTCATCATTTAAACTTTGGTACTTGATTTATACAAGCGAACGTCTAGAGTCTAACATTTAACACGCTTGACTAACGAAACAGAGGTCCTAAGTAGGCTTCGATCGTGAAGGAAAACTTCGTGAAGAAACCTGAATGTCTGAGGCGTTTACATACCTCAGCGCTTGAAATTGCCAATCCGCGGTGGGCACGTGTGGTAATTCAGGCCAGATAATCTCTCTGAGAGAAGGCCTGTGCCCTTCAGTGGGACGCAGGCTACATAAAAAAGGTTTGTTTTTACAATGGCAGCTGTCGTACTTGACCCCAAGGAGAGAAAGGAATTTTACTAATCAAGTCAGAACCTCTCTTAGGCTGGCTGGAAGAAATTTCTTTTGAAATAAGTCCGCCTTTGTACATCTATACTTACCTGTTATTAGAGTTTTATTTTTAAATTTTTGTGCAAAAAGCGTAACAAACAAACATTCTTATCTTCTTAAGTCTGATCTATAGAAAGGCAGTCATTATTTTATTTAACATAACGTAACATAAGCTCACGTCTGCATCCTAGAGGAGTAGCTAGAGACCAAGGTCTGCCACTTGCCACGATCCTGATAGATCACTTTCGCTTCATCAACTTTCATTAGTCGTTGCATGCGCGCACGCCGGTTTCGGGCCGGTTTTATCTTGCCTTTTGCTAACACATCCTCTATTTAGTCGTAGTAATAGAGAGAGATTGATCTGTGTTTTTCTTTCTTTTTGTGAAGCTTTTTAAGAGTTAAATACTCTGCTTCCTTCGCTACACTCTCTCTGGGGGGAGGTAAATCAGTTCAGAATCCAATTACTAGTTACCGTGGCCAATTAAAATTGAATTAATAGGGGATAATAGGATTGATCCTTCCAGCGTTTACCGTTAGGTTTAAAATATATGGAGGCATTAGCGGAGGATTATTGAATTTGTTAACATTTCTACAGCGAATTTGTAACTGTTAGATATTAAATAACTGGAGATATTAACGGTGGATTATCTAGATTTTGTTAATTTATCTTCAATTCAATCCATCCTGTACACGAAAAGTACCCTTTACATTGGTGTTGTTAACAGCGTATTAGAAATTAAACTGTAATATGTGTATACCCGCCTGCCAAGCGTGGCGATTATGGAAAAACCCTTTATGGTTAGGGAAAACCATGAAGGAGGCCTATGTCATGCAGTGGGCGTAAAAATGGCTGATTATGATGATGGTGACGTGTAGAATAAAACGACACAGCTTACATTTCTATATTGAATTGATATTTACACGGAACGTTAGGTCTTATTTATATTACAAGTACGTTGAATCTTTGTACAGTTTTTATTTAATGAGATTTTTCTGTGAGCGGACCGTTTGTAATAGTATTTTTAGTGACTCGCGATGCTCATAAATTTTACCTAATAAATAATCGCGTGGCTTCCGTGTGGTGCCGGATTAAGAATAGCGTCACTCCATTTCTTTCCGTGGATGTCGTAGAAGGCGACTAAGGAAATCAATTACCAGGAGACGGGCAGCAGCGTTTTCCTGGGATTCCAACAGCATACTGCGATCGCCAACCCGCCTGCCAAGCGTGGCGATTATGGAAAAACCCCTCATGGTTGTGAAAACCATGAGGAAGGCCTATGTCCTGCAGTGGGCGTCAAATGGCTCATGATGGTGAGCATGGCGAGTCACTAAAAATACTAGAATGTAAGTACTTTACCTTGAAATAAATTTCTCATTTTTGATTAAGTATATCGTTGCCTACTTACCTAGCTGTTGCGCGATATTTTCCATAATAGTTTCAAAACAATACCAACTTTGAAGCCACAAAAACAACGTATCATTTATTAATACTGACTCAAAGCTAACCGGACAGACTTTCTAGCAAAGCTGCCGCTTAGCTGAAAATCTAAAGGGTGATTAAAATTTAAAGGCTTCCTTTCTGCCTCCCTTTAATTGGACGTAACGCTAACAACTTCGGCTGAATACCCTTGTGGCTATAAATTTCAGTAATTTATAATTATGAGCCTATTTTTTCTGAGTCAAAGGCATTTTTGGTGCAAAATCGTCAATAACGTAACTGGGTATCATTCATATGAAAAGATAAGCTGACGTCGAATGATACGTCAGAAATAATTATCTATGTTATTCCAGATACTAAATACGGAATAAAAGCCGGCCAAGTGCGGTTCGGACTCGCACACGAAGGGTTTCCTACCATTCTCTATATAAAATTGGAATATTTCAAGCGTCTTTCTGTTGCCGTCATTAACCCGGCGTGAGTGAGGCGAGGAATTGTTACACCAGCTTTGAGGTGGGTATGAGATACCCGGAACTATGATGTTAAATTTTTGATACTATGACTGTACAATTACGTTTTTTGACTTAAGGCATATTAATAATAGTAATAATTCAACAAGATGAGCAAGTAAAATACCAGCATTAAGTACAAAAAACGTTCTTTTTTTCTTCAAATAACAAAGTGCCTAATTTCCTTAAAAAATACAAGTTTAGTAAAACACCTATTGTTTTATGTTTTTGAGTTCTTTTCATGTAAAATCAAACGAAATTGCAAATAATATGATAAATCAACATAATAACAGTGTCTCCTTATTATTATAACTAAAAAGGATCTGAAAAGTCTTATGAGATCATGTAACATAGCACCGAAGTTTCACCTGCGAATCGTGTATCGACCGTCACACGCAACACTATGCGTAGCCCATGCGGACCATGCAAGAGGTCACGGGTTCAAATCCCGGCTGGGAACAAAAAAAACTCAGATCTTGGATGTTCACATGTTTGTGATGTCACTGTTTCTGGTTCCAACGACACAGGATATCCTAGTATGGGGCCAGAAGCAATGTACGTGCCTGTATGTCGATTTTTATGTAAATGTTTATGTTTACTCAGTCAATAAAACTACCCCGAGAAATATCCGACCTAAAAGTTCCCATACACGCATCAGCTTAAAGCTACTTGTGTTCATCATCATCATCAGCCATTTGACGCCCACTGCAGGACATAGGCCCCCTTTGTAGTTTTCATAACCATGAGGGGTTTTGCCTTAATCGCCACGCTTGGCAGCCGGGTTGGCGATCGCAGTATGCGGTTGGAATCTCAGAAAGACGCGGCTGCCCGTCTCCTAGTAATTGATTTCCTTAGTCACCTTCTACGACATCCACGGAAATGGAGTGACGCTATTCTTAATCAGGCTACGTGCAAATAATAATAACAATAATAACGCTCTCAGCATTACTCTGACAGTATTCTTTTAATTTTCTCGTAGCTAACTAAAACGTTTTAGCACTGTATCATGCATATTATTTAACAGCAAAGCTCACATCATCATATCAAGTTTCCACCATAAACAGTGGAGTCGTAAAAGCAACTTTCAACATTGAGAGTTCCACACTTTTAGGAGCTGGGTTAATATGGACTCTAATACTTTCGTTGAAGGTTCCATTGTGTTGGGTGGTGTTAGATATATCGTGACGTCATGGTTTAAGGGGATCTAGTGGGCTAACTAGCGCCACCTATGAAAAAAAACACATCTTCTTTTACAGATCGTATTTGCAAAAAGTGTCTGTACAGTGTCTCAATCATGTTAACAGTAATTTTTAGGACCCACGGCAAAGGACCTGAGACTAGATAGCATTTATGCCAAAAACGGCCGTTTTCACCTTTACGGCCATGGGTCAAAATCACTATGAACATGATTGAGAGATTGTACAGACACTTTTTGGAAATTCGATCTGTAAAAAAATAAATGATTTCTTTCCTCGGTGGCGCTAGTGTTCCTGGAGCCCCTTAAATGTAAACCGTGTCTCATAATCTAAAGGGAAATAAAAAAGACAGAGATCAGCCTCGGTTCTGAATTAGTTTTCTCTGTTGGCAACCCAACAATTATGGTATTTTTTGTCTTTTATAGCTATGGCAACACTGTAGCTTTCTTTCCTGTCTGTTTTCATTGTCAATCTGTGAAGATGTTCGAATTTATAATAAATGATTAAAAGATGAAAATCGATCGTTTTTGTACTACAAACCCTTCACCTTTACGCTATAACATCGAATCGAATCGCCCCGTTGATGCCATAAGAGCATTGAAAGTTACGCGTAACGTACGCGAAAGTAAGCTGCAGTTTTTTTTTTTTCAACTTTGTTAACCGAAAAAACAGGATAGATTTCCAAACATATTTGAATTCAGTATTACATTTTAGTGTCCAGTTTGCATATTTGAAATTGAAATTGAAAAAAGTTTATTCCGATACCACAACACACATAAAATCTTACAAATAATAAAACACGAAAACAGTAAAAAAGCTTAAAGTAAAAAGTAATAATAAATAATCTTATTCTAAACAATCACACAGTAGAAATGAAGTGATATGGTGGAGACGCTGTGTGCCGTGGTACAAGAAAAGGTTCTTGACTCAGCATATGTCACAGATTCCCGGTTGACAACCCGTGATGCTGGTATTCTGTCAGAACCTAAAGTGACGGACCAGCAATCAACGCAAGATCTCATAAATTCAATTTTTTCATTTGATTCCAAATAGATGGGGTGTAATGTATATAAAATGACAAGTAGGCCAATAAGACTTAAATTGATTCAAGTAGGTACTTAATAAATACATAATAAACATTTCATGCATTTCATGAAAATTGAGCATTGTGATTGTGTAAATGCGCAGTTTTGCGCAATTTGGCTGGCTGAGGATGTCTCAGAACAAAAAGAAACGGAGAGCCTTGGGGAGGCCTAAGTCCAGCAGTAAAATAATATGGGCTGACTGATTGATGCGTAGATTTTGGGTCGAGTGTGAGTATTTTGAAGAAGAAGAAGAAGAAGAAGAAAGACATTTATTATACCAACAAGATACATCACAGAAACAAAATAAGCAGATAAGTAACATAATATGCACAACAACAAAAAGAAAACTAAATACACAACAGACAAAACGAATAAATAAAACAAGACCATAGATGTAGCCTGTGGCGTATCTCCGTTTCAACACTCTGTGTATCGCCCTGCATCAGGAAGCCTTCCATAGTAGCCCCACGGCGGTTGTAAACTCTTTGCAAGATTTAATGCGAGATGACAAGCTTTTAAATCTGTGCGGGGCTTTTAGCAGAGTGTAGGTAATCATCCTGCACAGCTTTATGTCGGAACCTGTTAGGGCAAGAGGTAGGGTCGATGACGGCGCCGTGGGCGGACTGGTGGGTTTGTTTTTGGAAGCACTGGTTCTGTTCCTGATACAATAAAATTGAATGAAAACAATTCATTTAGTACTTAAGCTTTTGTAAGCACTGCACATTTCATATTGTTGGAGGTGGAGCCCTAGCGACTCGGACTTGGCTGATTAACTCACACATCGGAACATCTATTACCTTAGTTTGTGTTGATTTTCACAGTTAATTCATATATTATACAAATATTTGATTGTGTCTACTGTATTCGAGTTATTTATTTTTGAATGTCAACATCAAAACAAAAAGTATTGTTGCGTTTAGTTAGCTGTCAAATTGGAACTATCTTGGACTTATTCTTTAAATTTGTATTGCTGCGTTTAGTAAGCTGTCAAATCGATGATTCAAAATATTTTTTATCTGTGATCATTCATTCGGACACTGGCGGAACGGTTGAGAATTTAAGATTCAGAAAAAGGAGGAAATCGGTTTGCATCGGTTGAAAAAGCTAAGTATTAGTCCGAAATGTTTTTTTATCTTATTTAGAGCTTAATTATTGCTGCGTTGGAATGTATATTTCTGAGTTTCGTCTAAATATCGTTTTGGAAGTAAAGATTTGTAATTGCAAGTGAATTTAATGTCTTGTACAGTTGTAGGGATAATCATTCAATAATTCTGGGAAACCAATAGTTTGTCAAGTAATCGAAATTGGTAGTATAATTTGTGGTTGTTAAAATCGATAAAAATAAATTGTATTGTCTTTCAAAGTTATTTTGTCTTACTGTAATCTAACCCAAATATGACTGTGTTCTAATGAAAGTATAACAATATATTGGTTTGTAAGTGAAACCGTTTAACCAATATATAAAATTCATTAAGTATTTTATACAGACTCGCGATACTCATACATAGTACCCCACGGTGACTGCAATGTTCATTGCTATTGCAATGGTAATTAAGTTTATCTAACCACTTTTATGATAAGGCCGTCTGTACGTTTAGGTTAAGTAATATCTGTGTAATTTCCTTTTGAACGTGCAATCAAATAAACAATCGCGATTAGACCCGGTAAATATATAACAAGTCATTGACTTCCACTTAAAGTTAAATATCAATGTGTCCTCGTTCCCAAGCTAGGATACAAACTAAAATACTCTAGATATACTGTGATTGGGCTTTACGTATAATTATAGTGCGTTTGTGTATTCGAAATCCTAGAACCGTGAAGAAGCCTCAGTGTCATAGATAAAGTGTAAAAAAGCAGTGAAAAGCCAGTTGTTCAGCAAGTAAATTTACAACATATTTTTATTCGTTTATTAATGTAGAAAAGAAAGAAAGAAGAATGAAGAGACATTAAAGAGTTGTCTATGAACAATAATAATAACTTCCACACAATACAATCACTTGAACTGGTCCCAAACTAGGATGCTCTGTGCTATGGTAACCAGGCAAGGACGTCACAAACATGAAAATACACCCAGACTGAGGCTATTTGTACAAATTTACGGCGGACCCCAGTGGGAATCGAACCCATGACCTCTGTTTTTGTAGCTAAGGGCCTTAACGTCTGGACCAACGAGGCAGACAGTAACTTTCTCAAATGTTTGGAAATTCGAGCATTACTTTGACAGCCTTCTTCGAGATGAATCGAAATTGCTGTACTGCGTCCTTGTTATGAAGCTGCGACATTATCGGAAGGGTCGTCAACGTCGAATCTAGCGACAAATACGGTTCTTTTTTTGAATAGTTTCCATAGTATTTTCTAAGGTTAACACGAGCACTAGACATAACAAAAACTGAATTTCCACGGATATTTACTCGCTTACATTTTCATTTTAGAATTTTCCGACGTTTCGGTACTTTTGCAAGTGCCGTGGTCTTGGTAGACTGAGGTGACAGGCGTATTTTTGAAAGTATTAACTTTACTGTTAGTTTGCTACCCTCCGCAAAAACATATTAAGTTACGTTCCAAAAATATTTTGGCAAACATTTAAATTGGCAAAAACAATAATTTTATATAAACTCAAAAATATTGATTATTAGTTATTGAAATTAATATTTAATCTACATAAAAATTAATTTATATACGCTCAAAAATATTGGTTATTAGTTATTGAAATTAAAATTAAATCTACAGGCGCACTTCTAGCAAGGGGATCTCATGCACTTAAGCACTGGTTCCCATGCTGTAGCTATGTTCCAACCACGATTTCTATTGTAATTTGGTTGCCGGCGGATTTCTATTGCCTCGCGTATCATTCTGGGAAAGAAACGGTCCGCTCTTACTAGAACTTGAACTTTAACAAAATGAATGAAGTGGTTGGTATTGCTGAGAATTTCAGTTTTTAAGTATTATGTCTAGTGCTCGTGTTAGAAAACACTAAATTTTAATAGGTTAATACAAAAATATTAGCTTCATTTGTACACTGACCAATCAATATGGGTAATAAAATATTGTCACTCGGCTCGGATCCACCATAACTCACAATCCGCGACGTAAGAACTTCACAAATATTAGTTTGAAGATTGTGACTATCGTGGTTTGTGACATGAACACAGTCATGGATATTGATATGGGTTGACACATGGATATCACCGATATTTAGTTTTTATTAGGATATCATGATGTTACTTGTGTCATGAAAACAGAGTTACATTTAATCATTCTGGAATTCGTTTGCATTGATATTGTTTCCCAATTGCTTTACCGGTCAATACTCAACATCACGATATCACCAAAGTATTCAATAAAATAGTGTCATGATATCTTTAAAATTGGAAGTGTCGTTGTCACTATTCAAAAGTAACCCGTCGTTAGGTTGGCATCACTGCGACAAAGTATGGCGGGGTGTGTCGATTAGTTGGGAAGGTGAGAAACGCGAGCTGGATCACTTTTACTGTATTATTGGTGGAGGAAACATATTTTCACAATTGGAGTTATATTAATTTTTATTAGGTTAACTTCGGGACGGTCGAGAATTAATGGAATTGAGAGAAGCTAATAAATAATCGCAGTTAAACTCGTTAATTCTATAACTGTGCATGGGCAACAGGAATCATAAAACCCGGCCAAGTGCGAGTCGGACTCGCTTACGAAGGGTTTCGTACCATTATCTATACAACATTTGAAAATTTCAAGCGTCTGTCTATTGCCGTTATTAATGTCGAGCAAAAAACGGCAGAAAATCACGTTTGTTGTATAGGATCCCCCCTTTAATATTTATTTTATTCTGTTTTTGGTATTTTTTGTTATGTCGGCAACAAAAATACGTCATCTGTGAATATTTCATAAGTCTAACTATAACGGTTCATGAGATACAGCCTGGTGACAGACGGATGCACGGATGGGCAGCGGGTTATCCTTCGGGTGTGGAACCCTAAAAATTACCTTCCATATTTAGTATATGTATGTGGTATTTGCGCGCGCGTAGAACACTATTTAGTGGCAATCAAATTCGTTTTACTCCGTGCAAACTGTAAATCTGTCACTCGCTTTATTTTTAAAAAACAGTGTTGCTAGTGTATCAAAAAACTAAAACTACTAAGAAACAAAAAAAAAACATTACTTAAATAAATAATTCATCCCACATGTACTACTGGAAAATATCGGTATTAACAACTATTTGTAGGACTTACGAAACGAGCTATATGATAACACAAAATCTGTAAACTGTTTCATCAGTGTCGATAATTAAACCACTTGCAATTAGGGAATGCTCAAAATGACTAATTCCATTTTTTTTATTTTCATACCCCATCATGCCTAAAAAGTTGAGTATCTCAAACTTTGATTAAAACCTGCACAAATCAACAAACAAGTCTTCAATAAGCCCCCTTCAGCCTAATACACTATTCACTAACTACTCCCCGTCAACCTTAGATTAATTAACCGCCGCTTACCCGGTGGAACCGGGCCCGGTTCTGCCAAATGTCCTCATCCCTGTAAGTGAACGTTAACGGTACATTGGGCATGTAACAAACGATGTTACTTTGTGAAACTGCTCCTTGGTTTATTGATCCGGGATAGTTACATAGATTCGCGCAATCGCTACTGAGTAATAATGCAAAGTCAGTAGCCAACTCCTTTGTAACTATACAGGACATAAGGCTTTAAATACGTGCACTTTATTCAGTGAAGTTAAGGGCGATTTTGCAACTAAAATGCTAATTTCGAGTTGCTGTTGACTGTACGAGACACAAAACAACACACACACACACATACACACACACGCACACACACACACACGCACACACGCACGCACACACGCACGCACACACGCACGCACACGCGCACGCACAAACGCACGCACACGCGCACGCACACACGCACGCACACACGCACGCACACACGCATGCACACACGCATGCACACACGCACGCAAACACGCACGCACACACGCACGCACACACGCACGCACACACGCACGCACACACGCCCGCACACACACGCACGCACACACACACGCACACACACGCACGCACACACGCACGCACACACGCACACACGCACACACACGCACGCACACACGCACGCACACACGCACACACTCACGCACACACGCACACACGCACACACACACACACACACACACACACACACACACACACATCTTTTATTTTTTAAATCGTTTAACAGTTCATCAATAGCCTCCTCCGAAGTCATATCTTATCCTTTCAACACTTGAAAAGTCACGCCTTGGACAGACGCTACTACTGTGCTACTGGGCCGAGTTTCATAAAACTACAATTCGTAGTTTATTAGGGCTCCGGACCCGAAGGGTGCCAAACGGGACCCTTCCTAAGAATTCACTGTCCGTCTGTCTGTCTGTCACCAGGCTGTATCTCATGAACCGTGATAGTTAGACAGGTGAAGTTTTCGCAGATGATGTATTTTTGTAGCCGCTATAACAAAAAATACTGAAAATAGAATGAAATAAATATTAAAGGGGGGCTCCCATACAAGAAACGTAATTTTTTTGCCGTTTTTTGCTCGATATTAATAATGGCAACAGGTAGACGCTTGCAATGTTCTCACAATATTTAATTCTGAATTCGCTTCAAAAATAAGTAATTAAATTAAAATAAAATAAATATTTAACTAAGGCTCCCATACAACAAACGTGATTTTTTGCCGTTTTTTCTCGATCTTTGTGTCTAATGTTGTATAGATAATGATACGGAACAATTCGTGCGCGAGTCCGACTCGCAATTCGAAAGTTCAGAGTAATTTTGTTAGGTAGCCTGTGGTTTGATCGACTTTGCAATGTACCTACATTGCAACATTGAATTGTCATAGTAATGAGTGATGAAACCTGAGTGTCTGGGGTGTTCACGTTCCTCAGCGCCTGAAATTGCATACTCTCTCTCTGAGAGAAGGTTTGTGCCCTGCAATGGGGTGCACATGGGCTAAATAAAAAAAAAACTTAAAAAATGTGTCTTAGGAACCGTGACGGTCCCGACTACCAAACGGCGGGAACATTATAAATGAATGTTTGGTTCCTACATTGGAAACTCTTGAAATATTGAGCTAACGGTTGTAATATAGGTAATTATGTTACAATAATAATTATAATGTTGCAATAACAACGAAGAATATAAGTCACTACTTGCGATTTTCATTTGAACTGTTCTTTGATACGCTTATAAAATCCAACTTAAAAATGTCTTCGTACTAAAGTTTAAGAAACTGACATGTAAAAATAACCAACAACCCGACTCATAAGCAGCTTATAGTATACGTCCCACTGTAGGGCACAGGCCTCCTCTCAGGGAGAGAGTATGGGCTTAATCACCACGCGTGCCCACCGCGGATTGGCGATTTCAAGCGCTGAGGTATATGAATAGCTCGGACACTCAGATTTCCTCACGATGTTTTCCTTCAACGTTAGCGAGTGGTATTGCTACTATAACTTCACAAATGTACATAAGTTATGTATGTAACATAACTTAGAAAACAAAGTCATAGGTAAATTCCCGCACTTGGAATCGAACCTGGGTCTCCCGGTTCCGAGTCCAATGTTCTACCCACTAGACTACCACAACCCGACTGCTGTGCATTAAATACTAAGCAGGCAGCAACATACCTAGATACCTTTGCAATTGCAATTCGCCTTTGGAATAGCTTGCCTCTAGACATCCGACAAGCCCCATCGCTTGAAATATGCAAAACCAAAGTTACCATTACTACCCAAATCTCCAGCATTTGTCTTAATTTATTATAAGTATATCACAATATCTTTCGTAAATCTGTAGGTTGATGTACTTATTTATTGTATCAAGTATTTATTTATTATTATGTTGTATTTGTATAATATTTCCCCTTTATTATATTTTATTTATCAAGGTCTAGACAAGTAATTAGTAAGTACGAGTATATTTAATATCCTACGAGTAAGTTGCAATACCTGTTAATGTTTTCGCCATACCTTAGGCTAGCTGGTAAATAATTCTAAGTAGCATTAAGCTCGCCTATGTATAAAACTGATTGTTTAAATGCAATAAAGAATATTATTAATTGTAATAATAGATCGCAAGGAGTTATAATGCTGAATTTGGGTCCCGCTTACTTATTGGTTAATGCTCAGCAGTCGGGTTGCTGGTTATTTTTTTGTTGTTGAATATATGATGATTTCATAATATGAAATCAGCAATTTTAATATAAGCTAGTAATTCAGCGGCCCTTCCACCCGTGTTCACTCGATATATGGGTAATATGTATCATCATCAATATCATCAGCCATTCAACGCCCACTGCAGGACATAGGCCTCCTTCGTGGTTTTTATAACCATGAGGGGTTTTGCCATAATCGCTACGCTTGGCAGGCGGGTTGACGATCGCAGTATGCGGTTGGAATCTCAGGAAGACGATGCTGCCCGTCTCCAAGTAATTGATTTCCTTAGTCGCCTTCAACGACATCCACGGAAGGAAATGGAGTGACGCTATTCTTAATCCGGTGCCACACGGATTAATATGTAAGTATACGCCCTGTATATTCGGCCTAAGGACAAACAGCAAAAGGATTCCTTAGATTGATTGTTTTCCCGAAACTAAAACTCAATCCCAACTAAGCTCGAAGGGAGTCTATTTTCATTCCACGCGATTATCAACGCCGTTTTGGGTTTAACGATAGTTTAACTCGTTGCTTAACGACAGTTGCAGAACCTCTGGTATTTTATTCAACTGTTGAGTGTTCGTTTGCGTGCGTGCGTGCGTGCGTGCGTGCGTGCGTGCGTGCGTGCGTGTGTGTGTGTGTGTGTGTGTGTGTGTGTGTGTGTGCATACAAAATATAATGAAAATCTTTGGAGCTGTTTCCAAGAGTCAGATTATAATAATTGCTCGTTTAAAGGTATTAAGATAAGATAAGGCCTAAGTAATCTAGAAGCGCTTTAACATACACAATTTTTGTTCTTTGATCGTCGAAACTCCCAATTTACAGCAGCGTCCGAGTAGCAAAAAACCTGTCCACCCTCGCGCCGGCATCAGAGATATTGCTTCATTCATTATTCGCTCCACCCTCAATCAAGGTCGAGGATCGATGAGAAAAAACCCGAAGGCTTCGTTGACGCCCCAGCTGTTCTGCTTGGACCCGTATAGCCCAAAAGTAGGGACCTGACAACTATGATAAAATTGTTAGTAAGTAAATAAATTGTTTATTTTCACTTATCATCATCATCATCATCAGCCATTTGACGTCCACTGCAGGACATAAGCCTCCTTCGTGGTTTTCATAACCATGAGGGGTTTTGCCATAACCACTAGAAAGCTGAAATTTGGCATAGAAATACATATTAATTACGCCAACAAAACAATGGAATTAATTTATTTTTTTATGGATTCTCTACGTAAATTAGGGATATAATTTTTTTTTCGCCTACACTATAGTGTGGGGTATCGTTGGATTGGTCGTTCAAAAATATTAGGGGTTAAAGTATGAAATTGCCGTTTTATTGCAATAGGTTCTTTGAATTGACATAGAATCTTCATGGTTTGAGGTTTTCGAATGAAACTTTTTTCAAATGGTTTCTATGATGTTCTTTTTTTTAAAAATGTGAAATATTAAGTATTACCTATCTGTGGGAAATGCTGAGGAATTGGCAAAATGTACTATATTGACTATAATATTTTTTATACTATAAGTTTGTCAATTCTGTTTTTTCTCCTTAAATAAAAAAAAATAAAAATAAAAATAAATCGACTTTCAATTGTTTTTGTTATTTAATTTAGACAAGAAAGATGGATACTGCGAAAATTCGAGTAGAAAGTAAGTACAGGAAATAAGGCAGATATTGGACAAAAGCAGAAGAAATGCACGCGGTGATGGGAACGACTGCCGATGCCAGTAACTGCGGCGCGGACAGGTGTGCGAGACCATTAACAAAAGCAGTGGCTGCGGTGCGTGCGGTGCGGCCAGGTCTGCGTTCACCTTAATACATGCTTCTTAGTAAATTCAGATTTAAGTCTCATTTTACAGGGTTTTTTTTCAGAAGATGGCGCTGTATTTGCCAAAACGACCACAGATTTACTGCTACGAGCGATAAAAATGGTGTCAAGAATGCTTATTGTCGCACTTCAACATTTGTTGAAAAAAAGACAAATAGTGTTTGATCACGCAAATGGCAACCGTACATTCCACAGTAGTTCCTCAGCTTCATACGGCTTCACAAATTTCATAATTTCACTGCCACTGCGTGTTTTCTTACGATATGAAGAATTCAAGTTTTTGTAATCGTCGGAGTTCACTAAAATTGCCAAAATTTGCTACAATCACCGGAGTTTAACAAAATTGCCGGAGTTTTCTAAAATAGCTGGTCTACACTATACAGGGTATCCCACGGCTGTGCCACGTGGAGGTAAAGTGCCTTGAATATTGTAGATGGAACATTTTAAGATAAGATAATGTTTTATTTACACACAAAAACACACATTTACACACTTGGGCGAAATTAATTAATTAATTTATTTATTTATTTAGTTTTAGGAAAGCCATTGACATTATATAACTTAATACTATTTAAAAATATGAGAACAGAAAGTCATTAACAGGCTTCCACTGATAGGAACAAAATATTAAAACTAGTAGTTAAGAAGAACTAACAATTAAGTCACCGCACATACATAAAACGCCTGAAAAAATAAAAATATAAAAATAAAAAGACACTAAACACTAACGGTCCCATTTATAAAAACACAATTCCTCCAAAACACTCCTCAGAGGCAGTTTAAGTCTTGTTCTTGTAAAATCTCACCGCAGACTATTTTGTACGGCGTTTATAAATTGTTTTAAGGAACGGCGCATTCACAAATAAGACCTTTACTGAAAAAAGACACTATTTTAATTTAAAAAACTATTTAAACTGCATTCATAGATTTTTAAATAATTACATGGTTGAACCGGGAATCGAACCCGCTACAAAGAGAAAAATTACCCTGTAGCTTTATCACACCGATCGAAATGCTTCATCATAATTAAGGATTATTTTTTTCTAAATAACGTAGTGTCAGAAATAAAAAGAATTTACTTTACATTAAATAATCTCACGCCTGTATCCCTGGACACTTGCCACAACCCTGACAAACCTCTTTCGATTCCTTCATTAGTCGTTGCATGCACGGACGCAGGTTTCAGGTACTTTTTATCTTGCAATTCACTAATTTTATTTTGTGATTGGGCTTCCCACTCAGGGTACAACACTTTGGCCCAAACTGGTCCCAGTCCGGCAAGCCATCTGTGCCAACTCGTCTCCTGGGCCCGGTTATTCGTAACAGACTCAATTCCCTTCATGTATCTAGTATCCACGCCACATGGCGCATTCCATTTCAAGTTCCTGACGAAATGGGACACTTTCCGCCGTCGAGGATTTCTTGATGACACTTAGGCTAGCCCGTCGATTCTGATTTCGGAAATGTATTCTTGTGTGTCTGTTAATTTATTCCCGGGTGCGAAAGCAAAGGAGCGTTATGGTTTACGCGCGTTTGTGTGTAAGTATGTATGTTTGTTTCTTCGGGACCACCAAGAGGCTAAGATTTTGACAAATTAATCTAACTAATACCTTAAAACGAGCATTTTATATATCTGAATGTCGGAAACGGCTCCAACGATTTTAATGAAATTTGATAGGTGATGATGAGTTTCGGGGGCGATAAACCAATCTAGCTAGGTTTCATTTTTAGAAAACGTCGTTTTATCCGTGTTTTCAGGCAATGAAAAACTGCTACAATGTCATTAGAATACAAAGGTAAATTTCGCCACCATCTGCAAGGTTTAAGTAGCTCAGCTGGGAAATCGGTCTTTCCCGAAGCCAGACGACCCCGGTTCGAGTCCAGATGTCTCGAGTTTAATTGTTTTTTTCCCTTTTCTTCGCTTTTTTCATCGTATCTATTTATAATTTCCAAAAAACGCGATTAAAAAAAAAATACCAAGCAAAGCTCGATCATCCATGTAAGCCAAACATTCAAACAAGATAACGCCACATTTATTATTATTATTACTATTATGCTTTATTGCACACGAAGCATTTAACAGGACATTCTTAGAAACCTATTTAGAGGCTAAAAATTCCACCCACGCCGGGGCTTGAACACGCGACCTCTGGCTAACCGTGCCAGCGCTCTCCCAACTGAGCTAACGGGCAAGTGCAGGAATCAGGGAAGAATCAGACATGGGTGGAATTTTTAGCCTCTAAATAGGTTTTTAAAATTGTCCTCAGCACAGGTTAGTGCAACAAAAAGAATATAATTTTGAAATACTGTTTTAGTAATCTTAAAAAGAGTTTCAGTGGAGTTTGAATTTAATTAACTTCCTCGTTGGTCTAGCTGTTAAGGTACTTAGCTTCCAAAACAGAGGTCATGGGTTCGACTCGCACTGGGGGCCGCCGTACATTTGTACAAATGACCTCAGTCTGGGTGTATTTCCATGTTTGTGACGTCCTTGCCTGGTTACCATGGCACAGGGTATCCAAGTTTGGGACCAGGGCCTAGATTCTGTTAATGCATTGTAGTAACATGACAACTGCATGAACATGGCGGTTTTCATTTCATGGCTGCTTTAAGTCTACGCGGGCACATCCATCAAACCTTCTAGGCGTCAATGGTACGAAAAAACACGTCACGTGACCCGACAGTGTACCTGTCATTATACTACAATGCACTAACAGAATCGAGGCCCAGGTCAAGTGATTGTATTGTGTGGAAGTTATTATTATTATAAATTGTAATAGAATACTATGTAGATTATTTTTACCTCTCTAACGAGTATAACTCTACGGCCTCTCGAGTTTTTTTTTGTTATTTTGTATATTATTCTGGTCTACTATTGTGTGGTCCATGAATAATGTCGACCCATTATTTTCATACTGCTGCACAATCACTACAAAATGTTACCCACAAAACCACCCATAAACATAACAAAGGAAAGGCCGGAAAAAGTATTCCTCTATTAACTCAACCATAATAATATTGCGTCCAAATGTAACATGCTTCATACCTTCGGAGAGTTCCCAAGAGAAGGAACGATAGAAGATTCAATCCAATTCAACTAAAAAAGATCCCGGAGAGAGAGAGGCTCCTAGCCGTTATTAATGTTAACTGATGCAGTTGCATCGAATTTTCGTAGGAGAACGATGTTACGAGTAGCTATACATTTACGTACATACATAAACTCACGCCTGTATCCCAGAGGAGTAGGCAGAGACCAGGGACTATCAATTGCCATGATCCTGACAGAAAACTTTCGCTTCCTCAACATGTATTAGTCGTTGCATGCACGCACGCCGGATTCGGGTACTTTTTATCTTGCCCTTTGCTAGTACATCCCCTATTTGGTCGAAGTATGTCCACCCGGGACGTCCTTTACTGGCCCTTCCACCCACATTCGCTCGATATATTTGTTCCGTCAATCTCTCTTCCTTCATCCTCTCCACATGTCCAAACACTCACTGTGTCAAACACAAACTGTCACTACATCGTCTTTCAGTCCACAACGTTCTCTAATCAAACACATCCATACATTTAACTGGACCAATCGAAATTACTTATTAGGTAAACTTAATTTCGTATATACGCTGCATAGCATAAGCAGCCTATATACGTCCCACTGTAGGGCACAGGCCTACTCTCAGGGAGAGAGTATGGGCTTAATCACCACGCGTGCCCACCGCGGATTGGCGATTTCAAGCCCTGAGTTATATGAATAGCTCTGACACTCAGGTTTCCTCACGATGTTCTTCTTCACCGTTAGCGAGTGGTATTGCTACTATAACTTCACAAATGTACATAACTTAGAAAACAAAGTCATAGGTACATGCCCGCACTGGGAATCGAACCTGGGTCTCCCGCTTCCGAGTCCAATGTTCTACCCACTAGGCTACCACCGCAGTTCTACCGCAGGCTGCTAATGTAAACTTAATTACCCTAACTCCCAACGTTTCATACAATCGTTCATTTGAAATACCATTGTTCTTACCATAGTTCTCAATCGAGCGGCCAACAGTGACAGTAACATAGTCCCAGACCCATAATAGGTGGTATCTATTTCAAGTTTACTCAATCAGTATAAACATTAGGTCTTGTAAAACCCGCGATGGTTTTCACCAAGGGTCCCACATAATTATGGGCTCATATGGCCCAAAGAAGGAAGGCCGACCTTTTATTTGTCCTATTTCCTTCACAGGCCTAATGTACATAACGAACACAAAAGGCGCGAAATCTCTTAACGTCGTGGGAATACTTATTACTCTCTTAGGGCCAATTTTTCAATAGTCGGATAAAACTTAACTGGAGAATAAAACTGATGTTGTCACTGTCTTGTCATATGATTTAGACAGTGACAGCATGCAATTTATTCTCCAGGTTAGTTTTATCTGACTATTGAAAAATTGGCCCTTAGGCAAATGTCCTTCCTCAACTAGGTGCCGCAATGTGCTATTATCGGTGATTAAGTAAGTAAAACCTGCGGGTAGATATGAAAAACCCTTTATATACTCGGGTGACTGACATAGCCTATAAGATTACCAAATTGAAGTGGCAGTGGGCTGGTCACTTATGCCGATGGTCGACGGGGTGCAGTTTCCCAAGTGGAGGCCAGGAATTGGCAAACACAACGTCGGACGCTCACCAGCTCGCTGGAGGCAGTTTGCTGGCAGTGGCTGGATGAGAATCGCCGAGGGGGAGGCCTATGTCCAGCAAAAGTCAAGTACGAGCTGATTGATTGGTTGAAGCGGGATCGGAACCCGCTTCACTCGCACGGAGCCATCGCTGTAACCATTGAGGCATTCGGACGTCGAGTTGGACTGGCGATTTGGACAAAGAGGCAGCAAGAATGCGAAAAGGAAAATGAAACGCAAAACTCGCGGCTGAAGAAAATGGCCTTCATTGAAAGAAAGAAAAAAAAAAGAACATAAATTTATTTGACGACACAATACAGTCATTTAATTTGATTTTTCATTTTATAATTGGTCGGTGGAATAAGGAAACCACTGAGTGGTGGCCAAGAACGGGTCGACGGTCGGTGGGCAGGCCACAAGGCCGGTGGGCTGACGACATTGTAAAAGCGGCTGGGAAACATTGGACGAGACTAGTAACCGGATGGGTAGGCCTGAAAGAGAAGAGGCTCTCGTGTGGGCTCTGTTTATGGGCTGATTAGAGAGATAGGTAGATTTTGTCATTGGAAGAGACAAACTACATTACAGACGCATTATTTCATTAGGTGAATATGAATTGAAAAATAACTCTAAACACCGATCGAAATGGAACACTACATTGATTGAGAGATTGAAAAATTGTTGTGGACTGTATAGGGTGATGAAAACTTCCAGTGGTTCTTGATAGCTGTTTATTGTTCCAGATTCTGTCCCTTCACCAGATGGTCTGACGACCTGGTTACAGTGGCGGAGAGTCGCTGGATGCGGGCGGCACAAGACCGGGAAGCTTGGAACACCATGAGGGAGGCTTATGTCGTACAGTGGGCGTCAAATGGCTGATGTTGATGATGATGAAGAGTAGCACGATAGGAGCTTTCCTGCTCCTATATTACTCACAACAAATCCTGAACGATACAAATTCCGTACTTCAGAAATTCCATTCTAACATAGGTATTAGTCAGAAATTCCATTCTAACGTCAGGATTTCGACAGCATTTGGTGTGCATAATTAGGTCTCTGAATGACGTACCTACTGAGCCCTATACCCGTCTGGCATACCTCGGGCACAAAGCAGCGAGCTCTGGATGCCGATTGGCAAATCCAACCACCACGATGTCAAACACTAATCCAGCCTTAAACATCCAGTGTCGACACTAAGGTACAAAGCGTTCTCTACTTTGTTTATGGAAAATATAATACTAGGTTCCAACCGGTCTTTTTGGAAATCCATGGAGTAGGCCTATGTTCAGCAGTGGACCTCTTGTGGCTGAATGATGATGATGATAAAACTAGCTTAAATACAATATTAATATAACATTATTATATAATATTAGCTTGCCAGAAAACCGGTTAGAAAATTTGGAAAGCACACTTTGTGCCAAAAAGGCTATTATAACATTTAAGATTTATATAACAATAAAGTGTCTGGAGTTAAGGCCAGTTTAATGGATGAGTGGTAGGCATAATATAATAAATTATAATATAATTAAATTAAAATATAAGTATAATATAATAAATTGTAGACTTCCAAATTTGAAAAGACTAATTTTGGAGATTTTTTGTCAATTTTTTATCCAAAATGATCCAGACATTCTTCAAGATAACGTTCGATGACGTGGATAGTACCTAACATACTTATCTATAGTATTAACTCTTTGAGTACTTAATAATTGCTCAATAGGTCCCATATACGACTGGCGACGGGTTATTTAATGGCTCTAATTGATCGGAGGGGCCGAGATTAACGGCTCTAGCTCCTTGATGAATGGATAGTCTTCAGTTCGCTGCCGAATAATTTGGGGGCGCTACTTACGGTGTTTGACGGAAGGTCGGGAGTCTGTTGATTCAGTTAAGTTCAGACATCTCATCCTATTTAACCACATTCGTCTTCTACTGGACCTGGGCTTCCTCTAGTCAGTCATAGTTTTATTATTTATAAGTATATATTAACAGTAGTGGTGGCCAATCCTCATCCACGGTAGAGATAATTAGCACTATCGGCTAGTAGATAATTGAGTATTGCACTCACCGCAATCTGCCTTAACCGGCCTTTTGATAATTTGTTAATTTTTAATAATTTATTTCCAGATACCTTTCAGTGTTGATACAATCTAATACTAAAAGTAGTTTATCAAAAAATGTTTACAGGTAGGTAGAATGGCACAGAGTATAACTTCATAAAGCAACAGTGTCCCCACACTAGGCACAGCCTGTATCGTGGGCGACGGTTTCAGTGTTGTTTAACAATAAGTGTGGCATGTTCTTGTCTAAAGGACTTTGTCCACTTTGTATGGGCGATTTGGCTAAACGTGAACAGTCAATTGAATTAAAACTAAGTAGTAGGTTTTGTAGTATGGGTTAGTAAGAACCCTATTACAGTAATTAATTTGCATCAATATACCTGCATTGTGAGTTTTTGCTGCAAGGAGTCCTATGAACATAACCTGTTCAATTAAAAAACAATTTTCTTTATATAATATGTTTATTAATTACTTTCAAACACGATTAATATGTGATCCAGAAACTGGGCAGGTGAATTTATTGTTTCTTGGTACCTAGCCCAGCTTAAAAACCATATAATAGTCATTATATGAGCGCAGCAACCGACTGTCGTCTTCTAAGTCAGGTACAAAATCCGTAGTTGAGCCGGGGTCATCAATAAACGAAGAATCGGGATCCATTTTAACAAGCCAAAGTAGTAATAAAACAAACAATATTCACGAGAAGCAAAGAAACAGTAAACACAATTAATGAATGAATCGTTTTGTTTGTTTTAGCCGGTGACAACACAGACGATAAAGGGATGTGACAATGACAATTCTGATAACCGACATCACTAGCACATTTTTGGTATATATTATATTATAAAAAGCTCAGTACAGCACATAAAACCATATCTGGTGACAATCATGCCCGCAATTTTTTTTATGCTATAAAGTTTAAAAAATCATAAAAATTGTGATTGACGGCTCTAGATAGGACATTGAAAAGCAATTTTTTTTAGATTTTAAATACAAACCATTAGAGAGTAAAATGTATTTTAAAACACCTGATTTAGGGGTTATTTCGGAGAGTGGAACCCACAACTTTTTTTTTCAACGCACTTGACTATCTGTTTTGGCAGTCAAGCTGTTGACCGTTAGATGTGAGCCAAATGTAGACAGACAAAGATCACGATAGCCCGATAACAGTATTCATAATATTTGGAATGGCACTGTTCAATCTGCAGGTTTGCTAAAGGTCATTCTAATGGTGGCGTGGTGGCTTTATCACTCATATCCCTCTAAAATCGTTGAGACTGGTGATGGCTGACCTCTGCGTTATGCTCGTGAACGGGTGCTGTTCGTGTGTCTGGCCGCAGCATTAATGTTTTTTCTACTTTTGTAAGAAAACTAACTAATATTTCGGCATTCACTGATGGCCATCTATATAGGCAACAACTGATGTATTATGTTTAAGATGATTTGAGAAAAGACGGCCAGAGGGGAGTTTTTTTCTAGCTGCCTTTTTCTTCACTGCAAAAATGGTCCAAAGACATTTAGGAAATTCAGCATTATTTACGTTGAAATTTGATTTCTTGACCTCAAATGTTTTTATCACTATTTTGCCTCTACCTAGCTGTTTGTTTACATTTCTAGCTTGGCCCCATTTCATAGAACTCCAATAAAATTCGTGGTTTGACATGGCTTGGTTTGTCACCCACCGGTTAACAAGTAGGAACACTGCTACGCAATGTACATTGAATAGTCATATTAAACTATGAATCATAGCAGCTAGAACCCCTTGCTAGAAGTGTGACTGTAGATTTAATTTTAATTTCAATAAGTAATAATCAATATTTTTGAGTTTATATAAAATATTTGTTTTGTTGATTGAATTTTAATTTCAATAACTAATAATCAATATTTGAGTTTTTATAAAATAATTGTTTTGCCAATTTAAATTAAAAAAATTGCCAAAATATTTTTGGAACGTGACTTAATAACAGTTAATACTTTCAAAAAGACGTGTGTCATCTCAGTCTACCGAGACCACGACACTTGCAAAAGTACCGAAACTTCGGAAAATTGTAAAATAAAAAAATAAACGAGTAAATATCCATGCATTTTCAGTTATTATGAATCGTAGTTTTATGAAACGCGGCCCTGAATTCCAAAGTAGACCACCGTGTTAAGCGATGCGGTGCGTTAACGACGCGGTATGGGAAGTGTTAATGCGTTAGCCCGAGTAATATTACTACGTGCATTCTTGAATATACTAGTGTGGAACATATCCTCACACTTATACATTTAATGGTTCTATTGGGCCATCGGGGACGGGTGGTTACATCTGCTGGGTTATACAGGGTGATGGAAATTTGACCTATTCCTGGGAAGGTGAAAAAGTAGAGCCAATTTGTACTAAATTTAGGTCTTCTTTCTTCTGTCTCCTTTTTAATTCATAAAGAAAAGTTTTCAGGTTTTGACTGCCTCGTTGGTCTAGCGGTATCACGTCTGATTACCGTGCCGGAGGTCGTGGGTTCGACACATGACCAGTCTGGGTGTATTTTCTTGTCTGTGATGTCCAGGTGAACATGTTGAAGAACAAGTGAAAGTTGTAAACAAATGTTGAAAGAGTATATTTAGTTTGCTTGTCTAACGGTTTATTGTCAGAAATGTACTGCCCAACTCCTCACTTACTTTATTATTGGCTTTGTATAATATATCCAATTTCATACTTATTTTACTCTTGGCTTTGTATTAAGAGTAGATTCAGCAAGACTACACGTATTTGAAAAAGGATAGATTTGGATCAGACCTGGTTTACATTTTGCTAAGAAAAATATCTCGACAAAATATTCAAACTTAATCCTCAATTTCTTCTACGGTCAATTTATACAATATACTCGTATAAAGAATGAAACGACCCAAAACCTAAAACTAATAAGAAGCAGTTATTTTTACCAAAATTCAATACTTATTGCTGATATCGATAGAGTTGTACTACGTACCTTTGTAAATATTTGGTCGGTTTTTTTAAGGTTCTGTATCTCAAAGGGAAAAACGGAACCCATATAGGATCACTTTGTTGTCCGTCTGTCCATCTATCCGTCTGTTCGTCTGTCCGTTCGTCTGTCTGTCTGTCTGTCAAGGCCCTTTATCGCGGGAACTTCTAAGTTAACGTAAAATAAAAGTCACGGTCGTTTATGTCGAAAAAAAACATATATTTCTACACTCTCAAGGGAATCAAAATTTATAGGGTACTTTCCGTTGACCTAGAATCATAAAATTTGGCAATTAATACAAATACAGGGTAAAGTCTGAAAACTATACATTTGTAAGTAAATCATCAAAAAAAAAAATCTTTGAAGTTCGGGAAAAGCTCGAAGAAACTGCGAGACTCGATTCCTGAACTATAACGTGCTAGTAAATAAAAATGTGTACGGAGCAATTACCTGTCCGCGGTGGGCACGCGCGGTAATTACGCCCATACTCTCTCTCTCTGTGAGAAGGCCTGTGCCCTGCAGTGGGACGTATATAGGCTAAATTTAAATAAAAGTCTACAAGAAACTGAGGGCACGAGGTGCAGTGAGCCGTTTTTTCACTAAAAGTTATTAATTCCAAACCTATAACCATTTTATATAAATCATTGTAATTTTTTTCACTTTCCTTGATTATTTTATTTTGATTATTTGCCTTTTGTACCTTATTTGTGGATGGAGAAATAAAGTTTATTTGTATTGTATTTGTACTGTATTTACACGGTGTATAATTTCCATCAGTGACTTTGAGAGGCAACT
Source organism: Yponomeuta cagnagella (assembly GCA_947310995.1). Taxonomy (NCBI): domain Eukaryota; kingdom Metazoa; phylum Arthropoda; class Insecta; order Lepidoptera; family Yponomeutidae; genus Yponomeuta; species Yponomeuta cagnagella. The sequence continues at coordinate 2,855,960 of OX371279.1, forward strand.
AAGATATGGCTCTTATACTAACATTAACCATTTAATATTAACCAATTCCATGTTAAGAATTTTTGTATTAATCATTGTATTTTTTTACTTGTCTAGAATGAACGGCGTATAACTTCCATCAAAACCTTGAAGCGTCGACTAGAAAAAGGACACATTTTGTGAGTTTAGGGCCTGATTTGGCCGCTTCTTATTCAAGTACCCTCAGACCTAATTTCGTCAAGAATTTGCAATTTTGCCCCGTCCCTGTGCCTTTTAGGTGAGAGAAATAACAGTTCGGTACAGTCCACCATCAGTAGCTAACCGAAACACTTATTACCACACTACAGATAACACACTGAATTGAATTGAGAAGGGAATGCAACGTTGGTTTGGACATTATGTAAAGGATCAACGAAGAAGGATTGACGAAACGAAAGAAATAGGGTTCGTCCATATATCGAGCTAATTTGGGTGGAAAGGCCGGTCCCTGGCGGATACACTTTGATCAAATAGGAGATGTAACAATAAAGAATAAATTCTTATCTTATCTTATCTAGATAAAAGTACCCGAAACGGGCTGTTTTCTAATTTACGTGCATTTGCGAATTTGAAGTAGCAATATTATCACTCTCTAAAAGAACAATGGTGGAAGGGCCAGTAAGGGATGTCCCAGGTGGACATAGTTCGAGCAAATTGGGGATGTATTAGCAAAGGGCAAGATAAAAAGTACCCGAAACCGGCGTGCGTGCATGCAACGACCAATAAAATATGTTGATGAAGCGAAAGAGATCTCTCAGGATCGCGGCATGGGGCAGTCCCTGGTCTCTGCGTACCCCTTCGGGATACAGGCGAGCAGTACATGCTACACAAACGCGAGGTGTACTCTAAATTATGATTTAAAATGGTTTTAATTAGCTTCTAGGTAAAAAACAGCTTTGCAACCCTTTGCAATTCTACCTCTGCACCCTACTATTTGAAAATTGTAAAATGAAGAAAACCCAAATTGAATTTTAAGCTGTTGCTTAGTGGGAGTGGTTTAATTACCGATACTAAAGAAACGGTTCTTAGTTTTTACGTTAATTCAATAAACCTTGAAGTCAAAGTCAAAGTAAAAAACTTTATTCTCTGTAAAAACAAAATGTTTGCTCAATGAACGTCAAAGCTGTTTGTTTCACAATTAATAGATCTTGCGGAGAAGAAGTTACGTAACAAAAAAACTCCACATTTATTCGTTTCTAACCAGGTTTGCAGAGTTTTCAACTTAATGCTACACTACACAATCGTCCCCGTTAATAGTAGTTTATGCAACTGTCATATAATGAAGGGTATTAAAACACGAGTGTGAGTTTATGAAACGAGCGCAGCTAGTTTCATAATAGTAACGAGTGTTTTAATACCCGTGTTATATGCAGTTGCATACACTACTTTATCTTCACTAATGCAATTAAAAATTAAATTCACGCGTACGTGTATAATCACAGTGATTTTGCCGCCATTAAAATTTAACCAATGAGAGCGCAGCTGCGCGCTTCAATAAAACGCGACCAACCTGATTGGCCCTGCAATCTAGTTGGTTGCGTTTTATTGATGTTATAATGAGATTTTACGATATCGATGTGAATATTATACCATCATGTGAAATTGCTTAAATTGAGTGTTTTGTTGTCTGCGCTATAACAGTGGTAATTATAAGTCAAGTATTGAAAACATAAGTAGAATGTTACAACATTAGTGTAGATAAAATTATTTAAATACCAGACATCTTTGTCTTCCAAATAATCTTTAATGTTATAATAAAATTGGATTATGATTAATACATTTTTTAAGTCGCATCGGTGGTAACTCTAATATATCTTATTGTAGAACCGTATTATTATAGCGTCGTATTGTAGTGGTGGTAGCCCTGTGGGTAGAACAAGAGACTCTGAAGCGAGGGACCCAGGTTCGTTTCCCAGTGAAGACATGTACCTATGACTTTGTTTATTTTCAAAGTTACGTACATCTGCAAATTCGTAATAGCAATACCACGCGCTAAAGGTGAATAAATGTTTACAGTGCCCCATGTATGCATTAACTTTTGCATGTCTTGGAAATGACAATTTATTTTTATTCCTAGCATCAATATTATGACGGCTACCAATAATTTCGAAATTGCTGATATTTTTTCTAACATACATAATATTTTCATAAATGTGTTGACATGCAACTGTTAACATGTTAGTTTCTTTAGAGAAATGTTAACATGTTAGTTTCTTTAGAGTTAAATCGGGTGTTCCGCAGGGATCACATCTGGGGCCACTATTCTTCATTGTATTCATAAATGATCTAGTTGAAAAGCTAAACTCACCTTGCTTATTATACGCCGACGACCTGAAATTATTTAATTTCATTAATAGCCCTTTAGATTCAAATATTCTACAAACTGATCTTAATACTATTTACAATTGGTGTTCCACTAATCTCATGCATTTAAATGTTAAAAAATGCTTCGTTATTTCTTTTACTAATAAGCGCATTAAGATATGTAATGACTACAACTTAGGAGGTCAGATTCTCGCACGCTCAACTAACGTCAAAGATCTGGGCGTAATCTTCGATGAGAAACTGTCCTTCCGTGACCACATACAATATATAACTTCAAAATCGCTAAAGCTGCTAGGGTTTATCACTCGTTCTACAAAGGGTTTCAAAAATCCACACAGTTTTCTTATTCTCTTTAATAGCCTCATTAGGAGCACTTTAGAATATGGTTCTGTTGTTTGGTGTCCTTACTACATGGTTCACTCTCAAAGCATTGAAAAAATCCAAAAAAAAGCTCTTAAGATTCTCTGCTACCGCTGTGGTTATGGCCGTAATTTACCTCACTTTGAGGATCGTCTAAAATTGTTCAATATGACCGCTTTATCAGTTAGACGCCAGCAACAAGATCTCGTTTACCTATATAAAATAATTCACTCGACGCTAAAGTCACCACATCTACTGTCATCTGTCAACTTCAATACCAGAATAAATACTCGCCATCCTGTCCCGTTCACATTGTATGTCTATAAAAATAACACTTCATATTATAATCCGATTGTTCGCATGTGTCGTTTGTATAACACTGTCTCTACTCTTTGTTCTGACCTAGATATATACAATCTTAGTCTTCGACTTTATAAGATAAAATGTCTGCAATTATTGATCTCTAAAACTAAATACTAAGTATTATAAATATAATAAGTTATTGGATTTGTTCCAGATTCACTTACTTGATGTTTCAAGTGGGTGAGTCTGGAATTGGGCTAATGATAAAGTTTTAGTTCCAAAATGTAATAAGTACCTATTTAAATGGCAATTTTGTAGTTCAAGTAGGTGGTAATGTCCTCTTTAGTTTTATATAATGCTTGTCTCATTACTCTTAAATATGAGGACCACCGTAACTCGTTTTTCTATGTATTTTAATGTGCGTGTATACTTTGGGTGTCAATCTAGCTTAAAACTAGTATGCTCCAATATTGTTATTTTAAGATTGTTACCTGTTTTACATGCCTAATAAACAAAACAAAACAAAACAAATCCCTTAACGAGTCCCTATTACTTAGCTTGTAAATAAATCGGATTGCTCTCTTCTGTTAGATGAAGATCGATTCAATGTCTGCTGCCCGACCCCACAGTAGTATACCGTAGGATATAATACTATGGAAGTAACTAAAATAAACAAGCCTAGTAGTTGCAACGTCAGTGAGCTGTCAGCGAGTCAATTGAGCTGCCCTTAATACAGCATATTTATTATTATATTAATCCTCTGTCTCACTGTATTAGGGTTAGAATAACAAGCCTCTTCTTTTGTCTTCACACGTTGGGGAACAGTCAAATAAATTTCGGAAGTGAAAAATTCGCTCCTGGAATTAATCACTCGAATAATCGTGCACTCGTTAAAGCTGGTGCAGACTGAGAGGAGGATTTGTGTATAAAAAGTTAGCTGCTAAAAGTTCACTAATATTGCACATTGTAGTCCACAACGGTATACCCTGATGTCTGTCTATCCCTCCGAGATACAGGCGTTTATGTGACTGTGTATGGAATCAGGCGTTACTTTGCGGAAATCCATAATAGCATTAAAATGTGAAAATTACTTTGCTAAATTCCGCCAAATTCCACAAGCACCATGCGGTTAGTTAATGCACCGCCCTGCCTCCCACATTTTCAAGCACACAAACACACCACCACCGACACCAACACTTAAAAATACGAAAAAATACGTTGCGTCACGTTTCGCCTCTAACACGAGGCATCCTCAGGCTCCAATAGGCGACTGACAAGTGATCGTCACCCCAACAGCACTCCATATTTATAGGCTGTGCCGCCCCGCCCCCCGATGACATCATCTAGCCGTCAAACCGGTGACCGTTAAACCGTCAACAGCCTAACGATCGTCTTTGTTTTGCGCAAAAATAGCAATTAATGGGGAAATAGAGGAAATGGTGGAATTTAGCAAAGAAATTATCACATTTTAACGTATGTGATTGTAGTGAGGTTCTTGGTTGTTTTCTAAGTGCATTTGCGAATTTTAAGTAGCAACATTATCAGTCTCTAAAAAAACAAGGGTAGAAGGGCCGGTTAGGGACATCCCAGGCGGACATACTTCGACCAAATAGGGGATGTATTAGCAAAGGGCATAAAAAGTACTAAACCATCCATCCTTGGTTTAGTACTTTTTATCTAACCATAATTGTGTCCTCAGCTATCCTCAGCCAACCGCTGCCAGTAATCTGCCTCAGATCGTCGGTCCGGATAAATTTGAGGTATATGGGAAACTGGTCTGCGGCTTAGCCAGCCTAATTACGCCGTATCAGATAACTGTCCTAACAGGCAGTGTGTATCAAAGTACTATGCAAGAAGGTTATAAACTTCTTCCGCATTCTTCCGCAACACAATATTTGCGCGAAAACTTTTTCATCTCGTAAATGTCATTATTTGGCCGACACACGAGTCTGCCAGCACCCTTACGAGGTCGAGGCTCAGCTGGAAACAAAAGTGCGTAGTTATTTTTTTCATTTCGTTCGTCGCAGCCAAATGGCTGGCTGTCGGCGGTCGGACCTCTCCCTTCTTGTGCACCTCGCAAGTAACTAATAATAATAAAATAAATTTATTTCGGATAATATACATCCATAGAACACACAGTTCACAACGCTTAACAATTAAAATTAAACTATATTACATGAAAGCAGATTAAGTCTCATTATTATATTTCCCCTCAATCGGCCTTCGTAGAGGTGCAAAACTGAGGCACAGTCAAATTGATAACAGTTGATATGACATCACAGTATTTATCTTCTTCTTTCGTCTTGCAAGCGTCGAATCTACTTCAGCCATCTCGCTTCCAAGACTGCGCCAATGCGATTGCGCTGGGTGAAGCTTCTATGAGATCCTGTAAGCTGCACTGTGAAGTTTCAGCGCGGACATAATGTTGCAATATTGTTTGTGCAATGTATTATATAAAAATTTGATTCCACTCTTCAGACGGAGTTAACGCTGGTTTAACGATTTCAGGATTTATGATGTGGAATTTCTGTTGTTCCTTCTACTGACCCTCCACAAAATAAAATATATTTTAATTGTCCGATAAGTTTATATAACAACACAGGTTAGACTATTAAAAACCTTCTTGTTGTTTACAATGTCAAAGCAACTTCGCGGTGATTGTTTATTTCCCGTAATTCGTATCTTGCAATCTAGGATCTATGCGTAAGTCAGCATGCTGTTGAAAAAAAAACTGGCCAAGTATGAGTCGGACTCGCGCATGAAGGGTTCCGTACTATTATCTATACAACATTTGAATATTTAAAGCGTCTACCTGTTGCCGTTATTAATATCGAGAAAAAACGACAAAAAATCATGTTTGTTGTATGGAAGCCCCTCTTAAATATTTATTTTATTCGGTTTTTAGTAATTGTTGTTATAGCGGCAACCGAAATACATGATCTGTGAAACATTCCATTTCCTCCCGTGGATGTCGTAGAAGGCGACTCAGGAAATCAATTACCAGGAGACGGGCAGCAGCGTCTTCCTGAGATTCCAACCACATACTGCGATCGCCAACCCGCCTGCCAAGCGTGGCCATTATGGCAAAACCCCTCATGGTTATGAAAACCACGAAGGAGGCCTATGTCCTGCAGTGGGCGTCAAATGGCTGATGACGATGATGAAACATTCAACTGTCTAACTATCACGGTTCATGAGATACAGCCTGGTGACAAACGGACGGACGGACGGATGGACAGCCTTAGTACAACCTGCGACAAAAAATAATAATCGGAGATTTCAGCGTAGACTACTCGTAAGTCTAGTTTCAACTACAACTAGTCATAAGTCATATAACAGTTAAAATTATCCTGAATTTAAACGGCGTCTTACTTAAAAGGCTTTTGAGAGAGGCATTACTTAATTGTTTATAAAATAAGAATGTCACTCTTTTATGTCCCACTTACAGTTGAGTCGCGCGGAATATTCCCAACTCACAGATAATAGACAACTCACTAATTATGACATTCCTAGCGGTCATGAATGCACACAATAGTTATGTTACGATTTGAGCTTCAAATCTGTGGACAGTTGACACCCGGTCAACGTTTAATTTGTTGCAGAGTCGTTAACGTAACTCATTAGAGTGCACGTACTCGTATGTAAAGGTCCATATGCCGACGATTGTGTACCTGCTGACTTTTAAATATTTAAATAAAGTTGATGTAATTAATTGGGAATTTCCGGAATATCCTTAGTAACATTATAATCGCGACAGTTTGTATTTATGGATGGATGTTTGTTACTCTTTTACGCAAAAACGGCTCAACGGATCCCGATGAAATTTTGCACAGAGATAGATTATAGTCTGGAGTAGCATATAGGCTATTTTTATCCCGAAAAATACACATCTAAATTACCACGTGAACGAAGTCGCGGGCAGCAGCTAGTTAAGAATATTAACAAAATTCCCAGCAAGACGTTCACAAGTTAGGAACAGACCGGCAAAAACCCCCCGTAGATTACTGGGTGAGAAGATCAGAAGCTGATATCTTAATTCTGATTTAATGCCCAAATAGCTTTGCTGGAGGCTTAGACGGGTCTTTTTTAGCGTGACACGGAAAGTGAGTTTTTTTAGCACTTTTGCAAAGACAAAAAAAAACTGATTTTCCGTGAAGGATTTTGAAAATTTGTTTCATTTTACGACTCGTAAGTAATTCTTAGTAATGATACTAGTCGTGACTCATGTCAGTTTTGATTTCTTAGTAATAAGTCGTCGTTTGACAGATTAATTTGTCCTAAATTATCAAGAGCAATATCAATAGCTTTTGATGGTAAAAAAAAAACAAACGCAGTCGGGTAAAAATAGGTTTTTTTTCATCAACGGCTATTTTTACGAAGACGCAATAGATCACAACTTATTGTATCATAATAAAATTTGTTTTTTTATGTCATACAGAGAGTCATTTACTAGGTAACGTTGGAACCTGGCATAGAACCTCTGGACACATCTAGGTCAAGAGTACATTAATCCCGCCTTTCTTCAAACGTAACTAACTCACTTTGTATATTTTTAGGGTTCCGCACCCGACGAGTGCCAAACGGGCCTTCACTGTCCGTCTGTCTGTCTGTCTGTCCATCTGTCTGTCTGTCTGTCACCAGGCTGTATATCAAGAACCGTGGTAGCTAGGCAGTGGAAATTTTCACAGTTGATGTATTTATGTTGCCGCTATAACAACAAATACTAAAAACAGAATAAAATAAATATACAACAAACGTTGTCTATAGACAGCGCTTGCCATCTATGTAACCTTTACAGCGCCGATGTCAGGTCGTTAAATGTCAATATTAAACGCTTCTTGTTGGTTTCTATAGATGGCGCTGTTCTCAAATTCGATCTTTATCCAATGTTGTATAGATAATGGTTTTCCGTACGCGAGTCCGATTCGCACTTAGCCGGTTTTTCTATCTACTCGTATGGCAGCGAGAAAATAGGTAATCTTAAAGTGTAGAACATGCTGACTATACAAGGAGTTCAGAATTACCTAGCCGTGTTCGTTTCCACCGAACGAACGAACGAACCACCGTATTTACATAATAAATACTGACTATGGATTATCTTAAGGTATTCAGTTCTGCCACGTCATGATTTTTGAAAAAGTCATGCTTCGCTTGCGCTGTGGGTTAATAAGGTACTGAACACACTTGCAGGATTGTCTGCAAGCTCGTGCGTGAGTAAACGAGATGAAAAAATCGTGCCACATCGTGTCACGTCTATTAACCATGCCGAAGGTAGTGGGTTCGATTTCGTACATTTTGTACAATGAGCCTCAGTCTGACTGTATTTCTATGTTTGTGATCTGGTTACTGTAGCGCAGGTTGTCCTAGTTTGGGACCAGGATAAGTGGTTGTGTTTTGTAGAAATTATTTAGGTATTTATTTTACTACTTCGCGAGTTTCAGTGCTACGGACATGAGTCTAGTTAGACCTTTTTCGTCACACACCCACATTTCGTGCCCAACATTAAGCGGCTGCTACTTGCTGTCCGTGGTCGGCTGTTATCGTAGTCCTTAAAAGTTTAAGTCCTATAAATTTCCGTAAATTGCCTCATTGCTTAATAATACAACAAATGACCTTTTACTCAAAGAAGAGGAAACATTTCATATTGAATTCAAAATAAAAAATATTTTATTGAAATTAGCACAAAAACTGTGACTTAATGATTGTTGCAAGTTAAAATATGTGTTCTTTTCCAAATCTAGATCATTTTGGAGTCAAAATGGACCAATATCTCCAAGCTTAGTCTTTTCAAAGTTCTTAATTAACAGAGTTTACATAATTATTCTAAAACCCAGAACGCATGCATGAACTGGCTTTAAATCCAGACATCATTATCATCTAAATAATCTTTAGTGGTATAGTATCCCTTTTGGCACAAACTGTGCTTTACACCTTTTTCGAACCGCGTTTTTGGCAAGCTTATTATATCTTCAGGGATCTTATTGTAGAAACGTATGCAATACCCCATAAAGAATGTATTAACCTTTGCCAGTCTAAATCTTGGGAACAAAAATTTATGTTTATTTCTAGTATTTACCCCTTAATACTGTATATTTTATCCTCCGTCGCACTGTAATAGGGTAAAAATAACAAGCCTCTTCCTTTGTACACGCAGGCCCTGCTGTTGGCCTGCGCGCAAGGGTGCGAGGCTGGGCTCTCGGCAAAGGGCCTAGGCACCATCACAAATGGTAATTTTACTTTGAAACTTTTATTATAACACTTTTATGGACGCCATAGCCTGCCGAGTAACTATAGCATTTGTGTTCGTATGTAGGTACTAAACTCTGTTTAGTTGATATATACATTTGTGATGCTCATGATAAATCATTCATGAAGAGACATTCTCTTTTTAAACAAACACTATGGAGGTAACTAAAATAAACAAGCCTAGCAGTTGCGTCATCAGTTAGTTCCCGGATTCTTTTGACTGCATCTGCTGCAGAACTAAGCCGTTTCCTTCCAATTTTCGTCATAGTAGGTAGTAAAATCAGCACGCTTGGTTTTCATACAAATCCCGGTGCTTGCATCGTCTATCTAAGTTCATACATTTCCATACATTCTATAAATGCGGGCGTTTGACTGCACATTAAGTACCCGCTAGTACGTTTCAGCCTTAATCTTTGTTGGAAATCTAAGCTATATTTAATGCAAATGAGACTTTTCGTCCCGTACTCGTACGTAGGAATACGCATTCACGGCGTATTTGGGCTATTCAGGGTTTGGCAGTTCTTAAGTCTTAACATATTTGACTCAACGTTTGTGAACATATCCTTCCAATATACACCTACCTGCCTACTCTCTTCATCTTTCAGTTATATCCGTCTCAAGGTTAGAATAAAAAACCTTTGATACGTAAGCCTTTTTACATGATTGAGTTCCAGGTTTTAGAATATTTATATAAATTCTCTTAATTAAGGACTTAAAAAGCCTAAGTTTGGAGTATTTTGTCCATCTTTTCTCCAAAATTATCTACACCTAGTTTAACTTGTAACGTTCATTAACCACTCGTCTGCAGCGACACAGATCTGTGTCCAACTTAGTATGGGCCACCTATACGTTCCATTCCGCGAGGGCAGTTCAGGAGTTAAGTCGCATTTTCTGTGCTACTTCGAATAAAAAAAAATGATTTGATTTATTGTATTTTTTCCTGGTCTGTACAACAAAGAAATCTCATCTAATCTAATAACTCCTAAACTCAAACCTGTATCTTGGAGACGCAGGCAGAAACCAGGACCGATCCTGGCAGACCTCTTTCGCTTTCGAAAATTCATGCGTCTGCCTGCGATTTCAATAATATTTATGCTCTGGAAATGTCGATGACGGTTATTTCTGTATAATTTCCTTTGAACCTTATTTATATTATTTCTGCTTGTTTATATAATTTAATTGTGTAGTATAAACTCTTCAATTTGTTGTCTATCAAAACAAAACTGTTTTGCGAGTTGAAATGTTATGGCAGATGTTTCAGCTAACAGATTTTGGTAAAATATCCTCAGAAATCAACATGAATGCTTAGTTGGAGCCAAGTTAAAGCTATGAGCTTGTAACAGAAACATCTTACGGCCCACTGACTCTCAAATCTTGCCCGAACTTCGGGCACACAAAAATGGCCTCGAAAAAGCATTTTATTTATTTATTTATTTAATACGGAGATATTACAGAAACATGCCACTTATTCTAAACTTAAACTTACTATGCATCCAAAAACATATCTCACTAAGTACTTTATTATTAGTAAGTTTAAGGTGAGGGCGTGTATTGAGTAATTCATGAATGAAGAGTACATGAATTATTTTACAGCAATAATATGTGACACAACTTATAGAAACTAAATTAAAACTTAATGAACGTTCATGTGGGGTCCTGAACTGAGTGCACAACACAATATTTAAGTCTTCCGGTTTCTCCCACACCAGCAAACCGCCAATATCAACAGCATGTCGTATCACTTAATAGGCCACGGTACAAACAAAAAAAGAAAACAAAGGAAGAGTTTTCTTCTTTCTTTCCTATTATTTTTGAAGTGAAGCCTGCGTTCGAATTTCCACTCCCGTGAGTAGACATGTCGGCCGCTGTAAGGTTGAAATGCCTTCTTATTTTCGCTCCCTCCAACTAACTTCGTGCCCAAATTCGTTCTTGTGGTTTTAAGAAATTAATTTCTTTGAGAACTAAAACTTTAGTACTGGGTATACTAGTTTGGAACCAGAACAACTGATTGTGTAGTGTGGAAGTTATTATTATTTGTTTAAAAGAAAGTTTATAGGCCGGTTATGCTACATCATGGCCTAAGTTGTCGGGGGATTTATTTGTATTCAGGCCGGTTATTCCTCTTTCACCTCCAACAAAAGAATCATGTACCCGTAACTTTCCCAGGCACGAAAATCTCAGCCGGTCATTTGGCTAAATAAGGGCATTTTTCTTTTCCGCATCGAACACGGTTCCTGATTCTGAGCTGATATTTTTCATCTAGCCGTGACAGTGGCTTCGTTCCCAAGAAATTTAAATAATTACTAACTAAATAAATCACGAAAACAGTATCATCTCAGTCTCTTTCATACGTATTGGTCCAGGGATATCACGTCGGGTCACCATACCTTAGGTCGTGGGTTCGATTCCCACTATTCCTGGACTTTACCGCAAGATCAACGAGGCAGATTTCCTTAATTATCCAATGACTTGGCACAAGCCAGGAAGGTTGGCGTGGCAGGGAAGAGGAATATGCCCAACAGTGGGCTCTTATCGTGGGCTGGATCATGCTGGATATATAGGTAGGATTGCCTGACAGGGCAGAAGCCTGGGCCCATCAGTGGGCTCCTTTCGTGGGCCAGATAGATAGATTGGCGTGAGCCCTTAGTTCCCCTTTAGCTCTATAACTCGTAAGTCGGTCCTTACACTACTTCTTAAATGTCACTTAAGTGAAAATGAAAAAAACTTTATTTAGAAAATGGTTAAAAGAGTATTAATTGCTGATGCAGGTGATACAGTGGGATAACTAGCGCCACCAATAAAGTAAAAAATCATATCATCTTTAACAGATCGAATTTGCAAAAAGTGTCTGCACAACCTCTCCATCATGTTAACAATGATTTTAGGACCGACGACAAAGAACCTAGGATCACGAGCCGGGGAAGATAGACTAGAGCATTGATGCCGCAAACGGCCGTTCTCAACCGAAATTATTAAGTCCGTTTCACTGGTTTTCTCCACACAGGGTAACCTAGCGAGGAGACCAGGGTTACACTTACATTTACTCACGTTACGGGTCGAACTCAGTAGGCCACAAATTTTTAAAGTCAAAGAACATCCTTATTACCTGTTATTTTTAGGCTCACTCTGTAACTTACTTAGTAAGAAGCAAATAAACGAATGCAGTATAAGTATACATGCTATCTAGTCCCAGGTTGATTGTCTTAGGTTCCACGGCCATCGGCCCTGAAAATTACTATTAACACGCTTGAGAGATTGTACAGAGACTTTTTGCAAATTTGATCTGTAAAAAAAGATTTTTCTAATTTTGTTGTCCTCGGTGGCACGAGTGTTACTCCTTAGATCAGCTTAAGCCACATTTAAGAAAGTGGTGCAAATCAGCCTAAATCTAGCTCTGTCACTTTCTGGTCACGTATGACAAACATAGTCGACAGTAGACGGTAACTCGCCTCCGATGGACTTCGAATCGTTGCCGAACGCGAGTGCTGATTCGGAATTCAAAGCTCTACGTGTCGAGTCGAATACGCTCTAATGTTTTATTCAGCTGTGGAGTCCTAAATGAATTAAATCCACTCGGAGAGGCATCCGTTTTGATGAAATTTTGATATTGATTCTGAACCAATATACCTACTCGGTGGTAGCCCAGTGGGTAGAACCTCGGACTCGGAAGTGGGAGACCCAGGTTCGATCCCCGTCATGTACCTATGACATGGTTTTCTAAGTTATGTACATTTGTGAAGTTATAATAGCAAAACCACTCGCTAACCGTGAAGGAAAACATCGTGAGGAAACCTGAGTGTCTGAGCTATTCACATACCTCAGCGCTTGAAATCGCCAATCCACGGTGGGCACGCGTGGTGATTAAGCCCATACTCTCCCTGAGAGAAGGCCTGTGCCCTACAGTGGGACGTATATAGGCTGATTATATATACCTACTCGAATCTAATTTAAGAGATGAAAAATGTTAGAGGTTCGACAGGTTAGTCGCAAGTAGCAAGCCCTGATCACTGCCTATCCCTCTGGGGCACAGGCGTGAGTTTATGTTATCTATGGAATCAAACTAACGCAGAAATTCTCTACTTTCGTAAATTTAGCTTACATACGCAGCCTATATAGGTCCCACTGTAGGGCACAGGCCTTCTCTCGGGGAGCGGGTATGGGCTTAATCAACACGCGTGCCCACCGCGGATTGGTGATTTCAAGCGCTGAGGTATGTGAATAGCTGAGACACTTAGGTTTACTCACGATGTTTTCCTTCACCGTTAGCGAGTGAGTTTGCTGCTATAACTTCACAAATGCACATAAATTAGAAAACAAAGTTTTAGGTACATGCCCGCACTGGGAATCGAACCTGGGTCTCTTGCTTTCGAGTCCAATGTTCTACCCACTAGGCTACCACCGCTCGAATTTAGCTTAATTGGCATTTAAATAAATTCTTCACAAAAAAATTAATTTGGATTGCGACTAAAGAGACATTAAAGGAGCGGTGAAAGTCGGTCAAGTGCCCGCTTTTTTGGGTACTGTTCATCTTAGAGCTGATTTTTCAATAGTCAGATAAAACATAACTTGAGAATAAAACTGATGTTGTCACTCTCTTGTCGTATGATTTAGACAGTGATAGCATGCAATTTATTCTCCAATTAACTTTTATCTGACTATTGAAAAATTGGCCCTTAAACATATAAGAGAGATTGAGAAAGAAAGAGAGATTATAATCGTAAGTCATATATCCTTGTTTAAAATTAAAAACGTCATTTCAGATTTCGAATAACATGGTATTTTATCAATACATTATGGATTTTAGGTGGTTTGAAAGCCAAAGCAAAATTTACGTGGATTAAAATTAGCTGTCGAATACACCACCTAGTTTTTTTTAACCGACTTTAACAAATTAGGAGGTTATCAATTTGACGCGTATAGGTATATATTTTGGCTACGTTTTCGCTTAACTCCGTCGCATCTTAACCGATTTCGACAATTCTTTTTTTGTGCGAATAGATATAAGGTCCCACAGGTCTCATTTTAATTTGGTGAAGATCTGATGAAGACTTGCAGAGATGGGGAACAGAACTCTTCAATGGACAGCAGTAAATAAAGCCTTATGGGGCCCATCCTTTAGTAATATCCGTATGTTTCATAAAATAGCGTAAAAGTAGTCCCAAGTTAATGTGGTGATGTTCTGGTGAAGACTTTCGGAGATGGAAATTGAGAACATCTAATTTAAAAGCAATGAATTAAGTAGGGTAAATTATGGTTATAAGGGACTTGTTTATTTTTCTCCTAATTTCACGAAAAATTGAAAAATAAATAATATTAAATAAAAAAATAAAAACCGACTACGAAACACTACAGCACTAAAAAGTTAGAAATAATTTAAATAATTAGAAGCATGTATACATGTAGGTATTGTAGAAGTATAATTTGTAGTCGGTGCCCAGTTTCATGACCAGCACATATATTTCTCGTCTTAGAGGCGAAACGCGTCGCCACGCATTTTTTTCACACAAGTATTGGTGTCGGTGGTAGTGTGTTTGTGTCTTGCTTCTGCTTAAAAAAGTAGGAGGGCGGGCGGTACAGTAACTAACCGCATTGTCCTCATGGGATTTTGGCGGAATTTAGCAAAGTAATTTTCACATTTTAATGCTAATAAACAAAGTCATAGGTACACTCCCGCACAGGGAATCGAATCTGGGTCTCCCGCTGCCGAGTCCATTGTTCTGCCCACTGGGCTGCCACCACCAATTCGATGCTAACATAGTCAACAATGTACTCGTCCACACTATAATTCACTTCTTTCGTAAGAAAAACGACTCGACGTCGAACTACGCAAAGTTAGCTGCGGAAACTAATATCTGGTAAGTCCACGGAGCCACGGCAACTTTGTAATAAGATTTCCGCTGGAGTCGTTGGTAATGCTGTTGTCACACATCCAGCGGGACGGTAGCGGGGCGAGTGCGGTTTAGGTACAATCCCCAGAAAAGTTTGGGATAGAGAGTCGGATTCGCCGGATTGTTAGATTGGGAGTTCTTTTCGTGATTTTGGGGAAAGATTTAGCTTTTGGGGATATTTTGGGAAAGTGTAATTTATTGGTAAAGTCCGAAATATAGGTTAAAACTGTCACTTACTTGAAAAGAGATTAATAAAAGCCGACCGAATGTCTATTTAATTTGTTTTCTCTTGTACTTTTTATATGTCATGATAAAACCCTTGCTGTTTATTTTTTTAAGTGTTCTCTATCTATCGATTTGTTTAGATATAAAATCATCATTTGGGGAAATCAGTAATGGCAATTTTGAAACTCTATGAGCTGTCATTTTACTAATTGCAGTTGTTCACTATTTTACTCTGGAAGTTAAATTCCAATTTCTACAATTATTTTGTGGGTTAAACAAATTATTTCGTTTAACAATGAACAAAATACTAATTTGATATGATTTTTCCTTCAGGTTTGAAATGTTCTACGTAGACAAACCAGATTTAAGTTACAGATGTATTTTTTTGTAATAATTTTATTACAATTTTATAATACAAAAGTTCTTAATATCTTGGAGATATAGCAAGTTCATAAACCTTCACAACACGATAGAGATGACCCACCACTAAGAACTTCTCTAATGTACTCTGTATCTTTACATGTTTTTATGTTATGTGCTCTAGTGCAAAATAAGGAATATTCTTATCTTATCTTAACTACATTTGACAAAACTTAATTTTATACTACTTCGCGCACGAAGGGTCCCGTATCATATTTACAATTGAAATATTCATCATTTGAATATTTCAACTGTCTACCTGTTGCCGTTATTAATCTCGAGCAAAAAACGGCAAAAAATTACATTTATTGTATAGGAGGCCCCTTTAATGTTTACTTTATTCCTTTTTTAGTATTTTTTGTTATAGCGGCAACATAAATACATCATCTGTGAAAGTTTCAACAGTCTAACTATCAATGGCCTGGTGACAGGCGGACGGATGGACAGACGGTCGGGCGGACAACGGAGTCTTAGTAATAGGGTCCCTTACCCTTTGGGTACGGAACCCCAAAAACCAAGTAGAACGCAGCGCCGTCCAAGCTAAAACATGAATCGTTTAAGTCCACCCAGGGACCTAATTATGCGTACCAAATCCTATCGGTAACCAGACGTTAGCAATTAGTATGGAATTTAACAGCCAGACGATTCAGCAAGGAATTTGAGCTGGTAAATTGCTTCGGACCAATCAAAGCGTGTGTCTTCTCGCGGGTCGCAAGTATGCTCTATTTCCATTTAAACCGCGAACGCAGCGCTGCCGTTACGCTGACGTGTGACGTCTGGTTATCTGCTAGGTGAATGCGTTGGGTCGCACAAATGCAATCTCTAGACAAGTAGGTACCACGTCTTTGTCTTGATCAGGCTATAACTTACAAGTTACAAGGAAACTTTTAAATTGCACTCGTGCAGCTAGAAAATGAGGTAAAGATTGTCTTGCTATCGGAGAGTCGTAATTTGGCAGATGGCACTATTAATGGGGTATTTACCATAAAATCATGGCAACTAAAAATGATACAGGGTTCAAAAGAGAGAAAATAGGTTTGCCACGCACGCCCACCGCAGTTTGGCGATTTTAAGCGCGTAGATATTTGAACAACTCAGACCCCATGTTGGGCGCCAATCTAGGGTTCTGAATAAAGATTAATTCCAGATGACGATTAGAGGAGGAGAAGAATTAAGATGACTTCCAGAAAACTGTGTTTATTTTACTGTAGCGAAACTTCAATGAATACAGGACAATACAGAATAAACCAGAATAAAAAAGCAGGTAAGATAAGTCACAAGTCTATAGCTGTCCGTCAAAAAGTAAATGATGATCCGAGAGAAATCTAGAATGCATGACGTAATTTTAAATTTTGAGTTTAAGATGAAAAGGTTAAGACCCTTACAACTTCACTCCTCCGCCGTTGTCAAGTATTGCTACTACAAAGGAGATCCAAAAAATGTATGAGAGCTGGTTCTAGGAGTACGACTCGAACCAAGTTTTCACGACCGTAGAGACGATAATCTTGCTCAATTATGAGATGTATAATCAGATTTTTAACTATTGCCCTATAATTTATAAAATATAATAAAGTGGAACATAAATAATTGAGCTTGCAACCCGCATTACGAGCTGTCACTTTAAAAATAATATAGGGTTGCCCAACGTACGATAGGTATGCCACTCAGATATTTCTCCTTAGTCTGTGATTAGATTTTTTCTAATACGAGACCTCTATATCTTATATAATATTCTCTTATTACATCTTGTACATCCGTTTTTAGTTAAAAACGATAAAATTCTCATATTATTAACCCAACAAAAATAGCTATAACCATTATTGTGATTAATGATGTTCACTTTTTGCAAGAACGTATAAGAAAATACTCAGTTAAGATTTAATCCATCATTTGCGCTAGTTAGCTCTAGGGATGTGATATTGCACGTAAAAATCGATTGTTTTCATAATCGATTAATTAAGTTATTTTTAAAATTCATTTAAAAAATCGATTTTCTAAGCAAAATAAAGATTTTTTTGCAAAAATCTATGTTTGTGTCACAAAAACTAAAAACTGAAAGAGGAAAAAGTGAAACGATTTATTAAAACGATTTTTAATAAATCATTTCTCTTTTTCTTATTCTTTTTAAAAATATTTTTCACAATTTTTTTTTTAATTAATCGATTTTTTTAAAAGCGATTACTTGTTCACAGCCCTAGTTAGCTCCAGGTCCCCCATTCGTCGAATCAACAGTCATCTGAGGTTTGTACGCTATCATCTGGTACTTTATTTAACTTGTCATTACTTGTTATACTGTGTCAATGTAGTAAGTATTATGTGTGTAAATGTAACTTACGACGGCATTAAACTTCTTGGCGGTCAGGTTAAATTAAATGTTACGTTTTCATACAATTATTTACGCGATTCCCTCATTCTCCCTAATTCTCTCATAACTTTTGGGGGAAGGAAAAGCGCCACATGCTGTGTTAACTCCAAAATCCGCTTACGCAACGTATTCGTTGCCCAAAAGCGCTACATAATCAAGCAATTGATAAGGATAAGTGATTGTGTTGTTTGGAAGTTATTTGTTCGTTTCGCCGATTAATATTGCCGGGCTCAGTGGTAATGACCACTTTGCCAGACATTTAAAAACGACTGCAAGCGAATGCTCAAAATCAAGACACATCAGTACTGTAATGTTATGCTGAATCTGCTACATAAAAGGCGAATGCTCTCGGTGACGCACTAACTTAATACTATAAGGTCTGTAGATAATAATTGTTTTTGTACAATAAAAAGTTGTTTTAACTTGGTCGTTTCTTTTCCCTGTTGTGTAATTCTATTACTTATCCTATGATGTGAAGCGGGTGGAAAGTAGATGCTTAGTTGGGCGTTTTGATGTGAAGTGGTAGCCCAGAGGATACATGTTGTTTCACATGCGTGCGAGGTATTAGTAGTGCAGTGTTTACATCAGTTTGTTTCACATCATAAGGTCCTAAGGTCGTATCCCAGTATGTATGACTGATAAGATAGTGTGGAAGCCCGTGGCTTAGTTATCCAATGGATTTCCTAAGGATTAAGTCCCGTTTGAATTGAGTTTGTCTATTATGGTACAAAAGCAATGTCACTCCAATATAAGGTTGGCGAACGCAGCACAGGACTCCCGGGACAGGACCGAGAATCTGAAGCAGATTGCTGGCAGCGACTGGATGAAGATAGCCGAGGACAAATAGAACTTGTCAGCTTTAGGAGAGGTCTAGGTCCAGCAGTGGACGAATAAAGGGCTAATTTATTGATTCTGCTTTGGTATTAAGTCCCGTTTAATGGAGGGTAACCCCCTGTTTCTCGTTAACATGTCTGTCTACTGCTAACCGCTCTTAGTTGGCCAAAGTATACGCAGAAAACCAAAAACATCTTGTTACCTACTGTACAAGAAACCGGGAGTCCAGTAAGCTCAGACAATGCGTATGTAAGCCAGCCAAGAGATCACTGGCTGTATAAATCATTCCACATTCAAAAACGTTTCACTAAGACTTATTTTCACAGATATTATTATTATAATCACACAATTAGTCCTTCAATCAGCATTTTGAAGGTTATGTTTCATTTATGACATGACATTGACATTTGAAGTTTTTATTCCTCTGGGTGGTAACAGTAAGAAAAAAAAAAGAAAAATCATTTTATTTAGAATTTTTGGGCAGTATTCTAAAAATTATAAATTATTATATGAAGTTACATATTAAATAAGCTTTCCAGTGACATAAATTTCATAGCAGTCGTTGTACGTAGGCCACGATGCATCTCCTTTACAAATATACATAACATCACTTCAGTACATGCTGAGATTCTAACCCAGGACCTGACGCATGTAAAACAACTGCACCTAATTTGTGTTATTGCAACTTTTATAGATAGATCGAGTATTGTTTAATGTGCACCATTCTAGTAATTCTAGGTGCGACTAGAATGAAAAACATTTCTACAAATCTGACGTGTAAATACACTATTACACTATGTAGTATATTGCATTAACAGAATTGGGGCTCACAAATACATAAAAGTAACCTGTCTATTTGTCTCATTATCTACGGAAAAGGCCACCGTTTGTGTCCTGAGAATATATTATTATAAATGCGAGATTTTTTTGGTTAGCGACAATACGATTTAGGTCGTTTAAATTTAGTGTATATTTTTATTTCTTTTATTTTATTAATTTTGTGCGTAGTGCGATGGTAGCCTAGCAGTGCGGTGGTAGCCTAGTAGCGCGGTGGTAGCCTACTGGGTAGAACATTGGACTCGGAAGCGAGAGACCAAGGT
The DNA here is from genome assembly GCA_947310995.1 of Yponomeuta cagnagella. Lineage (NCBI taxonomy): Eukaryota > Metazoa > Arthropoda > Insecta > Lepidoptera > Yponomeutidae > Yponomeuta > Yponomeuta cagnagella. The sequence continues at coordinate 2,876,044 of OX371279.1, forward strand.
TCGGTTCCCAGTGTGGGCATATAGGTAAATATGACTTTGTTTTCTAAGTTATGTACATTTGTGAAGTTATAGTAGCAACACCACTCGCTAACGGTAAAGTAAAATATCGTAAAACCTGAGTGTCTGAGTTATTCACAGACCTCAGCGCTTGAAATCGCCAATGCACAATGGGCACGCGTGGTGAATGATACTCTCTCCTTGAGCGAAGGCCTGTGCCCTGCAGTGGGCGTATATAGGCTGCTTATGTATTAATTTATCAAAGTCCACAGCACAAAACTTTATAAAATAGGTAATTAAATTAGACCAAACATAGGCCAAGTACGGAACCGAAGTGTAGCCCAATTACGGACTAATATTTTTTTAAAGTTGTCTTATTTACGAAGCACAGTTTTAGAAGTTCTACAACCTGATGACGTCATGACGAGATGCTCAGTGGAACCCTGCCCAAATCCATTCAACAACCATCAACGGACGCGAAACAAGATACATCTTTAATCAGGGCTTACGGTTACGACTGCCACGTAAGAAGCTGTTACGTACTCGGATAATAATAAACAGAAACTGAAGTAAACACGGAGCAGAGATAATTCACTCCAATCCCGACCTTAATAAAGCCTCCGACTGATCTCATTAAATCTCAGATTCCCGTCAAAGAAAAAACCGCAGACAACGTAGCTATCGTATTTGCTAATCAAATAACATACAATGCTAGTACCTAACGGAAGCAAAAAACAGAGTAAAAACAGTTTTTCAGAGAGAAAATCGATAGTTGTCTCACGAAAGTTGTGTTTTATTTATTTATTTATTTTGTTTTTACATTTGGAGATCTTACAGGTTACAGTAGTAAAATACAGTAAGGAAAATAATGACACAAAAATTCCATGGGTTAGTCTCGCAGTTAGTACTAAATTTAAAAGAGGGTTCTAATTTTGGTTAGGTTAATTGTTGCTTCTTCAATGTTTAAATTATTATTACTTTAAATTGATACAGAGCAAGATGATGTTGATGATGATGATTTCAGCATTTTAATGATAAGTATTATTAGTATATACAGCAGCGGTGGTAGCTTAGTGGGTAGAACATTGGACTCGGAAGCGAGAGTTCGAGAGACCCGGGTTCGATTCCCAGTGAGGGCATGTACCTATGACTTTGTTTTTGTGAAGTTATAGTACCAATACCACTCGCTAACAGTGAAGAAAAACATCGTGAGGAAACCTGAGTGTCTGAGCTGTTCACATACCTCAGCGCTTGAAATCGCCAATCCGCGGTGTGCACGCATGGTGATTAAGCCTCTCCCTGAGAGAAGGCCTGTGCTCTACAGTGTGACGTATATAGGCTGCTTATGTGTTATTAGTATTAAGTACTCTCATAATTTATAATAGGTAGGTAGGTAGATATGAAACGAGTGATCTCTAGCCATAAAGGGTAGCAGTTTCGCGAGTTTATTGTACTGTGTCATGTATGTGTTTCCATGTTTGTGATGTCCTTGCCTGGTTACCATAGCACAAGGTATCCTAGTTTGGGACCGGGACAAGTGATTGTGTTGTGTTGTGTAGAAATATTATATTACACAAAAACAAAAAATATATATCTTTGTTAACCGTGAAAATATCACTGAATATTTTGAATTCGGCCCATTCATTGCCTAATTCATGTACCCATGTTATACAATCGAAAGCACATTAAATCTTACATGCATGCAATCTAATCAGTTATATTATTACGGATAACTTTGCAACAAAAATTAAAATATCCAGAAATTTAAAATTACTAATTAATGTTGATGAAGCGAAAGGAGATCTTTCAAGATCGTGGCAAGTGGCAGCCCCTAGTCTCTGCTTACCCCTCCGGGATACAGGCGTGAGTTTATGTTATGTCATGTTTTAATGTGAATTAGTGGTTGACTGCACCGCAAAGCTCCAAATTTTCGGTGCTCGTTCTCTAATATACAATTTGGCATGTAAATATATCTGTTTGCGTATTCAACACGTGTGTTGTCTGATAAGCATTGCGGGCGTATGCCACATGAAGTTATGAGTCCGAGCTTGGAATGGAGTGGCAGTTTTAAGAGTCACACGTTTGTATGTGTCCATCACATTATAAATATAGTGATATTGTCAGTGGGATGGCGGTCAGTGGGCAGACAAGTGGACCAATTGTCGGACGATATACTTGAATCGGCGGAAGGTCCGTGGATGCGGATGGCGAGGGGCCGTGAGAGATGGCATTTGGAAAAAGGCCTGTAGCCAGCAGTAGGCAGCAGTGGGCTGAAGATGATCACTATACTGTGTCTATCACTACGGTGTGGGCAGATCACCAAACGGACTGACGATCGGTCATGGTGATAGGAAAAGACTGGATGCGGAAATCTCACGTCCGATTCGGCAAACTAAGAAACTCCTTTCATTTCCGTCGTTTATAAAACATAGTTTTTCAATGAACTAAAACTTTCGTAAGCACTACACATTATTAGCTGTATTAAGTAAGTGAATCCGGAATGAAGCTGATTAAGTTTTCTTTTATTTCTAATCTCCAGTACTATAAACTCAGCTACTTCCACGCAGTTTTGATCATGTTGACCAGCAGCAATACCGATTGCAAAAAAATGGCACATCATCATCATCATCATCATCATCAGCCATTTGATGCCCACTGGAAGACATAAGCCTCCCTCATGGTTTTCCAAGCTTCCCTGTCTTGTGCCGCCCGCATGCAGCGAAAAATGTCACATATCTTGACAACCATGGCGCAGTATTACTTGTGAATTGATACAACGCTTATCTCACTACTGAGAGGTCCTAGTTTCGTTTTCGTCTAGAAACAATTGTATAATTTTATTTGAGTTGGAATAATCCATATGTTGCTAGTAAAATATAGTTATAATATTGTAATAAAGCTTTTATTAGCATGCGAATTTACAGTATAAATTGACATTAAGAAAAAAAATATTTCGTATTTCTTCATGAAGAATCATACTTATCAATAAATTTTCATTAAACATTCAAACTTCATTAAACATGTAATACTATACATCACCGGGTTCCGAAAATGCTTTAGTACGTTGGACCACATACATTCACTGCGGCAGGTTACACAGAAGACCAAGGAGTATAATCTACCACTATGCTTAGCGTTTGTGGTCTACGAAAAAGCCTTTGATGAGAATACGGATCCTATTCATTTGCAGCGCGGAGTAAGACAGGGAGATTTAATATCTCCGAAACTGTTTACAGCTGCACTTGAAGACGTATTCAAACTTCTGAAATGGGACAGACCCTTCCATCAACATAAATGGCGAGTACATCACTCACCTCCGATTTGCCGATTAGTCATTATGGCTCAATGACCTGAACAGAGCTTTTAACAGAGTAGGTCTTAAAATGAACATGGACAAGACTAAGACAATGTCCTATCAACGTTGGAGGCTCTGACCTCGAAGTTGTCGACCACTATGTATACCTGGGATAAAATGGTCCAGTTAGGTAAGTCCAACTTTGAAAAAGAGGTCACTCGTCGAATGCAAATCGAATGGGCAGCGTTCGGGAAACTGAAACACATTTTGGCTTCCAAAATACCTCAGTGTCTCAAGACAAAGGTGTATAGACAATGTGTAATCCAGTGATGACTTATGGATGTAAGATCTGGTCGCTGACTATGGGCCTCATAAGAAGGCTCAAGGTTTCCCAACGAACACTGGAGAGAGCTATATTAGGAGTTTCACTGCGTGAAATGAAGAGATCCGCAGAAGAACCCGAGTTACTGATATAGCTCGAAGAATTGCTCAGTTGAAGTGGCAGTGGGCGGGGCACATGGCTCGGAGAACTGATGGCCGTTGGGGCGAAAATATTCTGACAACCTGGTTACGGTGGCAGGGTGTCTTAGAAAACCACGAGGGAGGCCTGTATCCTGCAGTGGGCGTCAAATGGCTGATGCTGATGACGACTAGACAACAAATTAATTTCAGTAATCACTCTAACAACACTGCGTAGAATTTGAATAGAATTTGTAATTTTTAGGTGTTAGTTGATGCTCCAATGGCATGCTAGGTCCTTTGGAGGACATGGTAGGTAGCTATGTCTAGGTCACGGTCGCTAAGTCTAGCGAAGTTTGGTCTAATACACCCTAGCCGACCGGGCTTATCTGGGTGTTTCCATACAGGTGGTCAAAACATAAACTCTCTTTGGTTTTTTCATTCACTATTCTTCGGTACTTGCACTTTTTTATTTAGATTGGGGGACAAATTTTCTTAACATCTTCCTCAATAAGTACCCAGCGCGGTGCACCAAAATGATAGTTAGTATAAGAACTAAGTATGTAAGTGTTATCAAATAAATCTTAATTTAAATAAAGTTAAACTTGCATATAATGTGATTTTGATTTCTATTTTGTTCATTTAAAATGTCTACGGCACCCGGATCATCATCATCATCATCGCGCCACAAAGACACTCCCCCCCCCCTCCGATCATAATATTAATCAATTAGGTACTGTGAAATGCTTCGTAGTATAAAAATAAGCCGGTTTAAGAATAGCGTCACTCCATTACCTCCCGTGGATGTCGTAGAAGGCGACTAAGGAAATAAATTACCAGGAGACGGGCAGCAGCGTCTTTCTGAGATCCCAACCGCATACTGCGATCGCCAACCCGCCTGCCAAGCGTGGCGATTATGGCAACACCCCTCATGGTTTTTGTAACTTTTTTGGAGGCCTGTGTCCTGCAGTGGACGTCAAGGGGCTGATGATGATGATGATGATAAAAATACAAAACATTTTTGCCGCAGAATAAACAACCAATAAAGAGAACCTCCTCCATTTCTGAAGTTTGCCAGTAACATTTTGCTTTCACGAAGTCGTACACTTTGACAGCACGTACAATGGGTCAGGGTTTCGTACATGCATGGTAAAATTATTGTCCCCATATTATACGGCTCATAACCGAATTACAATTAGGGCAATATTTGTGAAGGGACAGCTGCAGTAACCTGGTAGATTAAAATAGTCATACGTCCTGCCCATTATTGCATTAACTTGGTTATTATACGACCTCGTGGCGCAGCGGTAGTGCATCTGCATACCATGCGAGAGGTCCCGGGTTCGAATCCCGGCTGGGGACAAAAAAAACCCAGGTCATGGATGTTTACATGTTTGTGATGTCGTTGTTTCTGGTTCCCACGACACAGGGTATCCTAGTGTGGGGCCAGGGCAATGTATGTGCCTGTATGTAAATGTTTATGTTTATGTTTATGTTTATGTTTATTATTATTATTTATAATAATTCACCTTGACGGCTACGCGTTACGTGGGGGCTGATTAGTCTTTCTCCGGAGAACAGGTATTGAAACCTTTCTTTCAGGTATGCGGGAGATGAGGATTGATTAAGGGTGTTGCATAATAAATAATAATGTAAGTATGTGTCCATTCCGGCGAAGACGAATTGGGAGCCATCTTAACTCTTGTCAAAAAATATAGACACGATCAAATTTGCGTAATCCGTAAATGAAGCGGATATCCAAATCTTGTAGAAGCTTGAGTTTTTCTAGCAGCAGCCAGCTCCTCATTCGCCTCCTCATTATTATAAGACGTGGACGAAATTCGACATACACCATCTAGGGATAGAGTTTGTCAAGTGTATCGTACCATATTGTCCACGTGTTTTTTTTTCCACCGATCTTCATACAAAATTTGAAAAGTTGAATACAGGTTTTTTTAAATGCGTCATTTCTGAGACAATATAATTAGGCTCCCGACGCATTGTTCGTATTGATGGGTAGAAAGTACCCCGAGTCGGGCGTTACTTTACATATTAACACCTTGAATTCGCGCTTTACGTGCTCTATTAATGCCACAGCCAGTAGACCAGTGTCACACATTGAATAAAGTCCATGTTATCATTCTTCGTAGGGAGGTGGTGGTAGCGAGAATGTCATTTAGCGAGAGAATGTGCACGAAACACTTCCATCGATTGAACTCAATTCCGGTTTCACTTATTTGATGTTTTGTCGGAAGATTCTCCATTTTCAATTCAATTCAATTCAATTCAAATATTTTTATTCATTGTAAAAACAGAAGGTTTACTTAATGAACGTCAAAGTTGTTAGTTTCACAATTAATGGATTATGTGGAGAAGAAGCTAACAAAGAAACTCCACATTTATTCTTTTCAAAACACGTTTTAACTTAATTAACAGAGTTTTCAACTTAAAATATTAGTCATGAATGTGTTGAACACTAGTCACAATCGTCCTTTAAATAATATTAATCTACTGTTAAATATTTCAAAATACCGCAAAATATTTCAGATTTTGTCAAATCATCTTAAGTACTATAAGTTACCTAGTTGGAACAAGTACCTACCTACCAAACAATATCCGAATAACGTGATATCTGTAATAAAATGAGCCTAACGTGGTAACGAGAGCGAGAGCGTGGTAAAACTTTCTTTGTTCAACCGTTCTTTGAAGCATTTTCCAGCGAGCTTTCCATATAAATCCGTTCATAAATTAATTGGTAAGCTGTGGACAACTGTTATTGGCATTATTTTTAGTAATTAGTTAATAAGTAATTATAATCAGATTACGCTGTTGTTGTTCCTAATAAAGTAAAATAAATAAAATAAAATAAAGACTATCTCGAAGCATGTTATCAGAGTTAGAACGCTTTAGCTTAAGGCGCTGATAACAGATATTTGAACAAACAAAACTAAACGACATCACAGAATTTTGCTTTTAAAGAAATATTGTGAATGAAATAACCCGATCTTGAGAATAATTCGGAAAACATTTTTGTCCCCGAATCACAATCATAATAAAATCTCCCGATAAAATAAATGCCAAAGTTGCGCCTTGTAAGAACGATTTAACAATAATACCTATATAATTTATTTCATTACATATTTATACGTAAGTAGCTTATGTATATTTGACAGCCCACCTACCTTTACATTCGTGCAGTCTAGTCAGTTATGTTAAAGACGACTTTGTAACTAAAATGTAAAATTTGACCTGTCGTTGACTGCAATCTCTCACAGAGAATAATTTGAAATCATATCATTGGTAATTATTTCTTCTGGATGTGCCATAAAGTCATTTTATCTATATTTTTGTTGTAATTTAAGTAGTTTTAAGTAACATGCTATGCTTAATTCTACGGTAGGTACTTGAGTAATATAGATTCAGAACCAATTGAATTGATAGTGTCTCTATCATTTCAATTGGTTCACAAAATTTATCTTTTTTGCGTATTTTTTTTAACCTCACTCAGCCTAAACATGCCTAAACCTAAACTAGGTTTATTCCTGGTTTATGCTACGCTTTCACTCTTGCTTATGTTAAATTTAAATAGCTATCTAAATTGTTATACCTATGAATTTATGAATAAATTTTATCTTATCTTATTTTTATTATAACGACTATTTGCTTTATTTTGGTTTCGCACCCTGTCTCTCTTCTCTTTCATCCGTTTATATATAACATAGATTTTAGTATCTTTTTACATTGCTGAGGCTTCCTCTGTATGTTTTCTAGGGTTTATAGTAATAAATCATTAAGTATCTGAGGTAGAATATACTCCCATATTCGCTTTTCGAAGTAGTTAATATAATTTGGTAGGATATATTTTGGAAAGTAGGCCGAATTGCGGAGTTGATTAGGTCAAAAACAAAAAAACTAATTCAATCAACTTTTTCCCTTCGCCTCGACAGTGGCGCCCGTACACACATATATTATGCTCCTATATTCTTCTTGCAGTGGTGCCATCTTCCATCGGAGGTAGGCTTTCATTGTGGCTACGGCGACTCGTGATTGTTAAGATGTTTTCGAACGCAACCCAAGTAGTTTTTTTTTAATCTGTCACCTTTAGCGCTTTTTCACTTGTCATTCTTGTTGTACCGTTAGGCGTTAGTTCCTATTAGAATAAAACCTATATTTCCCGTGAAAATACAATTTTCTTTCATTAAACAAACCACGAAAATCCTTTATGGTAGCAGAGCGTGGTTTGTAATCAGCGGGTGAAAGAAAATCCGAAGTATTTCAAGAATATATTGGTAATCGATACAGTCGCCGGGTATATCGACTGCAGATCGTGATCATACAACGGAGGAGTGATTATTACGATATTTTTACATCAAGATGGGCACAAACCTGTTCAATTTGGAGAAATTGACCGGCCGTGACAACTTTGCAACGTGGAAGTTCAGTATGAGAACATATTTGGAGCATGAAGATCTTTGGGAATGCGTGCAACCTAGTGACCAAAGTAAACCTGTAGACGCTAGAAAGGATATGAAAGCCAAAGCTAAGTTGATTCTACTGTTGGATCCTCAAAACTATGTTCATGTACAAGATTGCAAAACGTCAAAAGAAGTGTGGGAAAATCTACAAAAGGCCTTCGATGATAATGGGTTGACAAGGAAAGTAGGCTTGCTCAAGGACTTAGTGAACACATCTCTGGAGTCAAGCAATAGTGTTGAAGAGTATATTAGTAAGATAATGACATCCGCTCTCAAACTCCGCAATATTGGATTTGAGGTTAATGAAGAATGGCTTGGCACACTTATGCTAGCCGGTCTACCCGAAGTTTACACGCCCATGATAATGGGGCTCGAAAGTTCTGGTGTGTCAATCAGTGCTGATCTTGTGAAAACGAAACTTCTGCAAGAGGTCAAGTCAACAGACTCGGGCGCTGCCTTATACACAAACTTAAAGAAGACTAAGAATGACCAGCAGCATGTCAAATTTAAGGGTCCTAGATGCTTTAACTGCAACAAGCATGGACATTACGCCAAGTTTTGCAAGAATCCCAAGAAAACTACACACAAACAGCAACATAAAGAAGATAGTACAAATTTTGTGGCAGCGTTTTCCGCATCTATCGGAGAAGAAAAAGACAATAGATGGTTTCTTGATTCAGGTGCTTCTATGAATATGACAGCAAGAAAAGACTTGATGTATAATATGGTTAAGCCACATATAAGCTCAATTACTGTGGCTAACAAAGAATCATTGCCTGTGTTAGGAGTTGGGTGTGTCGATGTCAAGCTGAGTCAAGGAGGAGTACTTCAAGTGAAAGATGTCCTGTATATTCCAGGAATTGCTTCTAATTTAATCTCAATTAGCAGCATAACAAAGAATGATTACAAGGTAACATTTTATAAAAATGGGTGTCATGTCCATGATATGAAAAGAAATTTCATCTGTTCTGGAACTATGGTAAATAAGCTTTACCTACTGGATACCGTGGAGGAGTGTGAAACTGCACAATTGTCAACAGCAGCAGGTAATGTGGACAATACATATTTATGGCATTTAAGAATGTCACATTTAAATGTATCTGATGTCAACAAGCTGCCTGCCTGTGCTGAAAGTGTGAATATCGAAAAGAAAAGTGAAAGTATTGTATGTACACACTGTGCAGAAGGAAAACAAGCAAGACTGCCGTTCAACAAGGTGGGTTCCAGAGCCACACAGCCCTTAGAGCTCATACATACAGATTTATGTGGACCAATGGAACAACTGTCAGTCTCAGTTGAACTCAATGGAGAAACCAAGTCATCAGTCAGCGCCATCAGTTCGTCTGGCAAGAAGGAGAGTTCAGAGATCAGTGACAACAGCTTTAAAAACAACACTACTTTGAAACCGGCAGATAGCAACGGTTCATCAAGTGCAGTCAGTTCAAGAAGCGATGTCGTCCCCACATGCTGCTGAATGGAAAAAGGCCATGGACGAAGAGTATAGCTCTTTGATGAGGAACAACACTTGGAGCTTAACTGATCTTCCAACAAAGAAGAAAGCCCTACCTTCCAAGTGGGTGTTCAAAACTAAGACTGACCAGGCTGGTGAGGTTACACGTTTTAAGGCCAGACTTGTTATAAAGGGATTTGCTCAAAAGAAAGGTATTGACTATGAGGAGATTTATTCACCAGTAGTAAGGTACACAACCATACGCTACTTATTTGCTATAGCTGCTAAATATAGTATGGATGTTGATCAGATGGATGCTGTTTCTGCATTCTTACAAGGAGAAACAGATACTGAGATTTACATGGTCCAACCAGAACTATATGAACAGGGATCTCAAGCATGCCATCTACATAAATCTATATATGGTCTTAAGCAAGCCAGCCGCTTATGGAATATAAAACTAAACAGCGTACTGCAAGAAATTGGAATGCAGCAGTCTAAGACTGATCCGTGTGTATATTTTAATGAAGAGAAGAATACTTTTATTGCAGTATGGGTTGATGACTTACTAATCTTTACATCTCAACAAGATGTCAAGGACATGTTAAAGAAGAAACTTATGAGTCATTTTGAAATGAAGGATCTAGGAAAAGCTAGCCAGTGCTTAGGATTCAATATTTCAAGACAGGAAAATGTAATTATGTTAGATCAGAAAAAGTATATAAATGAGGTACTGGAGAGATTTGGGATGTCAGAATGCAAGGCTGTTAAAACGCCAATAGAACCTGCTTTAAAATTTAGCCAAGATGCAGAACCATATAATAAATACCCATACCGGCAGGTTATTGGCTGTCTTCTTTATATAGCTCAGGCCACAAGACCCGATATCTCATTTGCAGTCAATGCACTAAGTCGATACAATGCAGAGCCGAAGACTGAACATGTGACTGCAGTAAAAAGACTGTTGAGATACCTACAAGGTACTAAGGATCTCAAACTGAGCTACACCAAGAACGGTAACTCAAACATCACAGGATACTGTGATGCAGATTGGGCTGCAGATGTGGTAGATCGCAAATCCTGCACAGGCTACGTCTTTATGTTACAGGGCGGCGCTATTTCCTGGTCGTCGCGTAAACAGCAGACTGTGGCCCTATCGACAGCAGAAGCTGAGTACATGGCCATGTCTTCAGCTACCCAGGAGGCGCTGTGGTTAAGACAACTAAGCGCGGAGCTGGGCCAACTTCAGGACGAGCCCTTCAGTGACAATCAAAGTGCCATAAAACTTTCTTTAAATGATTGTTATTTACCTAGATCAAGGCACATCGATATACGTTATCATTTTCTTAAAGAACATGTTTGTAATTGTAAGATAAAATTTTGTTATTGTAAGGGTGATGAGATGTTAGCCGATATTCTTACAAAGGGTGTAACCACCAATAAGGTGTTATATTGTTTTTTACAAATATGGGCTTGCGTTCTAGGGGTGGGTGTTAAGATGTTTTCGAACGCAACCCAAGTAGTTTTTTTTTAATCTGTCACCTTTAGCGCTTTTTCACTTGTCATTCTTGTTGTACCGTTAGGCGTTAGTTCCTATTAGAATAAAACCTATATTTCCCGTAAAAATACAATTTTCTTTCATTAAACAAACCACGAAAATCCTTTAGTGATTTCTGTCTCGTCTACGGATTATATCGATTCTGTGTGGCGCCGGATTAGGAATAGCGTCACTCCATTTCCTTCTGTGGATGTCGTAGAAGGCGACTAAGGAAATCAATTACCAGGAGACGGGCAGCAGCGTCTTCCTGAGATTTCAACCACATACTGCGATCGCCAACCGGCCTGCCAAGGCGTGGCGGTTATGGCAAAACCCCTCATGGTTATGAAAACCACGAAGGAGGCCCATGTCCTGCAGTGGGTGATGATGATGATGATATCGATAATCGTTCTTATCTTATAGGTAATAAGAGAGGGATCGATAGCTACGGGTAGTGACCGATTCGATGAAATAGACTGAAATTTTATTCTCTTTCGAAATTCGTATATTGTCAGCCTTACATAGTATTAGGATAGTATTTTCTAAGGTTAACACGAGCAGTACACATCATAAAAACTCTTAGACAGTCAACTGACTGATTGACTGTTCTGCCTGACTGTTAAGGCGCTTAGCTACCAAAACAGAGGTCGTGGGTTCGATTCCCACTGGGGACCACCGTAAATTTGTACAAATGGCCTCAGTCTGGGTGTGTTTTCATGTTTGTGACGTCCTTGCCTGGTTACCATAGCACAGGGTATCCTAGTTTGGGAGCAGGTCAAGTGATTGTATTGTGTGAAAGTAATTTTTCTTAGTTATTAACTCGGTAGACAGTCTACCGAGACCACGGGACTTGCAAAAGTACCGAAACGTCGGAAAATTGTAAAATGAAAAAATAAACGAGTAAATATCCGTGCAAATTCAGTTTTTATTACAGTATTAGGATACTTTGTACCAGATTTGAAAGTTATTAACAAGCAAAAGAGTTTAATATTTAAACGGCCTTAAAGATAGAGCGCTGAAAACCTTCGACCAAAGGGCGTGGTAGGGTAATCAAAGCGTATAAGTCACTCGAACCCTTTTTTGTCACATGTTATAAGGGACTGCAAGGGCCATATTTCCGTCTGCGCCCCTTTATTTAAGGACAACGTGACGAAGGTCCGAATAAGGGTCTGCTCAGACAAGCCATGCGATAATCATACGACAGTTATAAAAATATTGCCAAGACAAAAAATACGGAGACGAGTATTAATATTATTAATTATTTGAAGACATTGTACAAAAGGTGAACGTAATGCTAATTTCATTTTCTACCATTCACCCAGTAACATAATAACAACAAAATTTATTTTTATTTCGTCGTTATTTAACAAAAAAAAAAAAATTTTGTGTCGTTATTTAGTAGTTAACAAATAAAATACTTCTTTATTCAAACTGGAAGCAAATGGTGGATACCCTGTAACCATGGGATACCCTGTGCTGTGGTTACCAGGAAAGGACATCACAAACATGGAAATACACCCCGTCTGAGGGCATTTGTGTAAATCAGCCCGCCTACGACGTCCCTGGTAATCCGCGTCAGGTAATCAGTTGCAATGGGGCCGAAAAGTTCTCGAATGGACACCACATATCGGCAAGCGCAGCGTAATGCGACCAGCCACAAGATGGACAGATGACCTCATCCAAGTGGCAGGAAGACGCTGGATGCAAGCCGCTTCCAACCGGTCTTTTTGGAAATCCATGGAGGAGGCCTATGTCCAGCAGTGGACTTCTTGTGGCTGAATGATGATGATGAATCAGACGCGATACTGTTTAAGAACCTTGTTACATACATACACATACACAAACTTACGCCTATATCTCAGAGGGTAGGCAGAGACCAGAGACTATCCCCTGCCACGATCCTTCCCAAAACCTTGTTAATCTTGTTAAGCCTTGTTAAGCCTTGTTAGAAACGGTGCACTTTCCTTAGAAAATCCGCGTATGAGATAGAGATGGACCTTTCCTTTGTTCTCGGCAGTACTCTTACCTTTTTTACAGTATTTGGTTCGCTTAATTATCGTTAATATTGTATGTACGTATTTTTGTTGTTATTTATTTATGTACTATCATTTATGTAGGTTTATAATAATTTCTAATATCCCCCTCCCACCCCTCCACTAAGTCTAAGTTAATGTATTTCCCTAGGTTTACGTAAGTTTATTATTGTATTTAATCTTCTTCTTGCACTACCCGTCGCCAGTCTCTTCAATACTAAAGGTTTGCTGGAAGAGAATGCTTCTTGCATTAAGCACGCCCCTTGTACACTTACAATGTAATTAGTGCAATAAAGAATCATCATCATCATCATCAGCCTATGCTTGTCCACTGCTGGACATAGGCCTCTCCTATAGCACGCCACTGAGCACGGTCCTCGGCTACTCTCATCCAACTCTTGCCAGCCGCCCTGCGAAGATCATCGCTCCACCGAGTCTGAGGACGGCCCACACTACGTTTACCGATCCGCGGTCTCCACTCGAGAACTCGTCTACGCCATCAGTTATCAGTTCTTCGGATAATATGGCCAGCCCACTGCCACTTCAGCATGCTAATTCGGTGGGCTATGTCGGTGACTTTGGTTCTCTGTCGGATCACCTCGTTTCGAATTCGATCTTTCAGAGAAACCCCGAGCATAGCCCTTTCCATAGCACGCTGAGCGACTTTAAATTTGTGGACCAGCCCCACCGTGAGTGTCCACGTTTCGGCACCATATGTCAATAAAAAATAAAAATAATAAAATAATAATAATAAAAAGCGGCTGGGTTTTTCCTGCGATAGTTTTGCGTGTCGCATTTGAATCATAAACAAACGATCCTCCGGTGGTAACATCGCTGGTTAGAGTAATCTTTAGGGTGAACTTAAAGAAAGCCCTTTTTTACAATCAACAAATCTACTGCAATTTATACCTACTCTATTCCACGAAACGAGCTCCCGAAGAAAATCGTCCACGTGCGCCCATTGGTTGATGCGCGTGACCTTCAATAGCCACAGCATTAAGTAAACCTACCCAATGAAGCGGTCTTCGCTTATTGTTTCGCTTATATGTAGACGCGCGCATTGACCAATGAGATGCGAGTATATGTTTCCCTAGGAGTTTGACTCGTGGAACGGAGTATAGTCGACACCAAAATTAATTTAGTACTACTTCTAAAGTACCTATTAGGGCTCTTTTTACGTCTGGTATCTATCTCACTCGCACATCCTGGCATCTATCAACATTTTCATTGATTAAAATTTGTTAAGATCCATTAAACATGTTAGAATATACGATGAGCTGAAAAATTAACTGAGAAATATTGAGCGATGCTCAAAAAATGCGTAATGCATGAAAAATACCTAAAATATAAAATAAAATAATTATGCATAAATATAAAAACAATCAATCATAATACCTATCATTAAAAATGTTTTACAGTGTGATTAGCTTGCTTAAAAAAATACACACATGCAACCAAATACACACACACACACACACACAACACAAACTAGCGTATTCGATAGCTTTTCTTAAGGCACGTTCTTTTTGCTACGGCTTTCATATCACCCAAAATTTATGGTACATATTTCATTTTAAATTCCATAATTTAATTGTTTCTTTCTTAGCTTAGTGAAGATCGATAATTGTATGCATCATACTTGTCACGTAGGGGACGGCAAATGCTACTCTGCCGCAACACAGTTCTAACTAGCGTGGAGGATCGACGCCATCTTTCTGCTGTGCCTAAAAAAATCTTATTTAACCAAACTACCGACACATTTGATTGTTATTTAACAGCTTGTAGAAATTTGTATGCCAATAAAATTTATGAGTTATGAGCCTCAAATCTCTCTCTATCCTCTCTAGATTCTCTAGATTCTCTAGCCTCAGATCACATCCAATTAAAAGATACCTACACATTCTATGTGCGAGCGAAATGGATGCCAGGCATCTACAATGCCTTAACATAACAGTAGAGTATGCGTACATAAAGACCCTCATGCTGCCAATTTAAGGACTTATGTGCTTTATTAACACCGAAAAATTCACAGATTTCGTGCCTCAACGCGATCGTCTTTGTTTTAGGCTCAAATTGTAGCTGACTAAATTGTACAGAGGGATTTTTTTTTGTTTTCAACATATTGAGCGCCTAAATCAAAAATTCAGAAAAAGAATAATTTTTCACTACTTTTCTCGTTTTTGATTTTCTCGAATAATTCTTTTTGCACCTTACAGCTCTCTTGAATACGCAATTAAAATAATATCGTCACAACTTTCTAAGACATAACGGGATCGCACTCTTTCGTGAAATCGGAGCCTAAACTGGAGCGAACGAAAAGACATTTCCAATGTCAAAAATCTCTAATTAATAAATAAACCGGATATTTTCTGAATGTAAATTATCCGAGATCTTTTCACGGCACGTTACTATACGGCACAGGACTACTCGGCACGAATCTTACGCTTCAGATGCATCGTGCGATTCGTGCATGATGCGACGCGATATTCTCGTGATTCTCTATTGTTCAAGTTTCACCATGTGCATATATTCTAAAAAGAAAAGTCGTTAATCCTGAAAGAAAGGGAAAAGCCAGGGAATCCAATTTCCCAACATTTTACACGAGAGGTGACTTTTTGTCAAACAGGATCCGCCTTGATATTTGTTTCCAACGGTATTTATAGCGTTTATACCCAGCTCACCGTTGTACAAAATTATTTTCTAGTACACTAAAGAATTTTTCAATTCATTTTATTTCAATTTAATAATAAATTTTAAAACATGAATGTAACGACAAACATTACTTAAGTAGTTTATTTATAAATAAAAAAAAAACCTTCAGAATACTCAATAGAAGGAGTCACGGCAAAAGCGCTAGTAAATAATGGAAATAAAAAACTCAATCCCATCGGAATGAGTTTAATTTATTCCAAGTAATTGCTGTGGAGCTTTTGTTTTCATTTCAATTTGGTTGGAGTGAGTATCGTAGCTGCAAGAAAAAAGGTGACAGTTCGATCTGATTTCGAAATGGGAGACGTCTTCTCTCTTTGAACGTTTTATCTTTTATTTCTTTAATTGTGGCCAGTCAAGGATGAAATAAATTTGAAATAAAAACTACATACCTACCTAGTTAAATGCCGGCCAAATAAATAAACTCCTTTGCATTTGACAGCCAGTTTTTTTTTTAAATAAACTAAATGGCGTTAAAGTTGGCTACGGCTGGCTAGAATTAAATATTTATTATTTATGCTAGGTGTATAGCAATATACACAAATAATGCGAAGAACAGACCGTTACAAATTAGAATCGTTTACTTACCTAGTAGTATCGTATGATTTGTTATGTAATGACAAAAAATACAAGTTGTTGAAATTCAGTAACGCATCGTCAAAGTCAAAAATGAACGTGTAATAATGAAAATCGTACGTGATAATCACATTAGTCTTAAGGGTAACGTAACATAACCTCACATCTGTAGACAGAGAACAGGGTCTGCCGCTTGCCACTGATGTCTTTCGCTGCATGCAAGCACGCTGGTTTCGGGTACTTTTTATCTTGCCCTTTGCCATTTGGTCGAAGTGCGTCCGCCTGTTCCTTCCGTGGATGTCGTAGAAGGCGTCTAAGGAAATCAATTACCAGGAGACGGGCAGCAGCGTCTTCCTGAGATTCGAACTGCATACTGCGATCGCCAACCCGCCTGCCGAGCGTGGCAATTATGGCAAAACCCCTCATGGTTATGAAAACTATGGAGGAGGCCTATTTTCTGCAGTGGGCATCAAATAGCTGATGATGATGATGTGTCCGTCTTGAACGTCTCTTGTCGGCCCTTCGTGGGTGGAAGGGTGGAGTTCGCTCGATATATTTGATCTCGATATATTTTTTCTAAGTGCATTTTCCTTTAATGAATAATTTTCCGTTCCCCGCTGGAATTTTTCCACTTAGGATACAGGACTCCCGTATCCGGCTGGTAATGCAGCGGTTATCCTGCCCGCCTCATTTGTCAAAGCAATAGCGCCGAGCTTCTGCGAACACTAATTGGTAGGCATAGGCCGACTCCTGAATTAGGGACCTAATTTAACCTTTTCGTCCAACTCTGCAGCGTGATTTTGAGGGAATATTCTTTTCGTTATTGTAAAGATTACTATTAATGAATTAACAGCAATTGTATGACATGTTTGTAAATATTCGTGATTTCCGACCCTTGGTTCGAAACTGTAAATCCAAATTCAAAGTGATGGGAAGTACGGTCATGTTCGAAAATGTTTTCTATTACATTAAATGTTTTTTGCAATGGTTGAGTTTCCGTCGTTCGATATGCGTAAACAACTGAAAAAACAATTGTGTTGGCCGGCGCCGACCATAAGGCGATCGATCCATAGGTTTTCCGAATTTTATTACTTTTCATCCTGTATATATTGATTGTTTACGCTTAAGAAAACAGCATTTCTTTATGGGTGACATCTTCATGAGATTTTCTTAGCATGAAATCAGAAATTTTTTAAAAGTTAAAGAAATGACATTCTGCTTTTCAGTGTCAATACGACTGCATTTGAGACGATTTCGTATATTGTACAAAAAGTTTATAGGACATTTTATTGAACGTACTCATAAAATTTTCACCCAAAAGCAAAGGCTCCACATTTAGTGGCCAGACATTGCATTTCACAAACTGAACGTCGTCGGCTTCCAAGTGAAGAGCGAAACGTGGCTTGCTTATAACGCTCTACTTGCCGAGTATTTGCGGCACAGAAAACACAGCCTTTCAACTGCAGCTTTGTTGGAATTTTAAATAACGTCGTCTAAGGAAAACCTCGTGAGTATCCAAGTTACTTAACCACTCATAAATGCATCAAACTACATTCGTCCAGAGGGCTTTAATTACCCTATCTGGTCGGGAGGAGGCTAATGTAATTACTAGTTAAAAATGCCATCTATTAAGACTATTACTTTTAAGTACAGACTTACATTAAATTGGAGGAAAATACTTGTTTCGAGTTAAGGAAACTTGTTGAAAAAATGCGCGAACCATTAGTACTATTAGAAAAATGAACCGCGGGCCCGCGGCACCCACGCTACGCTCTGGCTGGCTACTAATGGTTCCCATTGATTCGAGTTGGTGTCGAGGTATTTTTGGAAAGTGCCTTTTTAAAAAATAAACTAGCGTATTCGATGAATATTTTTAAGGCACCCTCATTTTTCTATGGCTTTCAAACCACCCAAAATGCATGGTGTATGTTTCGAACATACGCCATTTCATTGCTATTGATAAGACGCACTATTTTTTTATGTACAACTGTTTGTTTCCACAAATAAAAAAAACTGGCCAAGTACGAGTCGGACTCACGCATGAAGGGTTCTGTACCATTATCTATAGGTACAACATTTGAACATTTCAAGCGTCTACCTGTTGTTGTTGTTAATATCGAGAAAAAAATCACGTTTGTTGTATGGGAGCCCCCCTTAAATATTGATTTTATTCTGCTTTTAGCATTTGTTGTTATAGCGGCAACAAAAATACATAATCTGTGAAAACTTCCACTGGCTAACTATCACGGTTCATGAGATACAGCCTGGTGACAGACAGACAGACGGACAGCGGAGTGGGTCCCTTCCCTTTGGGTACGGAACCCTAAAAAAACATTCTTTCTCGCAGATAATAAAATGGATAGCTGTAGCTATCACGTAATCCCACCGGGCGGTGTCCGTGGCAATCAATTAGCCGGTTTCATTTGTGGATAGTCTCCCGCGCCGCTGAATAATACATGCGGCCGTCGACACTGGGAACTTTTGTTCAACTATACCGCGCAGCTTTGAACACAACAGCTAGTGTCATAGAAACTTATTATGTACTTATTTGTAAAAACTCGATTCCTTAAAACACTCACTAAAGGTCCATTAAAATAGCCCGTGGTGGATATTGTACAAGGAAAAGACGTAATCACTGCCGCTGAGGAGTGCTTTTGAGGAGCCGTGTTTGTTATATATAAGGCCGTTACAGTCTTTTTAAAAAAAAAAGAATCTACTAAAACAGTCTTAAGACGGAGTCATTACCGGTTTATAGAAGAAAATCTCAACATACAGTGATTTTAACTCCGTCTTAAGAGTGTTCCGGCTTGATCTTCCACTTAAGAGTGTTTTTGTGGAGTTTATTTTTTATAAACATAAACATCTGTCTTATTTACAAAAGCTCGATTCCACTGAAACACTCTTAAGATGGAGTTATCGCCGGGTTATAGAAGAAAATCCCGACATAACTCAGTCTCAAAAGTGTTGTAATGGAATCGATTTTTTATAAATATGACTGGGATTCTTAAAACACTCGATAAAGTCTGTCTGTGGTAGTCTTTCCCTTGTAAAGTGTCTAACACAGACTATTTATACGGCTTATTATGGAGTGTTGTAAGGAGCTGCGTTTTTTAAAAATACCCCCGTTAGACTGGGTGTGACTCTTAAATAAAAGTTATATTATTCTCTGTCAGTCTGTCACCAGGCTGTATCTCATGAACCGTGATAGCTAGATAGTTAAAATTTTCACTGCTGATGTATTTCTGTTGCCGCTGTAACAAAAAATACTAAACACAGAATAAAATAAATATTTAAGTGGGGCTCCCGTACAACAAACGTGATTTTTTTTGCCGTTTTTTGCTCGTTATTAATAAAGACAACAGGTAGACTGTTTTAATGTTTTATAGATAAAGGTACGGAACTATTTGTGCGCGAGTATGGCTTGCACTTGGCCGTTTTTTTTTAAACAAGAGTTTGCGATCTGCTTGCCTAGCTCGTGATTTAGTTCGTTACTTTTTTTGCAAATAAATATTGTACTGGGTATGCTTATTCAGGACAAGGATGCATAGTTGCAAACCAAATTTCGTCCAAATCTGTTCAAAAAAAAATAAAATTTATGTTACAACCTTCATAATATTCAAATATTGATCTGCAGGTGGCTCAGTCAAATGTTTTGCTAGGGAAAATAATTTAAATTAAGTTAGGATTTCAAACAATTATTTTTTGTCTGAACTTCAATTCCGTTAAACAGTTATAACATTAGAACCTTTTTTCTACCTCAATAGTAATCTAGTACACATAAACTTAACTTCGGTAACGGTGAAGGAAAACATCGTGAGAAAACCTAAAATTGCGCTTAAAATTGCCAATCCGCGGTGGGCACGCGTGGTGATTAAGCTCATAATCTCTCTGAGAGATGTCCTGTGCGATTCAGTGGGACGTATATAGGCTGTTTATGTATGCAGACATAAACTTACGCCTGAAGGGGTGCGATGACCATTATTTATTATTTGTAGGACTTTTGCACTAAAAACAATACCATACGATACGAAACATACAGGGTGTGGTAGCCTAGTGGGAAGAACATTGGACTCGGAAGCGGGAGACCCAGGTTCAATTCCCAGTGCGGGCATGTACCTATGACTTTGTTTTCTAAGTTATGTACATTTGCGAGGTTATAGTAGCAATACTACTCGCTAACAGCGAAGGAAAAACATCGCGAGGAAACCTGAGTGTCAGCTATTTACATACCTCAGCGCTTGAAATCGTTAATCCGCGGTGGGCACGCGTGGTGATTAAGCTCTCCCTCTGAGAGAAGGCCTGTGCCCTTAACGTATATAGGCTGCATATGTATGCAGACATAAAGTTATGCCCGGAGGGGTGCGATGACCAGATTTATTATTTGTAGGACTTTTGCAGTAAAAACAATACTATACGATACGAAACATATACGAGACGTTATGTTCCGCAGCTGGTAGTTCCATCTACTTAGCTATACTGACACTCACTCACTATGGCTGTGTCGGAGGGAAAAGTAATACCGTTTCCTTGAAAGACAATGGAAGGTGGAAGTTGTCGTTTTGTGAACTGAATAAATTGTTTGCGCGTTACTCTAAATACGGTTTAAGTTAAACTGGAGCTTTAGAAATGGTTACGCTGTTGGATTGGCTTGTGATTGAATTTTGTCGTCGATATTTTGGTTACGAAGTGGTTACGAGGGTTGGTTTGGTTACGAGGGTTGGTTACGAAAAACATAATAGCATTGTAAAAGGAACGGAAATCAACGAAAAAACGATTCAGGTATCTATTTGTTTTGTTTTTAAGGCTTCACATACCTCGGGGCTCGGAATGGCCAATCCGCCAATAACAAATAATAATAACTTTCACACAACTTAAGCTTACGTAAGCACTGCACATTTTATATATTGGTTAAACGGTGGCGAACGCGTCGACTCTCCTCCATTATTGAGAGGTAGAGTATGGGTTCGATTCCCACTGGGGGCCGCCGTACATTTGTGCAAATGGCCTCAGTCTGCGTGTATTTTCATGCTAGTGACGTCCTTGCCTGGTTACCATAGCACAGGGTGTCCTAGTTTGGGACCAGGTCAAGTGATTGTATTGTGTGGAGGTTATTATTATTATTATGAATAAACCGCAAAACAATTTAATTATTACCAACTGTGACGTTGCCGAAACGTCGGGAATCGGAGAAATTAAGTTTACGTTATTGCGTAAACTGCTAAATGTCTAACTATAAAACAATTAAGCTTAAAGGAACGCTAACAAAAAAAACTAGGTTAGCCAAACAGCTTTACAATCTTGGTCACGTTGCAAAGTCGCTATTAAGTTAGCAAGTACAGGCTCGCCTTTTAAAGAAGTTTCAAGAGGAGATCCCTTAGAAGTTGTCCCAATTGACTTTAACCCTTTTTAGTGTTTAGATAAAAAAATTATTCCTTAAATTCATTTACAATAGAATTTTACAAAATATGCTATGAAAAAGCGACTTTATGACACGCACTGAAAAGTTTCTCGTTTATTTTGACCAAATTTATAAAGGTATAAGAAGAATGTTTATAAAGGAGGTATAAGAAGAATTAATAGCGTCAGACAACGTGCTGAAGAATTATCGTTAAACGTAAATCCTATTAATCTTATTAAATAAATGTGAAAGTTTGTGAAGATGTTTGGAAGTATAAATGTTTGTAAGGAGAAAATTTGCGTCCCGGGGAAGGACATAGGATACTTTCCATCCCGGAAAATACTTATTCTATGCGGACGAAGCTCGGGCAAAA
Organism: Yponomeuta cagnagella; assembly: GCA_947310995.1. Lineage (NCBI taxonomy): Eukaryota > Metazoa > Arthropoda > Insecta > Lepidoptera > Yponomeutidae > Yponomeuta > Yponomeuta cagnagella. The sequence continues at coordinate 2,898,346 of OX371279.1, forward strand.
GCTAGTAAAAATATATATGTGCTAACGAATTGAGAACCTCCTCCTTTTCATTAATACCTATTTTTAGAAAACTGTTAAAAAATAAGATTTTTTTTAAAAAGTATTGCCTCAATTCACTCGCCGTTTAAAAGCTCTGCTGATTGTAAAAGCAGTGGTGAACACTGTAGGGAAGAGCGGGTGATCGTGCTCTTCCACTATAAAGGGAAATTTCTCGCCAGGCAGATCGCATGCCTGGGGACGGCCGGTCCGACTAATGTTCGTCGGACGTTATATTTATGGTATGTCATGTGAAACATTTTGCTTGCGCGATGCAGGAATGTTGGAGTTTAAAGTGCGCGTGCAGAGTTGACATGTGCTCGCCACAAGTTCAATATATGTGCTACTACATTGAATTTTTTCACGTTTCTACAACTAATTGTTTAGCTAGGAAAAGGGGGGGGGGGCGCCTACTACAAAATTGTTTTTTTTTTTTAGATTACCCCCCTACACCAAAATTAGGGATGCGATTTTTTTTCTAGCCGACACCATAGTTTGAGGTCGGTGGAATAGTCCTTTAAAAATATAGCGAGTGCGGGGCGGTAATTTTTTTATTTGGTTCCGTTTGCGAAATATAAAGGGTTAAAGCACCAATCTTTGTCAGAGTAGGGCATCTTCCCCCCCCCGCCCCCCCCGCTCCTGGCTAAATGCTAGTAACGTGAAAAAATGCAGGGAGTAGCACATTAATGAACTTAAAAGGAAAACTTCGTATAAAACCCCTTTAAAATTACTTTGATGAAGTTGTAAGTTCGGTGGGGTAGATAAAAAAAAATCTCTCTATCTTCGGAACCCTGCACTGCGCTTGGCCCGTCACGCACTTGGCCGGTTTTTAAACTATTCCAGTTTCATACCAGTTAGAACTGTAACGAGAATGCCAAGTTCCACACAATTCGTATAGCGAATTGGGAGCTGAAATAAGTGGTATGTTTACTGCTTCAGCTGAGGGATAGGAGAAAAAGTCAGTTTCAAAGAAAATAGACGAGAACTCGGCGGAATTGTTAAGATAGTGGAATGGATGAGGTCTACATGGTTAGCACGAAATAGACGTGACAATAACAAATGCATTACATAAACTCGCGCCTATATCCTGAAAGGGGCAGATAGAGAGAGGAGTAGGGTGTGTCACTTGAACTCAGAAATCAAATCCGAAATGAATATTTTATTTTGATAATGAATTTACATTCTGTTTACTTAAGCAGCCTCGTACGTCCCACTGTATGACGCAAACCTTCTTTCAGGGAGAGAGTATTGTCTTAATCACCACGCGTGCCCACCGCGGATTAGCGATTTCAAGCACTGAGGTATGTGAATAGTTCAGACACTCAGGTTTCCTCACGATGTTTTCCTTCACAGTTGGCGAGTGGTATTGCTACTATAACTTCACAAATGCACATAAATTAGAAAACAAAGTCATAAGTACACGCCTGTACTGGGAATCAAGCCTAGGTCTCTTGCTTCTAAGTCCAATATTCTACCCACTAGGCTACCACTGCATTCTGATTGATGAATTATCATCATCAGCCACTCGACGCCGACTGCAGGACATAGGCCTCCTTCGTGGTTTTCATAACCATGAGGGGTTTTGCCATAATCGCCACGCTTGACAGGCCGTCTACCTGAAATTTCAACTGCATGTGCGAAAACTCCGATCGCCAATTTTTGTCAGACTAGGGCATCCTCCCCCCTCCCCTCCACTCCTGGAGAAATGCTTGATGTAGTAACGTGAAAAAATGCAGGAAGTAGCAATTTAATGAACTTAAAAGGAAAATTTTCACGGCAAAGAAAGCTTTACAAGTTAACAAATAATAGGCGACTAACTTATGAAAGGAAAACTTCGTATAAAATCCCTTTAAAATTACTTTGATGAAGTTGTAAGTTCAGTGGGGCAGAAAAAAAAACTTTCTATCTTCGGAATCCTACACTGCGCTTGGCCCGTCACGCACTTGGCCGGTTTTTAAACTATTCCATATTTGTTACTTTACATAGCATTATATTTCAGATTCTCCTTTTTTTGTACATCGATTTACCGACTATATTCTTGCTGCCATCCACTCCATCCAAAGCTTGTCTGGAAGAGATCACTCTGAGTGATAAGACCGACAATTGTATACCACTAGTTAGATATAAGAAACTATTTGTAATATCTTTTATTGTGCAATAAAGTGTTCTCTCTATCTATTGTACGTCCCACTGCAAGGGTCTCTCAGAGAGAGAAATCTACTTTATTTCTTTATTAGCAGACTCGGCAAACGTGGTTTTGCCATATTAATTAGCCTACGACCTATTCTCAGACCTACCAAGAGTAGACAAAAAAAATCATAAAAGTCGGTGAAGCCGTTTTGGAAGAGTTCGCCTTTTACGACATCCACGGAAGAAAATACAGTGAAGCTATTCTTAATCCGGCGCTACACTGAGACTATGTTACCATATTAACTCAAAATTCAAAAAAAAGCTTCTTCTGTTTCCGTTGGCAACCACCATGGTGATTTTCAGCGATTATCTTGACAAAACATAACTTAAAAACCAACTGAAAAATGATAAATTTGTTTGGATATCGTTATAGTATTTAGCTGCAATAAAATTTTGATTTTTCAGGCCGGTTGGCAAATACTTTCATTGTGTTTGCGACCCTCGTTTGCCATTGTTTCGCTAAAAAGAACATATGAGAACAAAATATTTACAAGCAAAGCGCACGTGCAAAGTAGATATCCTAAGTCGAATCGCCAGAGAAATATATCAGGAATTTTCAATTGGAACTGCGCGATGCCTAACAGTAAATCCGACAGCTGCGGGAGGTAAAATATTCTAACACAAATTCGAATTTGGAATTCAGTACGCAGACTCTGCACCTGCTAAGTTTGGATCGGTGCATCTCCAGCGTACTGGCATTGAATTCAGTATGAATAATATGTAATTATTGAAAAAATTAAAAATTAAAACACTTTATTTCGAAAAGGGTTAAAAGAGTGGTTACTGGCTCCCAAACTAGGATTCTCTGTGCTATGGGTAGCCTATCATAAAGGATGCCGAGTTGACCGATAAACAACGATCCAAATTGAATAACCCTTGCAGTAGCGATAAGCAATAGCGTTAAAAAAAAATCTCCTTTGAACGTTTTAAAAATCGAATAGTAAGTATATAATAACACATAGATTGGAGTAATTTTTTTACATTGTTTTGAGTCCTGTAGAACCACAGAACAAAAATTTTTGTTCTGTGTTTAGAACAATAAAGAAAATATTTGTGTACTTAGTTTTAATTTTTATTTTGTGCTATGTCCTTTGTGAATAATATACAATATGACTCCAGTATAGTTTTGAGGTATATTCCCATTGCGCTATCTATCGACTGCTTCGCTGTCGGGACGTTATTTAACACAATTCAAATGCGAGTCGGACTCGCGCAAGAAGGGTTCCGTACCATCTATACAACATTTGAGTATTTCAAGCGTCTACCTGTTGCAAAAATTGGCAAAAAGTCACGTTTGTTGTATGGGAGCCCCCCTTAGATATTTATTTTATTCTGTTTTTAGTATTGGTTGTTATAGCGGCAAGAGCAATACATCATCTGTGAGCATTTCAACTGCCTAACTATCACGGTTCATGAGATACAGCCTGGTGACAGACGGACGGATGGACGGACGGACAGCGGAGTCTTAGTAATTTGTAGTAACCTTTGGGTACGGAACCCTGAAGATAAGAATTTTAAACTTCTAAGGACAATCACAGATGGTCAAAAAAATAATGAAGACACGGTTTTTTGATTCTGCTTTGTATGGTTTGAAGCTGTTTTACTTGGTACTTTATTTTTATTACACCACAAATAATATTGTATCATGACTCTTGTATGATAGTTTTTAATGACTCGCAATGCCCGTACATAATTACACAGACGTCGAGAATTAAGCTAATTAAGTTCACCTACTAATCGTGTTTAGATCCGTAAAATGGAGAACTATTATATGAACTGTTTACAAAACTACTAAACCCTAATAATGGGCAAACACAGCTTAATTACAGTTTGTGATGTAAGCTTTAAATTCACCACGTTTTGCACATCACGAGCGGAGAGAGCGGAAAATGCGAAATGCTTTTTACTTCATTTTAAAAGTGAGTCGTCACTGGTTGTGTCCAGTTCAAACCAGTTTCAAGCGGTGAATACTCGTGAGAAATGGAATGTGATTTGAATTCGGAATGCAATTCTGACGCCAATTTTATTTCCATGACACATTTCCATAAAGTGCAACAGCTCTGTTCGCTTTTCTTTAAAAAATAATTTAGAAACCTCTTCGCATGTTTGCATAAAGAACTCCATTTATTAAGAAAGTAACGTAGCTTCTAAAGGTATAAAACACCTATAACAGTTTTATTATGCGTTTATAAGCCACGGAGAGATTGAATAAACCAATGACTTTGCCATGACACTTTACAGTCCATTTAAAAATTATATGCAGCCGACAATGTGAGCGATTTATGTTATAAAGTTATGTTATACAGCGATTCTGAAGGTGATGGCACACTACATTAATGAATGCATTTGCTTTTAAACACATGTTTTCCGAGTCCTCCTATTTATTTATCTGTGGGTTAATTGTCTATGCAATGTATATTAAATTGTTGTCATCATTATCACCATCATCATCATCATCATCATCATCAGCCACGTGACGCCCACTGTAGGACTTAAGCTTCCCTCGTGGTTTTCCAAGCTTCCCGGTCTTGTGCCGCCCGCATTCAGCGACTCCCGCCACTGTAACCAGGTCGTCAGACCATCTGGTGGGGGGGGGGCTGACCACGCTTGTTTAGTAAACCATAATTGTTGTAGTAAACCATAATTTGTACATTACATCACACAAACTCTCGCTTCACGTATGCCTACCCTCGGAGGGGTAGGCATAGACCAGAGATCACTTCATCAACATTCATTAATCGCTGCGTGCACGCACGCCGGCTTTGGGTATTTTTATCTTGGCCTTTGCCAATACATCCCCCTATTTGGTCGATTTTAAATTGTAATTCTATGAAATAAGGCGCTAGTTGCTAGTGTGCAGTCTCAACAGTTCCCCGCTCGATGTTACCATCCCGTTCTCGCCTACGTTCATCTATCGACAGGTATCTCCAGCTAAGTGTCCAGTCTACTTCCAAGACAGTTAGCCCTGCAGTGCGCAAGTTTGAAGCCTCAATTACGTAAAGGAATCGTACTCAGAGGCATACCGCAGTAGGTGTGGATGCATCTCAAAGGCGAAAAGTGCATTCGGAGACGTCTAAGAGCATAATACAATGTGACGGTGGCGACGCTTCGTTACGGAGAATATTGCAGAAGGTTTTGCAGTTTTAGAAGTAGATTTCACAATCTAAAATATAAAAAGTATCCAAAACCGGCGTGCGCGCATGAAACGACTAATGAATGTTAATGGAGCGGAAGGGGCCTGTCAGGACCGTGGCAAGTGGCAGAGCCTAGACTCTGCCTACCCCGCCGGGATACAGCCGTGAGGTTATGTAACGTAATCTAATTTTTCAATTCAATCTCCTGACAAGCTCCTTAAACTTACGTGCCGTACCTGAATATAATATTTCAATTCAAATGATGTATTTATAGATTTTGGAAAAAAAACGATGAGTATCATAGGAATGCAATGATCTGAGGCAGGTTATTGACAGCGGCTGGATGAGGATCGCTGCGGACAGAAAGAAGTGGCCTGCCTTTGGGGATACCTTGGGGGATTTTTATAAAATTTATAGTGCATAAATTTTATAAAAATCCTCCAAGGTATCCCCAAGGTTCGTTTGATTATCTGGTTTTAAATTCCCTTACGTCTGACAAAAAATCAGCCAAGTGTGAGTCGGACTCGTGCACAAACGGTTCCGTACCATTATCCATACAACATTGGAATATTTCAAGCGTCTACCTGTTGCCGTTATTAATATCGAGCAAAAAATGGCAAAAAATCACGTTTGCTGTATGGGAGCCCTATTTAAGTATTTATTTTATTCTGTTTCTAGTATTTGTTTTTATAGCGGCGGTTGCACTTTTGGCACCATGAAAATGAAATTAGGTTTTTTATAGAGTCAACTTTTGACATTAAAAAAAACTTAAGTTTTGTTCCGTAATCACAGCAACACTTTAAAAAAAATAACTGTAACATAAAGTGAAAAATCTGACCTTTAATGTAACTTTATATTACACTTTTTTTTTCTTTAAAGTTATGTATTGTTTAAAGCTTGTCAATATGTGTCAATACATTAGGTATCTGTGAAAATTTCAACTGTCTAACTATCACGGTTCATGCGATACAGCCTGGTGACAGACGGACGGACGGACGGACATTGGAATCTTAGTAATAGGGTACGGAACCCTAAAAACGGCTACCTTATACACATACAGTTGTAATAAAACCCCCATATAAGCAGCCTATATACGTCCCACTGTAGGGCACATGCCTTCTCTCAGAGAGAGAGAGAGAGAGAGAGAGAGAGAGTATGGGCTTAATCACCACGCGTGCCCACCGCGGATTGACGATCTCAAGCGCTTAGGTATGTGAATAGCTCAGACACCCAGGTTCCCTCACGATGTTTTCCTTTACCGTTAGCGAGTGGTATTTTACTATAACTTCACAAATGTACATAACTTAGAGAAGAAAGTCATAGGTACATGCCCGCACTGGGAATCGAACCTGGGTCTCCCGTTTCGGAGTCCAGTGTTGTACCCACAAAACCCCCATATACATACGAAATTTGGGTTCTACTTTCAATACTATCAACCGAAAGTGATCTGTTAGGATCGTAGCAAGTGGCAGTCCCTGGTCTCTGCCTAACCCTCTGGGATACAGGCGTGAGTTTATGTTATGTTATTTACTTAATTATCCAGTGACTTGGGACAAGTCGCCCTAAGTCTGCTGTCTGTATGTTAATCTCTATTTTGTTTTTATCGCAGCTGAAGCGAGCCTTCTAAGGACTTCTTATTTCCGGACGCCATTTTGAATTTTACGAGCCATCTACATTCATTTCCTTGTCCCGTCACCAAGACATTATTGAGACTATTTGCGACTTACTTTGCAGCTGCATAAATTTTTTAATCGTGTTTCATAAAAATGGCAGTTGTTCCATTAGCTGGCACGGAAAATTTTTGGGTGTTGGAAAAATTTCTACAAACTGAAAAAAAAATTTTAAATGCTTAGCAACCTCATTATCAGCCTCTGTACAGTGAACAATACGTCCACGTGAGCATTTCTGCCTAGTTAAATTACGGGCTATTTCGCAACAAAAAACTGCTCTGGCCTTAACTGTTCATCATTATTATTATTAAATCCTTTATTGCATTTAAAACAGGCAGTTTTGCACATGGGCGAGCTTAATGCTACTTAGCATTATTTACCAGTTAACCTAAGTTTTGACGAAAATCTTAACAGGCATTGCAACTTACTCGTAAAATATTAAATATACTTACTAATTACTTATTCAGACCTAGATATATATAATAGTAGTTTATGTGACTGTCACATAATGAGGGTTATTAAAACACGAGCGAGATTTTAAAAAACGAGCCTTGGCGAGTTTTTTAATAGCATTCGCGAGTGTTTTAATACCAAGTTATGTGCAGTCTCATACACTACTTTATCTACACTCATAATGAAATTTTTGAAACAAAATGGCGCAATTTCGACAAAAGTATCTTGATATTCAATCGTCTGCACTCAGTTTTGCGCGCGCAATTTTAGGTATTTTTAGTTGCACTTTTGGCACCATGAAAATGAAATTAGGTTTTTTATAGAGTCAACTTTTGACATTAAAAAAAAACTTAAGTTTTGTTCCGTGATCACAGCAACACTTAAAAAAAAAATAACTGTAACATAAAGTGAAAAATCTGACCTTTAATGTAACTTTATATTACGCTTTATTTTTTTTTTCTATAAAGTTATGTATTGTTTAGAGCCTGTCAATATGTGTTTACCTTTGAATTCTTAATTTAAAGATTATGATATGAGTGTAGATAAAATATAATAGGGGGGAAATATTATACAAATACAACATAATAATAAATAAATACTTGATGCAACAAGTAAATACATAAACCTACAGATTAAGGAAAGATATTTCATTCACCATTGTACATTCCATTGCACAAACCTTGTACAAAACTGTAAATGCTGGGGCTTGAAAAACTTATAAAAGAACACGCATGCCTACCGCGGCTGAATAAATGAATATCAAGCGCCAGGCAAAACTTTTAGCTGTATTAGTGCAATAAAAATTGCACGCGACGATCTCATCTCACTTCCGCTTCTAGTGTCTATGTCCATGGCATGAAAAAATATGTCGTTTGAATCGACCTTGAATGTGTCCCAGGAGTCTATTTCATAGAACTGCAATCCATGATTCAGAATAACAATTCAATGTACATTGCAAAGTCGATTAACCCACAGATCATCAAGTAGACTCTGCCACCCAATGTACCTAGAATTGGCATAATAAACTGCGGATTTGAGTTTTATGAAACTTGGTCCAGCACCCCATTTCATAGAACTGCATTTCATGATTAATTGTAACAATTCTATGTGCATTGCAAAGTCGATTAACCCACAGATCATCAAGTAGACTGCTACGCAATGCACCTAGAATTGGCATAAGAAACTACGAATTGTAGTTTTATGAAACTTGGTCCGTGACAACTCAAGAAACCTTGCGTAGCAGCATGTACTTGTTAATTTGTGCGTTAATCGACTTTGCAATGTACATCGAATGGTCACAGTACACCACGTATTGTTGTTTTATGAAACAGGCCCCAGGATGTCGCTACTACTAAAGCAATCATCGCTTTTAAAAATTGGGCTAAAAATTCCACCCAAGGCGGGACTTGAACCCGCGATCTCTGGTTCACCGTGCCAGCGCTCTCCCAACTGAGCTAATGGGCAAGTAAATAGGTTTTTAAAATTGTCTTCAGCACGGGTTAGTGCAACAAAAAGAATATATTATTATCATCGCTTACCTACTAGGATTTCCGGACTGAATTAAATTGACTAAAAACAACGAATAGTTACCAAGATACAGAACTTATTGCAAAAGACGTTGGGGATTTACCATTATGTCACGATCCGAAATCCATCTCCATACATCACAGATGCATTACTGGCTAAAAGCGTAAGCGTATATACGGAATGCATCGCATCTATCATTTCATCATTTGTTGCGGTCGTTGGTTGGAGAAGCCTTATTTTTGACGTGACAAAGTTAATCGCAGTTTAATGTAGCTTCTCTAACGTGGATCCTATCGGGACATCTTTGGGGTTACTTGCATTAATTATAAGCGAAAAAAGCAAAGGACCGCATGGGATGGCGTGAAATGGAAACAGCCTATGCCCAACAGTGGGCTGTTTTTGATGGGTCTAAGATGCCTGAAACCTGGGTCTATGATGTCTTACAACCAATTCTTTAGCAAAGTATCATTTCACAAGCAACGTTTGTCAACGTTTCGTTTTACAAACTCTTGTTTCACAATGACATCCAAATACAAATATTCATTTGAAAGGTATTCATTTTTGAAATGTATCATTTATAATGTGTTTACCATACATTAAAAAAAAAATCAAATAACAAATTATGCATTTCGAAAATAATTTATTTATTATTATTTTAGAATATAAACTGACATTCTTGACAATATCAAGTTTGCAATATAACTGCGAAAATTTTATGCTGCAAGGGTGTCATTTCCATTGGGAGGTAAGCTTACACAGGAGCCTTACGATTGCCTGAACGGAATTTCTTTCGCCTCTTAAAGTAACCTAATAAATAACCAAATTTTCCTAGGTGAACTTTTTGGTGACCACTAAACAGCTACACTCGCTTCGCTCGCTCCGCGTAGTGAGATCACGAGTCTAGCCTAACCTAACCCACTGTTCCGATGTTTATATGGGATGATGAGTTGTCAAATAATACATGTGCATTTCGTTGATTGTTGTCTTAGAATTTGTTAAATAACTGTTGAATGGTACCCGTTATCATCATCATCAACCCATTATGTCCCCACCGAGGGGCACGGGTCTCTTCCCTGAGGAAGGTATAAGCCATACTCCACCACGGGGGCCAAGTCCGGATTGGTGGAGGCTAGTAGACTAGTGGCTCGTCTACTGTCAGAAGTTGTCAAGCCGCCCTAAGGCCTCTGACTTGGCTTAACGACTGCCATCTATCGACGGCAGCCGGCACCAACAGCTTAACGTGCCTTGCGAAGCACGGAACCGCTCGGAAAAATGCCACTAGCGTTATACCTACCTATAATTAAATACACTTAATGTAAGTTTTGTTGCAGTTACTTTCTTTGTTTTAATATTGATCATCCTAAGTACTTATTTTAGTGTACATAGTGGACAAGAATAGTTTATTTTTAATGGATCTTTTAAGGAATTTAACAATTTTCAATTAACTTATATTTCATCATTCTGAAAGTTTTCAAAATTAGTGATTATCTTATCTTGACCTGGTCATCATCATATTTTTAAGTCTTCGGATCGAATAACTTCCACAAAACACAATCACAGTCCTGGTCCGAAAATAGGATACCCTGTGCTATGGTAACCATACAAGGGCATCATAAACATGGACATACACCCAGACTGAGGCCATTTATACAACTAAACGGCCCCTAGTGGGAATCGAACCCACGATCTCCGGCATGGTAATCAGACGTGATAACACTGGACCAACGAGGCAGCTTAAAAATGTGAAAATAATATGTAAAATGAAAAGACGCAATAATAACCTAAGTAGTATTTATTTCCAAACCAATAACAAGGCTCGTAACTAGATTACTCCGCCCAAAGTTATCCCAAGAACACTTCGATTAAAGATTTCCTTGGAGTCCCGACCGAAGAGGAAATTAAACGAGAGTCTTTCGAGATAAGAAGGTGTCTTAAAACGATCGAATAAAAATATCATCTCAACAAACACTGTGGCCCGGTTTGCGAGATAACTCCGTTACGCTTTTATTTTCCATCGCGGTTCACAAAATTTTTATGCGAGAGTCAAAATTACGAGTACTTCAATCGATTTAAGTATTTCCTTACAATGCGTACACTCTTCTTGAAATTAATATCAGCAGTTTCATGTACTGCAATAGGCACTGTTGTTATTATTGATCACAATACACTTGGGCCTTTGCATCTAGGTAATGAGATGATCCGTGTGGCGCCGAATTAAGAATAGCGTCACTCCATTTCCTTCCGTGGATGTCGTAGAAGGCGACTAAAGAAATCAATTACCAGGAGACGGGCAGCAGCGTCTTCCTGAGATCCGATCCGCGCCTGCCAAGCGTGGCGATTATGGCAAAACTCTTCATGGTTAAAAACCACGAGGGAGGCCTATGTCCTGCGGCGTCAAATGGCTGATGATGAATGAGATGATTTATACAGTGTCCAGTGGCACCTTCATCATGCCGTGGTCACTTAGAATAAACAGAATTTTATTTAAGAAAAGTCCATCTAGCGGACAACCTGGCTGCTAAATGAGCGGTATCATACGAAGCCAAAATTGCATAACGTTGAAAGTTCACGGTAGATCAATTGTGTACAGCGCATTGCAATGCTCGACTGTGTGAGGCGACGTGGGTTCGGACCCTCATTCAGACCATGTCTTTTGTTTCTATTAAAAATTTATTTCAAAAATAGTACGCTAGCCACCCGCCGACAGCAGCACTATCTATGCCTCATAAGAGTGAACCATCCATTTCAGTAATATAGATAGTAATCTATGACCTTCACTCACACTATATGGGTGAAGGGATCACTCGGACGCTGCAGTGCCTGGGACATTGGTTTTTGGATGGAGTAGGCTTGCCCAGCACCTGACAGCTTAGTTGGCCTAGCCCACGGGAACGACAAGTCATTACGTGCGGAGCCAAACAAGCCGCGGGTTTCCTCACGATGTTGTCCTTCACGGTTAGCGTGTGGTAAAACTACTACAACTTCGCAAATTTGCGTAACTTTTGAGAACAAAGTTATTGGAACATGCTGGGACTCGAACCCACAACCTCACGAATGTCAGGCCGGCGTTCTACCGTTCCGCTACCATCGCATTACTGCAAAACTAATTAAATAAGCCCAAACTCGACAGATAAGGTCTTTTAACCACTAAGGAATCCCAGCGTCTTTAGTTCCGCCATCAGAGTCTGAGGGCCCTTCGTAAAAATATACATTTCATAGTTTATTTTATCTTCATTCATCGTGATTTTATTTGGTTATTCTAGCTTGCGTGGATTACCTAAAATATTAGTTTAAAAAATAACTTGATTATTTGGTATTATATCAAATATTTCTAAAACAAAAGAAGATCGAGGGCTGATTTTTGGCACACAGTAACCTTGGCTTAAACCGGTGCACCTCCATAAAAATCAGCCAGATCGCTTTCGTGGGCCAATTTTGTTCCTTTAGCCTGCTAGACCCTTTTTCATAACTTTTTAAGCATTTTTTATCGATTTGTGAACTAACTTTAAGAGATAAATATTTTATATGCCATCGCGGACTTTTTTACAGCCCCTTTTGAGATCTTCATTTTCCAAAAGAAAGCGTCTATCTCTTACCGTGTAGGCAGGGTTTGTAAGAAACGCATTCGCTTGCTCATTTTTTCGACGACTTACGTTGCAAAGTTGATCTGTAGGCACAAGTCCTTTAATTTAATAATTAATAATGCTATGTACATCCTGTGGCTTAATTACGCGCACCAAATCCTGAGCAATTCCAATCGTCTAACTGTCAAATTCCATACTAATTTGACAGTTAGACGATTGGAATGGCTCAGGATTCGGTGAGCGTAATATAGGAGCTGAAGACCCGTTCTAAATACTGCTGAGAGAATTTTTGAAATCGGATGAGTTTTTTCGGAAATTACCCCCTGTACTATTATGTAATCTGTGCCCCTACAAACTAACTTACAAACTTTTCCGCTTTATAATATTAGTGTAGAAATGTAGATTAAATGTCCTCCATCTATCTATCTATTAGTTTTTTTGAAAATTTCCTTTTATTTTCAGTAGAATAGTTCATGAGAGGGACTTAAATTGTTAATAAATAGAGGAATAGAGGAATAAGTGTAGACAAAAAAAGAAAACAAACATTGAAGATACCTATAGTTTTTCGCCTAATAGTCTGTAAGAGTGAAAAGAGTAACAGATCACACAAACTGAATTCCACGCGAGCGAAGCCGCGGGCACTGCTAGTGTTCAATGTTCAATAAAGAGTTCTCTATCTATCATCTATCTATACAAGGGCAAGCTTACCTTTGTAATAGGGTATCTTGTTAGAGCTACCAACTAATGCAGTGGTCGTCACACTGCTTTGGTCAAGGACCACGTAGACCAATGTGAGGTATTATTGCGGGCTACCATTACTGGACGCTGTGAATGAAATGAAATGAAATGATAAAACTTTATTGTAAATCATCTAAGTAGTTACAGCTGAATAGTAACCAGTCGGACATTTGAGTTTTTTTTTTCTGCATAAACAATTGTGTCTCGCAAAGTCAGCTTTGAACAAATAGGACACTGGGTGCCTAAATACACAAAAATGTGAAAATGCTTCAAGTTCCCAGCATTACTTGTGAACTGTTTAGAGAGCTTCGAGACAAAGGTTTTAGTTCGAATCTGTAGGTCGCCATTCTCATATGTTTGGAGAAACACTAGGTCAAGAATAATATTGTGCCGAAGGGCGGGCATTTTTATATTGGACTAAAATAACGTTTAAATGGTTCCGGGAGTGGATTCGTGAATGGTTGAGTTGAGAGAAATAAATCAACTTTCTATCACAAATTTGATCATACTGTACAGTCGGCAGCGCGTTATCCTTTACATCCTTACACTCGACTCGGTTGCGTTACGGGTGACTTTCCCACTAAAATGTAAAAATTTATGCGCTGTCTTACTATACTACATGCAGTAAAACCAATTTTGTGATAAATAGAATAGAATAGAAAAAAATACTTTGAATCAGACAGTGTCCACATAATACACGTTGAAATCTGGCTGAATTAAAAGCCGGTTATTATAATAATTGTTATTAGTAAATCTAAAAATGCTATAAATTAAGACTATTCATCATAAGCAGCCTATATACGTCCCACTGTAGGGCACAGGCCTTCTCTCAGAGAGAGAGTATGGGCTTAATCACCACGCGTCCCCACCGCGGATTGGCGATTTCTAGCGCTGAGGCATGTGAATAGCTCAGACACCCAGGTTTCCTCACGATGTTTTCCTTCACCGTTAGCGAGTGGTATTGCTACTATAACTTCACAAATGTACATAACTTAGAAAACAAAGTCATAGGTACATACCCGCACTGGGAATCGAACCTGGGTCTTCCGCTTCCGAGTCCAATGTTCTACCCACTAGCCTAGCACCACTATTTAGACTATTACTTTTAAGTATAGACATAGCACCAGCTGAGCCACTACCTTTTGCTGCTTTTGCCTTATCTTATGTCTCACTAGTTAAGCCTTACTTTGTTTTGAGTATTTCTTTTTATGAGCTGTCCTTAATATTATGCCTTTAATGGCGTAGAAACTTAAACAAAAGTTTAAAGTACCGAATATGAAACATCAACGAATACGGCCAATGCGGTAAGTATACGTAAAATCTATGGCAAAAGAAGCAACTAGATATAGAGTTGTAAGTTTATCAGGGAATCCGTGACATAAGACATTTTTCCACTTTCTGTTTGTGTTCGTACTCAAATTTCTAATCTGGGCCCTTATTACTAGCAGCGATATGTTTGTTTCCGTGTGGCGCCGGATTAAGAATAGCGTCACTCCATTTCCTTCCGTGGATGTTGTAAAAGGCCACTAAGGAAATCAATTACCACGAGGCGGACAGCAGCGTCTTCCTGAGATTCCAAACCGCATACTGCGATCGCCACCCCGCCTGCCAAGCGTGGCGGTTATGGCAAAACCCCTCATGGTTGTGAAAACCACGAAGGAGGCCTACGTCCTGCAGTGGGCGTCAAAAGGGTCGCAGCGTCGCGCTTGACGCCGAATATTCACCTGAATCTAGCGACAAATTCGGTTCTTTTTTTGAATAGCTTCCATAGTTGAATAGTTAGTTGTTGAATATTAAGCCCGCCTATTGTACAATAATTACTAAGTGCAATAAAGAATTTTGATAAAAATAATAATAATAGTTTAGTTGAATAGTAATAGCAAAAAAATAACCATGTTTGTCGCTAGATTCGAGTGAATTGTCGGGCTCAAGCGCGACGTTGACGACACTTCCGAACGCTTCACAGTGAGGGCCCAGCCCATTTGACAGTAGTTAATGCGCTTTCGATTGTACTATGTTTAAAGCGAAGCCTCTGTTGTATTCCAAGAATGTTATTGCTTCCGTGACAGAAGTCCATATACGGTGAGCAAAAATATTTTCACTATGAAAACTAGAGTAAGTACCAGATCAAATATTGTACGTTCAAATAACGTACGTAGTCGGTAGGTAATGCACTTGGAGAGCAAACAGTTTTAAACTCTTTCTCTGCGATGTATTTGGAAGGAATGCCTTTACGGACTAACTTTAGTTTTTGGTTTCAAGCGTCGGTTCCGTGTAAGTATTTCTCTGGAAGACTGAGGAAATGGCTTTATGAAATTGCGGTAGTTTATTCATCGTTTGGCTTTCAACATTGGTCTATTGGATTTTAAAATACTTACATAAACTCACGCCTAGTAGACCAGGTTTTTTTTTATGTACCCTATTCCTACTGCAGAGCACAGGCCTCCTCTCAGAGAGAGAGAGTATGGGCTTAATTACCACTCGTGTCACTCGGATTGGCCATTTCAAGCGCTGATGCACGTGAACGCCTCAGACACGCGTGTTTTCTCACGATGTTTTCCTTCATTTACCGTAAATTATTATATAATATGTCCTTATTATTATCAGGGGAAGATGGAAAGTTGCGCCATTGTGATACAAAAGACGCTAAGGCTGGCTTGCGCGAACGCTATCTGACAGTACTATCTATCTGTTTATCCATAGGTAAGCTCTATCCAGTGACTAAGTCCAAAATCATCTGGCACCATGACATTTGAATCGTGTGATTTTAAAACAACACAAGTCACATGTGTTTTTAAAATAACACTTGCCCATTTTTTTTTTATTAAATTATTTACACCTACCTATTGATTTACATTAGAAAAAAAATTGTAGTTTATTCATACAGAAATCAATATAATATGCTAAAATATTGCTGTTGTAGATATTAGTATTTGAATAAAACAGTTGTTTCTATTTCCTGCAAAGTTGTAATGAAAGGACATGTGTCGTTTTAAAATCACACGATTCATTTGCAGAGCTATCCATAGACAAATTGTATGACTGACAACCCTGTCAATGGGCTTTTTATTTGTTTATCCTTGGATAAGTATTTATCTATTTGCTTACTTATCTAGTGATTAAGCATTTTAGCGTTTTGTCATATAACAGGGCTGTCTTTCATAACTACAATCGAAGTTTATTATGACAATTCGATGTACATTGTGCAGCGCAATAGTATATTTTTTCTTTCCACTTATTAATCAGGGGTAAATAGGTCCGAACGCGGTTGGGTTCGGTGGTTTTTTAAATATAATAAAAATGCATTTCCCGGGTGGTTGCGTTTCTGTCGCCGGTCAAAATGTATTTATTTTGATACAAAAACAGATAGAATGATGATCGCGTTTCGGATACTTTAGAAAAACAATGGCACGAAGAGTTAGAGTCAGATAATTTCAAACAAGGCCGGCGTTTTAACACTTACTACGCACGTACTTGGGCGCACTTGTATCTGCCTAGCCGTGGCGCTGGTGTACCTATAATTATGAAAAATCTACCTAGCCCCATTTTTTTACGTTTTGGCGTAATCTAAGATAAATCTTTCTTCCTTACATATTTATATCTACTTATGTTGCTACAGTTTATATGTGTATATTATATATATTATATGTTTATTTATATTATGTATTATATGTTTATAGTATAAATATTTACTTATTTATTGTTGAGTATTCGTCTTCTTGTGTAATTTTAGTTAAAGTTATTCGTTTTATCCATCTACTTCGTATGCCCACCAGTTAATTTCTTGCACCTCCTGTGGTTGACTGGTAGAAAATGCTTATAGTATTAAGTCCGCCACATTGCCATTGTATCTTTTTACTTATGTGCAATAAACGTATTAATAATAATAATAATAAGAATAGTCATTATTCTACACCGAAAAAAAAAACAACAATCACAAAATCTTTACAAAGGTACATAGTACAATCTTACATTGTGCGCGTACTCCATCTGACATCTTTTTAGACCATTCCCACGCCACTGTCACCCGTCTCAACTGCGTGCCTTCGATGGCCAATATGTAGCCGGCGTAAGTGCGAAGGAGAGCCGAGCAAACACATTAGACGACGAGTGCTCCCGGGAACGTTCTGTCGACTTATTCGAGGTAAAAGGGCGAGGGATTTATGTAACGGAATTACATTGGCCAGTTTCGGTGTATGGTTTTGGACTCTTTATTAGGGCAGCCCCCCTCGAGGGGCAATTCCCATACAAACGTAGTTGGGTTTTTATTTACAAACGACAAGCCGGATCGCGTTTCAATGCGTTTAGAGGAGGTTTGATCGTGCTTAGAATGGGACATGAGCTTATCAGAAACAAATGTTAGCCCTTTGACTTTCTATCTTATGAGGCTATAATTTCGTTTTTATTCAGGCATTCTTAGTTGTAAGCACGAGCAAACCTTGATTTATGTCCTCTAAAGATATTGGTAGTGTCATTGAGATTCGGCATGTCGTTTGTGAATTAAAAACCAAACTGCTTTTGTATGAGAATTATATGTGTTTATTTAGGTTCGGACCTCCTAAAACCACAACTGGCTTGTCTCGAGGTCCGTGTTTTCATATCTTAAATTACTCTCATAGCTATTAATCACACAATACTATCATATCAATACTCAGACACTATGTAACCGAACACAGTTTTGTTTCAATATGAATAGCTTTTACTCTTTGGATATGTTCGAAAAAAAAATATCAGGTAGGTACTTCATACATTCAATACCTTCAAGATGGTACAATTGGCAAAGAATAGCTGATAATATTTTCGCGATTTCAAACACCCTGGATCCTCCTTGTAACTTTGGACCCTCATAATAACTTGACGAAGGTTTGCCATCCACCACCCTGATAAACTTCTTCTGCTTCATCAACATTCATCAGTTGCTGCATGCACGTACGCCGGTTTCGGCTACTGTTTATCTTACCCTTCACTAGTGCATCCCCTATTTATTCAAAGCTTAGTTCCAGTTTCACTCACTTAATTTTTTGTCTGAAGAGTCCAAACAGGTTCTCTAGCTCCACTCTACTCACCATGATTAAGCTCTGCGAAACAACGCGAAACCGAGTCGGACTCTTCCGAAAAAAGGTCAAGTAAGTGAATCCGGAAATAAGGTATAATACTACACATTATACCAAAGTTTTCGTTCGAAAACATCCCCTATTTTGTCAAAGAAGAAGACCTGTAGACAACTCTGAATTTCGACTTTGTACAATATAATGTCGAAGCGCGGTCCAGCGCATCCATTATCTGGGGGCTCGAAGGACGCATGCCTTTTCCCATCAATAATTCTCAGAGCCTGAGAGCTAACCCAAGATCTAATGTCAATTGAACTATGAAAATCGACCCGAACGCTTCCCAAAGTGACTTTCTTAAGTCTGAATGGCTACTCAAGAAGTAAATCACCAAGAATTTTGGACGCGTTTGTTTCATTTCAAATACAAGAGATAAAAACATTTTCGCCATATAAAATTATTGAAACTCCCAATCCGCGGTACTTAAGCCCATACTCTCTCTCTCTCTCTCTCTCTCTCTCTCTCTCTCTCTGAGAGAAGGCCTGTGCCATTTGAATATAGGGATTGCACGATAAATAAAATAATTGGGGGCCCCGCCTTCAGTAGGGCCCCCAAGGTTAACGGGAACTTAAACAGAATTAGTTTACTTGTTAAATCTCCCAACTTGCTGTGTAAAAGGGAATGGATGGTTCGGGATATCTATCAGGAAGGGTAAAGGCGAAATATGAACGTACATTTCTCTTTCATTCCTCTATCACACGACAAGCCAATGTATGTTTTTATATAACGATCAAATGAACAGAGTTTGAACAAGTATTTACATCTCATTCACATGTATTGCCGCTCATAGAGCGGTGTTAGCGCGTCGGTGGAACGCGGTCTCACATTCAGGAGGTCGTGGCTTCGAGTCCCGGCATGTACCAAAGACTTTGTTTACTAAGTTTGTACATTTGTGAATATGTAGCAGCAATACCACTCGCTAACCTTGAAGGGAAACATCGTGAGGAAACTCTAGTGTGTGAGATGTTTACATACCTAAGCGCGCAGAACCTCTTGTAGATTCAACCATAGACTAGATTAAATAAAAATAAAAACAGACTTGAAAACACTACAGCACTAAAAACAGAGATAAAAATCGTAAAAGATATTTATTTTAATAATAATCGACTGCAAAATACTTCATCACTAAAAACCGACAAATAATTTAAACGAATATGACCTTTAAATTCGATGTATGCACTGTAGAAATATATTTTGGAGTCGGTGCCAAGTTACAAGACCAGCACATACATTTTGATCGTATTCGTTGAAATTATATCTCGGTTGTTATTGTTGTAGTGTTCCTGAATTGAATTGAATTGAAAATACTTGTTTTAAACTTACTTAAATAACATAGGCAAGTTCATAGAGTGTCAGTAAGTTCTAAAGTCGATTTTAACTTAAAAAATATATATATATTTCACGATATTTTGTGAATCATGAGTCACTATAAAAAAACACCCAAATGGATTCAAGTGTGTCATTGACTTTTGAAGAGTTTCCTCGATTTCTCCAGGATCGCATCATCAAATACTGACTTGGTGACTATGGGACCACTTGTGAAGTCTACCCTTTAAGAAAAAAAAGGATTTTCCAAATCGGTCCACGTGTCTCCGAATAATCGGGGAACATACATAAAAAAAAAATTAAAATAAGCATCCCTACGAATTGAGAACCTCCTTCTTTTTTTGAAGTCGGTTAAATTTGTTTTGACTCTGGTAAAGAGTTTAAAGTTAATACGCTAGTGATTTTGTCGGAGCAAGTTTCTAAAGAGCATTAAAAATGTTTATGTAAATGATTTTGATTCCTCCTTGACCGGTTTTTTGTTCCGCTACCACGTTTTACCTATTTGTTAATGGTCGAACGCTACCAAAGGTCGGCACAAGATTTTTCTTCCAGTCCTCAGTGGCCAGACAGCGATTGACAAGTGCCTAATGATTGTACGGGAGCCGGTGATAGATGAGTCGCAACTTCGTAAGAGGTCTATTCACATTACAACGAACCGGGGCAGAGCCGTCGACGGACGGCACACGGACGTGGCACAGCCGGGCTCGGCTGGTGCTCGGCAAGTGATAGACGTTTATTTTTTCTTATGTCCCATTTATTAAGTGATTGTGTTTTTTCTTTGTAATTTGATCATATAAGCATAGTTGCTATTTGAACAACGCAATAGTATAGGCTATTTTTTATACAATTTAAATAAATAAACAATTAATAGATAGATGTCGGAGAATAGTCGGGACCAAGCCGTGGCGTTGGAGGACGGTAAACGAACGTGGCACGGCCGAGCTCGGCTAGTGTTCGGCAAGTGATAGATAGATAGATAAATCATTTATTTGTACTTTGACACGTGCGTGTGCACATAAAACATCGCAAATTACAACAAGTCTAGTAACGAAGAATTGAAGGTCAAGTACATAACAATATTACCGTGTGGCGCCGGGTTAAGAATAGTGTCACTCCATTTCCTTCCGTGGATGTCGTAGAAGGCGACTAAGGAAATCAATTACTAGGAGACGGGCAGCAGCATCTTTCTGAGATTCCAACCGCATACTGCGATCGCCAACCCACCTGCCAAGCGTGGCGATTATGGCAAAACCCCTCATGGTTAGGAAAACCATGAGGGAGGTCTATGTCCTGCAGTGGGCTACAAATGGCTGATGATGGTTGAAGGTTGGAATCTCAGGAAGACGCTGCTGCCCATCTCCTGGTAATTTGTCCAATGCTTATAACTTTCCGATATTTATTATTAATGTTTGTTTTCGTGTTATTTATTAGGTTTTTATCACACCTGCTCTGAAAATACATACTAATTATACCAATTAGAGGGAAGAAAGGCCTTTATCCCGCCCTTCAAATCCTTTCATCCCAAGGTATGGAAGTTTGTATGAAAATCCTTCCGACCCAAGGGTGGGAAGTATGTATGAAATTCCATTACATACCCGGTTTTTTTTTTTTTATTTGTCAGCAGTCATACTGCAAAGAGACTTTAACTGTCTACTAATTAAATTTCAAGTAAATTGTTACTGGCCACATACAGTTTTTTTTTACCAGTTACCAACCTCCTTGGTGCATACAGAAAATTAAAATCGAAATTATTTTTGTATATAAAACGCGCGGAATCACGGAAGAAGTGGCTGCATGACCTTATGATCTTAGCCTACTCCAGAAACGGGCGAATAAAAAAAGGAAAAGCATTTTTGCAAAAACTTCGATTGATTTAGCATTTATCTTTGTATAATTTTCCTCGTAGGTGTAATAAAAAGCACTATACATACCTCAGGATAAAGTACAGTTCCATACCTCAAATGGTTTGCGCCCCTCGCAAGCTCGTGGTCATGCCATAATCTCGGTATGGAACTGTCACTTTCTTCCCTCTGAAGTAATGTACTATTCCGTACCCGTTTTTTTTATTCGTTTTGTCTGTTGTGTATTTTAGTTTTCTTTCTGTTGTTGTGCATATTATGTTACTTATCTGCTTGTTTTGTTTCTGTGATGTATCTTGTTGGTATAATAAATGTCTTTCTTCTTCTTCTTCTTCTTCTTCAAATGGGATCCTATTACTAAGACTTCACTATCCGTCTGTCTGTCTGTGCGTCTGTCTATCTGTCACCAGGCTGTATCTCATGAACCGTGATAGCTGGGCAGTTGAAATTTTCACAGATGATGTGTTTCTGTTGCTGATATAACAATATATACTAAAAACAGAATAAAATAAATATTTAAGAGGGCTCCCATACAATAAACGTGATTTTTTGGCGTTTTTTCGCGATCTTTGTTTTTAATGTTGTATAGATAATGGTACGGAACCCTTCGTGCATGAATCCGACTCGCACTTGGCCGAATTTATTTTTTTTACCGCTACCCACATTTCGGCTGATATTGTGTTTTCTGTTGACTGTTGTATTTCATTGTGTTATTATGTGTTTTTGATTATTGTGTCGTCAAATAAACATTTTTTTCTTTCTTTTTCGTGTTATCAATCATTCAATCAATCAGCCCGTACCCTCCCCGAGGCACATTACTTGCTTCTGTCCTCGGCCATCCTCGTCCAGCTTCTGACAGCATTCTGCCTCAGATCTTCGGTCCAGCGAGCTGGTGTGCGCCCCACGCCGCGTTTGCCACTTCGTGGTGGCCACTCAGCGGTACTAAATAAATACTTATTTCATTCTCTTTTCCTTTCGTTTGTAGTTCCAAATACTTTCATCCTTCAGAAACAAGGTTTGTCTAAAGTAATGTAACATAGAGTTCAAAGGACAATAACATTGTTTGACACGCGTGAAAATCCCGAACCCCAATTTCCATAACAAACACCGTCGTATTATTAAAAGCGAGCGAAAATGCTCAGAGAAATTTCACTCTTTTCAACGAAAACAACAAATGCCTGGATGTGCTCAGTTATAATTCAAGACCCGGCCAAGTGCGATTTCGATTCCCGCAACAAGGGTTCCGTACCACCATAAATATATTGTTATTTCCTGAGCTAATATCTGCTTAATTGTATTTTTGATGATTCATGATGCACTTACATAGCTATATATTAAACAGGTATAATAGCGATTATTTATTCTTTCCAAGGTTTACAGAGATAAGCTCGCCTTTGTTCATGTTATTTCTTTTGTAATGTCTTGTTAAATATTTCGGGTGCAATAAAGTTTTACTTCATGTATTAATTATTTACCACGTCAGTCTACCTCTGACCACAGTATGTACAACGTTGCCGAAACGTTGGGAATTAAGGTAATGAAATTTCACCTAATAAAAAAATGCGAATAGACCCGTTTAATGTATAACTAATTGTGTAATTTCCTTATCGTGTACAATAAAGTGCTCTTTCGCTTCATCGATATTCATAAGTCGTTGAAGGAGAAGAAGAAGAAAGACATTTATTAAACCAACCATGCCAGTTTGGTCACTTTTTATATACTGAAGTCTACAGTCCCTTGAAGCTGTGAAAAAATCAAACTTCTATGTAAACGTAAAAAATACGGAATAGTATAGTAAGAATAGTATATTTCGACACTCAAGGGAATCAAAATTTATAGGACATTTTCCGTTGACCTAGACCAATAAAACTTGGCAATAAATATCATCGTATACTACAAGTGCAGGAAAAAATCTGAAAACTATACATTTGTAATTCAATCATTGAAAAATTGTCTTTGAACTTGGGGAAAAGCTCGGAAAAACTGCGAGACTCGATTCCTGAACTATTTATAATTATGTAAGTACCTACAGATTTGTACGGAACCCACGGTGGGTGAGTCCGACTTGCAGGCAGTTTTTATAGAATAAAGTCACTTAAATGGCTTTGTAGCGCATCGTAAGAACGGTTTACTTATATGCGTGAATCGCGGGACCTCACCTGTTCGCATCCTGGCACATGCTAATTGGTACTTAACCAATAACATTCATCATCATGCATTTGAGGCCCACTGCAGGACATAGGCCTCCTTCGTGGTTTTCATAACCATGAGGGGTTTTGCCATAATCGCTGCGTTTGGCAGGCGGGTTGGCAATCCCAGTATGCGGTTGGAATCTCAGGAAGACGCTGCTGCCTGTCATTACCAGAAGGTAATTGATTTCCTTAGTCGCCTTCTACGACATCCACGCAAGGAAATGGAGTAACGCTATTCCTAAATGGAGGAACAATGACATTGTTTCCTAGCAAAACCATTTCCGAACTGTGAACGAAAACATCGTGTGAACACCCAAATTTCTGAGGTATTTACATACTTCAGCGCTTGCTATGTACAATTGCCCAACTTTGTGGCTAAATAAGCAGTTTTTTTATTGGTCGATTTTGTGTTCCACTGCTGGGCAAAGGCCTCCCCTTTAGCTCTCCATTCGTCGTTGTTACCGGGAATTCCCTGCCACCCCGGCAGAAAGACCTTAAGGTCGTCCTCAAAAAAGTTCTCTCTACCTATCTAAGTAGGTACCTAAATCTCAGGTATAACTAAGAATACTTTAAGACTCTCCAAAGCGCTCAGTTATATAACGACCTTACAAAAATAGACGGCATAATATGACTGATCTACGACTGTGACCCACTGGCACTGAATACTGAACGAGATTCTTACACCTGGTAGAAATTTAGTCATATTCATCCAAACAAGTTAATTTTCAGTTTTCAGTATTAACAAACCACTCGAAAATTCTATCGCTTTTTCGCTCCTTTGCTTACAAAGGTAAGAGAAAGGTAGAGAGTGAACTTTTCAGTGACAGAGTGAAATGGCAAGAGATTGAGGTCGTGCGATCCTATGAGATGAGTGTGCCCCATCTTTTTTTAGAATTCAGCAAGCAAAATAACACTGACCACCTACCGGCGACAGTTTCGTTCAGATAGGCGCGCGCACTACTCTTTAGTAAGTTTTAAAAATAAATATCTAATTTAAAAAAAAAACAGTTAAGTTAATAGGCATTCGTCAAAATTACGGCCAGTACCTACTTTTACCTTGGAGGATATAAAACTCCTTTTTTATTTTAACAACAGTTTTTTTTTAATTTCTATATGGAGGCACGTTCAAAGCAGAGTGTTTAGTGTAAGCAGTGATGTGACATGACAACTGAAAGAAAAAAAAAATGTTACTGTGTGCAAAATAATGACACAAATTATGGGATAAGTGAAATCATTCCGGAATTTAGTTTTATTGGTGGAATGTACTCAATAGATGTTGAAATTCCAGTAAAGCATTATAAATAATTAAAACGTTGATAGAGATTTTACAAGGAAAAGACGTATACACAGACTGAATAAACAGAGTTTTAGATTGGTTTTAGAGAAATCGCGTTTTTATAAATAAGGCCGATTGATTTAAGAAGCCAAAATAAACGTTGAAGTGGTCTATTTCTAGAAGTTACAAGCGATAAACGCATCTCGAGAGATTGCGTGGAATGCGTGGTGGGCGAGACATTTTATAAGATTAAACATTGGCTAATGACTTGCCAAGGTGATTACCTAGGTTTGAATCCCGTCACTTTATAGACGTTTCAATATCTCAATTACATAATGAAAAATACACAGACATATTCTAATCAGCCTATACTGTTGAAATTCCCGGTGAATCTTAAAGGGGTAGTTATAATCATAAATATTTAATACAACTTTTATTTAGCAGCAACTATAGTTGTATGGATGTATCCTTCCGTGGATGTCGTAAAAGGCGACTGAGGAAATCAATTACCAGGAGACGGGCAGCAGCGTCTTCCTGAGATTCCAACCCCATACTGCGATCGCCAACCCGCCTGCCAAGCGTGGCGACTATGGCAACACCCCACATGGTTATGAAAACCACGAAGCAGGCCTATGTCCTGTAGTGGGCGTCAAATGGCTGATGATGATGATGATAGTTGTATGAATAAATATTTTGTTTTGGCGACCTCGTGGCGCAGCGGTAGTGCATCTGCATACCATGCGAGAGGTCCCGGGTTCGAATCCCGGCTGGGGACAAAAAAAAACCCCAGGTCTTGGATGTTAACATGTTTGTGATGTCGTTGTTTCTGGTTCCCACGACACAGGGTATCCTAGTGTGGGGCCAGAAGCAATGTACGTGCCTGTATGTAAATGTTTATGTTTATTTAAAGGCAATTTCATGCCTAACACGAGCGAGCAAAAACCATAAACCGATACCATAGACCGTAACACACTTTTTAGCATTTTTTTGGTCTGTTGCCTTTTGTAATACTAACTCCGAAATATGTTTGCTAAAGCAAAAATATCAGAATTTTGTATCATGGAATTTAAGGAGCAGTTGTTATTTTTTTCGATAGTTCGCTGTTGCTCTCAAAATAAAAGTTATTATTATTAAACTGTGTGTACAGAAAACATAAAATAGGACATTATACGGGAACATGTAAAAAAGCGAGCGTTGAATTTAAAATTGTTAAGTTGAAAAATAGCTAAGTTATGACACCGAGCGAATCAAAATCGAGCAGTTAAATTCTGCAGTAATTGGCGTGCCGTTTTCATTTTAACGAACGATGAAATGTTACAAAGCATATTTTACTCTGTCGAGAAGCCTCAAAATTACTCTAAATGTAATCTATACAAAAATAACATTTTCAAAAGGCACCAAGTTTCCAATGTAATTTAGTTAATGTACTCTTGTTGATTTTCTAAAGTTAGACAAGCGGCGAGACAAATATTTACTAAACCAAAAACAATAACAAGTAATTTTGCGATACAATATTAAACAAGAAGCCTTGATTTTGAACAGTTGAGATATTAATCTGTTGCATACTCCTACCTAGGCGTGTACAGTTGACAGAACATCAACCTTTACATGCTTGCATTTTATTCAGTCGCATCACGGGTGACTTTGCAACTAAAATGTAAACGTAGACCTGCCGGCGACTGTAACTAAAGAACATTGCGCTGCGTAGAACTGTTAATGTGTTTTAGTTAGACTACTTTAACTCTCAACTTAACCCTAATTTTAATATTTAACATTAATAAATGTTTTGAATTTCCTGCTCCGTCCAGAAATTAATTGGGACGAAAGGCGTAAAACCAAAGGAAAACCCGTTTTATAGACGCAAACCATTTTTGTTAATAAGGGAAGCAAAATAAAGCCAAGTTTGATGAAAAACATAATCAAGAGACCCGGTTTCAGGCAAACAAAAAGGATAAATTTATGTTATTAGAGAAACATTAATTATCTTTATAATTAAATACAAATACAAATAATTTTATGGATAAAAAAATACGGTTTACAATAACACACTTATCCTAAAGTACAAATTGTTTCCCAATTGGCAACTGTCACCTCCACTTCGACCATAACGCAGAGTGACAGTCATGCGAGAAAAAATGGCCCAAAGCAATTGGGATAGATACTCGTTACTTACAAATTGCCATAATAATAAGGTTAGCAAAATAATAAAAGTTTAAAATAACTACAAAATTACAATTGTTAGGTTTTTTAAAAGACAAAATGGTATTGTGTGGTGTGATTGTAAGATTATAGAATTGAATAGAAGAAGATCATAGATTATAAGAATTATAAGAATGTGGGTGGAATCCCAGACGTCCCAGGCTTTTTAATGAATCCCCGATTTAGTCAAAATATGTCCAGATTTCGACTAAATAGGGGATTCATTAGCAAAGGGCAAGATAAAATTACCCGAAACCGGCGTGCGTGCATGCGACTACTAATGAATGTCGAGGAAGCGAAAGTGATCTGTCAGGATCGTGGCAAGTGGCAGTCCCTGGTCTCTGCCTACCACTCTGGGATACAGGCGTGAGTTTAGGTATGTACGTGTGTATGTATAATTATAAAAAGAAATACATTTATTACACCAACTGTAAGTCGCACAACAATATACATACAAAATTACAGAATAGACTGAACAATGTTTCTTTTTTTAAATATCCGTCGCGATCTGTCCGTGTTGCTGCAAAAAGCAGTTGGCTCAACTTTTACTGATACAACGTAAGCTTACAGCGCCAATTTTTACTCGGTGCCTGTTTGTACATAATTATCATAATATCTTAGAAAATAACTAAGTAACTAAGTGACAATCACTTGCCTAGTGGGTAGAACATTGGACTCGGAAACGGGAGACCCAGGTTCGATCCCAGTGCGGGCATATACCTATGACTTTGTTATCTAAGTTATGTACATTTGTAAAGTTATAGTAGCAATACCACTCGCTAACGGTGCAGGAAAACATCGTAAGGAAACCTGGCTGTCTGAGCTATTCACATACCTCAGCGCTTGAAATCGCCAATCCGCGGTGGGCACGCGTGGTGATTAAGCCCATACTCTCTCTCTGAGAGAAGGCCTGTGCCCTATAGTGGGACGTATATAGCCTGCTTATGATGAATCACTTGCCTTGGTTTTCCGGTGGGAGACTATTTAGTCGACAAGTGATCAACATTAATATTATAGTAACAATGTCGCTAGTAACGCAATTGAGTAGAGTGCGAAAATCTAAGGGTATCGCCTATCTATACAATCGTCACTAAACAAGGGCATTACAATCATGAATGTAAAGACATCCAGACCCACTAGAGAAATTGAACCTTTTTATTGGTTCATAGATAGGGAGATAGACCAATGAGACAGTTTTTTATGCCCATTATTAAAATCAAAATATGACCAAACGATCCCGTGGGATAAAAACATTGTCAAAGACATTGTATTGCTATTGTAAATAGTCAGGGACCAGTTGTTTGATGTCTCTAGAAACTCAACAGGCTCTCTGCATAAATAATTCACATTGCAAATATCCAGAAAGCGTTCGAGTCGCTATTTTCAGTAGTTTAAGAATACATTACGAGGTTTTGGAGCGGTGCTTTAATTTATACGTTATGGTTTCCAAACGGTGGCAATTGTCTTTATAACTATCTATTTATATTGTTCCATGATAATCTCCCGAAATAAGAACATAATTTTGAACCTCATTACCAAATTAGGGGTTGAAGGCCTCAACCTCAGGAAAACCTCAAAATAAAGTATGGACAAAATGTCCTGGGCCAGGAGTAAGTGGGATATGTTTTTTTACCGATTTCAAAGAAAGAGAGATTCTCAATTCGTCCACATTTTTTTATCACGCCGCAAACGTGGCTGACCAGAGCGGAGGTGGCGGGACGACCTCACGGCCTTTCTACCGGGTTGACAGGAGGTGGCCATGAACAGGGTGAAGTCAAGTGATAAAGGGGAGGCCTTTGCCTTGCAGTGGGGCACAATCGAGGCTACATAAAGAAACAAAAATGTTTAGAGCGCAAAACTTCGCTGCGACGTGTGTTGCGCCATTTAAATTTGAAATATATAAAGAGAAACCGAAAAAGTGGTAAAATGGAAAAAAAAATGGAAATCTGTCAGGATCATGGCAAGTGGCAGTCCCTGATCTCTGCCTACCCCTCTGAGATACAGGCATTAGTTTATGTATGTACATTATCCTAGTTTGGGACCAGGTCAAGTGATTGAATTGTGTGGAAGTTGTTATTATTATTCAACAAACGAGATTGGTGTTCGGCTTAGTTTCAAATTTAATTTTATAAAGCGCCTGGCATAATAACTTTGTCTACTAACTTGATTTTGAGTAAAACGAATACGTAGGACATTTTGCAAATGTGACATTTTGCGCAAAGGACGTTATGCGAAAATTACATTTTGCGTCAAAGATTAATTACGCCTGGACCGTGCTTTATAAAACTACAATAAATTTATAGTTTATTAAGACAATTCAATATACATTCCGTGGCCGATTAACCACTTGTGAATCTGTGGGTTAATCGGCTATGCAATTTACATCGAATTGCCATAGAAAACCATGAAATGCAGTCCTACAAACTAGGGTCCTGGGCCCTTATTAGGAAGCAGCGATATGTTCGGAAGGGTCGTAACGTCGCGCTTGAGCCCGACAATTCGGTCGTGGGTTCGATTCCCATTGGCCTCAGTCTGGGTGTATTTTCAAGTTTATGACGTCGTTGCCTGGTTATCATAGCACAGGGTATCCTAGTTTGGGACCAGGTCAAGTGGTTGTATTGTGTGGAAGTTATTATTAGTCTCAGGTCCGTGATCCTAGGTTCTCAGTGCAAGAAATAGTTCATTCATCATCAGCTATTTGAAGCCCACTGCAGGACATAGGCCTCCCTCATGGTTTTCCTAACCATGAGGGGTTTTGCCACAATCGCCACGCTTGGCAGGCGGGTTGGCGATCGCAGTGTACGGTTGGAATCTCAGGAAAACGCTGCTGCCCGTCTCCTGGTAATGTTTTTTTTTTATTATTTTTTTATACAGGCACATATATTGCTTCTGGCCCCACACTAGGATATCCTGTGTCGTGGGAACCAGAAACAACGACATCACAAACATGTAAACATCCAAGACCTGCGCTACGAGGTCGTCCTTGTTTCCTTAGTCGCCTTCTACGACATCCACGGAAGGAAATGGAGTGACGCTATACTTAATCTTGCGCCACACGGAACTAGTTTATTATTTCAACTGAAATCAATTGCGAGTTCTCATTGTTTGTTAGAAATCTCACCATCTTGATATTCGTGACATCGCTTTTTACATAGTAATTTGAATCTGAACTGGATTTCTGTTTCGAATAATGACATATTTCATGAACACACACACTTATGATGCTTTGAAACAAAATTACCGCATAAATGTAGGGTGACAAAGCAATGCACGTGTGTGTAAGCAGCATGATCAGCATTTATAACACGTTCACATTAAATAGACGCTTAACGTTGATACAATAATGTCCAAAACAAGTACCAAAATGACTGAATACTAAGAAAATTATCGACAGTATGGTCAGCATCTTCGTAATCAATATGTATGTTGATAATTTGCTTAGTTTTCTGTCATTTTGGTATTTATTTTGTACGTTCTTGTATCAACCTCAAGCGTCTAGTTAACGTGAACGTGTTATACCTATATTACGTGCACCAAATCCTGAGTGATTCCAACTGTCAAATTAATATGCGATTGGGTTTTCTCAGGATTTGCTGTGCATAAATAGGCTACAGAAAGCAATAATTTCATACACTACTGTTCACAAAGTAATAAAAATAATGTCACGTATTTGTGTCTCGATGCCGTAACATCAGTGCTCTGGTAGGGTGTGCAAAATAAATAAACTAAATTATCAAGACGCGTACCGGCAACTAACCGTGCTAGCCGTACTGGGGCCTGATTATGCGCACAAAATCCTGTAGGAATCCTGACGTTTGCGGTACCAATTAGTACGGCATTTGACAGTTGACGATTGTAATCAGAATTTGGTGCGTGTAATATAGGGGTTGATGTGTGGTGAAAGAGGAAGCAGAGAGGCCATCGCATTCCGGCGAGGTGCACAGATACTGTGACCATGTTGTAGATGAAACCCCTGCTTTTGTTAGTAATTTAATTATAAACAATCATTATTTGAACATATAATAGCTATAATAATTTTAAACAAAGGTATTGTTTCTACGAGACTTACGATTAGTTAACCGCTGCTAACATCAGCTGTTAGGGCCGGTTTCTGAACTGAGTATTTCACTAAGTAAATACTTAAGTAACGTTCTGTCACGCTCTTTTCTGAGAAATTCGAATAGACAGCACTACAGTTAACTATTCACTTAGCGAAATTATCAATTCAGAAACTGGCCCTTTGCCAAATGCATGTAAAAAAAAAACTGACAGCTGTTAACTGTAAATTAACAAATTTTTTACTCGCGAAAAATTGGCGGTATTTATATGAACCTGGATAAATATCAGCTGTCATTGCGGGTATAAAATATCGTCACACCACTCACACTTAACGTATGTATAGAGGAGAGCATAACTTCCCTTACATCCATGCACTCTATTCAGTTGCGTTACGGGTGAATTTGCAAGTGACGGCACCTGTAATACACCTGAAGAACACTAGCATGCGTAGTACGATGGTACGAGTCACGCGTTTTGTGGCGCTAAAATGTCAGAATTTGACAGTTAATGTAGTGACCTTTACCATTTAAAACGCGCGAAGCATTATCGTACTACCCAGGGTGAAGAAGCTGGAGACGGCAGGTGGACTAGGCCAGAAACGAAGTGGTGCAGAGAACCGGACTGTGGGTGGTGGTACTAATCTGGTGGTAGACCAACCACCCGATGGTAGGATGATGTGGTCGAGTCAGAAGAGGGCCCGTAGATGCGAATGGCGAAAGACCGCGAAAGATGGCGCGATGGGGAAAGGGCATTGGCCCAGCAGCGGGTCGAGGTGGACTGATGTTGACAATGATGTTGATTACATGAGGTTATTTTCTTTGACAGGTGCGCCGCCAGTGTTTGACAAAATTCGGTGCTGTGTGAGAAAAAAGAAAAAACATCTTCAGTTTCATTCAGGAGTGAGTACAGTTTTTTGTGATAAATTCTATACATACATACGCACATAAACTCACGCCTGTACCCTAGAGGGGTAGGCAGAGACCAGGGACTACCACTTGCCACGATGTTGACAGATCACTTTGGTTCCTCAATATCCATTAGTCGTTGCATGCACGCACGCCGGTTTCGGGTACTTATTGGGGTTCCGTACCCGAAGAGTGCCAAACAGGACCCTATTACTAAGACTTCACTGTCTGTCTGTCTGTCTGTCACTAGGCTGTATCTTATAAACCGTGATAGCTAGGCAGTTGAATTTTTCACAGATGATGTATTTCTGTTGCCGCTATAACAGCAAATAAAATAAAAACAGAATAAAATATATATTTAAGCAGGGCTCCCATACAACAAACGTATTTTTTTTGCCATTTTTTGCTCGATATTAATAACGGCAACAGGTAAACGCACGCTTTAACATTCACAGAATTTAGTTCTAATTTGATTCAAAAATTAAAAAATAATAATTAAAATAAAATAAATATTTAAGAGGGGCTCCCATACAACAAACGTGACTTTTTCCGTTTTTCTCAATCGTTGCATCTAATATTGTATAGATAATGATGCGGAACTCTTCGTGCGAGAGTCCGACTCGCACTTGGCCAGTTTTTATCTTGCCCTTTGCTAATACATCCCCTATTTGGTCGAAGTATGTACGCCTGGGGCGTCGTTTACCGGCCGTTCCACCCACATTCACTCGATATATTTGTTTCGTCAATCTTTCTTCCTTTATCCTCTCCACATATTCAAACCAACGCAACATTCCTTTCTCAATTCTGGTCACTATATCCTCTTTCATTACATAACATATCTAAATTCTATATAATCGAGTATTTTGAGTAGCGTGTAATAAACAGCTTAAATCAGCGCTAAGGGATCACTTCCTCAGCACAACGCTGAGTCAGCTGCCTTTTGTGGCAACTTAGACACACCACAGGCTACATTCTTGGTCCTGTTTTATTTATTCGTTTTGTCTGTTGCGTATTTAGTTTTCTTTCTGTTGTTATGTTCCTTATCTGCTTATTTTGTTTCTGTGTTGTATCTTGTTGGTATAATAAATGTCTTTCTTCTTCTTAATGTCGTCGACTTTTAAACAACGTTTCGTGCTAAATTACCAGTTTTAAAATGCTGACACGTATACGTACAGTTAATTAAATTAAAATATTTTTATTCATTATGAAAACAAAATGTTTACTTAATGAACGTCAAAGTTGTTAGTATCACAATTAATAGATTATGTGGAGAAGATAAGCTAAAAAAGAAACTCCACATTTATTCTTTTCAAAAAAGTTGTAACTTAATCAACCGAGTTTTCAGCTTAAAAAAGATTATTCATGAATATGTTGAACACGAGACACATTCGTCGTCTCATATAATATAATCAGCCTATATGCGTCCCACTGTAGGGCACAGGCCTTCTCTCAAGGAGAGAGTATGGGCTTAATCACCACGCGTGCCCACCGCGGATTGGCGATTTCAAGCGCTGAGGTATGTGAATCATGTGAGCTCAGACACTCAGGTTTCCTTACGATGTTTTCCTTCACCGTTAGCGTGTGGTATTGCTACTATAACTTCACAATGTACATAACTTCGAAAACCATGTCGTAAGTACATGCCCGCACTTGGAATCGAACCTGGATCTCTCGCTTCCGAGTCCGATGTTCTACACACTAGGCTACCAACGCTCCGTCGATTCGTCGTCTAAATGCCCATTAACACTAATCTACTGTTTAGTGCCAGACATCTTTGTCCTCTAAATAATCCTTGATGTTATAATAAGCTTTCTTGCACAGAGTTTGCTCAAGGGGCTCCATACAGTAATACAAGTGTCACTGAGAAAAAAAGATCATACAGATCGAATTTGCAAAAAGTCTCTGTACAATCTATACGTAACAATAATGTTAATAGTGATTTTTAGGATATCTCAGATCACACAGACGGTTTTTACCAATTCAATCATTACCCGTTTCACACCTCCGCTCCGACTCCCCAAGGTTTGCTGGAAGAAATCTCTTACAGAGATAAGCTCGCCTTTGTACATGTACTTTCTTTTGTTACCTTTCCTGTACTCTATTCTTGTGTGTGCAATAAAGTATAACAAACAAACAAAGATATGATTTTTTTTCTCCTTCAAATGTTTGCATTGAGCAATCATTAAAACTAGACAACGATAATGAAAAGCTACGGCTCAATGAACCGTAAATGAAAGCACTTTCTTTTGAAGCAGAAAATTGTTGTAATGTTCATAGCAAACTATTTTTCCGATAACAAGCGTGGCTAAGTGAGTGAGAAATTATTTAAAGGAAACAGATACTAACGTCACGCCTGTGTCCCGGACGGGTAGGCAGTGTTTGTGGTTTCCCACTTGTCACGATCCCGGAAAACCTCTTCGCTTCATCAACATTCATTAGTCGTTGCATGCGCATAAGCATGCATAAGCAGCCTATATACGTCCCACTGTAGGGCACAGGCCTTCTCTCAGAGAGAGAGTATGGGCTTAATCACCACGCGTGCCCACCGCGGATTGGCGATTTCAAGCGCTGAGGTATGTGAATAGCTCAGACACCCAGGTTTCCTCACGATGTTTTCCTTCACGGTTGCATGCGCGCTGGTTTCTTTTTTTAATTATTTTTTTATTTTATTTTATAAAGGAGGAAAAATAGAATTAACAAAAATGACTGAAATAGAGAAAATGAGTTAGCTTAATACATTTTGTTAACTCCTAAACATTCCTTACCGCTATCTGTAAAAGCTTAATAAATGACAAACTTACAACAAATGGCGTGCAAGAAAATATACAACGATACACACAAAAATTATGATGTGGTTAAGTAGGTACTTATAAGTAGGCACTTTGTTACATGTGTTTGAGCTATAACCTCCATGAAATCTATTATTAGTTCGCGGGGTAAAATTAAGCAGCCGTTGATTGATCAGGCCATAATTACTAAAATAATAATATAGCATTTAAATCAGATGAAACAAATCCATAATAGATGTATGTACAAAATAACACATAATCTAATACATTAAAATCTCGTGTCACAGTGTTTGTTATCGAACTCCTCCGAAACGGCTTCACCGATTTTTATGAATTTATTTTGTAATTTGTACGTCTGAGAATAGGTCGTAGGCTAATAATTAATATAGCAAAAAACTTTAAAAAACCTATTTATAGGCTAAGAACTCCACCCATGCCGGGACTTGAACCCGCGACCTCTGGCTAACCGAGCCAGCGCTCTCCCAACTGAGCTAATGGGCAAGTGCAGGCGTCAGCGAAATTTCGAGTCTCTTTACAAACTTCTCTGTATTACGTAGTTCTTAGTCTCTAAATAGGTTTTTAAAATCGTCCTTAGCACGGGTTAGCACAACAAAAAGAATATAATGGCAAAAATCGTTTGCCGAATCAGATAGTAAGATATAAAATCACAATAAATATAAACAAATAAATAATATATAGCTTCCACATAACACAATCACTTGTCCTGGTCCCAAACTAGGATACCCTGTGTTACGGTAACCAGACAAGGTCATCACAAACATGAAAATACACCCTAAGGTTTTTTGTACAAATCAAGTGCGGCAGCCTCCTTTGGGTTTGGAGCCCACGACTTCTGCTTTGGTAGTCAAGCGTGTAAGACCAACGGAGCAGTCAAATAACAAACGGGACACAAATATGACTAATAGATTCGATCGTGATTCTGAGACACTAAGCCAGCGGCCCCACAGAAGGGACCTGGGTGAGAGCGCAGAAAAGACGCGTCGTTAATCTAATACAAAATGTACTGAAGGGACGGGACGAGGGCGCGATTTTTACACAACGCGTCGCGTCTTTTCCGCGCCCCCGCCCCACGTTCCCTTCTATGTGGCCACTGGCTATGAACGCATAGAATATAGCGCGTAAATAATCTAGTAACTGGATGACCGAGCTTTGCTAGGTATTTTTTTTTTTGTTAATAGTCATCATCATCA
The DNA here is from genome assembly GCA_947310995.1 of Yponomeuta cagnagella. Classification (NCBI taxonomy): domain Eukaryota; kingdom Metazoa; phylum Arthropoda; class Insecta; order Lepidoptera; family Yponomeutidae; genus Yponomeuta; species Yponomeuta cagnagella. Next base: position 2,934,602 of record OX371279.1, read on the forward strand.
ACCTATTATGTCCCCACCGAGGGGCATTGATCTCTGCCCTGAGGAAGGTATAGGCCATACTCCATCACGGGGGCCAAGTCCGGATTGGTGGAGGCTTGTAGACTAGTGGCTCGTCTACTGTCAGAAGTTGTCAAGCCGCCCTAAGGCCTCTGACTTGGCTTAACGACTGCCATCTATCGACGGCAGCCGGCACCAACAGCTTAACGTGCCTTGCGAAGCACGGAACCGCACGGAAAAATGCCACTAGCGGTAGGCATAGACGGCGACTCATCGCACTGAACGTGCCCTGTGTTGCTTAACATTCGTGATCGTTTAAGATCACTCAGGCAGCCGGGGCTACGAGCGACGTTGAATGTTTGGTTAATAGTGTTTTTTGGAAATTATATCTAGTTACGATGAAAAAGGGAAAAAATAATCGGTCTGGAGACATCTGGTCTGGACTCGAACTGGGGTGTTCTGGTATCCGGACTGCCCGATTCCCCACCTGAGCTATCACAACCTTGAAGACGATGGCGAAATTTACGTTCGTATTCTAATGATATTGTATAGGCCAGTAGAAATCGACACTAAAAAACCCTAAATTCGCAAAGCACGATGTAGTGCTGCATTTTTGGTATGTTGTTTGGATCAGTTAGGGTGATGTAAATCCCAATTTGCAACTTCGAAAAAGTTGTGCTCGCTGCGCACCGCGTGATAAACTGCGAAAATTTGGGACATTTTTCACTTTTTGCTCTAAAAGTCATAAACTATGCGTTTCCGACAAGTAACATTCACTACATAAATGAAGCTAATTAAATTTGCAACAATTTAAGCCTAACCGCAGCTCTCTAGACCTTATAACAACTAAGCTGTGGCTTTTCAAAGATAGTCAGTTTTTCCCGAAAATTTGAAATTTTTAGTTTTGCTCCCGTTTGAAGCAAAATATTGGCAAAACCGCTCGTTCTATGAGAAGGTCATAAAATAAAGTTGTTGTTGAAATGCCCAGTGGGTTTGAACTGTTTCTTCACGCATTTACTGGATGTGACACCACATCTGCACTTTTCTGGCAGGGAAAAAGAAAATTGTGGGGACAATTTCAGAAGAGGCAGGACCTAGTAGATTTGGCTGCCATCTTCCTTCAAACAGATGCAGCGCATGAAAGTATTCCTGAAGCTGGCGAAAAGTGTCTGGTGGCACTTTACGGAGGTGTTCCGGATACTCAGAGACTGCACGACCTGAGGTTCAAGCTGTTCGTGAAGACAGCGGCAAATGCAAAAGTAAATCTTGCACGTTTGCCCCCAACCACCGAGGCTTCCTCTTTTCATGCGTTCCGTACCTACCACCAAGTTCAAAAGTGGCTGGGAGTAGAGATGGACCCCATCGAATGGGGTTGGGAAATGAGCTCTTGCGGCCTTATTCCAATAACAACCCACAAAGAGCCAGCCCCGCCACAGCTTCTCAGAATCATAGCCTGCAAATGTAAAAAGGGATGCAGGGGGACATGCACTTGCCTAAAAGCTGGGCTCAAATGCTCGGCTTTATGCTTAAACTGCTCAGGAAAGTCATGCGATAACGTCGCCTTGATTTTGATAGATGAAGATGATAATGATCCCGAGGAAGCTGAGGAAGAACAGGAAAGTGAAGAGCCTTACGAACCAGAGGAACGTGACAAACCTGAGGAGGAAGGAGAAATTGAACCTCAACCAAAAAAAAAAAAGCCGAGTGACTGCAGCTTCTTAAACATTTTATTTGCGTATAATCTTTTTTCCTACTTTCCCAAATTTTTTACTTTTGTTAATTACCTATCCTGCAAATGAAAAAGTATTATCCCTTTTATGATTTTATATGCCCTCAGTTTCAATTCTTTAAAAATCTATTTCTACCTTCTTTTTGTTTTTCAGATATTGTGAGTGAATTATTTGTCTCACAGACTTTGTTCTATGCTCTAATGAAAGAAAATTAAATGCACTACAACTTTATAATACGACCTTCTCATAGAACGAGCGGTTTTTGCCAATATTTTGCTTCAAACGGGAGCAAAACTAAAAATTTCAATATTTCGGGAAAAACGAACCATCTTCGAATGGCCACAGTTTAGTCGTTATAAGGTTTAGAGAGCTGCAATTAGGCTTAAATTGTTGCAAATTTAATAACCTTCATTTGTGTAGTGAATGTTACTTGTCGGAAACGCATAGTTTATGACTTTTAGAGCAAAAAGTGAAAAAAGTCCAAAATTTTCGCAGTTTATCAAGTGGTGCGCAGCGAGCACAACTTTTTCGGAGTTGCAAATTGGAATTTACATCACCCTAACTGATCCAAACAACATACCAAAAATGCAGCACTACATCGTGCTTTGCGAATTTAATGTTAATTTCCACTGGCCTAGTAGCAGTTTTTCCATACCTGAAAACAAGGATAAAACGACGTTTTCCAAAACTTAAACCTAGCTACATCGATTCATTGCCCCCGAAACCCCCTGCTTACTAAATGTCATGAAAAACGTTGGAGCCGTTTCCAATAATAATAATCCTGAAAGGAGATATTGCAATTTATTTTCTCGTGTAAAACCAAGGATTCAATATAAAGTCTTCGAAACCTCACTAAACGAGGCTCCGCTCGGACTTCAATTGATGAAAATGGATTCTGTGTGTCTGTCTGGCAGTGAAAAGACGATAGTGAAGCCAAAGTGAAACTAAGTGACAGACTGCACTGAGAATCACTGACATTTAGCTCGAAAGCTAAAAGTTGGGACTGGAAACCTTTCAGTACGATTAAAATTGCAAAATAAATACAAGAGTTGGTCGCAACTCTTGTAAATTTTATTTGTTTGAATAGTACTGAATTCTTGGCATTGTAGTGGAGAATGATAGTGTAAAGATAAAAAAAGGTGGGGCCAATTAGTTTAACGTTTCTATAACTGGTAGTCTAGTCTGAATGCCGGAGGTCAAGTGGCCATTTGTCCAAATGTATTTCCATGTTTGTGGTGTCCTTGCCTGGTTACCATAGCATAGGGTATCCTAGTTTGGGACCCAAGAATGGGTCAAGAATTGTATTGTGTGGAAGTTGGGACTGGGAAAAAATACTTACTCAGGCCCCCCACCAGATGGGCCGACGACCTGGGCCTGGATTCTGTTAATGCATTGTAGTATCATGACAACTGCATGAACATGGCGATTTCATTTCCATGGCTAGTCAAACCTTCTAGGCGTCAATGGTATGAAAAAACACGTCACGTGACCCGACAGTGTATCTGTCATTATACTACAATATACTAACAGAATCGAGGCCCTGGTTACGGTGGCGGGGAGTCGCTGGATGCGAGCGGCACGACACCAGGAAGCTTGATAAACCGTGAGGGAGGCCGTTGTCATGCAGTTGGTGTCAAATGGCTGATGATGACGATGATTAATAAAAATAAAAAATAAAAACCGACTTCGAAAAACTAAAAAGTTAGAAATAACTTAAATAATTAGAAGTATTTCTACATGTAGGTATTGTAGAAGTATAATTTGGAGCCGGTGCCCAAAATATATGTGCTGGTCTTGAAACTGAGCACTGACTACAAATTATACTTCTAATTATTTAAATTATTTCTAACTTTTTAGTTTTTCGAAGTCGGATTTTATTTTTTATTTAAAAAAAATATTCTTCAATTTTTTGTGAGGGAGCGGGAGAAAAATAAATAAGTCCCTTATAACCATAATTTACCCTACTTAATTCGTTACTTTAAAATTTGATGTTCTAAATTTCCATCTCCGAAAGTCTTCACCAGAACATCACCAAATTAACTTGGGAATACTTTTACGCTATTTTATGAAACATACGGATATTACTAAAGGATGGACCCCATTAGGGCTTATTTACTGCTTTCCATTGAAGAGTTCCGTTCTCCATCTCTGAAAGTCTCCATCAGATCTTCACCATATTAAAATGGGACCAATGGGACGTTATACCTGTTCGAACCAAATGGAATTATGGAGGAACATAGCCCAAACAAAATATTTATATACGCGTCGAATTGATAACCTCCTCCTTTTTTGAAGTCGGTTAACAAACTCAGAAAAAGAAGAAGACACTACGCTTTGGTTATATAGTTTGCGGGATATTCCTGCCTGCACTCTTCTTAAGGGCAATAAAAAAAAACTTAGGCCTGTGCATGTACCTAATGAGATGACTTATACAGCGTCCAGTGAAAGGACCACTCGGACGGTGCGAAAAACCACTCGGACGGTGCAAAGGACCACTCGGACGGTGCGAAGGACCACTCGGATGGTGCGAAAGGACCACTCGGACGGTGCGAAGGACCACTCGGACGGTGCGGTGCCTGGGACATTGTTTTTTTTAAGTAGGCTTGCCCAGCACCTGTACCATCCTGACCGCCTAGTCGGCCCAGCCCACAGGAAATACAAGTCAATGCTTGTGGAGCCAACCAAGCCGTGGGTTTCCTCACGATGTTTAGGGCAATACCGTTGTGATACTGTTCAAAGTAGGCAAGATAAAGTTGTGACAACATTATATTCATAACACATCGTCAGCGACAGAGTAATAATTGGGTTAGCTTACGACGTGTTTGCGACCTGAAATTAGACCAAGTTACGCGGTAAGGTCTAGTCACACTGAAGAAAATAGGCTAGTTGACAAAAATACTTTTTAAACGTCTTTCATTTCGGTACCTAGTACGCTTGCTTGCTAAAACCGTAAGCAACGAAAACATGTGGCCTCGGCTGGGCTGTAACTCTTTAATGCAGCAGCATGTGCAGTACATTTATAAATCGTTGAGTAGAGCAAAGTAGCCATTAGATTTTCTTGACTCGTGCCACTAGACGGCGCCAGTGCCGCGTAATACATTGCGCAGTTTGAGCTAAAACTAGACGCTTACTTTTAGACGTTTCACGTTAAACCAAGTTAAAAAAAACTTAAAAGAAATTTTAAAACTTAACCCGACACAACCCCACCCGCTTCTTTGCTCTCATTTGAGAGGCCAACGTAATAAAACCCGAACCCAGGGCCCTATTTCATGAATCAACAATTCATGGTTTACTATAACAATTCGTTGTACATTGCAAAGTCAACTAACTCATATCAACAGATAGGAAGACTCGGCTACGTCATATACATCGAATTATCATAATAAACTATGTATTGTAGTTTTACAAAACGCAGTCCAGGACTTCAGGCATCTAAAGCTACTAGTCTGTCCACTCCAGTACCACCGATACCTAGGTTAAAAAAAACATTTTTCGTTACTCGGAAAGTAGGTCTGAAGTTGCTTGAGGAGCGGGTTGAAAGTAATACTTTTCAGCCCTACGGAGAATCGTTTCAACTAACAGCTGTAAAATTATTTTAAAAAAAACTAGTTCTATGTTTACATTTCTGTTGAAAGATGTCCCAACTTTCTATACAGTCACCCAACTACTTACAGCGCGATTTAAAATTGAAATAACATAAACTTAAGTATTAATATTTGGTTGAAATCTCAATCTTACAGGCCTTTCTTTTTGAATGTTTTTAAGAATAACACATCATACTACAATCCTATAGTGAGAATGTGTTGACCCTACAACGAAGTTGTGGCCACTAGCTCAGAAGTAGATATCTTCAACGCGCATTATGCTAAATTTAAGAGATGCTCAGCCAAAATCGTGAATTCATCGAGTTGTATGGTTTTATAAAAAATGCTTATCCCTGAAATTTAATACTTTATTCAGATACTCAAATTTAAACTTAGTACTCATGTCACATTATTACTTTTATATCGTGTAATGGTTGTGATCTGTTTTGTTCACCATATAAAATAAAATAAATTAATGAATATATATTTTTAAAGGACTTTATTATAATTTACGTTCAGCAATTTCTTTAAAATAACATAGATTACGGCAAAATATGTACGATTTTTTCAATGATGAAAATGATATATAATGGATAAATAGCTGGACGACCACAGAAAAAACATAGGCGGGAAAGTGGCAATCCGACCTTTATTTGTTTTTGCGAATTGTAGAGTTTTGTTTATAGTTCCGTAGAGCAGAGAAAAGCATTTCGCATGTCTTTCATCGTTTTTTCGTTTTTATTTTTACTTTCCTTATATTCGTAGTGAAAAGCACAGTATTTACTTCGGGTTAAGGACTTATTATTCCCTCGAACTATTGGCGCCCGAGCATAGCGAGCGAATCCCGTCTCGGAACTAAATATTATAAGTTAAACTTTCACCCCTAGGGTAAAAATGCACTATTGAAAATCTTTGTAACATGACGGTTCACATTTGGATAACGCCATAACAGTGTCCTATGTTTTGCGCTTTACTCAAGTGGCTCGAGTAAAGAATGCCTTTGGAATGCACACATGATTATTTTCACTGATTAGTTCATTTCTAATTGTTATAATAATTTTCATTACTCATACTCTGAAAGGGGGTCATTGTTCATCCAGGCACCGTGCTGAAAGTGGTACATGCCTGCTCTAAAGCAGAAAAGTATTAAAAAAATATATATATGAATCGTAGTTTATATTGAACAACGCAACCTATACAGCCATAAAACGATCAATTCTTCATTTATTAGTTTTGTTGACATTTAAATTCTTTTTGATGTTTATAATTAATATAATGTACTTTATGTATTTATTAGTCACTTTCAGGGGAGATGTGATTTGCGAAATAAATTAAAATATTGTTTAAGACACAGATAAAACCACCAAATACGCAAATTCAAAATGGCCGTCTTTCGCGGTCGCGCGCCATCTTGCGAATTGTGATGTACGGCTAGCACAAGTTGGCGCGCGAGCTATCTCGCCGCGAGCTAGACCATCCGTCTGTTTCGGCGTGATTTCCTTAAGTTTTAAATTTTTTGATTTTAACTGGCTTGTGTTTACTTTCCTCGTATTCGTAATGAAAAGTAGAGTGTTTTACTCGGGTGATAGCATCCATTTCTGCCTCGAACTATGCGCTCTCACTTCGTTCGAGCGCCAAAACATCTCGTCAGGAATGGGTGCCTTTCAGCCCTCGGTTAACAATCTACTATTAAACTCTTACATACACAGCCTAAAATACAGTTTTATTCCTAGTTTAAGCTACGTACTTACTCTTACCTATGTTAAATTTAATTGTTATGTACACTTTAAGCCCACGATTTTATGAATAAATTTTATCTTATCTTATTTCTATATAAAATAAAGTAAAACCTGACGGAATTTATTCTACCTCGCCATCAATGTATGACATTTCTTCAACAAATAGGTGATGGCCGATGAACTATTTATTTTCAGTAATGAATTTTCTATTGAATAACAAAATTGTGAATTAATCAATCTTCATATTTCAACTGAAAAGTCACCCGTAACCGAGTAAATTTTACGCAAACCGTTGATGTGCTGTCAACTCTACAACCAGATGACCGCCACTTACGGGTGAACCAATAGGTAACGGAGAACAGCTAAATATTTACAAGATAAAAAAAATCCAAATTACTTATTCAAAAAAAAAAACGCGCCATTTGCTTAAAGTCTTTCCACCAGGGTGACAGAGTCCTAACTCATACAGATATCACCCCTGAAGCGTGGTTACATCTCGAACTTCTGCTCGAGTAAATTGTATTACTCGCGCCAATGTCTCCCTGTTACTCCCAACTTTGTTGTCGTGTGCGGATCGTGACCGACCCAGTTCAAAGATCCGGTTCTCACGGATGAACGATGCAGTCCGATTTGCTATTGGACGTGACTTCGGGGCCTTATTCTGTTGAAACAAAGTTCACAAACAAACTTTCGAATCATATGTCGATATTAGAACATGTTTATGTCAATGTAAATCGACATAATGTATCATCATCATCATCATCGTCATCTGCCAACGCTTGTCCACTGCTGGACATAGGCCTCTCCTATTGCACGCCACTGAGCACGATCCTCGGGTACTCAGCTACATAATGTATATCACCAGTATTTTTCGTTATTCAGTATTTTGGCGTTGATTTAGTAACGACATTAATACTAAAGTTTGATGGATTGCTTGTCGTGTGTGATCGACCTATATCAGCTCTCATTGATGAATGATACGGTCCAATTCGCTATTGGTCTCGGACGTGCCTTCGGGGTCTTATTCTGTAAAGACAAAAGTTCACAAACAAAATTTTGAAACATATGTCAATGTTAAGATGTATTTATGTCAATATAAGGAAGGAAAACATCGTGAACAAACCTGAGTGTCTGAGCTATTCCAATACCTCAGCGCTTGAAATCACCAATCCGCGGTGGGCACGCGTGGTGATTAAGCCCATACTCTATACCTGAGAGAAGGCCTGTGCCCTACAGTGGGACGTAAATAGGCTGCTTATGATGTCAATATAAATTGACACATGTCAATAATATTATTATATACCTTACAAGTACTTTCCATTATAATTATTGTAAGGTAGATATTATATTCTTTTTAGTGCAACCCGTCCTGAGGACAATTTCGAAAACCTATTTAGAGGCTAAAAATTCCACCCATGCCGAGGTACATATGCCATTCAATCTTTCAACCTTTGAATTAGGTCGATCACACACGACAAGTAATCCACCAAACTTCAGTAATTTTGTCGTTAATGTATTAACACCAAAAATACCGACATTTGGTGGATTGCTTGTCGTGTGTGATCGACCTAATGCAAAGATTCAGTTCTCATGGATGAGGTCCGATTTAATATTGGTCTCGCAGGTGGCGTTGGGGCCTTATTCTGTTGAGACAAAACTTTAAAAAAATATTATAGGACCAGTGATATTGACAGTTCGAGTAAGCGAAAAGAAAAATACTATATAATAGGCGCCTCACTTGGTCAAGTGAGGCGCGTATTAGTCGTACTTACGTATTTGGCAAATATTAACCATCCACAGCCGGGTTATCTGACGAATCATTAACACTGATTTTGTAAAACTTGCAATGTATTATAAATCGTCGGCAAATACGCAAATATGAATAGCTTGGCTTTTGCTTCTAATAGCTTGACCACTCGTACTAGTCGTACTTACGTATTTGGAAAATATTAACTATTCACTGCCAGGTTATCTGACGAATCGTAAACACTGATTTTATACAAACACTATGTATTATAAATCGTCGGCAAATACGCAAATTTGAAAAGCCAAGCACCAGCATAAAATGCAAACGCCTCAAAACAGCTTTACTACTTTTTATTTTAATTAATTTAACTTCTTTATTCAGACAACATAGTTCATAACTTTGTAATTGAAATTGACTCTTCATATAACGTCCAAAGCGATTTGCAATAGTCTTCAGACTAATGCCAATGCCCCCAATTCGATATTTAACACGATCAACAATAAATTATTTCATATGCTCGATTAAAACAAAAATTACAAAATATCTCGGAAAATGTATCTCTTTTAGTCAATTACTACTTATTACAATTTTGAAATAGATTAAACATAAAAATGCTCTCAAATGTGATATGACGTATTTTCATACAAAATTCCGTTTTAAAAGTCATTAATTTGATATTTTGTCAAATACTCAATTCTCTGCAGTAAAAAGGTTATTTCTTGTACAGAAATATATATATAACTATATATAAGCAGCCTATATACGTCTCACTATAGGGCACAGGTGTGCACACCGCGGATTGGCGACTTCAAGCGCTGAGGTATGTGAATAGCTCAGACACTCAGATTTCCTAACGATATTTCCCTTCACAGTTAGCGAGTGGTATTGATCCTATAACTTCACAAATGTACATAACTTGGAAAACCAAGTCATAGCTACATGCCCGCAAGCTACATGCCCGCACTGAGAATCGAACCTCGATCTCTCGCTTCCGTGTCCAAAGTTCTACTCACTACCTCTTGCGTATAATTGTTTGAAACGCGTCAGTGTATTACATATTAAAGTACTTTCGTATAAACTACGAGAGTGACATAATCTTATTCCACTTCAAAAAAACGTGACGGTAACCCACTCGCGGTGCACGTAACAAAATCGAACACAGATCACTCAACCCCGCTATAAATAATCAGGTGCGGCTGCCATCACCGAAATAAGACGCCAGGTGTAACGCGGAAGCCACCGTTCCTCAGCTCTGAGTCAGGGGGGAGACAGAAGATTCGCTTCGACAGACTTTGAATCGACTTCAAAACAGGAGGAGACTCTCAATTCACCGGAATCTTTTTTTTTATTGTTATTTACGTACTATCCTCGATTACTCGAAGACACCTTGAAAAATTATTTATCAAAGGGTAGCCTGCCCAGGTGGTCCCGTAGTCATCAAGTGAGTATCTGATGATGTGATCCTGGAGAAAACGAGGGAACTCTTCAAATATTAAAGAAGCACTTGAAGCGATTTGGGTGTTTTTTTGTAGTAACTCGTGTATTTTCTTTCGGAAAACATAATTGTGATACGGATTTGTAGCGATATTTACAAAAAATTGTGATTTTTTTTTGTTAATAATAAAAAACCGACTTCACAATACAGCACTAAAAATACCGAAATAATTTAAACTACTGTGGCCTTATAATTCTGAGTAGGTACATACATGTAGGCAATTGTAACTGCCTCGTTAGACTAGCCATAATGTGAATCTCGGAAACGGCTCCAACGAATTTCGTGAAATTTAGTATGCACGGTGTTTCGGGGGCGATACATCGGTCTACCGAGGTTTCATTTTTAGAAAACGGTGTTTTAGCCATGATTTCAGGCAATGAAAAACTGGCACCTACAATATTGTCATCATTAGAATACGAAGGTCAATTTCGCCACGATTTACAAAGTTGCAATAGCTCAGGTGGGAAGTGAGGCGGTCCCGAAATGAGAAGACCTGAATGAATGAGAAGAGTGAGAGTTCAGTGTCACGATTAACAAAAAAAAACCGAGCAAAGCTCGGTCATCCAGGTACTTTTTTATTTATCTAGCTACTTCTTTTTCAGCATTACTTTGTCCACTGTTGGACGTATGCCTCTTCATAAGTCCTCCATCGCAATCGGTCTGCGGTTATTGTAGTCCAGGAGGGCTCTCTTGGCCCCTGGCCACGCAGAAGCGACATGGGGCGGGGGCGCAGAAAAGACACGTCGTTAATTCAATTAACTTTCATACTAAATGTACTGAAGAAACGGGTTCGTCCCGTCGAGACGGGGCAAGGGCGTGATTTCTATACAACGCGTCGCGTCTTTACTACGCCCTCGCCCCGCGTCCCTTCTGTGTGACTAGGGGCTTAAATACATAGTTTTACAATGATAATATTGTTGTTAGTACGGTAATGTTTGGTTCATTGATATTATTGGTAGGCTTCTAACCAATCCTTAGAAGTATTTAAGGTTTATTTTAGGTTGGGAAATGCGAGCGGTGGGTTGGTCGACTTTGCAAAGTACATCGAATTGTCACAGTAAACCATAAATTGTAGTTCCATGAAACAGGCCCCAGATGTATTCTCCTGGACACCTGTCCCTATCGTTCTTGACAACGATTGTGGCAATATTTAATGCCCGGGCGACACCGCGATGACTTGCCAATTCGAGAGACACTTTTGGAACAAGATTGTGACGAATTAGTCGTAGATTAATTAAGACCGTCACAAAATATGGTCTATTTATTTATATCAACAAATTGTTACGTCTTTGTAGCGAAGGGCAAGATAAAAAGTGCAAAGATACTATTAAATGTTGATGAAGCGAAAATTTAGCCTCGCGAGAAGTTTCTACGAAAAAGCTTACGAGGCTTTAGTTTATTATTAGATTTCCGTACCTCAAAAGGAAATACGGAACCCTTAAAGGATCACCTTGTGCGTCCGTCTATCTGTCAAGACCCTTTATCTTGGGAACGCGTAGAGGTATCGAGTTGAAATTAAAACCATATGCTCGCATTTGGCCGGTTGTTTTATTATTTATTTTATTTGATGCGTACTTAATAGGAAGCTTACTAATGAGTTGTAATTAGAAAGGCCACTTGGTAAATGAAGTGTGTACTGGTTAATACTGGTTTTAATTATAAAAAACGGCCAAGTGCGAGTCGGACTCGCGCACGCAGGGTTCCGTACCATTATCTATGCAACATTTAAATATTTTAATTGTCTACCAGTTCTCGTTATTAATATCGAGCAAAAAACGGCCCAAAGAAATCACGTTTTTTTGTAAGCGACCTTAATTTGTATATTGTATATCTTTTTGGAAATAAATATTAGGGGTTAAAGTATGAAATTGCCGTTTTATTGCAATAGGTTCTTTGAATTGACATAGAATCTTCATGGTTTGAGGTTTTCGAATGAAACTTTTTTCAAATGGTTTCTATGATGTTCTTTTTTTAAAAAATGTGAAACATTTGAATATCGACTTTCAATTGTTTTTGTTATTCAATTTAGACAAGAAAGATGGATACTGCGAAAATTCGAGTGATTATGAGGCACCCATTTTTCGTATTTTTTTATTTTATTGATTTGACGCAAGTAAGTCAATATTGTGGGTAAGGTAACGTTAAACCATGCCGCTAATTCCTGGTAAGTTTGACTAGGGTCGGCTTCCACTATCTCTCTTAATTCATCGTTATTCACCTGTGTGGGCGGTCTTCCTCGTGGCTCGTTCTTTAAGTCGAAATTTCCATCACGAAAGCGTTTAAACCAAAATCGCACGGTGCGTTCATTAGTAGAACCCTCTCCAAACGCAGCATTGATATTGCGGGCTGTTTCTGCCGCGTTAGTTCCGCGTTGGAACTCGTATTCAAAAATCACTCGAATTTTCGCAGTATCCATCTTTCTTGTCTAAATTGAATAACAAAAACAATTGAAAGTCGATATTCAAATGTTTCACATTTAAAAAAAAACATCATAGAAACCATTTGAAAAAAGTTTCATTCGAAAACCTCAAACCATGAAGATTCTATGTCAATTCAAAGAACCTATTGCAATAAAACGGCAATTTCATACTTTAACCCCTATTAATTTACTTATTTACTTATTACTACTATGTAAAAATGCTGTGGGTGTAGGAAGACCGTTTTTCGATTTAAGGTTCTGTTTGCGAAATATAGCTTTAAAGCGCATTTTTTGTCATATTAAGGCGCCCCCCCCATGCTCCTCATCCGGCGAAACGGTTGCTTGTAGAAACGTGAAAAATTCAAGGCAGTAGTAGTAATATAATAAACTTAAAACGAAAACTAAGGAGCCTTTACAAGTTAAAAAGTAAACGTGCGACGAACTTATAAAAGGAAAACTTCGTACAAAATCCACTGAAAATTACTTTGATGAAGTTGTTAATTGTTTAAAGCAGATCCAAACCCTTCTTTCTACGGATCTCTTTACTGCACGTGGCCCAACACGCACGTGGCCGGTTTTTTTATAAATAAGATGACGGTTGTACGAACCACTTTATATCAGATGTAGAGCATCGTACACACGTGCCTCAAGGATATACGTAATGGTCGTCGTACACGATACATAGTCACCGACATCAGTATTCAATATCGGTCTACCCGCTATCTTGAGGAAAGCTCGTATCGAAACATGATCTAGAGATACTACAGAAGTTTCAGATTTGACAGCGAATTCATTTAGCGAACGACGACAAAAACGACGGCGATTCGACGACCTCTGTGGCGCATTGGCGACCTCTGTGGCCCAGCGATAGCGCATTGCCTGACCATGCGAGAGGTCCCGGGTTCGAATTGCGGCTGGGAACATTAAAAAAACCCCAGGTTCTGGATTTTTACATGTTAAGTGCTATTTAGCATTAAGTACGCCTTTGTATGGAAATTGTTTTCTATGCAATAAAGAATTTAATAATAATAATAATAATGTTTGTGATGTCGCTGTTTCTGATTCCCACGACACAGGGTATCCTAGTGTGGGGCCAGAAGCAATGTATGTGCCTGTATGTAAATGTTTGTTTAAAAATGTTTATTTAGCGAACGGGTGCTGCTCGAGTGTCTGGCCACAGCATAAATTTTTTATTAAATAGAGATAGGTTTTTGTAATTAAAGTTTTTATATTCTTTTTGTTGCACTAACCCGTGCTGAGGACAATTTTAAAAACCTATTTAGAGGCTAAAAATTCCACCCATGCCCGCGACCTCTGGCATGGTTAGCCAGAGGTCGCGGGTTCAATTCTCGACATGGGTGGAATTTTTAGCCTCTAAATAGGTTGTTAAAGTTTTTGATAACACTCACGAGATCTTTTTATATACTAGCAATGTACGAGTAGCTTAAACACTCAAGTTTAAGTGTGGAGGTCATCAGTGGTATTTTCGTCGCCTTCTTCTCCTACAGTCTTGATCAGTCTACCCAAAGGCAGTTTGCAGAAGACTTGACCAGCTTACGCAAGGACAATCTTGCAACAGACTTGAGCAGTCTACTCAAAAGCATTTTTGCATTTTACGTGGCATTAAACAAACGGTTGTCAATTATTTTCGTTGAAATGAATCTCTGATTTCAATAATACCGAAAAGAAGCTACTAACGGGATGCGCAATGCAGCGTATCATATAGCTCGGTTAAATAAATCAAGCAATTAAACATCTAGTCGCGTCTCGCTTACACAATACCGCCGTCTATCACGTGTAAGCGAAATGCAAGTATTTTTTTTAATACTTTAAGTAATTTTGTTCTATCAAAATCCTTAAAAAATGAGGTAGAGAGTTAATCGTCAAAACAAACAACTTTTAGAATGGCAACCACTTGAAACTTGCACAAAAAAGAAAATCCGGCCAAGTGCGAGTCAGACTCGCGCACGAAGGGTTCCGTACAATCTATACAAAATTTGATTATTTCATGCGTCTACCTGTTGCCGTTATTAATATCGAGCAAAAAACGACCAAAAATTACGTTTGTTATATCAGAGCCCCGCTTAATTATTTATTAACAGAAATACATCATCTGTGAAAATTTCAACTGTCTAACTAAAACTCGCTCGTAGCCCCGGCTGCCTGAGTGATCTTAAACGATCACGAAGGTTAAGCAACACAGGGCGCGTTCAGTGCATGGATGGGTCGCCGTCTATGCCTAACGCTAGTGGCATTTTTCCGAGCTGTTCCGTGCTTCGCAAGGCACGTTAAGCTGTTGGTGCCGGCTGCCGTCGATAGATGGCAGTCGTCAAGCCAAGTCAGAGGCCTTAGGGCGGCTTGACAACTTCTGACAGTAGACGAGCCACTATTCTACAAGCCTCCACCAATCCGGACTTGGCCCCCGTGGTGGAGTATGGCCTATACCTTCCTCAAGGAAGAGACCCGTGCCCCTCGGGGGGGACATAATGGGTTGATGATGATGATGATGAACTAAAACGGTTCATGAGATACAGCCTGGTGACAGATGGGCGGACGGACGGACGGACGGACGGACAGCGGAGTCTTAGTAATGGGTCCCTTAACCTTTGGGTAAGGAACCCTAAAAAAAGTTCGTTCCTTACTAACACTTCATAATTATATACACTGTGTTTTCAGGAAAATAAAGGAGTATTTTGATACACTCGTTATAAATTCCGTCGTTTCTACACCACGCCAACCAAGTTTCTTAGACTTAGAGCAGGATCTTCCTACTTGTTAATCTGTACGTTAATTGACTTCGCAATGCACATCGAATTGTAATTGTAAACCATGAATTGTAGTTCTATGAAACAGGCCCCCGACCCTCTAATACAGCAGGCGTAATCTTGTCCTTTCTCTGCGCTTGTCCAAGAGAACTTTTTATGAAAAAAGTTAGGTCGGCATAACAATTATGTTTATCTACGCCTACATTGTATCAAATGTAGGTCTCCTGTTTGGGTGGTTATCCGTGAAGTTTTTTTTGTTACTCTTTTTTTGCGTTTAACTAGACAGGATTGCGGTACCTGTCATCCTCATATTTTTATTTTAATATATTTATTTTTGTATATTATCTACTTATCACTTTTTAACCACTTTCTTATAATATATAATATACTTTGTGTAATATATACATGTATATATTGTCTTATTTTCATTTGTTTGCACCACCTTTGGATTATACACGTCAATTACCGCGGGGACTGACTGAAAACCAGCGCTGAGGGCTCACACCCTCAGCACAATGCTGAGACAGATGCCCTTTGTGGCAACTTTGACACACCACAGGATCCCCTCTAAAGCTCTGACTTTCCCCTGTCCTATGTTGTATTTGTATGACTTGTTTTTCCTTGGTATTTAAATTGTTATGCCCTTGTTATGCCCATTTTTTCTTGTGATATGCTAATTTGTCCTAATAAATGCCTTTCTTCTTCTTCTTCTTCTTCAAAAGGCACGTAAAGTCACTTATGAAAGACGCAAAATCCCGCGCGTCACTTCTGCTCTCCCTCTTTCACGGTCTACGAGCAAGGGAAGCGCGGAAAACGACGATTCAATGGGACTCGATTTAGATAAAACATCTCTCCGAGCCGGTGCCGTCGACTCTGATACAGAATTGATCATCGCGACTTCGGTGCGACGCGTGACCTAATTTGGGATGGTATCTATCTCTATTTTGTTACAGTTGTATGCATCAATCAATAAGCCCGTACTCGTCTACTGCTGGACATAGGCCTCCCCAAGGCATGCCACTTCCTTCTATCTTCGGCTATCTTCATCGAGCCACAACCAGCTATCTACCCTAGATCGTCGGTCCAACGAGCTGATAGGCATCCTACGCTGTGTTTGCCAATTCATGGTCACCACACCAGCTGCATAGAATTCGGAAAGACATTTTTGATCCTCTCCGCAACCTGAAGACGCAATGTCTCATCTGGAGATCGACCAGATCCTCTTACACTACGTCTATGCTGCGACGCTTGGGAAGTCCAACTGGCCGATGTCCAGGGCCAAGATCGAGTTAGTGCATTATAGTAGAATGGAACCATTATAGTAGAATAGATGGTAAGGCGACCTACGCCTGATCCTGGGACCTTGTTGGACTAGTCTTGGTTTAGATACACCTCAATGGAGTCAATTGACGGAGATCTATACGAAATGTCACACATATCTGAGAGTGTCAATATTGAACAACTTTGTAAAGAAAATATATCGGCTATTCACTTCTCATGCTCTGAAAGTGCTTATTTGTACTGCACAAAATCGAATTTTGTACACAGGTGCATTAACGTATCTACTCATAAATTAATGTATCTGTATTAAGGCAAAGAAAATGAGCCATACAGCCAAACACAATAAGAAGTTCATAGATAGAATTTTTAATTTTATAATATTTACTTTAATTTATTTGCCTTGTGTGTTTTTTAAGACATAAAAGATATTAAAATTTAAATTCATGTACGGTACGTTACTTAATTAATTTAAGAAAATTATAGGCTGTATAGGTCTGCAGCCCAAGCCTAATATCAATGTCGTAAGATTAAAAAAAAATAAAGCGGCGGGAAACAGCTCTTGTTTTATCGTGCGTTTATTAATTTCTTCAATTTGCTAAATTACACTACTATTTCATTTCCTCGCAATCGAAGTGAAAAGCAGAGTTTATAACTCGTCCACAAAACCATTTTGCTTTTGAAAAATGGTTCGTTTTGTGCACTTGTTGTAAAATCTACTATTATTATTTACTAAAGTAAAGTCTGTAACTTCCATTCCCATGTGAGACAAGCTTTCTACCAATGCTAACCTAAACGTATGAGAAAACTTGTTTCCCTAGGCACTACCCTAAATTATAACAAGCTGTGGCCGAGCATTCGGCTGCAAGTTTTCAATGCGTATAATGAACTATGGGATTCAGAGCACGACCCGAGCCAGGGATGTTGGCACAATGAAGCCGCGGCACGGAGTTGCGAATAGAAATGACTATGATTTTAACAAAATAATTACGTTATGTTTCTTTCCGGAAGTTGTGACTTTTCATAATAAGAACGCTGTCAAATTCATTAGTCGTCATTTTTTTTTTCTTTTTTTTTTAAATACAAATAGTTTATTTCGTAAATACAATTTCCAGTTAACATTTTCACTTATTATACAACTTAGCCGAAAGAACTA
This sequence comes from Yponomeuta cagnagella, assembly GCA_947310995.1. Classification (NCBI taxonomy): domain Eukaryota; kingdom Metazoa; phylum Arthropoda; class Insecta; order Lepidoptera; family Yponomeutidae; genus Yponomeuta; species Yponomeuta cagnagella. Next base: position 2,952,512 of record OX371279.1, read on the forward strand.
AGCGAAATATAATGTTTTTATAATAAGTGGCAAGCTTCTGTTGCTGAACTAGGCGGAGCCTGTGTTTCAGCATACAGTGCCGCACCCCACGGGTAGGAATGGCGGAATCAAAACAAGATTAGGCCTCAACAGTTTATAAGTATTTGAACCATAAACATTCCGGAAGTTATTTTTGTTTGATATTTTTACTGTCTCGGGCTGCCCATACATACTTATACATTTAATGGGTCTAATCTGATCTAAACGTCGGGCATTAAGGTAAAATCTTTTTGAGACCCGTTAAGTTATTATAATTATTCTCAGAGTTAAGTTATTATAATTATTCTTTGTAATTTCTCAGACCATACATAACTACCACACAATGATTAATTTTTTTTATTTATTACGATAATTATTATTTTTATATTATTCTTTTGCGCTGGAATTGTAATCTCTAACCTAAATAGTACCTACTTAAAGTGTATCCTAGTTAATAAGGTAGTAAGATTTTAATTAAGTTAGTATGCTGTGAGAGATGACATGTGATCTAAGGTTTTGATGGGTAATAAATAACTTTTCGGATAATTTAGCTGTAGCTTTGGCAGTCGGGTAAAACAGCGGGAAAAACAAACATACATTTACTGTCAACATCACGCATTGCAACGCTGGATTTCAGCATCGTTAAATCCAACTGTGGCAGCATAAAAGTTTTATAAGCGCAGTGTTTTTGTCAGAAACGGTTTAGAAGTAGCGCTCCTGTGGTTCCTCGAATAGCAACGAAATGCATGACGTGATGTTTGCTCGTACTTTTTTCCTTTTTTGGTGGATGGCAGCCTAAGGGCGCTTATACTCGTGCCGCCCTTGGATAAGCGCCCTAAATGTGTGCACTTCAAATATTACCAGGGCGTGAACTAAGATCTTTCGGACTCCTCACAAACTAACTGTTTTTCTGTTAATACTCTTAACATGTAAGGGAGCGAATACCTTCTAAGTGCTCCTAGCCAACCTCACCTGCCCGTGGTGCATCCTGCTGACCTACGAACGAGGCTCTGGCGACCGAAAAATGGCGGGATAACCATTTCAAAATAACACGGCGTAGCTAAATACTACAGGCTGGTGACGGGCAGCAGCGCCACCACTGCGAGAAGTTACGCCCTGCGATCGCCAACCCGCCTGCCCAGCGTAGCGATTAGGGCATAAACCTCCCATGGATAGTCCCACTATGCCAAGGCCCCCAGTTCCCGGCCGCCCTGCTATTCCTGACCATGGCGGCGGTCACGGTTACGGTAGGGCAGGGGGTGCTAAGAATCCCCGGGCTACGAAAGGCCGCCAAAACAAACTGACCCTCGCTACATATAATGGACGCACGATTAGACTAAATGATCATCTGGTGCAGCTGGAGGAGGAGCTAGGACACATAAGATGGCACATTCTGGGGTTATGTGAAGTTCGAAGACAGGGCGAGGACACCGTAACTCTAGAATCGGGACATCTTATGTATTACAGAGAAGGAGACCAGCCATCTCAGGGCGGCGTCGGGTTTCTGGTCAACAAGGCTCTCTGTGACAGCGTTGTAGAAATCTCAAGTGTGTCGACCAGGGTTGCGTACCTCATTATTAAGCTAACCGAGAGGTACAACCTCAAGGTTATCCAGGTTTACGCACCGACCTCGACACACTCGGATGACGAGGTGGAAAGCATGTATGAAGACATCTCCAAAGCCTTACATACCACTTCTAAGGCTCACTACAACGTTGTCATGGGAGACTTTAACGCTAAAGTGGGAGTACAGACCTGCAGTGAATCGACTATAGGACCACACGGATTCGGCAGTAGGAATCACAGGGGACAAATGCTCGTCAACTTCCTCGAGAAAGAGGGGCTTTACTTGATGAACTCATTTTTCAAGAAAAGGCCGCAAAGGAAGTGGACATGGCAAAGCCCCGACACTGTGACAAAAAACGAGATTGACTTTATCATTACGGACAAACGGCGCATATTCAGAGACGTCTCGGTGATCACTAGGTTTAATACTGGAAGTGATCACCGACTTGTACGAGGCTCTCTGGATATCGACTTCAAAGCTGAGAGAGTCCGATTGATGAAGTCCACGCTCCGACCGAACCTACTCCAAACCGCAGTTGGGTCCGAAACATTCCAATTAAAATTGGAAAATCGATTCGCTGCCTTGGAAACTACAGATGACGTGGACCAGAAACTCGAGGAAGTGGTGGAAATTCTCAGGGAAGAAGGGACGAAGTTTTGCGAGAGCAAGCGTACGGGTAAAAAGTCCAAACTTTCAGCAGAAACACTTCGACTAATGGAAGAGAGACGAACAGACCCATTGTCAGCTTTGTCAATCAGCCAGGTGCGCAATAAAACCATAAAGAAGCTGGTACGACGCGACCTCCGATCCTATAACACGCTTTTGATTAAAAAATCAATTGAGCAGAATCGGGGGTCAAAAGTATTCGTCCAGCCTCTAGGGAGAAGCCACCTCACAAAGCTGACAACGTCAACCGGGAATATCGTCACATCCAAGTCGGAGATTCTGTCGGAAGTTGAAGACTTCTACGGCAAGCTCTACGCATCGCATGCTTCTAGGCCCGTACCCGATACTGAGGACTGCAGAGCCACCTTGACCCGCCACTTCACAGAAGACCTGCCCGAAATTAGCCGAGATGAGATCGTGATGGCCCTTAGACAGCTCAAAAATGGAAAGGCCCCAGGTGAGGATGGAATCACTACAGAGCTTTTGAAAGCTGGAGGAGCCCCAGCTGTAAGTCAGCTCCTAAAGCTCTTTAATTCCGTTCTCTTCACTGGGAGAACTCCACAGGCATGGAACAGAAGCACGGTGATTTTATTTTTTAAAAAAGGAGATAAAACCCTATTAAAAAAACTATCGCCCGATTTCGCTTCTGAGCCATGTCTACAAGGTGTTTTCAAGGGTCATCACGAACCGTCTTGCGCGAAGACTCGACGAATCTCAACCTCCGGAACAGGCAGGGTTTCGAAGCGATTACGGCACCATAGACCACATCCACACAGTGCGACAGATTGTACAGAAGACCGAAGAGTACAATCGGCCCCTGTGCTTAGCATTTGTGGACTATGAGAAGGCCTTCGACTCAATTGAAACCTGGTCTGTTTTGGAGTCCTTGCAGCGTTGCCAAGTCGACTGGCGATATATCGAAGTGATGAGATGTCTATATAATGCCGCAACGATGACCGTACAAGTACAGAACCGGCGAACTAAACATATCCACCTGCGTCGAGGAGTGAGACAGGGGGACGTCATATCCCCGAAACTGTTCACTAACGCCTTGGAGGATGTGTTTAAGACGCTGGACTGGAACGACTGTGGCATCAATATTAACGGCAAGTACATCTCTCACTTACGATTCGCAGATGACATAGTCATTATGGCAGAGACGCTGCAAGACCTACAAAATATGCTGAATGGCCTAGCTGATTCTTCTCGTCGCATCGGTCTCCGGATGAATTTGGATAAAACCAAAGTTATGTACAACGAGCACGTTGTTCCGGAACCGATTGCCGTAAATGGAATCCCACTCGAAGTTGTTTCGCAGTATGTTTACCTAGGGCAGACGTTCCAACTAGGCAGACATAACTTCGAGAAGGAAATCCAGAGAAGAATTCAGCTGGGCTGGGCAGCATTCAGGAAACTCCGTCGAGTCTTCTCGTCGCCTATACCGCAGTCTCTAAAGACAAAAGTCTTTAATCAGTGCGTCCTACCCGTCATGACATACGGGGCCGAGACGTGGACACTCACGGTTCGACTAGTCCACCAATTTAAAGTCGCTCAGCGAGCTATGGAGAGAGCTATGCTAGGTGTTTCTCTGCGGGATCGAATCCGAAACGAAGTAATTCGCCAGAGAACCAAAGTGATCGACATAGCTGAACGGATTAGCAAACTGAAGTGGCAGTGGGCTGGTCATATCTGCCGCAGGATCGATAACCGTTGGGGAAGACTGGTCCTAGAGTGGAGACCGCGAATCGGCAAACGTAGCGTAGGACGCCCTGTGACCAGGTGGAGCGACGACATTCGCAAAGCGGTGGGCAGTGACTGGGAAAGAAGAGCCTTAGATCGAGCTCAGTGGCATGTCTTGGGAGAGGCCTATGTCCAGCAGTGGACTGACACCGGCTGATGATGATGATGATGATGACTCTTAACATCTTTCAGATGTTTTATTTTGGGAAGTACTTTGGCCAACTGACTATGTGGATCGAGAATATAGGTACGAGAAATAAAGGGAAGCCCTTTATAGATCGCCGTCGTAGTCATAGTAATAAGGTCCCGTTTGCACGAATCCTTTGGATACAGAACCCTGAAAAGCATATCTTAAAACCTCTGGGTGGAGAGTCTTAAATGCATAGTGTAAGGATTGTTTTTATTGACACAATTGGTAGTCTGCTAACCAATCGCATTCTAATTGTATAACCCGTGCAACTTGTCTCGGAGCCTCACGCGATTCGATCTCCTTCGCGAGAGATGCCTATTTGTAGTTACATTGTACTGCTATTGCTTAGTGTACGAAACAGTACATGAAGAAGGTGCATGGCACGTTGTAAAAAGGTTATTTTTATGTTAAAGAGTTGTCTTTGGTTAATTTTCACTACCCATCTTCACCCATTACTAGAAGGTTGTGTCAGTCATTTTTCTATTTCTATAATAATTAATACAGTCCACTTACACAATAATTTCTTATGTTTGATTGCGACCCAAACATAATTTGGTCAACCAAAGACAACTCTTTAACATAAAAATAACCTTTTTACAATGTGCCATGCACCTTATTCATGTACTGTTTCGTACACTTAGTAGACTACGAAATTGCGTCAAGTAAGTTATTGTTGTGCTAATATCATTCGACTAGGCCCTTGTCGCGAGTTGTAATCGACCACCCGTAGTAGCCATCTCACTGAACTGTAGCCTGATGTAAACAATTTGTGACCTAGCACGCTTTATGGCGGTACGCGAGTTTGCAGCGTGTACCTATAGTTCTTTTGTCAACCTGTGTTACAGCAGATATGAAACCCGGGTTGCCAAAAAAACTGCTACATCAGGGCCCCGTTTATAGAAGTACAATTCACGGTTTACTTTGACAGTTCGATGTTCATTGCGTTGCTTAATTTTATTTTATTTGGTGTCCAAAACAGATCACGACCATTACACGATACAAAAGTAATAATATTACATGAGTACTAAGTTGTGGTCTAAAGCATGCACATACAACATTGCCGCATGTAAATTTGAGTATCTGAATAAAGTATTAAATTTAAGGGATAATAATTTTCTATAAAACCTTACAACTCGATGAATTCATGATTTTGGCTGAGCATCTCTTTGGCACAGATTAACAAGTGGCTACTACTACATGGCTATGCCGTTTACATCGGTTTTCATCATAAACTTTGAATTGTAGTTTTATTAAACGTGGCCCATGTATGTACCCAAATTTTTTTTATAGATCAAATTTCCAAAAAGTGTCTGTACAATCTTTACAAGATTTTTAGAACCCATGGCCGTAAACCTAAGGCGAAATACTTGAAACTAGCTAGCTTTAACGCCAAAAACGGCCGTTTTTGGCTTCAATCATCATCATCATCAGCCCCTTGACGCCCACTGCAGGACATAGGCCTCCCTCATGGTTTTCATAAACATGAGGGGTTTTGCTATAATCGCCACGCTTGGCAGGCGGGTTGGCGATCGCAGTATGCGGTTGGAATGTCAGGTAGATGCTGCTGCAAGTCTCCTGGTAATTTATTTCCTTAGTCGCCTTCTACGACATCACGGGAGGAAATGGAGTGACGCTATTCTTAATCCGGCGCCACACGGCTTCAATGTTACCTATCTATTCCCAGGTTCGCGATCCTGCGTTATTTATCGTGTGGCCTAAAAATCACTGTTAACGTAATTGTGCAGACAATTTTCGCAAATTACTGTTAACGTAATTTTGCAGACAATTTTCGCAAATCACTGTTAACGTAATTGTGCAGACAATTTTCGCAAATCACTGTTAACGTAATTGTGCAGACAATTTTCGCAAATCACTGTTAACGTAATTGTGCAGACAATTTTCGCAAATCACTGTTAACGTAATTGTGCAGACAATTTTCGCAAATCACTGTTAACGTAATTGTGCAGAAAATTTTCGCAAATCACTGTTAACGTAATTGTGCAGACAATTTTTGCAAATCACTGTTAACGTAATTGTGCAGACAATTTTCGCAAATCACTGTTAACGTAATTGTGCAGACAATTTTCGCAAATCACTGTTAACGTAATTGTGCAGACACTTTTCGCAAATTTGATCTGTAAAAAAAGATATGATTTTTTACCTTAGTGACGCTAGTGTTACTCCCTGGAGTAGAGTAGGTACACAGGGTGTCTCAAAGTTGTGTCCGTAATATATTATAGTATTTGAATTTTCGGAAGAGAACTTGTTCAGTGTGGGGGTACATAATAATATTACAATATCTAAAATAACAATATCTACACTTAAAACCCTGATGCTCAAAACCCCTAAAATTACAATACCTAATACTTGAAATCACCTAATGCTGTAACACCGACGTGTAAAACTTATAAGTTTGCAATTCCTAACACCCAGATTACCTAATGCTTCAAAATATCTATTACAAAAATTCTCTCCATTATTTAAAAAATAAACCGAAAAAAAAGTCTATGGTTCCGAAACCAACAGGGAGGCGAAGCCCCCCGCCATAAAAAAAAACTTCGTCCCAAAACCTGTAGTTAGGTTATGTTAGGTTGCTTGTGAACTTTTATATACTACTGTCGAAATCAATTTGGTTATGTTTTATGAACTTAGATCAAATAATCATTCTATATTTAGAACTTTCGCCATTTTGAATTTAGATCAACCAACCAAAAGATGTTGTAATGAGCCGTTTTCAGGACAAATTCACAAAGCAATTCATAGATTTACATAAAATAGCTTGCAGGCGTGGCCATAGAAGAACCGGAATACGGCTGTCAAAATTAATCTGCGCTAAGCAAAATTTGACAGACGTGTCCCTGTTCTTGTATGTGTATTTGTTGTTATTTGTGCTGAAAACAGCTCATTTCAGGGGTTTTGAGCATCAGGGTTTTAAGTGTAGATATTATCATTTTAGATATTGTAATATGTACCCCAGCATGGGACTTTTTAAGGTAATAATATTTTATAAAGAAACGTGTAAAATAAGTAAAGTAGAACGAACGAGAAAGAGACGGTAGGGCTTGTTTATGGGACACTGATTAATTCATCCAAATTTCACTGTATTCTCACCAAAAAACAACCACGTACCTACCTACTCTTATTAGGTAATTAAGTGCCTACTTAGACTGGAACCATAATTTATTGTTTTTAATCAAATACGTCTTCATTTTCATTTTCAAGGCGGAAATATATGATAAAAAAAAACAGTTGTTGAACAGGCATACTCATAATTATATTTCCCCACAGATAACTAGAAAAATGAAATCCGCGTTTTTTTTTTAATTATATACTTCACTAAACCGAAGACCGAAGAACTCTAAGTCACATTTCGCGTCCCCGCCACTTAGGCCCAAAATACATCCGTGCGAACTCGAACTCATTTCTCCATGTTACTTGTCGCGGATCACTAGAAAAATGAAATCCGCGTTTTTTTTAATTATATACTTCACTAAACCGAAGACCGAAGAACTCTAAGTCACATTTCGCGTCCCCGCCACTTAGGCCCAAAATACATCCGTGCGAACTCGAACTCATTTCTCCATGTTACTTGTCGCGGATCACATATATTTACATAGACCCCTGAAAGAATAATTTCGTTGAGCCGTTGAGTGCTAATTTATACTTTTGTTTTGACGGACTGTGTAAAAGAGCAGTAACTCGAATTGTGAGAACGAACGTAAAGCCATAGCAAGTAAGGAGCACCCAGTGGGAAGCTAAGGGGAGCGCCCAGTGTGCAGAGTCGGCGGGAACAACGCATCGCCGCCCGCAGTTGTTATCGGCACTTTCGTGTGCGTCAGAGCAGCTGGCCGGTAATTCAGTTCAATCAATTTATTTCATCATCATCAGCCATTTGACGCCCACTGCAGGACATAGGCCTCCTTCGTGGTTTTCGTAACCATGAGTGGGTTTGCCGTAATCGCCACGCTTGGCGGGTTGGCGATCGCAGTATACGGTTGGAATCTCGTCCGTCCGTCTCCTGGTAATTGATTTCCTTAGTCGCTTCCTACAACATCCACGGAAGGAAATGGAGTGACGCTATTCTCAATTCGGCGCCACATGTTTATTTTTAATATTTTTAATACTGATAAAAACAATGAAAACCTTTTGGCAACAAAAACGTACTGGCAGACATTTTATAATGATTGACCTATAGTACAATCTGACTTTACCGTTGACGTTTCCTTTGATGTTTAACCTAGTGATGAATCTTGGGTGCGACCACGTCAGTCCTCCACTGTATGGAGTTGTCGGATTTAGCCTACTCCGAACGGTCAAATACACACATGTTATGACACTTTGGAGTCTGCTTAAGCCGATAAAGTGGAAAGTTACGAATACCGTGCAAATTCGGAACTTTCGCGTTTTTTTAGCGAATATCCGTGCAAATTCAGCTTTTATTATGTATAGTGCTCGTGTTAACTTTAGAAAATACTATAATATTACTACTCGCTGATAGATGTCGTATTGATAAAGAGTTTTTGAGTTTACTTTTTCCTTTGTACCAAAACATTGCCAATGGGATAAAGATATTTGCAGAATGTCGTTATTAATACTAATGTTATTACTACTGTATTCTTTCTTCTAAAGCTCGGTCATTTGTTCGCCTTTTTAGGGTTCCGTACCTCAAAAGGAAAAAACGGAACCCTTATAGGATCACTTTGTTGTCCGTCTGTCCGTCCGTCCGTCTGTCAAGACCCTTTTTCTCAGGAACGCGTGGAGGTATGAAGCTGAAATTTATATCAATTACTCAGGTCTACTGTCCCTTGAAGCTGTGAAAAAATCAAACTTCTAAGCCAACGCAATCAAAAGATACAGCCGTTTATGCCGCAAATTTTCGACACTTGCAAGGGAATCAAAACCTACAGGGTGCTTCCCGTGAACTCAGAATCTTGAAATTTGGTACGAAGCAACGTCTTATAGCATAGATAAAGGAAAAATTACGAAAACCATAATTTTTTAGTTACATCACATAATATATATTTTTTTAATAATTTTAAACTTACTACCCATTTCCTCATAAACGCGTAGAGGTATTAAATTGAAATTCATACCAAATACTCAGGTCTATAATACCTTTAAGCTGTAACAAAATCTAACTTCTATGTCAACGCAATCAAAAGAAACAGCAATTTAAGCTGCATATTTTGAAACTCGCAAGTACTCGCAAGGGAATCAAAACCTAAAGGGTACTTCCAGTCGACCTAGAATCTTGAAATTTGGCATGAAGCAACGTTTTATAGCACACATAAAGGAAAAATTCCGAAAACCTTAAATTTTTAGTTACATTACAAAATATATATTTTTTAATAAATATAAACTTATTACTTTTTTCCTCATGAACGCGTAGAGCTATCAAGTTGAAATTCATATCAAATACTTAGATCTAATTGCCTTTAACCCGTGAAAAAATGTTGTTGACATTGCAGGTTTGTACGGAACCCTCGGTGCGCGAGTCCGACTCGCACTTGGCCGGTTTTTTTTTTAGAAAATATACTTTGATACGAATAAGGTGCGTTAGTAAAAGGCTCCCAATAATATTTTTTGTCACTAAAGTAGGGACTTTAAAAAAAGGCAAAAAATGTAAAAAAAGGGAAAAAGTGGACCGGCGGCAGGCTTGAGCCGGCTTCAAGGCTTCGTCTTCTGGTTTCAAGACTTCTTCTTCAAGTCTTCATGGGCTATTACAACCTTTTTGATGGTGGCGAAATTTACCTTCGTATTCTAATGATATTTTAGCAGTTTTTTATTGCCTAAAAATACGGATAAAACGACATATTCCAAAAATTCAACCTAGCTAGATCGATTTACCGACCCCGAAATCCTCTGCTAAATTTCATGAAAATAGAGATTTTCATTATATATATATATATATATATATATATGTCGCATCCGGCACAAAATGGCGGTTGTTCGGAACGTCAAGCGTGTCACGTGTTTTTCAAGCGCCCCCTACCGGCGTGACGCGCTTCGACAGAGTCTCGGTGCCTGTCGGCGACTCAACAGCTAGTCTACGTTTGAGTTGCGCCGAATGAACACCTTGGAACTGTCCCTCGTTCCGTACAAGTGCTGAGTGCTATCAAATGATCAATTAGTTATTTGCAGTGATTAATTAAAGTGTGAACTTAAACTGGTGTTCTTTGCTTGATTCCCACGTTAGGCCCACGATATGTTTAACGGTCAACCCCTTGTCCCGCCGACATATATATATATATATATGCAAGAATATATAGGTTTTAGATATCAGGTAGATAGATATAGCACTCATGAACCCATACATCGATGTACTAATTGATGATGATTGCAATGTTTGATAGACCTACAATAAGTTTATTTGTAGCATTATCATATAAATTATGCAAAAGTAACAAAAATTATGAGTCATTAGATGTACATTACTTATTTTCATGCAAAATCCCAAAATGGGCTTGGACTTAAAATACCGGTAGTATTTTAATAACATTTTACATTTAAATGCTTAAGTTAATATAAAACATATTTTTAGTACATTACTAATAAGTATTAGTAATGTACTAAAAACATGTTTTACCTTTGTGCGCACTCATAAATAAAATAGATTAAAAAGCGTTTTATATTAAAAATATTACATCTAAAATCAAATTTCCTCTAAGCAGGCTTGCTATCTTGACGAGCACACAGTGAAAAGTGGCGCAATTAGCGAGCTCGCACGTCGGCCGCGGGTACCGGATGTGACGTCACAGAGCGGCGCTTTTGTGCTGTTTTAGACAGTGACTTTTTAAGTTGTCTAGGTTCGTCTTTGTAGCGTATTCTTTATAGTCTTATGCTTTGGTAAATAGCATTATTGTTTATAAGACCAACACTTCAGTTCGTCTACTCGACAAACTAAAAATTCACCGTCTAAAACGGCACAAAACGGGCGCTATGTGACGTCATATCTGGTAAAAAAATTAATTCACACGTAAAAGGCGTTATAAAGCCTCTATACGATGCCTTTGTTTCATCATATTAATAAAATAACATTTATAAGGACCATCATCATCATCAGGCATTTGACGCCCACTGCAGGACATAGGCCTCCCTCATGGTTTTGAGGGGTTTAGCCATAATCGCTACGCTTGGCAGGCAGGTTGGGGATCGCAGTATGCGGTTGAAATCTCAGGAAGACGCTGCTGCCCGTCTCCTGGTAATGTATTTCCTTATTCGCCATCTACGTCATCCACGGAAGGAAATGGAGTGACGCTCTTCTTAATCCGGCGCCACACGGAAGGACCATGAAAATATATAAAGTTAGCAGATTGCCTAAATAGATTTTACTTAAATCCTTCTAACTATCCCATGACGACTACCCCTAGAGAGCGTCGGTAGCGGAGCGATAGAATGAAGGCTTCTCATTCGGGAGGTCGCGGTTTCGAATCCCGGCATGTACATATCGCACCCTTAATCTAATACTGGCACTAAGCGAAAAATGTAAATTGTGCAGGAGAAGCTATTAAAGATTTCTAATGTGTAGAAATGTATCTAGTTCTGTATTATGCTTCGTTTTCCATCTACAGTTTTAAATAGGAATTTAAGTGAACTAGTCAGCGCTTAGCAGTCAGCGTTACTTTGTAATATTTGCAATAGATGGCATTAAAACGAGAAATTTAGAGATTTTTGTTTAGTGACGGTATTGGATTAAGGGATGTACAATGACTTTGTGTTTCAAGTTACGTAGGTAAGTATAGTCCGCACAAATCTTTTTGGCGGTAACGTGAATATAGTTACAGATCGTTTGCACATCGCTTAACGTCTTTACAGTGTATGTGTGAGTAATTGACTACTTTAGTAATTGGCTAATAGTAATTTACTACGCCTCACACTACATACCTCAATTACTCACACATACACTGTAAAGACAGTAAGCGATGTGCAAACGATCTGTGACTATGTTCATGTTACCGCCAAAAAGATCAGGGGCCTAATTACGCGCACCAAATCCTGAGCTATTCCAATCGTCTAACTGTCATATTCCATACTAATTTGACAGTTAGACGATTGGAATCGCTCAGGATTTAGTGCGCGTAATATAGTAGCTGTGCAGACTATACATTTATGAAGTTATGCAATACCACTCGCTAACGGTAAAGGAAAACAGGAGAGGGGGGGGGGGGGAATCCGAAACGGCTTCACCGATTTTTATGTTTTTTTTGTCTAGGTATATTTGGTAGGTATATCTGCTAGTTCACTAATAATATTCACTGATTTCTTGTATTTTTGTAAATAAGCGTGTGACTAATTCGTCCTTCTGACGTTCGTCTCACATGCGAATGAAAGTATGTACCTTTAATATTATTAAATGAAAAACCCCATGATATTTACATTTCGGTGTTCCGTAAAAATGCAAGATCTTATACGTGTCATTATAGTATTAAATTATATAACTAACTTAATAACGAAGGATGAACGGGGTGGCTGCCTGCCTATACTTGATAGATATCGCCATTTTAGCTAGTGTAGGCTAGTGTTATGCGTCGCGCGGGCCCGAAGATTACTTACTATCTTTATTTGCACTGTGCCTCAGCGCTTGAAATTGCCATTTCACGGTGGACATGCGTGGTAATCAAACCCGTACTCTCTCTCTCTGCGAGAAAAAAAAGAACTGTCCCAAGAGTTACACAAAACAGTCACGTGAGTAAATCTTACAATTTGCCAAAAAATATTAAATTTCATTTTAAACGAAATAATAACTAATAAAAATGATTTTAATCTAAATTGCTTTAATTATAACTAATATCGTTTAATATAAATATTAAAATTATTGTGTTAAGTGATTAATAAAATAAAAATATGTAGATTGATTGTTTGAAGAGGTGCGTAGTTGGCTTTTGAAGACTCTTCATAAAAGAAAACCAGTGTTTTTTTAGTTTTAGTCTTTTAGTGTTTTTTTATACTAGCAAAACAGCGCCATCTAGTCATGAGTAGCAAGATTAACGATTTAGCACCATCTAGTGACTTTGAAAGTAATTTCTTGCAAAAACGATCGGGAATGTTGTAGTGTCTTTGTGTTTTTTATGGGATTTATGACAATTTAATCTGTTAGCCTTAAAAGGTACCGATAGACATCTTTATAAGACTAATTTGGTTATAATTTGTTAGTAAGTATGTAAGTAGGTATTTTTAGGGTTCCGTACCTCAAAAGGAAAAAACGGAACCCTTATAGGATCACTTTGTTGTCCGTCTGTCCGTCCGTCCGTCTGTCAAGACCCTTTTTCTCAGGAACGCGTGGAGGTATGAAGCTGAAATTTATATCAATTACTCAGGTCTACTGTCCCTTGAAGCTGTGAAAAAATCAAACTTCTAAGCCAACGCAATCAAAAGATACAGCCGTTTATGCCGCAAATTTTCGACACTTGCAAGGGAATCAAAACCTACAGGGTGCTTCCCGTGAACTCAGAATCTTGAAATTTGGTACGAAGCAACGTCTTATAGCATAGATAAAGGAAAAATTACGAAAACCATAAATTTTTAGTTACATCACATAATATATTTTTTTTTAATAATTTTAAACTTACTACCCATTTCCTCATAAACGCGTAGAGGTATTAAATTGAAATTCATACCAAATACTCAGGTCTATAATACCTTTAAGCTGTAACAAAATCTAACTTCTATGTCAACGCAATCAAAAGAAACAGCAATTTAAGCTGCATATTTTGAAACTCGCAAGTACTCGCAAGGGAATCAAAACCTAAAGGGTACTTCCAGTCGACCTATAATCTTGAAATTTGGCATGAAGCAACGTTTTATAGCACACATAAAGGAAAAATTCCGAAAACCTTAAATTTTTAGTTACATTACAAAATATATATTTTTTAATAAATATAAACTTATTACTTTTTTCCTCATGAACGCGTAGAGCTATCAAGTTGAAATTCATATCAAATACTTAGATCTAATTGCCTTTAACCCGTGAAAAAATGTTGTTGACATTGCAGGTTTGTACGGAACCCTCGGTGCGCGAGTCCGACTCGCACTTGGCCGGTTTTTAGGGTTCCGTACCTCAAAAGGAAAAAACGGAACCCTTATAGGATCACTTTGTTGTCCGTCTGTCCGTCCGTCCGTCTGTCAAGACCCTTTTTCTCAGGAACGCGTGGAGGTATGAAGCTGAAATTTATATCAATTACTCAGGTCTACTGTCCCTTGAAGCTGTGAAAAAATCAAACTTCTAAGCCAACGCAATCAAAAGATACAGCCGTTTATGCCGCAAATTTTCGACACTTGCAAGGGAATCAAAACCTACAGGGTGCTTCCCGTGAACTCAGAATCTTGAAATTTGGTACGAAGCAACGTCTTATAGCATAGATAAAGGAAAAATTACGAAAACCATAATTTTTTAGTTACATCACATAATATATATTTTTTTAATAATTTTAAACTTACTACCCATTTCCTCATAAACGCGTAGAGGTATTAAATTGAAATTCATACCAAATACTCAGGTCTATAATACCTTTAAGCTGTAACAAAATCTAACTTCTATGTCAACGCAATCAAAAGAAACAGCAATTTAAGCTGCATATTTTGAAACTCGCAAGTACTCGCAAGGGAATCAAAACCTAAAGGGTACTTCCAGTCGACCTAGAATCTTGAAATTTGGCATGAAGCAACGTTTTATAGCACACATAAAGGAAAAATTCCGAAAACCTTAAATTTTTAGTTACATTACAAAATATATATTTTTTAATAAATATAAACTTATTACTTTTTTCCTCATGAACGCGTAGAGCTATCAAGTTGAAATTCATATCAAATACTTAGATCTAATTGCCTTTAACCCGTGAAAAAATGTTGTTGACATTGCAGGTTTGTACGGAACCCTCGGTGCGCGAGTCCGACTCGCACTTGGCCGGTTTTTTTTTTCATACCAATTACTTGAATATTTTATTTTTCGGAATACTTTATTAATATGGATCTATTGTGGTGAACTCTGGTATCTGCCTACCCCTCCGCTACCCATACCCGACTACCCTACCCTAAAAAGAAGCGTTACTTCAATACAACTCGGAAACCACAGCAAAGTGACCAAAATTATTCGAGAGGGAGTTTGGGGAAAATTAGCCAAAAACAATGGCGATGTTTACAAATTCTGTTTGCAAACTTAGGGAAGGTATTAAAATGCGATTGCTTTTCAAATCTGCTAGCCCTCTTGCCCCATTTACATTCAGCTTTGTATGCTTTTCTCTTAAGACAGGATTAGTCACATTCCACCCTTGCATTTTTTTTCTAGCCATTATGAATCATTCTGAGACTAAATTTAAAACAAAAGAGGGTGTGTGCTCAGGGGACATCCATAAATTACGTCACACCTTAAGGGAGAGGGGAGAGGGTTATCTATGTGTGACATCGTTCCGACCGATTGAATCAAAATTTCATGACGTTACAGATAAAAAAAAAGTTTTAAATAAAACCTACGACTTCGACATCCTTTTCGACTTTTCGTGGTGCGTGTTTTTCTTGAAGTTTTCGGTGTCGTAGTTTTTTGAAATTATTATTTTTTTGTTTCCACATACGCAATGTTCAAGCAGCCATTTATACAGCAGTTGCATTGCGTGTAAGGTAAAGCATTTACGAAGGGGAGTACCGAATTACTTTTGCAAAGTCCTCCTATAAATTTTCACGAAACAGTTTGAAAGTATTTCATGAAGAAAATTGTAAATAAATTCGCGCGTACGCAGGGCTGTCGAAGTGTTTTTTTATAATGAACGATTGCACAGTTAAAAAAGATAAATTGATGGGGTAATTGTGATTGATAAAATTACTAACTCTCCAGAATTTTAAGTTCTTAATTTTATTATTTTATAATATACATAAAAATATGAGTAAGCATAATGTTTTAACGAATAAACGCAAAACATTAGATACCTCATCAGTGTTGCTAAAAGCAATTGAAAAGTAAGTAAGTATATATATATATATATATATATATATATATATATATATATATATATATATATAAATTTCAATAACTAACAATCAATATTTTTGAGTTGATATGAAGTTATTGTTTTGACAATTTAAATTTAAAAAATTTCCAAAATATTTTTGGAATGTAACTTACGCGTCGAATTGATAACCTCCTCCTTTTTGAAGTGGGTTAAAAAGACGCCTGTCACCTCAGTCTACCGAAATCACAGCACTTGCAAAAGTACCAAAACGTCCGAAAACTGTAAAATGAAAAAATAAACGAGTAAATATCCGTGCAAATTCAGTTTTTATTATGTCTAGTACTCGTGTTAACCTTTTTATTTTTCGTACATTCTGAAAATCAGCGCCAACCGATGATTCATGCTTCTCCGGGCGGCATAACATCGCTGAGCATGGGTCCATTTTTCAAAACATTTATGTACTTTATTTAATTGATTGCAGACTATCAAAATAACAAAATGTTTTGAAAAAAAAACTTTTTTTATGTAATCTCTCTTGTTTGTGCATACTCGGTGTGCTTTTGGCCATAAATTTTTTTAGGGTTCCGTACCCAAAGGGTGCCAAACGGGACGCCCTTTCATTCCTCTGCCTCCGCTGTGATGGATTAGGGCCGAAAATAATAGAATAAATTAGCGATGCGAAAGGATTTTAATTGGGCAATAATGTATCAATTACATCGAGCAAAAAAGAGAAAAAAAAAAAAGACGAAACGTCAAGCTACGTTCCAATACAGGCAAACATTTACGTTCCATTTCAACACTGGCCCTTAAATGGAAGCCGTATGATAACAATTTATCCAATTTATACAATACCTGGTTTCTTATTTTACACACCCTGTATAAGTAGGTTACATTTCTCAGTTGCAAATTGTAAATTAGTTAACCACTTGTAATTAAGCAACCATCTATATCAAGTACATGTTATATACCATCTATAAATAATACCTTATTAAGTTCACTAGTAAAAAAAAAACTTCCAAATACCATTTATCAAGTTTTTTGCTAAACCTAGTTGATTGACAAATCGTTCAGTCTTTTCCCTAGTAAGAGATTTTGTTAAAATATCTGCTGTCATACTTTCTGTTGACAAATAGGTTAATTCAACAATGTTTTTGTTAACAACTTCTCTTATAAAATGATGACGAACATCTATGTGTTTGGTTCGAGAATGATACATTGCATTCACACAAAGTTTTTGAGCAGATTGACTATCATTATACATCAATATTTTGTAAAATGTACCTACACATTCATACAAAAACTGTCTGATAAACAAAGCCTCTTTAAAAGCATCAGAAAGAGCCATATATTCCGCCTCCGTACTGGAAAGGGCGACGGTTTTCTGCTTTCTACTCTCCCATGATACTGTGGACTTACCAATTTTGAAGACAAATCCAGTGAACGATCTCCGATCCATCTCATTGGCTGCCCAGTCAGCATCCACATAGGCGCTAACAGCAATGGCACCTCTTTCATAGCTAAGACAAAGATCTACAGTTCCCTTCAGATACCGAAGCAATCGTTTTGCTGCTTTCCAGTGAAGCTCCGTGTAGCAGTTGTTAAACTGGCTGAGAATGCCCACTGCATGAGCAATATCAGGCCTCGTGCACACTGTAATATACATTAAGCATCCTATTAATTCTCTGTAAGGAAGATTATCATGCTTACAGTCAGATTTAACAAGTTTCAATCCAGATTCCATAGGTGTACACGCTGGCTTACAGTCAGACATCTGAAAACGCTCTAGGACACGCAGAATATAACTTGACTGGTCCAAGGTGAACTTCCCATCCTTTCTGCATAGTCTCATGCCAAGGATATGATGTGCTGGCCCTAAATCTCTCATGTCGAATTGGCCCATGAGCTGCTGTTTAATCTTTACTTGTTCTTGTTTGTTGCTTGTGAACAACATTATATCATCAACGTAGAGTGCAATGATGGTAAGCATTCCATCATTATTCTTTATGAAGACACAAGGTTCTGATGAAAACCTTCTAAAGCTTAGTTTTTCAACTAAGGTTGTACTCATTTTCTCATACCAACCCTTAGAAGCCTGTTTTAGACCATAAATCGCCTTATGCAGCTGATACACCTTTGTGGAGTTCTTTTCATCAACAAAACCTTCCGGCTGTTCCATGTAAATAGTTTCCCTGAGGTCTCCATTCAGGAAAGCAGTCTTCACATCAAGGTGATCTATTTCCATATCTAATTTAGCAGCCAGGGCTATCAGGGTTCTAACAGTTGAGTACCTGACTACTGGTGAAAAAGTTTCATGGTAATTCACACCATGTTTTTGGCTAAAGCCTTTAGCTACAAGTCTAGCTTTATACCTTAAAACTTCTTCATTCAATCCTCTTTTCTTCTTAAAAACCCATTTACATTTAACAGGTTTGTGACCTTCAGGCAAGTCTGTCAAAGTCCAACATTTATTGTCAACAAAAGATTTATACTCATCGGACATGGCTTCTTTCCATTTTGTCCTCTCAGATCCTTGCATCGCTTCAATCACCGTCTCGGGTTCATCTTCCAAGCAGATAGCCCCAGCTGCCAAGTTCACTGCTTCGCTGAACTCGGCCGAATCAGACGAGTTGAGTGTTGACTCACCTGGAACGTAAGTTTCATCACGCGGATCATCTGATTGAAAGCTGCTTATTGATATTATGCTATCCCTAGGTCTAGAATCATCAGGCCTCGCATTACTGGGCACCCTAGTATCATCATGTGAGCCTATACCAGAGAAATTTGGTGATTGGACAGGTGTGGACTGCTCTTGTGGGGGAGACACAGCCTCACTGACACCGTTGACATCTGTTTCAACTGTAGACTGCTCTAGTGGGCGAGAATTATTCAAAATGTCGACATTTATCTCCACTGTAGAAGAAAAATCATTCATTCTAGCGTGATTTAACTCATCAGTCTCTCTTGAGTTTAAAAATTCACTTTCCAGGAATGTTACATTCCTTGCCTTTATGCAATTTGACAGACAATCAGGATCCAAGAGTCTATAGCCTTTAGTCTCTTCGCAATAGCCTACAAAAATATATTTTTTGCACTTTGCATCAAACTTCTTCCTCTTCTCCGTCATTGCATATGCTAAACAGCCAAAGGTTTTAATGTGAGATAGATTTACCTTTTTCTTTGACCATTTTTCTTCAGGAGTGGTGTTCCATACTGCTCTGGTAGGCGATCTATTCTTCAAATAGATAGCAGTGTTCACTGCCTCCGCCCAGAACTGCTGGTCCAGGCCCGCCTCTAGCAGCATGCACCTGGCCTTCTCCACAATGGTGCGGTTGGCCCTCTCTGCCACGCCATTTTGTTGCGGCGAGTGCGGCACGGTAGTTTGTCAGGAATTCCTGTAAATACTTATTTACATATTCACCACCGTTATCAGTGCGAAGCACTTTGATAGTTTCGCCAGTCTGGTTCTCAACCATAGCCTTGTACTCTTTAAATTTGTCAAAAACCTGATCCTTTGACTTTAGAAAATACACAAAGGTTTTCCTGCTAAAGTCGTCAATAAACGTCAAAAAATACCTAGCCCCACCAAATGACGTTTTTGGCATTGGGCCACAAAGATCAGAATGGACTAGTTTTAATAAAGAATCAGCTCTACTGCCAGACTTCTTTGGGAAAGGTAACTTTGTTTGTTTACCTTCTATACAAGGAACACATTTTTCCATGTTTGTGCTGTCATAATCAAAATCAATGGCCATACCTTTCAGTAGTCTCATGCTGATTGGATTGAGATGTCCAAACCGTTTGTGCCACACTCCTTGCGGCTCCTTGGGCATCTCGTTGACCCTTGATGACACTTGCATGTCCTCAGTACCTGTGGACGGGGACGAAACACATGGCTCTTCCCTAGCTAAGAGAGAAGCTTCGGCATTTAAAATATATATGCCATTATGACACCTAGCTGTGGCTATTACTTCTTGTTTATCAAGTATTTTGCATAAACTGCCTTGAAACACAATGGTGAAACCTTTCCGTGCCATCGCACTCACTAACAGAAGATTTGTAGACAGTTTTGGCACGTAAATAACTTCACTTATTGTCTTTATAGTGTTCTGTAGATTTATTTTCACGTTTCCTTTGCCACAAGTTTTTAATGTCTCTCCATTGGCCACGCTCACTGCTACCGGAGTCTCCTCAACATAGTTGTGCAAGATTTCTTTGACGTTACACATATGACTGGTTGCTCCCGAGTCCACATACCACACGTCGCTGCGGAAACTGGCCGATAACGCAGACAACAGAGCTTTGTCCGAGTATTTTCCAGTTGATGAAGTCTTCTTTTCATTGCAATCTTTGCTCCTGGCCTTTGTCTTTGGACAATCCTTGATGCCATGGCCAAGTTGTTTACATTTGAAACAACGGAGGACTTTTGTAACTTGCCTTTTCACAGCCAACGCCGTCCCGTCATCCTTCTCTTGCCTACGATGAAACTCAGCTATCAGTCTTGACTTCACAAACTCAGTGGAGAGTTTTACTGCGGAGTTCTCGAGTGTCATGATGAGTGGATCATAGTCATTTGATAGACCACTCAGCATCACGACCGCAAGGAAGTCATCTTCCACGCCTGCATCCATATCTGTCAGCTGCTGACCGATGTCCGCTATCTTCGTCAGATACGACTGCATGTCCGGGAACTGGTCTAACTTCAGGCCAAACAGAGTCCTTAGTAGTCCTAGACGTCTGCTTAAGCCCTTACCTTCGTAGACGGCCTCTAGGTTGCTCCACGCTTCGTGTGCCGTCTTGGCGTTTCTGACATGACTCAACACAGATGGTTGCACCAACAAGCAGATACGCGCCAGCGCCTTCCTTTGCACCTTATCTTCGGCACCTAGTTTCTTTTCCACCGCATCCCACAGGTCCTCGTGGATCAGTAACATCTTTGTTACGAATTTCCATGTTGCTTAGTCCTCCGCCCCACGAAGCCTCTCCACTGCGACCCGTGATAAAGACTCACCACCCGCCATTGCGATGTGGCGCGATGACAATATTGACAATATTGACGATGCGACGTAATTTTATTACCAGGACTCTTGGATATCGTCCTGGGCCCATAACCTGATGGATTAGGGCCGAAAATAATAGAATAAATTAGCGATGCGAAAGGATTTTAATTGGGCAATAATGTATCAATTACATCGAGCAAAAAAGAGAAATAAAAAAAAAAGACGAAACGTCAAGCTACGTTCCAATACAGGCAAACATTTACGTTCCATTTCAACACGCTGTCTGTCTGTCTGTCTGTCCGTCCGTCCGTTCGACCTTTAAAGGGCTGGAACAGAATTAAAAAATGAAACCCCCCAAGGGTTTCATACAACAGACGTGTTTTTTTGCCGTTTCTTTGTTTACGCTCTATCGTAAATATAGACAGGCATCAAACTTGGCGTAATTGTGGGTCTTTATTTATTCTAACTACGAAGTATAATAAAAAACCGCCAAGCGTGAGTACGGAACCCTCAGTGTGCGAGTCCAACTCGCGCTTGGCCGGGTTTTTTTTTAATTTCACTTTTACTTTATTGAATTTTTTACGTCTGGCATGCGAAACAGCATGCTTTTTAGTGACTGGATTTTTTTATGCTTTTTATAAATGTAAAATAGAGGATATGGACATTTTCAATGATTCGCCCAAGGTTTTCGTGAACAAAATCACTCACTCCCTCATAACATAGATTTGCATGCTATATTGTGATGGACAGGGTGAGTCAATTACACTGAATTAGTTGTGAAGTTTAAAAAGAGTATATTGCTTTAGTTACTAAGTTTTCGCTTGTACACAAATATTAATTTATAACTCTGCAAATGTTTACTGGGATATTGCATATCAAAAATTTAGACACAGAATTTGTTACTAGTATATTGGTTGATATGTAGCCTGTTGGCGTTCCTAAAAAAATAAATTATAAATAAATAAATAAAATTGAAAATTTTACAGTCTAAAAAAGTCGGTCCCACTAAAACACTCTTAAGGAGAGTTAAGGCCGGCTTATGACAGGAGTTCCTCTCATGCGCTTGCACAACTTCTTAAATGTCACTTAAGTCGCCATTTAAATAGGACGTCCTCAGACTCGGTAGAGCGATGATCTTCGCAGGGCGGCTGGCAAGAGCTGGATGAGAGTAGCCGAGGACCATGCTCAGTGGGGCGTGCAATAGGAGAGGCCTATGTCCAGCAGTGGACAAACATAGGCTGATGATGCTGATGATGATGATGATGATGATGAAGTTTAGTTAAATGCTGTTTAAGCCACTTTTAAGAAAGTAGTGCAAGTCGACCTTAATGTTTTTGCAAGACTTGTATTTATATTTTTTGGTTTAATTAATATCGTACCGGCGAGTATGACCGTAGAAACGTCTTGCTTTCAAAAGCGAGAGGCCTGAGGAGGAGTCGACGCTTTCGACATGAAAGAAGAAGACCGTAGAAAGAGTTTGACGACCTCGTGGCGCAGTGGTAGCGCATCTGCATACCATGCGAGAGGTCCCGGGTTCGAATCCCGGCTGGGAACAAAAAAAAACCCCAGGTCTTGGATGTTTACATGTTTGTGATGTCGTTGTTTCTGGTTCCCACGACACAGGGTATCCTAGTGTGGGGCCAGAACCAATGTATGTGCCTGTATGTAAATGTTTATTTTATGTTTAGTTTTTGAGGTTTGAGCTATTTCAATACGTTGTGTCCATTGGGCCTTACGTTATTGTTAGTCTCTAAATATGTGATTATTGAGATCTGTTCTGCTTACTTTTTTTTTGCCTCGTTGGTCCAGTCTAGCGGTATCATGTCTGATTACCACGACCTCCGGCGTGGCCATGGCCGCCGTACGTTCGTACATATCGCTTCAGTCTGAGTGTATTTCTGTCTATGTTTCTGGCCTGGTTACCATAGCACAGGGTATCCTAGTTTGGGACCAGGTCAAGAGATCGTATTGTGTGGTAGTTACCTATTGTTATTAATTTGGCCTCCTGTAATTGTTAGTTAGAGAAATAGGTAATTATTGAGATTTGTGTTGCTTACCCAATAATTAAAATATCTAGTATGAATTAATTAATAAATAAATTAAAATAACTAAGATCATCATCATCATCATCAGCCATTTGACGCCCACTGCAGGACATAGGCCTCCGTCATGGTTTTGCAAGCTTCCACGTTCTGTGCCGCCCGCATCCAGCGACTTCTCGCCATCGTAACCAGGTCCAACTAAGATATTTAGAATTAATTACTAGGTAAAATAAATAATGTAGGTACACGAATAAAACTCAACTTTTTTTCTGTAGCTAATACTGTATAGAATACGTTTTGGTAACCCTAATCTGAAAATACTTGGTAAACCTAAGAAGTAAATAACTCGAATGCAAAGAGAGGATAATCTACGAAGTTAGAACCGAGAGGAAGAATATCCGATATCATTCCGATATCCAAATTTCTCTTACTTATACTTTTGTTTTATCCACAGAAACCACCTCGTCGTTGAGCGCATAAACTTGTAACGGCGCAAACCTCTTTACACCACTTTTTTATGTCTTTCATTTTTTATCAAAATTTAAAATGACTTCACCCACTCGATTTCTTTTGGATTTTCATTGCTACTTTACCTTTTTAGTCGACTGCGGCGGACCCCAAAAGGAGGGTAATGTGTTTAGCTCATATGTATGTATGTAAGTATGTCCGATTCTATGTTCCCTCATAACTCCTTAACCACGAAGGAGGCCTATGTCCTGCAGTGGGCGTCAAATGGCTGATGATGATATATTATATAGATAGACAGATAGCTAGAGAACACTTTATTGCACAACCAGGTGAAACATATTACAAATAGTTTATTATATCTAAGTAATGGTATACAATTGGCGGTCTTATCGCTTAGAGCGATCTCTTCCAGACAACCTTTGGGTGGAGTGGATTGCAGCAAGAATATAGTCGAATAATATTCCATCATTTAACAACCCTCGTACCAAACTTAGAGCTATTTTAATACATACAGCCAGTTTCTGAAGTAAACACGTATGTACAACGAAAGAGGTTTATCTGGTTCGTGGAAAGTTGCAAATCCTGGTCTCTGCCTATCCCCTAGGATACAGGCGTGAGTTTATACATATACACAAGAAAAATATAACAGACTTAAACGTTACTTGAGAAACCTGAAGTTCCTTGAACCTGAATTAAACTGTACTTATTGTATTTCCGTAGTGAAATTCTAAATTCAAGCCTCATGTCGATATGGTCTACCCTCATCTTATGGTGAGATAAACTCAACCATTTTTCCCGACTCAACCCCAAACTGAGGGTTGTGGATTTGCCCCGTATGTCCACAAACACTGTAATACATACTCATACGCAAAGGTTACGCATATTGCTTACTGGTAAAATATTTCAAATACTTCCTTCATATTTGAACCACTTCTATAAATTTCTCCAATAATTTACTTGAGACCATTTCCTTCAAGTTTTAACAATAACTTCTCATTTCGAAAGGTATTCTGAACTGTTGCTGGATAAATACCAGTACAAGGAAACATGAATGGGTTTCGTTCGGAAATCGAAGTTTCTTCTAATTAATAGAAAATTTAGTGAACGAACTTCATTGTTCAAGTGGGCAAAATGAATAGAGATGTCTATTTATTAATTAAGCCATTGTAACCTTTTCGCCACTTTCTGAAATGAGAATTTCGCTAAGTAAACCGTTAACTGTAGTGCTGTCTCTTCAAATTTCTCAGAAAAGAGCGTGACAGAACTTTACTTAAGTGACAGAACTGTTCACGGATATATCCATATTTGCTTTGATTAGACTGGTTTAGAACACTTTATTATACACACGAGAAAATAAAATACATTAAAAGGGTTTGCATACGGTTGCCTCAAGGTCGGCCGGTTTTTCCTTTCCTCAACTATCCTCATCTATCCACCACCTTGTAACGGCGCACCTATGTGCACAGAAAGGATCGAATAACTTCCACAAATAAATGATTTGCACACAACACTTGTCCTGGTTCAAAACTACGATACCCTGTGCTATGATCACTAAGCAAGTACATCAGATAGATGCATAGATAGTTTTTTTTAATGTCTCTCTTTTCAAATTGTTACATGGCTGAAACAAGCGCAGTGAAAAAAAATTGTGTAGGTATGTCCGCAGGGGATCTTACAATCTTGATTTATGTACCTTAACCGTCGCTAATTAAAGTTAATAGGTACTATTACAGCTGTTTAAACAGACATATGGAGAGCTTAATCCCTTTAGAGTCGAGGTTGACGAGCAGGAGTCGATCTCTTGTGGACCGGTTTCCACCTCTCTTTTTTTCATACATAGTCAATTTCGCCTATCCTTAGACTGCGCAGCATGGGATTATTTTGTCCATACCTCCTATATGCTGGACCAGGTTCATTCAGTCCTTCAAGGCCAGCATACCATGATACACCCAGACTGAGGTCATTTGTACAAAAAAAGTAAGTCCACCTAAAGTGGGAACCGACCCCACGACCTCTGGTAGTCAAGCGTATTAACCGCTAGACCAACGACGCGGTCAGAATTTTGGAATTCTTTGTATGAAATCCTATGGAACCTCGTTCACCCGCCCGCATTACATCGGGCGAATTTGGAATTCGAAATTGGAAAATTTGGGAGGCTCCCAATAACTTGGGTGCGGTCGACCAAACCCTAAAGTCTACCACACACACACATACACGGTTTTTCAATACAATAATGTAAGCACGACAATAGCTGCTATTTGCCTCTAATTGGTAGTCTACTAAGCAATAGAAGTAAAGAATGGTTGCGCTCAGCGTTTAGTGACACTTTAGCCCAACCTACATGGACTTAATAGATTGAAAAATTGGCCGTATTTGCCGATTTCCTATACTTCTGACGTCTGATGTCTGTGGTGCATGCCAAGGGTTGTTGTCGAGTCTTTGCCTGGCAACGATGATGGCAAAGAGGAGAAATCACAATTTCAACAACTAAATTTACAATTTACCTAATTCAAATGAGCTGGGAGGCCTCTAAACCTAAAATATAGATCTCTGATCTAGTTTAGGCTCCAGAAAAAAGACATATTTGTATCACAGACTTACAAAAAAAATCCCTCCGTGATTTGTATTTTGTAATGGCATAATCCGCGCAAATTAAATAGGCATCTCTCTGTGACGCCGGATTAAGAATAGCGTCACTCCATTTCTTTCCGTGGATGTCGTAAAAGGTGACTAAAGAAATAAATTACCAAGAGACGGGCAGTAGCGTCTTCCTGAGTTTCCAAATTATGGCAAAACCCCTCATGGTTATCATTAAACCACGACTCCGTCCTTGTGTCCTGCAGTGGACGTCAAATCGCGAGTGATGATGATGATGATGAAGACTCTGTCGAACAAGTATGCATTTTAGCCGTTCGGTGCGGAGAGAACGCGCCTCCTAAACCGTCTATCTCGCGCCATTCAAGACAAAAGTCCGCTTGAGTCTAACATTGAATTAAGAATTCGATTAACCGGACCGAGAGGCGTAGATTTCACGATGTAGTAGAAGTGGCAGTGACAAAATAACGATAATAACTTCCATACAACACAATTGCTTGTTCTATTATCCTGACGTTTGCGATAGCAATTGGTATGCAGTTTGCCATCGTTCAGGATTTGATGCGCGTAATAAAGGTGCTGATCCAAAACTAACATAAAAATTGAAAGATACCTTAGGTGTCGGTAATCAGAGAAGGATATAAAAAACAATTCGGATATTGGGGTATCCGAATTAATTTTTATGGTCAAGATCTTGGCAAGTGGGAAACTCTGAACTGTGCCTGCCCCTCCGAGATAAAGGCGTGATTTTATATTATGTGGTATGACAAAAAATAACCAGACAATGAATCAAAACCACGATCAGTTATTTTAGACAAACGATTCATTACCAGACCCACATAGCCGACTTATGGTTGTATAGTAAATGAGGCAAGCATATTAATGATATTAAAAAATTGCTTGTAGCGATGACTCCAGATAATATCTAGTCGACAGCACATCAACGTCTACGTCCATGCACTCTATTCAGTACCGTTACGGGCGACTTAGCAACTAAAATAAAGGTAGATGTCGACGTTAACGTCAACTTTACGTGCACTCTACTTGGTTATTTTACTTGTTACATACTGTAATGTCATGATTTCGGGTGGCGATATTGGCGCCGCCAGTTTGAATTTCGGACAATTGACTACGGATTTGAATTTGTCCACCTCAAAAACCCCGCAATACCAAATTTGAGCCAAATCGGTCATCAAATAAGTAACGACTCGGGAATCGACTGGATTCGGGGCGAAAATCGAAAATCGGCTTGGTGGAATGTCAGTAATTCATACAATTTTCTCATACATAATTTTTACGTACGAGCGATGGTTTCCGAGAAATCATATATTATCATCTATATTGAGTGAG
The DNA here is from genome assembly GCA_947310995.1 of Yponomeuta cagnagella. Lineage (NCBI taxonomy): Eukaryota > Metazoa > Arthropoda > Insecta > Lepidoptera > Yponomeutidae > Yponomeuta > Yponomeuta cagnagella. Next base: position 2,980,087 of record OX371279.1, read on the forward strand.
TAAGTGAGTGGGTGACTATATCGGGTTATACCTTTATACTGATGCTGCAAAGAGACCCGTAACTTAACTTAACTTAATTTCGAACAAAAACAGTCGACAGTACATAAACCCTTACATTTCAGTTCTTAAATCGCCCGTAACGTAACTGAACAAACTGCGCACTATACCCAACTAGTAATTATTATTTTTTTTTTTTATTTATTGAAATTTTGGTATTAAATTTTGATTTATTTTGGTATCGCAGAGTTTTTTTACTCGCGATGCTCATATATTCCCGACTTCCGACGTTTCGGCAATTGCAATTGCCTACCGGAAATTTGTAATAGCGATTAGATCCGTTAAATGCATACATTTATACAAATCTACTTCGTCTATAAAGTCGCATCGACAGTTGATCGAACAAAACATTTTTGTTGCAAAGTCACCCGTGACTTCACTGAATAGAGTGCACACAAATTAACCTCCTCAGTCCTAACCTTGAAAACAGTATAGAGGAGGTTATAGGATGACGTGTGGTCGATTCGCAGGCAAAAATTACAATATGGCGTCTGCTAGTTTGCGATGTCTGCGCAAAGAGGGGGCATCTAAATCGAATAACCAATTGAAAGACTCAATCCCGTCGGGCGAATTCTCTAAAGCCCTGGGTTTATCTCACTGTGAAGTTGGGCGACCGTACACAGTCAATTGGATTGATGAAAAAGCCGTGGTAACAATGCAAGATAAGAATATGCTTTATTGTACACCGGACAAAAACAAACACAAAATATTTAACAATTGGCGACCTTATTGCTAAAAGAAATTTCTTCCAGACCACCTTACGATGGAAAATATAACTACTGTTTTAATAAAGATTGAGACTTGATCTTTATTAAAAATAGTTTTAGGTATTTTCCATCGTAAGGTGGTCTGGAATCGTGCAAGCACTAGTTCTAAATTTATGAAAAGAATTAATTAATGAAATAATAAAATTAAATGTAAATGACATTACTGGTTTCTTTTTATTAAAACACGTTGTTATGAAAAATGCACACTAAAATAAAAAAGAGAATTCAAAAAGATTTCATTTTGACCAAATCTATCAAAATAATGAATTAATGAAATCGGACAGTGTGGTAAAGACTCACTGCTGAATATTCATAAAATAAAGAGTGTCAAATAAGTCACTATTAACATAATGATGGAAGAATATTGAAAGTGTGGCCCGAAGTAGAAGGGAAGCTGCCACATAACATTTTCCAAACGGATAATCATCTACAATGGTGATAAACTGGTTTCCGCCACATAAATCTTCTGTTTTTTCCCTTCTTGGGGCTCCTCGTTACCTTTACTGTCGTTTTGTGTTATGTTCTTTATGTTAACATATACCTACGAACGTTTCCACAACACAGGCTTGACCTAGCGTGGCGACCACAGTAAACTGTCCGTGTATGTAACCATTTTTCTTAATAAAGAACGTTTCACTTTTGCTTACTTACTTTTGGCTTGCAATTTCAGTTTAACAAACCTGAAAAACAGTTAGAAGAGGGAGGATATTTAAAAACCGGCCAAGTGCGAGTCGGACTCACGCATGAAGAGTTTCGTACCATTATCAAAACCTACCTAAACCTATCGTATCTTCCTCAGGGAAGAGACCCGTTCCCCTCGGTGGGGACATAATGGGTTGATGATGATGATCAAAAACATCACGTTTGTTTAATGGGAGCCCCGTTAGGTTATTTTATTTTAAGTTAACTACTTTTTTACCCTTTGAACACCTCAAAGGATAAAAAAGTTGTTAAATTAAAAGAATTTGTAGAAGCATGATTAATTTATTTTATTTTATTTTATTTGGTGTAAAAAACAAATCATAACGCAAATCGTAACAATACATAAGCAGCCTATATACGTCCCACTGTAGGGCACAGATTAGGTTTTTACTATTTACAGTACACATACATATATACATAAAGTCACGCCTGTATCCCAGAGGGGTAGGCAGGGACCAAGGACTTCCACTTGCCACGATCCTGACAGATCACCTTCGCTTCCTCAACATTCACTAGTCGTTGCATGGACGCACGCCGGTTTCGGTTACTTTTTATCTTGCCCTTTGCCAATACATCCCCTATTTGGTCGAAGTACGTCCGCCTGGGACGTCCCGTACCGGCCCTTAAGTCCACAATTTAAAGTGTTACGACCAAAACTATCAATTTCTCTACTGATCCCTCTAATGTTTTCAGCATAGGTGTAAATAATTTAAGCTACGGAACCCTCCATCATTGAACAAAAGCGTAGCAGTCACATACATCAACGCTGTTTTCCCGCTCACACTGAGCTCTAATTTTCTGGGTAGAACAATATTGCCTCCGAATAGCTTTTGAATTATATTCTTTGTCCATTTTATTTAAACAGAGTGGGTATTATGCTCCTAAGAGTAGCTGACTGACACTTACATAACATAATGATAGGTACCAATAAGGTACATAGTCAATAGGAAAATATTCTTGTCGAAACTGGTTAGGTGGTCCAAAAGCAAGAGTCCAAAAGCCTTGCCAAGCGCAATTTAGAAAAAACATAACCAAAGAAAAAGTAATACCTACAATATAATATAATATTTATTAAACTGGGCGTTTCAGAAATTTTCGCTAAAACTATTTATCAATAGGTACAAACGGCATATTTTACTATGAGCCTCACTCCGAAAAATAAAAAAAAATTGGTCCTTGGCTTTTTGTTCATATTTCGGAGTTGCTCTCATATTAAAATTTCGAACGTTTCGTAATTTTAAGTCTGATTTATTATATATTTTTTTTATTAATTAAATATATAATGTTTACTAACACAGGTTAAGCTTATACTAACAACTATGGATCATTGGTCTAAAATAAACGTATATTATCATTATATTGAATAGATTTATATCGTAGATAAGCTTCTTAAGTTTTAACAAGCCGATGTATACAAAAAATATAGATAATAACATTTACATACAGGCACATACATTGCTTCTGGCCCCACACTAGGATACCCTGTGTCGTGGGAACCAGAAACAACGACATCACAAACATGTAAACATCCAAGACCTGGGGTTTTTTTTTTTGTCCCCAGCTGGGATTCGAACCCGGGACCTCTCACATGGTATGGAGATACACTACCGCTGCGCCACGAGTTTGTCGATACCCAGATGAACACCGAGAGACTTGTTTGTTTGTTTTTCTATCATCTTATCTGACTTTTATCTTACATACATAAACTCACGCCTGTATCCCAGAGGGGTTGGCAGAAACCAGGGACTACCACTTGCTATGATCCTGATAAATCACTTTCGCTTCCTCAACATTCATTAGTCATTGCATACACGCACGCTGGTTTCGGGTACTTTTTATCTTGCCTTTTGCTAATACATCCCCTAGTTGGTCGAAGTGTGTCCGTCTAGGTTGTCCCTTACCGGCCCTTCCACCCGCATTCGCTTACATATTTTTCACATATTATTTACATACTTTTGTCTTCTTATCTTATGCTGCATTTTTGTTTGGACATTCTTGTTATATGAGAAAGTCATACGCATAAGTGTCAGTTGCGAAAGAGAACACTACTCACAATGTTCATTTAGGCTTGTTCGTATGCGTTGTTTCCCCGTTTTTGTTGACATACCCGCGTTATTACTATGGTAAGCAGTTTTGGGCCACTGTGCTTTTGTTTCGCTACTTTTAACCTACGGTTGATTCTCATAAATAGCCTGGTGGGTTTTCTAGCTATCAGGCTTGTCATAACAGCATTGTTCGTCAGGTCGTCATATCTTAAATTGCCCAGAGCAGTTTTTTATTAGATTGGCTTATCTTAAATTGCTCAGGGCAATTTTTTGTTAGATTGTCATGTTAAATCTTATATTGCTCAAAACAAATTGTTAGATTGTCTTATCTTAAAATTCCCGAAGAAATTTTTCGCTAAATTTTCTTATCATTCTCAGAGAATTTTTTGTTAGATTTTTTCTTAAATTGCTCAGAGCGCTTTTTATTAAGATTGTCTTATCTTAAATTGCCCATTTTCGTTAGGTTGTCTTGACTTAAGTTGAGCAAAGTAATTTTTCGTTAGATTGTCTTATCTGAAATAGCCCAGAGCAATTTTTCGTTATATTGGCTTATCTGAAACTACCCAAAGAAATTTTCATTTAGATTGTCTTATTTCTAATTTCCCAGAGCGCTTTTTTTTTAGATTATCTTATCTTAAATTGCCCAGAGGCATGTTTCGTTAGATCTTATCTTGAATTGCTCTGGACAATTTTTGGTTAAGCTGTCTTATCTTGAATTGCCCAAAGCAAGTTTTCGTTAGATTTACTATATCTCAAATTTCCCAGAGCGCTGAGATGTGTGAACACCACAGATACTCGGGTTTCCTCACGATGTTTTCCTTCATTGTTAGCGAGTTTACGTAGTTTAGAAAACTAAGTCTAAAAACAAAGGTACATGACGGGAAGTGAACGCAGGATCTATCGAATGCGCTACCAGTGCTCCCAGGGGCCTGTTTCATAAAACTACAATTCGTGATTTACTATGACAATTCGATGCACATTGCAAAGTTGATTAATCCACAAATTAACAAGTAGATGCTGCAACGCAATGTACCACGAATTGTCGTAATAAACTATGAGTTTTATGTAACAGGCCCCAGGTGTGACCATAGTACGTTATTTGCGATTTATTTACAATAACACCCGCGCTTTTTAGTACGTAAACCTTAATGATTATTATTTAATTGCACTTAGCCTAATGTACAATACATTTACTTTTCTATTTTTGCAGTGACCCGTAATGTGCAGTAAGGACACATGTAAAGCTTTCTCAAAATAAACAAATATCTCTCGAGTTACGTTAGCAAACTAGGGAAATCCTCAAAATAAATAAATGAGGATACTTCCTAAAGTCATTACCGAATAAAATAAATCCTAACCCACATTGATACATGCTTACAATGTCTGATTAAACGCGGTATTTTTTATTTAATGGAGAGCTTGCACAAAAAATGTTTTAATATAATCGGAGAAACCATGTTAAAAGATAAATAAACGTGTTTTTTTTCTACGACTAAAACCTACTTTTCATAATGTGACCTGCCGAAAAGTCATTCCAGTCACGTGGTACAAAAACGCGTCACACAAATTGGACTCAAAGTATGACGTCACAACTTGGACGTGACACCTTATAATGTATGAAGCGTTTATCAATATTCGACTTATCTCGGAAAATAATGAGTTTATGTATCCACCACCGTTTTAGACAACGTTTAGAATTCCGAGAAAAAACGAAATCTAATACGTTCTTTTATTATTACAGTAACTTGATTTTTCGCATCTTTTGGAACCCCGAAAACCGTGAAAAAAATATTTGCATGGTTTTATTTTTTCTTGAGTTTCTCTATGTCTTCTATGGTACAAAAGCAATGCCACTTCAATCTTAGTTTGTCGCAAGTTCCCCATTGAATAAAATTAATTTCATCTAAATACAAGCCAAAGCGAAACGACCGGCCACAAGGAAAAAAACGCCTGTTCCCAAAGGAAATATGAACCGGGATGGAGAGATATTGCCTCTCTAGTGCAAGGGTCAGATTCCGAACGCCGGGGTGACAGAATGAAAAATAGTATTCGGCCATCCATATTGTCTATACTTATTAAGAGGCTGATACACACCACACGACCCTTTCTGTGTATCTACAATGTGTATCTACGCCGTCTGTGTATCGCATGTACGAATGAAAGAGAAAAAAGGTAGGCCGTAATTAATTTCAAAGGAGAATGATAAAAAACAGTATATGTTGGGCTTTAAGCATTTATACTTCAAAATGTTTCTTTTGAAAAATGATTTCATAGTTCTATTTGATAAACTAAAAGAATCAGGGGTTTAAAAGTAATAATTAAAAAATATCTGTATTGATTGTATAACTAAAAAACTTCAGTCAGTCAATACAGATTACAAACACAGATTAGATTACATTATTGCAAAAATCGCAAAGCGTGTACATACCTACATAAAATGCGAAAGTGCAAACGGGGAGTTTTTGACGGGAATTCAAAGGAGTGGTTTTATTACGCTTTTATTTTTGCAAATTGATTCCAGTGGATTTTATACTGTTTAATTAGTGTAGTTTATTGTTAAAATGACCATGTGTATGAACAATCCAACCGGCCCTTCTGGAAATCGTTAGGGGAGGCTTTTGTCCAGCAGTGGACGTCCAATGGCTGAAATGATAATGATGATGATGAACAATATGTGGAATAAATAACTAAAAAAAACGCCATTGTGGGCTTAGGATAGTCTTGTCTCAATTGTGCGTAGGACCTAAGACTGTTTGTGCTTATTTATCAGAAATTATCTATTTGTCCCCTATTAGGCTCCTTAAACACTGCGACTTTTTGCAGCGATATAGTCATATATATTTTGTATTTTAGACAGAATTATTACTAAGCATTTACTAACCATATCTAGCTATGTTTATAATTCAAACTGACTAGGTGCCAATGCCAAACCGAAATAACACCAAACCACCAAAGTTGTCATAACCTCAAAACATGGGCTCAAAATTAACATTTCTCGAAACTCCCATCTAATATTTTCATAATATTTTTCCTGCATAACCCAGAGCTAATTTCTTATAGTTTACCGTTGGTTTCATCAATGCGCAAGAAGACGCAAAAATAGACTAACTCCTATAGTAAATTGATCATTCTCCTTTGAAATATAAAATTACTTATTTTTGTATTACTTATATAATCTTGACTGTAACGATTCTTTGACGATTTGAAGAAAATGAATTCACATATTTTTATATTTGTCGTAAAATTTTGACTGTAACGATTGCGGGTAACGGATGCAGGGAAGCATCATCCACGTTGTCTATACTTAATTAAGGAAAACAGGCTCAACTGGAAAATTTGAAAAACCTTGAAAAAATTGAATGCCTGCCACTACTTATTTACTTAACATAATTTGAAGTCTCGAGTTCTATGCTGACCTTAGTACACCTTTGAGTTCTAATTCTTTCTCAACAGCCGTTCCTTCATAGAAAATCTTATCTTTCAAAGCATCTTGGAGTAACTGTGCATCAAATCTTTGCTTAGACCATTGGTGTCGACAAAAAGACCAGTATATTAATGTTGTCATAGCGAAAGCTCCATATCCTATGTGTTGGGACTTCATTGGTTGAGATGTTTTGACAAAGGAGGCCAAACCAACACCAATACCAGATGCTATGCCATACAGGCTCTCACGGAAGCATGGAATCTTGGAGACATCGCGACCGAAGATAACTAAGCCCTGAAGTAACAAAAAATTATATAAATTAGACAAATAAATTATATAAGCAGTTGAGGGGTCATGGCTACTGTAAAAAGAATGAACTTAGTTGACCATTACTTAAGAGGCTGATACATGAGCCTCAGACCTCACTGTCTGTGCAGGTACGAAGGAAAGAGAAGAAAGGCCGAGAGCGCCGCTGATATTAAGGGGATCCAGTGGAATAACTAGCGCCACCAACGAAAAAAAAAATCATGTCTCCTTTTACAGATCGCATGTGTTCAAATCCGTGCTCCGTGTGGTGCCGGATTAAGAATAGCATCACTCCATTTCCCTCCGTAGATGTCGTAGACGGCAACTAAGGAAATACATTTTCCTGATATTCCAACCACATACTGCGATCGCCAACCCGCCTGCCGAGCGTGGCGATTATGGCAAAACCCCTCATGCTAACCATAAGGGAGGCCTATGTCCTGCAGTAGGCGTCTAATGGCTAATGATGATGATTGTTCAAATTGTCTGTGCAATCTCTCAACCATGTTACCATCTAATTTTTAGGATCCACGACAAAGAACCTACGATAAAGAAGCTCGACCCATATAGCATTTATGCCAAACACGTCTTTTTTGGCGTTAATACTATCTAGTCCAGAGTATTTTAGCCTTAGGTTCGCGGCCATGGGTCCTAAAAATCACTATTAACATGATTGAGAGATTGTACAGACACTTGTTGCACTTATTATGATTTTGGCAAAACCCCTCATGGTTATGAAAACCACGAAGGAGGCCTATGTCCTGCAGTGGGCGGCAAATAGCTGATGATGATGATGATGATATTTAGTGTTTACTTTAGTGTGCTGCATAGTTAAAAGGAATACCTCGTTAGTCTAGTAGTTAGCGCACATTACTACCAAAAACAGAGGTCTTCGGTTCGATTCCCACATAATACTTGACTTGTACAGATGGCCTCAGACTGGGTGTATTTTCACGTTCGTTATGTGCTTGCCTGGTTACCATTTCACACGATATCCTAATTTAGGACCAGCACTAGTGATGGTTTTGTGTGGAAGTAATTTATTTATTGTGATCTGAAAATCAGAGGCGTGACACTGATATTCAGCAAGTCAGATTGAAATCGGTTTTTGTTTTTGCTCTCATATACTCTCATAATCGCCAATCCGCGGTGGGCACGCGTGGTGATTAAGCCCATACTCTCTCTCTGAGAGAAGGCCTGTGCCCTACAATGGGACGTATATAGGCTGCTTATGATACGCGTTAAAAGACATTTAATCTAGGCACATTATCATACCATAAAATTGTAATTAGATTATAGGGTACCTACCTATAGAACCGAAGTCCGAATTTCTAAAGTGAGGCAACAAATTGGTCGCCAAATTGGCATGCGCTGCATAACCGGTTGTCAGTATAGCATTATCAATGCGAGTGTCTACGAATCACTTATATTACTCCAATCCGAGCACGCACGCACGCACGCACGCACGCACGCACGCACGCACGCACGCACGCACGCACGCACGCACGCACGCACGCACGCACGCACGCACGCACGCACACACACACACACACACACACACAACTTTTCTGTTCTTAATTCTACGTAACTATGCATAACTCTTAATTTAATTTATGTTAATTTTTAATAAGCTTAGCAATGTCAAAAGGAAGAGCGGGGTATCTGTAACACAGGTTTCGACTTAGTACAGAGCCCCAATGACGTGTTTAATCTATAACTTCTGCTTATTGAATAAAGATTTTATTTATTTATTTATTTATTTATTTATCCCCACACGCATGTTACTCGCCTCGCTTTTAAGCGGAATTTTGTTCGGCACACTCCGTATTTGCGCAGTTTTCATTATTTGAACTCGCCGACGTAGCTGGGATGATTTCCCGTATGAAGTAGAAAAAGGCAGGCCATATAATTATGCCATAGAGAAGACAATAGATGGGGTAATAATCTTTCTGTTGCACTAACCCGTGCTGAGGACACTTTTAAAAACCTATTTAGAGGCTCGGGGCTGCAAGTGATGTAAATTACTTCGTCCAGATGTCGCTGCCTGTACGTAATACAGAGAACATAAACATAAATATAAACATTTACATACAGGCACATACATTGCTTCTGGCCCCACACTAGGATACCCTGTGTCGTGGGAACCAGAAACAACGCCATCACAAACATGTAAACATCCAAGACCTGGGGTTTTTTTTTGTCCCCAGCCGGGATTCAAACCTGGGACCTCTCGCATGGTATGCAGATGCACTACCACTGTGCGCCACGAGGTCGTCAAGTTTTTAAAGAGGCTCGAAATTTCACTGATGCCTGCACTTGCCCACTAGCTCAGTTAGGAGAGCGCTGGCACGGTTAGCCAGAGGTCGCAGGTTCAAGTCCCATTATGGGTGGAATTATTAGCCTCTAAATAGGTTTTTAAAATAGATGGAGTGTAAAGGTGTGATGTGCACAGAAGGGTGAGCAGGCAACCAACTACATGGACTGCTGACCTGAGACCTAATCATGGGCACCAAATCCTGTCGAGGTCCTGACGACTGTGAAAGCAATTAGTATGGAATTTGACCAATACACGATTGAAATCGTTCAGAATTTCGCGTATAATAGGAGCAGATCAAAGTGGCAGGAAATAAACGAAGGAAACCTGAGTGTCTGAGCTCACATACATCAGCGTTTGAAATCGCCAATCCACGGTGGGCACGCGTGGTGATTAAGCCCATACTAACTCTCTGAGAGAAGGCCTGTGCCCTACAGTGGGATGTATATAGGCTGCTTATGATAGATTGATAGACAAATATTAATTCTTTTACAATAACTAAATACGTTACAATGTGGAAGCGAGAGGAATGCCAGAGAAAAGAACAGCCTTAAAGGGGAAATAGAGTATGCTTAAAGAGAAGTGAGTTTTGAACTAAGAACGCCCGTTTTCACCATTCGGAACTTGATAGCTTGTTGTTTCTTATTTACTCTGCCTTGTTAACTTTCTTGTCGGAAATAATAAACTCAATTCGAAACTCGGAGTTTCTCTTCCACTTAAATTTACCTTCACTTTTATAGTTTCTTATACACTGCATTAATTTTGAGTGGTTTGATAGACATAGCATAATGAAAGCGCCTGACGATAGCTATCGAATAGGCTGGTTCGTTTTTTTAAGAAACGTAGGTACTTTTCAAAAATATCCCGACACAAACTCAAATCTATTAAAACCATTATTGGCCATAGGCCACGGGTCATTGTTCTGTTAGATGGAGAGGCGGTACTAATTGTTCGCGCATTTTTTTAAACAAGGTTTCTCAACTCGATGCAAGATTTCTTACTATTTTTTTTTTTCAATTTACGTCTGTACTTGAAGGTAATAGTCTAAATAGATGTCATTTTAATTACTTATTACATAACCGCGGCTTTCGAACCACCCAGGAAAGAGCGTGTGTACTTCGCGTTTATAAACAAATTCAGTAATTCAGTAATTTATTCATTATTAAAAACGAGGACAGTTACATTCCTTACACCATCGTGCAAATGCAGTCGGTTTTGGCATATGTATGTCCCACTGCAGGGTACAGGCCTTCTCTCTGTTAAACTTTTATATTTAAAATTCTTAAATGAACTTAAATACATAGACAAAAGCAGCTTGTTTTGGCGTACTATATGCGTCCCACTGCAGTGCACAGGCCTTCTCTCAGAGACAGAGTAAGGGTTTAAGCCGCGTTTCCACGATCTTAGTAGAGTCGTACCGAGTGACCAATTTTTGCTACTCGGAAGCTACTCGCATCGTGTCTAGTAGACCGGCCATCTTAGTAAAATAATTGCCACTCAAATTAAAACAGCCATTTCTTTCGGACCGCGCTCTACGCGTCTTAGCTACAGATAAAATCGCAAAAACAAAATGGCGCCAATAGCAGGAAATTCCGAGTGAGGTGACAGCGAAATGTTGACGTTTACGGAGTTTTATCAAGTTGTGGAAGTGTTGTGAAACGTATGGTTTTCATTGCCGTGACCAAACTATTCTTTTTCTTTTCTTTTTATATTTTTATTGTTGAAGTTCAACGATAAACATATTTGTTTCCACTTCTATTCATCGTAGCAGTAAATTTTTGGTTATTTCTAGCACGATGAGCGACACCGTTAGCAACAAAACGCCTATAAACTGGAGGAAAAATCTGAATTCAATCGGAAATCAGAAATAAATAGATAGATAGAGAACACTTCATTGTAAATTACACAGACAATAATAATTAACAATAATAATAAATAATTTATTTCATCGTAAAAAAATTACATTCTGTTTGTTGAATGTCAATGTACTACGCTAGCCGCTACCTGCGGGCCTTATGTAGTGGAGAAAAAGGCAGTGCGAAAAAATATGTGTACACCAACATCCGAGTAGCCTACAGCTTTTAAATACTGTCCGCGCCTACTAAGATCGTGAAAACATGGTTTTAAGCCGGTTTTTGACGGTCTTAGCACGCTTGGACCGTATGCGTACAGTTTTATTTTATTTTATTTTTATTTTATAAAGGAGGAAAAACAGAATTAACAAAAAATACTTAAATAGAGAAAATGAGTTAACTTAATACATTTTGTTAACTCCTAAACATTCCTCACCGATAGATAAAAGCTTAATGATCTTAAATGACAAACCTAAAACAAATGGCGTGCAAGAAAATATACAACAATACACACAAAAATTATGATGTGGTTAATTAGATACTTTTAGGTAGGCACTTTGTTACATCAAGGACTATGCAAGTATCACAAATAAGAAATAAACATTTGTTTACAACGGTACTTGGAAAAGTGAAAAATGGGTTGACTTCTGTAAACGAAATATTGTAGGTATCACACATTCGGTACAATGGAGCTCTGTTACCGGCATTGGTTTTAGTTGATTATGACGATGGTCAGTGCGCTCGGTCCGAGTGCGTCGTCATAATCCACTAAAACTGTACGCACACGGTCCGACCGTACTAAGACCGTCAAAACCCGGCTTGAATCACCACACAGACCTCACACCGAATTGGAAATTTCTAGTAACTCTGACATTCAAGTTTCCTTACGATATTTTCCTTTACGGTTTAGTACTGCTATAATCGAAATAACTTGACTTTGATTTGATGCAATAATGTCCTAACGCCTTAAGCGTTGGGGTATATTGGACCAAGTGTCAAAATGTCCACGGGGCCATATAATATAAGAACTTCTACACAACACAATCACTTGACCCGGTCCCGAACTAGAATACCCTGTGCTATGGTAACCAGGCAAAGATATTACAAACATGGAAATACACCCAGACTGAGGCCATTTGTACAAATATACGGTGCCCCCCAGTGGGAGTCTAGCCAACGACCTCCGGCATTGTAATCAGACTCCACCAACCTATGTACAATGGATGACGTGTAGAATTTGGGTCCCGTTTGCTTACTGCAAATTAGATGCAAACAGAGTACAGAGAAAATATAGATTACTCGGTTCGTGGACATATTTTAAGCCCGTCCCCGATCCTCGGGGCCTGTTTCCCTCGTTTCTAAGAGAAAAAGGCTTTCGGCAGCTTATCGCTCGAAGGAGAAATAAGGCGGAAAACTGACACATTCATGTAGGGAGGACTCGTTTAGAGGCAGCCTTTGTGCCTTATTGGGGTTAGATTAGAGAGGTGGTTGTGTGTCGGTATGAGCCTTGCTTTAACCGGTCGTGTGTTCGAATCCTGACAAGCACCTACGAGTTAAGTTTTTAAAGTTACGTGCAATCGCTAATCTTAGTAAATACTAATACAGTTTACGTATTTTAAGTAAAGTTACATCAAGGTGGGACGATTCCCATACAAATGATTGTTTCCAAATTTGTTAAAAAATTTACATAATTATACACTGAAATTATGTATATCTGCATTAATTTAGACTTTTATTTGCGCTAATTTATATGTTCTTGAAATAAACAGTATTTTATAAGCTTAAATGAGATCGACAATTTAGTCCATACAAACCATATCAATTTCATTGTAGTATTAAACTACTGTTTTTTTCTTCAAGGCAATGTAAATTGGCGCATATAAAATCTTAATTAAGGCAGACAGATATAATTTCAGTGCGTAATTACGTAAATTTTTTAACAAATTTGGAAAAAAATCATTTGTATGAGAATCGTCCCACCTTAAGGCCCGATTCCCGTTTCTTTTTTAGAGTCCCGGGTCGACAAGGTACCCTTATAGTTTTGCCACGTCCGTCCGTCTGTCTGTCTGTGAATCTGTCTGTCCGTCTGTCTGTCTGCAGCCTAGCTCAGAGACAATGAGTACGAGAAAGCATACACGCCGACAAAATGGTAGAATGAATTCTTGGAAAAATTTTTTAGCGTACCCACACCTTAATTAGGTTTTTTTTTCCCGCCAACACCAAAATGTGGGGTATTATTGGATTGGCCTTTTAAAAATATTGACGGTGTATGAATATATTTTTTTCATTTAGGGTTCTGTTTGCGACATATTAAGCTTTAAAGCGCAGATTTTTGTCCGAGTAGGGCGTCTCCCCTCTCTCCTGGCTAAACGGTTGATTGTTGAAACATGAAAAAACTCAGATTGCTGAAACTTGAAAATGACGTTGATGAAGTTGTTAGGTACTCAGTTCATAAACATAAACATTTACATACAGGCACATATATTGCTTCTGGCCCCACACTAGGATATCCTGTGTCGTGGGAACCAGAAACAACGACATCACAAACATGTTTACATCCAAGACCTGGGTTTTTTTTTCATATAAAACCCTCTCTTTCTGCGGTTTTTTTTTTAATTTGAGTCGAAATAAACTATAGAAAAAACAGCTTTTAATGTATAACCACTTATAATCTTGGCGATTCATTAAAATTGGGCTGGTTTCGAACGTTGTGTCAACGTTGTGGAAATACCAGTCCAACGATGTCGTGCACTAAGTTTTCATCCAAACCTTTCGATTCCGTACGACCGAGATCCCGAGCAAGTTTCCACCTAGAATTAATATAGATATCGCTTTCAAGGAGACATTTACACTTAGTACCGCCAATTAACGCTGGGAACGTCGACTCTCAGAAGGCGAAATTGATATTAGATACTCGATCCACACCGTATTCCCTGAACATTGAACAATGGAGGGAACTCCTGACATTAATTTACACAAAGTAAAGAGAGGGAGAACGTTGCACGGCCGTTTAATTATTATTATTTTCTACTAAGACATATTATAGTATTATCTCAGTGCTTGAAATTGCACTCTATCTCTCTTTCTCTCTCTATGAGAGAAAGCATGTGCCTTGCAGTGGGACGTGCATAGTCTACAAAAAAACCGGCCAAGTGCATGTCAGGCCATGCGCAATGTACGGTTCCGTAGAAAGAGGGTTTTTTTATCTGCTTTACAGTACTAACAACTTCATCAAAGTCATTTTCAATTGATTTTGTACGAAATTTTATTTTTATAAGTCTGTTGCATATTACTCGTTAACTAGGAAAGCCTACTTAGCCGTGATACTTTTCCTTTTAAGTTCATTACTGTGCTACTACCTTGAATTTTTTCACGTTTCTACAATCAACCGTTTAGCCAGGAGACGGGGGGACGCCCTACTCAAGACAAAAATTTGCGCTGTAAAGCTTAATATTTCAGAAACGGAAAACTAAATCAAAAAATAGTCTTTCTACATCCACAATATTTTTCAACGACCAACCCAACGATGCTCCACATGATGGATGAAACTGTACTATCGCTATGTTACAACATTTTGAATGTAATTTAAAGCAATGTACCTAAGTACCGTCCTAAATGTCGTAGTTTTCATAAAAGTAGAGTTTGCAAATGCTGTGTATACCTTTAATTGGCATAATCGCTAGCCCTAAGTCACATTTATTATAAGTTTTGTTATGTTTGCCTGCTTGCTGTTGGTGTACCTAATAAATAAAAAAAAAATGGCTACCTAGATGAGAAAAAAAATCAACCCCAATTTTCATGTCAGGGGAGGTACATTAAAAAAATATATTTCCAACATTTTATTCTTTAACTTTGTCGGCGTTATAAATATGTATACACATACCAAATTACAGTTTTCTAGTACCACCGGTCTTTGCGTTAGGCCACGGATACAGACAGATATTCGGACATGGCGAAACTATAAGCGTGCCTTGTTGGACTACGGAACCCTAAAAATATTATTATTATTATTAGTATAAGCGGTTGTGGCGAGCACATGTCAACTCTGCGCGCGCACTATAAACTCCAACATTCCTGCATCGCGCAAGCAAAATGTTTCACATGACATACGATAAATATAACGTCCGACGAACATCAGTCGGACCGGCCGTCCCCAGGCATACGATCTGCCTGGCGGGAAATTTCCCTTTATAGTGGAAGAGCACGATCACCCGCTCTTCCCTATAGTGGTGACCCTCGACAGAACAATGTCAACCTTCCTTCGCTCTCGCAGCACCCCACATACAATCAGTCTCAAAGCAAGGCCAGCATCCTCTTCCTTCTCACCTCATCAGTTCCACTACAGTCAACGCACCGACTACTGGTACTGATGGTGATCCCCCCCCAACCCCTCGGCACGGCAGCCACACAGCAACAGCGCACGTTGCCAGTGGTACAGCAGCCTACACCGGTTCCTACCACATGCGCGGTCCCCATGGTACTGTCGCCGGTGAAGTGACTGTTAGCCGCCGAACACCCTCAACCGCTAGTCGACTCACTGACTCAGCGCCTCCTGGCACTTGCAGGCTTTAGAGCACAGACTTCGATTCCTATCAGACCTAGCTATGCGTAGCTACGGTCTTGAAGGGGAGTGATGTGGCGAGCACATGTCAACTCTGCGCGCGCACTATAAACTCCAACATTCCTGCATCGCGCAAGCAAAATGTTTCACATGACATACCATAAATACAGCGTCCGACGGACATCAGTTGGACCGGCCGTCCCCAGGCATACGATCTGCCTGGCGGGAAATTTCCCTTTATAGAGGAAGAGCACGATCACCCGCTCTTCTCTATACGGTGTTACCCTAGTGGGTAGAACATTGGACTCGGAAGCGGGAGACCCAGGTTCGATTCCCAGTGCGGCCGGTACCTATGACTTTGTTTTCTAAGTTATGTACATTTGTGAAGTTATAGTAGCAATACCACTCGCTAACGGTGAAGGAAAACATCGTGAAGAAACCTCAGTGTCTGAGCTATTCACATACCTCAGCACTTGAAATCGCCAATCCGCGGTGGGCACGCGTGGTGATTAAGCCCATACTCTCTCCCTGAGAGAAGGCCTGTGCCCTACAGTGGGACGTATATAGGCTGCTTATGCTTTATGCTATTAGTATAATTTATAAGCTAAGTTTCTTTAATTATTTATTATTATTATTATTATTAGTAATCCATGTCCTAGCTTTACTGTTAGCAAAAATTTTCAATAAATGTGTAGATGAGGGAGTATTTCCGGACCTCATGAAATATAGTACACTAGTACCCTTATTTAAAAGCGGTGATAAACACGATCCAACCAATTTTAGGCTCGTCTCAGTACTACCAGTATTAAGTAAAATATTTGAGAAGATCATCTTAGATCAATTACTTACGCATTTCAATAATTACCAACTCTTTCATAGCCAGCAATTTGGTTTCACCAAAGGGCGGAATACAACAGACGCCGGAGTTATGTTACTTAAACATATTTTCAGCGCGTGGGAGGATCGCAAGGATGCAGTAGGCAAATTTTGTGATTTATCAAAAGCATTTAATTGTGTAGACCACGAAACGCTACGCCTAAAGTTAAAACACTACGGAATAAAGGGTGCAGGTTTAGATCTTTTAAGATGGTATTTAGAAGGAAGGGTCCAAAAAGCTGACGTAAATCGTATTAAATCCTCGGGTTCACTTGTAAAAATAGGAGTCCCGCAGCGATCTATCTTAGGGTCGCTCCTTTTCCTAGTCTATATAAATGATTTACCGTTTATGGTACAAAAAATGTCTGAGATAGTGTTATTTGCTGATGACACGTCACTTATTTTTAAAATAAGGAGACAAGGAAATAATCTTGACGATGCAAATAATGCTCTTTCGCAAGTACTAGATTGGTTCACAGCAAATAATCTACTGCTAAATTCTAAAAAGACAAATGTATAAAGTTTTCCTTACCTAACGTACGATTAGTTGAGAACAACATAGTAATAGGACATGAAAAACTAGAATTTGTAGATGATACTGTATTTCTGGGCATCACAATCGATGCAAAACTACAATGGGGTCCACATATTGTAAAATTAGCACACAGACTTAGCTCTGCAGCATATGCAGTGAAAAGAATTAGGGAACTCACTGACGTTGCAACTGCTAGGTTTGTTTATTTTAGTTACTTCCATAGTATTATGTCCTACGGTATACTACTATGGGGCCGGGCAGCAGACATTGAGACTATCTTCATCTTGCAGAAGATAGCCATCCGATTTATTTACAAGTTAGGTGGTAGGGATTCGCTAAGAGATTTCTTCAAAGAAACCAACATCTTAACAGTTGCATGTCAATACATTTATGAAAATATTATGTACGTTAGAAAAAATATCAAAGACTTCGAAAATGTTGGTGGCCACCATAATGTTAATACTAGAAATAAACATAAATTGTCATTTCCACGATTTAGACTTGCAAAAGTTAACACATCCTTTACGGGGCACTGTATAAGGTTCTACAACAAAATTCCTCAAGATATATTAGAGTTACCTCTAATACCATTAAAAAATGTGTTAAGCACATTCTGTGCAAAAAGGATTACTATAACATCAAAGATTATTTAGAAGACAAAGCTGTTTGGCATTAAACAGTAGATTAATATTAATTACAGGACGATTGTGACTAGTGTTCAACACATTCATGACTAATGTTTTAAGTTGAAAACTCTGTTAATTAAGTTAAAACGTGTTTTGAAAAGAATAAATGTGGAGTTTCTTTGTTAGCTTCTTCTCCACATAATCCATTAATTGTGAAACTAACAACTTTGACGTTCATTAAGTAAGCATTCTGTTTTTATAATGAATAAAAATATTTGAATTGAAGTAATTAAGACCATTCTCCCTCTCTGAGAGGTGGTCTGTGCACCGCAGTGGGACGTATATAAACTGCATGAAAAATAAAAATAATCATTACTACGGTATGTAGCAATAAGGTATCCTTTTTTAGTCATAACAATGCAAATTTGGACCCTGTACCGTTTTAGATACCGCACATGGCTAATCGTCTTTTGTCTAGGCTTTGCCAAGTGTGGAGATCAAAAGATTTGGTCACGAGCGTAAATGCTAAAAAAACGCTGCATACGTCATTTGCAATAGATGTAAATGCCACTGATAATGATGATTGCTTGGTACTAATAATGGTTCTATCTAGTATCACTGTTTGTTTAGTATCACCCCTATTCTTCTTAGAGTGCCTCTCCGTCACTAGAGGTTGGCAGTCAGCTCTTTACAACGTTTTCTGTTCAGTGCAATTCGGAACAGATTCCTCGCGATTTTAATACCGGTCTACTCTTTGAAGTTGCACAACCATGACATTATACACCTTCCATGCCTTCTCTTTTCTCCCGCCATCATAATGGTCTTAAGCAATTAGTATCTCATGCTTCGTAGCACAAGGCTTTAGTAGGCTACTTTTCGCTGCTTGATGGTGCTGTTATAATCACCTTCCCCTAGAGACTGTATGTATGGGAGAGTGCTGTCGTGTCAGTAGGTGCAATCGACACGTGTAGCTTTTTCCCATGGCATGACGCAAGACCAGTCACTTTTTTTTTAATTCAATATCCGGGCTCGTGAAAGACGTTCGTCTCTATCATTCTATTGTTCAATTTAATTATTTCAATAAACGTGTTAAGAGAAAATATCTTTTTTAAAAAGACTCTCCTGACCCGCCCCGTAACATTGCGAACATTTTCTAGCGAAATATAGTATAAGAGCATTTCTTCACGGGTAGGATTTTCAGCGGCCCCGCTTGAATCACTGCCCAATTAATAACACCTTAGTCTAACCGCAGTTTGTTTCCCATACCACACAATATTAATAGAATAGAGATTCTCCCCGAACAGAGAAATGATCATAACTCATTTGAGGTTAAAATACTTTTAGCAAAGGTGAACTTTCCGTGCGGCTCTACCCTGACATTAATTTTACATGAATGTTGAACAGAATAACTTGGGTTGCCGCAGGGCACAGCAAATGATTCGAAATGGGGAGTCAACTTCGAGGCGGGTAATCGCACAAAGATGTTTAAAATCAAACACGGAATGAACTGTTTTTGTCGTGTCAATTAAATGTGCAATTAAAATTGTTGCTCATAACAATGATGAGTCTTTGGTAAAGTAACTTGCTTACGTGCCAAAATAATTAGGGGTCGATGTTTGTGTTTGTTGAGTTTTTCATGCGTAAAACAAATGCAATCATATGTTCATTGTGTACTCTACAGAGCATAAATAAAATCTCTATTCAAACTCAAACTCAACAATTTTATTTACTATAAAAACAAAATGTTTACTTAGGGCGCTTACACGTTGCCACAGTGCCAACCAACAACACACATTGACGGGTCGACGGCATTCGCCGACAACAACTGTTGTTCACAACGCGCCGCCCGTGTATTAGCCTTGATTAGCGCCCTCAATTAACGTCAAAGCTGTTCTGTCAAAGATTCTCTTACCAAGGTTTTCCATTGGCTACCCATCCTGACAGATCACTTTCGCTTAATCAACATTCATTAGTCTTTGCATGCACGCACGCCGGTTTCGGGTGTTTTTTTTATTTTAATTAGGACGGGTTGACACTCTACCCCAGTCACGCCTGATGGTAAACGAAGACGGGGCATAAGACGTTATATGTGTACCTGGTACTTTCTAATGGTTAAATTGTTCAGGAATCGAATCTCTTAGTTTTTCCTAGCTTTCCCCAAGCTTCAAGGACTATTTTTATGATATAATTACAAATGTATAATTTTCAGATTTTTCTCTGTACTTGCAGCACACGACAGCATTACTTGCCAAGTTTCATAGTTCTAGGTCAACGGAAAGTACCCTTGAGAGTGTCAAAATTGTTTTTTTTTCAGAATAAATGCCTGTAACTTTTTTTTGTTAGCTTACATAAAAGTTTGATTTTTATACAGCTTCAAGGGACTGTAGACTAGAGTACTAAATGGTTTTAATTTCAACTTCATACCTCTACGCGTACTTCAGATAAAGGTTCTCGACAGATGGACGGACGGACGGACAAGAAAGTGATCCTATAAGGGTTCCGTTTTTCCTTTTTAGATTCGGAACACTAAAAATAATAAAATTGTTTATTTTCGTTGATAGAACTTAACATATAGATAACGGGTTGTTCGTTTGCTACGATTCTTATAATTTAAGTAGCTGACCCGGCAAACGTTTTGTTGCTATATTAATTAGCCTACGATCTATTCTCAGACCTACAAAATATATTAAAAAAAATATATAAAATGGATGGAGCCGTTTCGGAGGAGTTTGATAACAAACACTACTTTCTTACAAACTTCAACTGTCTAACTATCACTGTTCATGAGATACAGCATGGTGACAGACGGACGGACGGACGGACGCACAACGGATTCTTAGTAACCCTTTGGGTACGGAACCTTAAAAACACAGACGTGACGTCACAGATGGACGTACTTAGACCCAATAGGGGTTGCAATAGCAAGGGGCAAGACAAATAGTACTCAAAGCCTGCGTGCGTGCATGCAGCGCCAAATGAGTGTCGATTAAGCGAAAGAGATTTGTCAAGATCGTGACAATTGGCAAGCCCAGTTCTCTGTCTTACCCTGCGGGATACAAGCGTGGGTAAATGTAATGCAATGTTAAAAGCCAAATCAGATAAAAGCAAATGTTTACGACAATTAAAAGAAGCTCAGTCACATCAAGTCGTAACGACGGAATAGTCGTAAAAAGCGCAGACTTATTACAGCTGAATAGTCATAAAAGAGGAGTTATACAGGGAAAGGTAGGAACTGTGTTTTGGAACCCTACGTACGTATTCTGTGCATTCACAAAGAATTGAATCTATTCAAAGGTCTGCGACGAGACATCTGGCATGGATGAGTAGGGGTGTATCACATCGCGCCTCGTATACTGACAGGTTGAAGCATTTTCACCTTGAGCCTCTTTTCGAACGGAGAAAAATTGCTGATGTAGTGTTTCTTCAGAAAATTATTAATGGATTGTTTAATGACAGTGAACTACTTTCCGAAGTAAAACTAAAGGTTCCGCGATCAAGAGCGAGACATCCGATTAAGACTATCTTTTTTTGTCTACTAAGTTGTCGCACTATTTTGGCTATGCACCCACCACTTGTTCGCATGTGTTCAACATATAACCATAATAATGATTCTAATCCGTGTGGCGCCGGATTAAGAATAGCGTCAATCCATTTCCTTCCGTGGATGTCGTAGAAGGCGACTAAGGAAATCAATTACCAGGAGATGGGCAGCAGCGTCTTCCTGAGATTCCAACCGTATACTGCGATCGCCAACCGGCCTGCCAAGCGTGGCGATTATGGCAAAACTCCTCATGGTTATGAAAACCACGAAGGAGGCCTATGTCCTGCAGTGGGCGTCAAATGGCTGATGATGATGAATGATTCTAGCATCGATATATTTTCTGATTATCCTAGCTCTTTTCAGCGTAATCTAAGTAAAAAGTTTAATTAACTTATGTTACCTATATATTTTATTGTTTGTTTAGCCGGAAGGCTTCTTGACTGACGTAGTAGTTTTTATGTTTTTATTTTTTCCACTTAGCGAAAGCTGTGAACATATTATGTAGTTGGTGCACATACTAGTTATAATACTATTGAAAGAATTATGTGAATGTTACGTATGTATACTGTTTATGTTCATAATAATGTAATGTAGTAATGTAGGAGACAAAGAAAAGTCAGAAATGTATTTATTTATTTGCTTACATAGCTTGCCTCGATCGATAGTGCAGGAACATGGGATCACAATTATTTACTTCACCTAGCTATTACAAAGATTAAACTTAACACTAGGTACATCATGCAACTTATCACTAACTTAAATTATTAAATAAATAACAATAATAACACAACATAAACATTTACATTTAACAATAAATATATTGAGAAAACAATACCATTATAACGAAATGAAAACGAAATGGAACGGTTCTTGGTACTTTCAGTTTTTTTTTCTCGATATGTGAATATGCATATGCATACGCGTACCCGAAACCGGCGTGCGCGCATGCAACGACTAATGAATGTTGAGGAAGCGAAAGTGATATGTCAGGATCGTAGCAAGTGGCAGTCCCTGGTCTCTGCCTACCCCTCTGGGATACAGGCGTGAGTTTATGTTATGTTATGCATAATACAGCTATTTTATAGCTAAAATTTCGAATTAGTGTCGATAAGGTTCTTCGGGAAGAAATCTTCGGTAGGTTCGGCTTATGATAGCGGACGCATTTCTGCAAAAATATGTAAAATAAAAAAGGGCAACTGCGAACCCAAACATCTAGGTTAGATTAGTTTATTATTTTATTCCTTAATTGTACAATTATTGATTATTTTAATACATCAATTAAATCTCAATATCTAGTAAGGAGTCGATGTCCCGGGCATGGTTTCTTCATATTTTTGTTTCGTAATGAAGCAGAAAATACGTGGGTTTTGGGAAGCAAGTTAATTAATTAACACTTATAATTTATATTTTGTAAAGAATATTTTGAACTTCTTACGCCATGTTTCTTAATCTAAAAACCAGCCAAGTGCGTTTCGTGCCACGCGCAGTGTAGAATTCCGTAGAAGGAGTGCTTTTTTACCTACTTTACAGTACTAACAACTTCATCAAAGTATTTTATATATTGGTTTAACGGTTTCACTTAGTTACCCACTTATATGCAGTACTTCCGAAAATTTAAGTTATAAAATTTATCAAAATAATTTTCAGTGGATTTCGTACAAAGTTTTCCTTTTATAAGTTGGTCGCCTATTACTCGTTAACATATAAAGCCTACTTAGCTGTGATAGTTTTCTTTTTAAGTTCATTATATTATTTTGTGTCAACAGTTTAGCCGGGAGAGGAGTGGACGCCCTAGTTTTACAAAAATCTTATTTCGCAAAGGATCCGTAAATCGAAAAATGGTTTTCCTACACTTATAATATTTATAAACGACTAACCTAACGATACCCCATACTATGGTGCTTATTTAAAAGATTTTATCTTACCGTTTTGTCGGATCTATGCCAAATTTCAGCTTTCTAGTACTTGTCGTCTCTGTGTTAAGCCACGGACAGACAGACAGACATACAGATGGACATGGCGAAATTATAAGCGTTCCTTGTTGACTACGGAACCCTAAAAACCAAATAAGTTAATTGATGATGTCTTAAATATCTTTAACATTTTTCTGGAGCCACTATGCCTCAGACTACTATTGTCAATGGAACCCATTATTTTACAATGATAAAACATGTTAGAATGTGCAAGCGAGAGGGATTCCAGAAGTTAAACAGCCTTAACTTCGTGTTCCGTGGGAGACTTGGCGTATCTACACGGACGCCAGCCGCGGTGACTGGCGTCACGCCAAATGCCGCGTGTGGTCTAATTATAGAACTCTCAACCGTCTTTTCTTTTTATTTTTCTCTAAGATTCCTAAAACCGGCCATGGCCGAGACATAATAAAAAAAATGCAAATCGTTTTTCGTCAAATAAAATCTAAGAGAGCGGCCAGGGACAAAATATAATAAAAAGAATTGAATCGTTTTTTTCTGTTTCTCTAAGACGCCTGAATGCGGCCAGGGCTAGAACATATAATAAAAAAGAACAAATCGTTAGAGGGATTCGATTAAATTTTTTTGACAGTTGATGGCTGGTTTAAAATAAATAAAAGAAAAAATAAGACAATAAAGGCGCCAATCCTAACGGCACTCAGGGTGCAGCTGTTGCTGCTGCCCCGCTGTTGCAGCGCATCGGGCATGTTCGCGGTCGCACGCACTGACGACTTTTGCGCGATAATGCGCAAGCGCAGCGCGTCGCTCATGCGCAGGGTACAGGGTATAGGCCAGTCGATTCGCGACACCATGCTAGGCCGAGTTTCATAAGACTACAATTCATAGTTTATTGTGACAATTTGAGGTACATTGCGTAGCAGATTGTAGTCTAGATCTGTGGGTTAATCGATTTTGTAATGTAAAACGAATTGTCATAGCACACCATTGTTGACTTCATGTGGCAAAGGCCTGTAGGTAATAACATTGCGCTAAATGTGAGTACTAGAATAAAAATATCTACGTACAATAGGCAGAATAAGATCAGTAGGTAAGAATTTCTATTATTTATATTTTATGCAAGTAAATGAATCGAATTTAATTAAACTTTATTTCCAAATTAGAATTTCATATTTAGTATTGTAAATCTTTCTCGTAGCCATTTGCTTTTGACTCAGGATTACCCAGATGAAACATTTCGAAACTCAAACCGAAATGTTGAATTTCAACAATCTGAAAGCGTATGCCACGGACCAAACTTCTAAACAACGCAACATTATATCTGAACACGACCTATAGTCATCATCTTAAGGCCCAAAATTCCTTACTTCCTTGGCAAAACTATTATTTCCCGATGTGTCTCATTGGTTCTACTTGTTCACTTGTTGAAGTGGCCCCTCGAGTTAATGTTAAGCTTGTATAAACTTGTTTTGTCGTTGGAAAACTATCGAAATGAAAATCTACACATGGAGCAATACGTAATCTTATTTTATTTAATCGTAGTGAAACAGGAGGAACATTTACAGCCTTGTTGGTATAGTGCCTACGCACTTGCTTATCAATACATAGGTCATGGGCTCTCATTCAAAACCACCTGATCCATTTCGATTTGCAAAAGTTAATACAACCTTTATGGGGCACTGTATAAAGTCCCTCAAGCAAGATACATCAAAGCTACCACCGGCGCGGTTTAACAAATAAGGTTCAGCATAGTCTGTGGAAATAAGCCTACTATGATATTGAGGATTATTTGGAAGCCTATGATATCTGGTATTAAAATCATGCTAACGGGGACGATTGTGTCTAGTGTTCAACATATTTATGAGCGTTAACAACGTTAACCTGAAAACTCTTTTAATTAAGATAAAACGTGTTTTGAAAAGAAGATATGTGGAGTTTCTTTGTTAACTTCTTCGCCACATAATTTATTTATTCTGAAACTAACGGGTTTGACGGACATTAAGTAAAGTCGTCCACGGCTGGGCATAAGCCACCCCTGAAAGCACGCACGCCACTTCTCTCTGTCCTCAGCCATCCTCATGTCAACTGCGTAATTCATTGTTATGTAAAGTCGATAGCACGCCAACCTTCACAATTAAGAGCCTTTGCACATGACGATTTTTGGACGCGCTGACGACGCGCGTAAAATGCGATCAGGGCGCTCAGCAAACGCAAGGCCGCCGGCACGTTGTAACCTTTGCACACGATCCCTGTAATCTGCTCATACGCGCGTTGATAATACGCAGAAGATGCGCTCATTAAAATTGCACGAAATTGTCCGCAACGTAACTGAGTAGAGTGCACGGATGTAAATGTGGTGATGTGCTGTCGACTTCCAGTTATTTTACCGGCAACTTAACAACTACAGGGGTGTAACAAAAATACCTTACGCGTCCGAAAGGGTTCTTCCTGTCAATAGGAATAAAATTTTCTATTCAAGAAAAACTAGGCTATTCCGGTTCTTTTACTATGACAGCGGTGCGTCTGTGGAACGCGCTACCGATATACGTTCAGCGTTTTTAAGAGTACAGTTCAGGAACACTATCTTCTTCTTCAGAATAATAACGTGTAATTTCATCCGTATCTAAGTAAGTATAATTATGTCCATATTGGTTAAAATATGTATGTTTTATTTTTATACAATTTTTTTATTGTCATACTGCGATCGCCAACCCGCCTGCCAAGCGTGGCAATTATGGCAAAACCCTTCATTGTTAGGAAAAACCATGAGGGAGGCCTATGTCCTGCAGTGGGCGTCAAATGGCTGATAATGATAATGATGATTATCTTTGTAGGTATGCATCAATATAATTATTGTAGAAATAGTATATTATTGTTAAATTTGAAAACTAATTTAAAACACTAAAATATCATTAAACATTTTGGCACTACTCACACCCTTTCCACGACACCTGTTGGTTGGCTAGAATAAAATACTTATGCTTTTTTTCTGATAAGACAATAAAGAATTTTAATAATAATAATTGGTTGGGTACCTATTTAGGTACTGAATAATAGTGGACTAAATGCAAATAATACTATAATATCAAATAATCAGCAAACGTATGTATTCTCTATCTGACGCAGGAAAAATAAGTGAGTGACACCTGTCACTCGTCCATAGACAATAATAACATCAGTATTTTTTCTAGAATTAGAATAGGATACAAGCGTGAGTTAGTGTATCGTAATGTAATGCTATACTTTACTCTCGGCGCGTGTTTGTTACGTTCTTTTGTCATTTGTGGACCGGGGCGCTTTTTTCCTGCTCCGGATGTAATGTCACGTATATTAATCTAATTAACGGGTAAGAATAGAAATTGAGAGCGGACACGTTTTGTTCTCTCGCTGGAGCCTGAAACTTGTATTTAGTTTTTACGGCTGCTAATGCATAGGGATGTAATTTTTTACACACGCACGTAAGTATGTAAACCCCGATCATTAAAATAGAATACCTCGCCATATTGCGGAAAATAACAGGAACTAATTTCTTTAACTAAAAACACTAACTTAAAAAGTTATTTATGAATGTCAAATTCTGTCAAAATATCTAAAAGTTTTTCAAGCGTTGTCCATAAAACTTTCTCGTGCATTAAAATGTCGAAAACTATTCGCGAGAATAATTATTATTATTAGGCGCGAAAGAAAAGTGGTACTCAATTTAATAAAGTGTTTGTCGGATAGAAAGTCTCTGGGATTTGGCTTTATTCCTTTAAATAACGATACTAACTTAGTTGTCAACATGACTGATTGGTATCATGCATAGTTTGTGCAATGAAGATTGGCCACTTTGTTGTTAATAGAACAGAAATTGATGAAACTATGTTTAATGTTGTTGACAGTGTAAAATGACTTATGCTGCCTGACAACTGGCAATGAGGCTGATATAATTACGAATTTATCCATTGGAACCTGAAAGTCAAGAAATGTCGTATGAGTCCGCTGAATATTTAGATTTCAAATATGAACGATTACAAAAAATGTGTATGACGTAAATGACATGATGAAATGTAATTTAAAATAATAAAAGGTAAGTTACGCTTAATCTTCTCTTACTCAAATCATTATATAAACCAGCCAAGTGCGAGTCGGACTCGCGCACGAAGGGTTCCGTACCATTTTCAATACAACATTAGACACAAAGATCTAGAAAAAATAGCAAAACATCACGTTTGTTGTATGGGAGCCCCCCTTATAGATAGATAGAATATTTTTTATTGTATGTACACCAGGAATTACATATTATGAGAATTTAATAATAATATATAATAGTACAGTTTATTTCAATTTAATTATTTATTTTTGAAGCGAATATCGAAGGAAATATTTTGTAAATATTTCAAGCATCTACCTGTTGCCGTTATTAATATCGAGCAAACAACGGCAAAGAAAATAAGTTTGTTGTATCGGAGCCCCCCTTAAATATTTATTCTATTCTGTTTTTAGTACTTGATGTTATAGCGGATTGCTATTCTTTATCCGTGGGGCGCCGGATAAAGAATAGCTATCCGTGGGGCGCCGGATAAAGAATAGCGTCACTCCATTTCCTTCCGCGGATGTCGTAGAAGGCGACTAAGGAATTAAATTACCAGGAGACGGGCAGCAGCGTCTTCCTGAGATTCCAACTGCATACTGCGATCGCCAACCCGCCTGCCAAGCGTGGCGATTAAGGCAAAACCCCTCATATGAAAACCACGAGGGAGGCCTGTGCCCTGCAGTGGGCGACAAATGGCTGATGATGATGATGATGATGTTATAGCGGCAACAGAAATACATCATCTGTGAAAATTTCAACAGATGATAGATAGACAGAGAGACGGACAGTGAAGTAATAGGGTCCCGTTTGGCAACCTTCGGGTACGGAACCCTAAAAACGCAACTAGGTGAAAAACTCCTCATACTAATCTTATATAAATACTAAGCCCGGTAAAAATAGATTGGCCAATTAAAATTGATATTTGCCATATAAAATGGAACAGTGGCTCTTTTACTGGTATGTTATTTTCATAAAATTTTTGGAAAATAATAAATGTGGTTTCTTTGTTTGCTTCTTCTCTATCATCATCATCATCAGCCAATTGAGGCCCACTGCAGGACATAGGCCTCCTTCGTGGTTTTCATAGCCATGAGGGGTTGTGCCATAATCGCCACGCTTGGCAGGCGGGTTGGCGATTACAGTATGCGGTTGGAATCTCAGGAAGACGCTGCTGCCCGTCTCCTGGTAATTGATATCCTTCTACGACATCCACGGAAGGAAATGGAGTGACGCTATTCTTAATCCGGAGTCACACGAAAGAGCCACACTTTTCCATATAATCTATTAATTCTGAAAGTGTTAATTAAATGTCAGCGATATTTTAATATTCTAGCACTGATTAATATTGTTTACAACTAACTTTAGTAGTAGTAGTATTTATTATTATATTAACATTGTATAATTTGCCTAATTAAATGGCATCGCAACGCAACTGACACGGACGTCAAGACTGTATAAGAAGGTATCAAACCTTCATGACGTCCCTGTAATAAAAAAAGATAATGGAAGCGCGCTTTTGCGTTATTGGTAAAAAAACAAAAGACTGTTTGAATTATTCTTGAGGAAAACTGAAAAGCTGTAAAAGTAATAAAAATTATAAAAGATTCACACTGTTTCGTGTGGTGAAAGATATTGTATCGAATTTGGTAATAAAAAGTGAGTATGACAACCAGTATTTTACTTCTTATAGAGAACTTTAGCTGAGATTCATTGCCCAGCATATAAATTGCGGCTACATCCTACATTTCAGAAGTGGCGAATATATTTTAAATACAACACAAGTATACGACGGTCATTTTCCATTTATGAACATTATTTTCTTGTTTTTTTTTTCTGAAAGAATCGTAACGCCAATGCATAATTTACACTTTACTATTTGATTATAATTCTTACGCAGTTTGGGTTTTGGCGACATAATATATGCTAGATTCTTTGGTTATGAAAAAGAGAGAGAGCGAGAGTCCGTCCCGTCTTCAGTTCAGTTCTCAACTCCTCTCTTTTACGTCCGTAGAAACAAGAATTAGAAACGTGGACTGTATTATAGGTATAGGGCCAGTCGAGCGCCCGTTCAGCTCGATGTCACGTCGATCCGCCGCAGCAGTCTCGTCGCTCGTCGCCTCGTCGCTCACGCTGCCTCTCCTCCGGTGGATTCTTATCGCCGCTCGTTCTGCGGCTAGCTGCACAGCCTGGGTTCAGCTTCGGTTCGGGGGGTAGACTGCCGCAAAGAAAACACCTTGTTCTCGAGAGTATCTTCAGCTTCCAGCTCGCTCGTCCGTTCGCGGGAATCCTCTTGTGTTGACTGAGTCCGAATGAATCCGAATGAGTGCCGATCGTCGGAGATCGGCCGCCTTTTATATCAAATTGCCCTAGTTCCGAGGCGGGGGCGGCGCGAGGGAGTGCGTGAGCGAGCGAGATAGATAGCCTACTTATCTTTATTTACTTTCCTAGCGAATTTACATGGAATTACGCATTAATTTATATTAAATTAATGTTTTCTCATTGGAATAAGTGACATTCTAATAAGTTTCTAGCATTCTAATAAGTTTCTTATAGGATTTTGTACAGATTTACTGAGGAAAATAGACTGAACTTTTCTATTGAAATAACTCTGAAGAATATTAATAAATCTTATTAGTGAGAATAAAAATGGTTAGATATTAGTAAAAACTACCTGCTGTGCAAATTTCATCAAGATCGGTTGAGCCAATCGAAAGTTATTGCTTTCGGAAACATAAGATTTTGTTAGCTAATTTTGGCTCAATGTCACCATTCTATAGAGTGCTATGTGTTGTATTTCGACAGATTTTAGGCTGATCTATGTGGTTTTACCAGTTTTATCCTAATCCGTGACGTGCTTCTAATGTGGTTTACGAGATAAAATTCTACATAGAAAATCTGTTCTGCAGATTTAATACACTAGTAATTATGGTGCAAGAGGTATTCTATCTAGTTTACAATCGCTTACAAAGTAAATAACATAATATGCATCGTACTGGCTATGAAAACAAATGAAAGGTAAGTGAAATCATCCTAAAACTAAATAATGTAAAATTATTATTGAATACTGACTCTTAAGCCTAAGGAAATAAGACACAAGGTGATAAAATTATTTAATAAAAATGTGACTTAAATCTAAACAAACGTATTCTTACAACTAAGGTACCTATCTACTAACTACCTATCTAATGTCTATCTAATCGCTAAGGAACTTAAATCTAAATAGTCGTCGATCGCCGACAGTCTCCCCCCTGTGTGCCAACACCATAAAGTCGAAGGCGATCTTGCAGTGTTGCTGAAGAGGAGGTTGCGATCGGGCCAGGTCAGGTCAGGATGATCAAGCGCGATGTTGGTCTTCGCAGGATGCCGGTTCTAGTCCGCACTTCCACCACTCGTATTTTCGAGTCTGAACCTGGGTTGACGTTTATTACTTCGCCTCGTTGCCACAGTCCTCTGGGCGTTGTGCCATCGGAAATAAGTACTATATCCCCGATCTTTGGCTCACGGTGGTGCTGTGACTTGGATGGTCGTCTTGGTAGTAAGAGTGGTAAGTATTCTTTGGTCCATCTTCGCCAGAATTGATCGGCTAAGTGTTGAGCCGCTTTCCATGTATGACCATCTGCGTCTCGGGCGTTAAAGTGGCCTGTTGGTGTAACTCCACAAGAACGTCCGATGAGAAAGTGGTTTGGCGTTAACGCTTCTTTATTCAGGTCTGGCTGGACTGGTGTTAACGGTCGTGAGTTAACGATGTGTTCGACTTCCAGTAGTAATGTGTGAAGAGTTTCTTCTCTGGGCGCTCGCTCTTTTAGAACTGCAGATAGTGAGGTTTTTACAGTCCTTATCATGCGTTCCCACGCACCTCCCATGTGTGGTGCTCCTGGTGGTATGAACTTCCATACGACTCCTCGCGCTGTTGCGTAATCTTTAACTTCGTCCGCTGCGTCCATTAGTTCTTTGTTCGCCTTTACGAAGTTGGTTCCGTTGTCAGAGTAGATTACGCTCGGTGTTCCTCGTCGTGCCATGAAGCGTCGTAATGCCATAATAGCGGATGATGGCGTCAAGCTAGCGGCGAGTTCAATGTGTATGGCGCGGGTGGTAAGGCAAGTTATCAAGGCTCCCCATCTCTTCTCCGTACGTCGGCCGATTGTGACTGTCATTGGGCCGAAGTAGTCGATAGCAGAGCAGTTAAAAGGAGGAGATTCGCTGTTCATTCTCTCTGGTGGTAGCGCGCCTTCTTGTGGCTTTGTAGGTTTTAGTTTGCGCAGCTTACACCACTGACAGTTGTAGATCAGTTTTCTAACGGCGCTTCGTAGACCGAGTATGAAGTACTTCTGTCGCAGCTCATTGATGACGGTGTCGTGATTCCCATGCATGAATGCCTCGTGCGTGTGCTGAATCAACAATCTTGTGCTTGCGTTTCTCGCATTGAGGATGGCGGGTCGCTTCTTAGTCTCGTCTAGATTTGTATAGAGGTCTAGACGGCCAGTCACACGCAATAGACCATGTTCATCTAGTTCGACGCATAGCTTTCGTAGTGGAGAAGACTTCGGTAGTTGTTGCTTCGATTTTATTCGGGCTATCTCGTCTGCAAAGTCTGCTCTTTGCGCTTTCTGTATAATCAGGTTTTCAGCGGCTTGTAGGTAATTTACGGTTAGTGGATACAATTCTCCGCTTTTAGCAGTTTCGTCGGGTCGGTATCTACGGCGTAGGATTTCCACGCACTGGATAACACGGGCAGTGGCTCTAACGTACCTACCCCAATTGCTAAACCTATCAACCGCGGGCAACGGATCGCGTTTGTGTTCGGTGGCGATCGTTGTGTGAACACTCGGGCGTCTCAGCTCTGAGTCGTCGACGATGGCTTTTTCCTTAGGTTTTTCCTGTGGCCACTCACTCGGTGGCAACTGTAAGAAAGGCGGTCCGGTGAACCATCTGTGGGCCGTCGAAAACTCTGCTGGCGAACTTCTTGTAGCGTCGTCTGCTACGTTCAATTTGGTCGGAATCCATCTCCACTGCAGGGGTGTTGAACTTTCTTCAATTTCGGCCAGCCTGTGTGCAACGAATGGCTTGAACTGTCGCGGATCTGACTTTATCCATGCCAGTACTGTCTTGCTGTCCGTCCAATATACAGTGGTCGTCGTTTCGCTGTTCAACTCCTTCTTGACGGAAGCAGCTAATCTGCAGCCTAAGACCGCTGCCTGCAATTCCAGTCTAGGAATGGATACGGGCTTCAATGGCGTCACCTTGGCCTTCGCTGCGATCAACGATACTTCTCTTGTCTTCTCGTCCAGCCAGTACGCGGCGCACGCGTACGCTTGTTCGCTTGCATCGACGAAGACATGCACCTCCCCCCTGTGTGGGCTCGGGGTGATGCTCCTTGGTATCTCTAGGCCTTCCAGTTTTCCTAGGTCCTTCAGCCATTTGTTCCATTCTTCTTTTAATTCTTCTGTCACTTGTGTGTCCCAGTCTATGCCGCTTCGCCAAATGTTCTGTATAAGTTTCTTGCCTTGTATCGTGATAGGTGATGCGAGCCCCAGCGGGTCGAAGACTGACATGACCGCGCTCGTGACCTCCCGCTTGGTGGGAGGTCGATGTCCCTCTAAGACCTCCTTCGGTGTGTTACGTAGATTTAGCGCGAAGCTAAGCGTGTCGGCCTTTATCTTCCATATGAGACCTAATGTTCGTTCTTCCTTGTCGGCCAGTATGGCTGTACTTGACGACGCGCTTGTTTCTTCTACGCCTTTCAGTGCATGGGGATCGTTGCTAGCCCATCCTCTAAGCTCGAATTTGGCGTTCTCGTGGATGCGTATCATCTCATTTACGGCTTTGCTTGCTGCTTCGGCATTTTCGAACGCTTGCAAGTAGTCATCCATGTAGAATTGTCGTTCTACTGCGGCCGCTGTCTCGGGATACACATTTCTGAAGTTCTCGGCGTTCTTATTCTTCACATAGATCGCCGTGCACGGTGAGGATGCTGCGCCGAAAATCAAGGACGTCATTCTGTATTCCTTGACGGGTTCGTTCTTGTTAGCTCGCCATAGAAATCGCAGGCTGTCTCGGTCTTCCTCTCTTATCTTCACTTGAAGAAACATCTCCTTGATGTCCGCAATAACCGCCACTTTTCCTTCTCTGAATCTCGCTAGTACCCCGAATAGGCTCTGCAACAAGTCGGGTCCTGGCAGTAATGCGTCGTTCAAGCTGCGGCCTCCCACTCTTGCTGCAGCGTCGAATACCAGTCGCATCTTTCCCTTTTGCGGATGGTGGACAGCGAAGTGAGGTAAATACCATGTTCTTTGCGAGACAGGCGCGTTCGTAGCTTCCTCAGCGTATTCCTTTATCAACAGATTTTCTATCTGTGTACTGTACTCTTCTTTCATATCGTCATTTCTCTCTAGCTTCCGTTCGATTGAGTACAGTCTGCGTTCTGCGTGTTGTCTGTTTTCTGGCATGATTTCTTCGTCCGTTCGCCAGATAAGACCGGTTTCATATCGTCCATTAGACAGCTGCTTCGTTGTGCTTTCTAGAACGTTGAGTGCGCGCTGATTGATGTCGTTCGATGGTTTCTTTGGTTCGACACCAAGGTTCTCTATGCTGAAGTGTTCCTTGATCATAGCGTCCAGTGGATCACTGCCCTTCTCTCTCGTTAGGTGGTTGATGATGGCGCGTCCTCTTCCGCAGTTCTTCTCGCGCCCATGTAGCACCCATCCCAACGAAGTGTACGACGCGACTGGTTGATCGATGTCTCCCTCCTTTATTTCACGCGTAGTGATCAAATGCCAGTTGTCTTGTCCTATTAGTACAGTAGGGCGGACGCGTTCATAAGTCAGCTGCTCCTCGATATCCTTCAGGTGAGCGCACTTTGCCACTAGTCCCCGTGGCACTGCCTGCGTCGTAAGGTTCAATGGCCCTATGGTGTAGGCCGTCATGCTTTCTAGCTTCCTTTCGAATCGACCTTTTACTTTTAATGTCAACTTGAATGATTGCTTGAAGTCGGTGCGCTTTCCGCCGATTCCCTCTATGCTGAGCGGCTCTGCTTTTCCTCTAGGTGCCACGGCTAATGCTGTCTCTTCTTCTATCAGCGTGAGGGTGGACCCCTCGTCCAACAGAGCGAACGTTTCCACCTTGCCTCGCGAGCCGTATAGTTCGATCGGCACTATTTTCAGGTACGTAGTGTGTTCGCCGACAACAGCGTTAACTGTCGAAGAGACCGTGGCCCTCGTTTCCTCTTCTTTGTGCAGAAGTTCATGGTGGCCCATTCTACACCCGCCTTTCCCGCACGGTTTAGCTCTGCAGTTGAAACGGCGGTGCGTCGTGCTCAAACACCGAAAACACACGCGTAGTTCTCTTGCTTTGTTCCATTTTTCATCGTATGAGAACCCGCGGAACTTTTCGCAGTCTCGTAGGCCGTGCGTGTTGCTGCATAAGGGGCAAGTAGTCTTCGTAACTTGCCGCGGTGTGGACGGTCCTGGTTCCCTCTTGAACTTCTTAGCCGGCTTGTTTATCGCTGCAATCATTCTAGTCGACTCTTCTCGTTCGCTATCTTCGTCACTCGACTCGCACGATTCCGAATCTTCGCTTTCATATAATCGTGTCGAATGTACAGGTCGTCGTTTCCTTCCAAGGCGCAAATCTTTTTTCTCTTTCTTTTCTTCTTTCCGCGTCTCGTAAGCTGCCATCGCGCCGCATTGCTCCGTCATTTCGTTCAAAAACTCGCTCATCTTTTCTAGTTCTGGTTCGTCTGGATTTCTGTTCGAATACTCGCTCCACTTGAACTTCAATATGAGATTGAGCTTCTCGGCAATGCGGCTGGTGAGCTCCGGTGAGTACAAATACTGCGGTTTCCCCAGCGCCTTAATAGAAGCTACGCAATTTGCAACCTTATTTGCAAACGAGGCGATATTTCTTCCATCCTCTTGCAAACGCGGCATCTTCTTTATAATATCCATCTCGTTCATAATTAATATCTCGGGCCGCCCAAACCTTCGTTCCAATGATTCCATTATTTCTGCCGTATGTGAACCCGAGTATAGCAATGCTTTAACTGATTCGCGCGCGACGCCTTTGAGTGATTTTCGTAGTCTGGCTACGTTCTGCGTCTCACTAAATAGGCGCCGGGTATCATCAAAGACAGTTTTGAATGCTATCCACTCGCTTATTTCCCCATCAAACATCGGCAGATCAAGTAGGTATTTAGGCGGCGGCGCTCTGCTTTCTGATTCCGTTTCCATCTTCAAATACTTCAGCGCGTTCGATAACGCGTGAGTAAGCTCGTTCACGCTGCTATCCGCTTGAGCTTCGTTACGGTGATGCCCGTATGGCATATCTTCTATCTCTCTCCTCCCCGCGCAGCGCCCGCCCCTGTTGGTCGCTGCCGTAGCGCTGCACCGCGCGTCGACGCTGAATGTCGTTTCTGAGCGAGTATGTTGTATAGCCAACTCGTACTCGGTCTGAGCTAACTGTAGCTCCCTCTCGGCTTCAAGTCTTTTGGCTTCCATGAATCTTATCTTCGCTTGGAGTGTCCTCGCTCTCTGCTCGCTGTCCGCAGTGCCCGCTCGGGAGTCGTCCCTAGTGACGTTTTCCATAACCGTAACGTTGTGTTGCTCGCCCTCAGTTAGCGTGGTGTCCTCATCCCCGGTGCGATTCGTGCCACTGCTCGTGCCGCCAGTGGCGGATAACCCTGTGCCCGCCGACCATGTGTTAGTCTCCGTGCCCGATGATGCTTTCGATGTCGCAACGCTCGAACTTTCCCTCGTAGAGACTTCCTGTTCTTCTTCCTCGTGGGTCCTCAGCGCACCCTCAGTCGGCGTTGTGGTCCTGCCCGATCGCAACCTCAGTCCTCCGTCGTCGCCGCCGTGGCTCCCTCTCGTAGCGGTGGGCTTCATCGTGGCTTCTTTCTTCGGACGTCTTCTTTCTTCCTGCCTACCGTCAGTGAGTCGGTCGTGCGTACGTCACGGATGTCCCTACTAATCGTCCAGTCAGTGGGTCGGTCACGTTCCTACCGGGCCCTACCCCTACGCCCTACCTACTTCCTACGGGGTGACGTCCTACCGGTGTACGCCACCCAAGAGCGAAATAGGGGGGAACTGGACCGCAAGTGGTGTCTGCAATGCCAATACGGCTCCACTTCGGGACAGCCGGACTGTTTCTATCCCGCTTGTGGGATAGGTGATATACGTCCGAATATACCACACCGCTAGTCTTGGCCACGGCTGGCTTCCGACCGGCGTGCTACGCTTTTGGGTCTTGTTGTCACCGTTATACGTATTCCCGACCCGCGTAGCTCGTACCGGATGGTACTATGGTCTTTCCCTCAGTTGGCTGGCTTCTGTACTCGACGTGGCCTCTTGATGTGACTTGCTCGACGTGGCTTGCTCGACGTGGCCCAACTGCTTCCAGTGATCCGGTTCCGAAGGACCATGAAAAAGAGAGAGAGCGAGAGTCCGTCCCGTCTTCAGTTCAGTTCTCAACTCCTCTCTTTTACGTCCGTAGAAACAAGAATTAGAAACGTGGACTGTATTATAGGTATAGGGCCAGTCGAGCGCCCGTTCAGCTCGATGTCACGTCGATCCGCCGCAGCAGTCTCGTCGCTCGTCGCCTCGTCGCTCACGCTGCCTCTCCTCCGGTGGATTCTTATCGCCGCTCGTTCTGCGGCTAGCTGCACAGCCTGGGTTCAGCTTCGGTTCGGGGGGTAGACTGCCGCAAAGAAAACACCTTGTTCTCGAGAGTATCTTCAGCTTCCAGCTCGCTCGTCCGTTCGCGGGAATCCTCTTGTGTTGACTGAGTCCGAATGAATCCGAATGAGTGCCGATCGTCGGAGATCGGCCGCCTTTTATATCAAATTGCCCTAGTTCCGAGGCGGGGGCGGCGCGAGGGAGTGCGTGAGCGAGCGAGATAGATAGCCTACTTATCTTTATTTACTTTCCTAGCGAATTTACATGGAATTACGCATTAATTTATATTAAATTAATGTTTTCTCATTGGAATAAGTGACATTCTAATAAGTTTCTAGCATTCTAATAAGTTTCTTATAGGATGTTGTACAGATTTACTGAGGAAAATAGACTGAACTTTTCTATTGAAATAACTCTGAAGAATATTAATAAATCTTATTAGTGAGAATAAAAATGGTTAGATATTAGTAAAAACTACCTGCTGTGCAAATTTCATCAAGATCGGTTGAGCCAATCGAAAGTTATTGCTTTCGGAAACATAAGATTTTGTTAGCTAATTTTGGCTCAATGTCACCATTCTATAGAGTGCTATGTGTTGTATTTCGACAGATTTTAGGCTGATCTATGTGGTTTTACCAGTTTTATCCTAATCCGTGACGTGCTTCTAATGTGGTTTACGAGATAAAATTCTACATAGAAAATCTGTTCTGCAGATTTAATACACTAGTAATTATGGTGCAAGAGGTATTCTATCTAGTTTACAATCGCTTACAAAGTAAATAACATAATATGCATCGTACTGGCTATGAAAACAAATGAAAGGTAAGTGAAATCATCCTAAAACTAAATAATGTAAAATTATTATTGAATACTGACTCTTAAGCCTAAGGAAATAAGACACAAGGTGATAAAATTATTTAATAAAAATGTGACTTAAATCTAAACAAACGTATTCTTACAACTAAGGTACCTATCTACTAACTACCTATCTAATGTCTATCTAATCGCTAAGGAACTTAAATCTAAATAGTCG
Organism: Yponomeuta cagnagella; assembly: GCA_947310995.1. Lineage (NCBI taxonomy): Eukaryota > Metazoa > Arthropoda > Insecta > Lepidoptera > Yponomeutidae > Yponomeuta > Yponomeuta cagnagella. Next base: position 3,018,398 of record OX371279.1, read on the forward strand.
TCGATCGCCGACAGGTTAAAATTTATAATTAGCTTATTGCGTAAATATAAATATACTTAAACCGTAATTTGTAGGTACATGATTGAATGTGAAATCGTTAGGTACTTACTTAATAAATGAACAGTCCACTGTGCGATTTACGTTTTGTTCTTTTGTAGTGCCTGGGGAAGCAGACGGTAGTGAGCAATATGACCCTTCTCGGCCTACTGGGTCAACTCGTTGCTCACGTAGCAGAGAGAGGAGGCAGCCAACGACGCGAGTTCGATCTTCGAGGCACGGCACGCGCAGTAGGTCCGTGCTGCGCGATGACTCCGAGCAGCGCGGTGATGCCGGGCCGAGCGACGCCTCCGTGCTGCACGGTAATTCTGGGCGGCACGACAGCGTGGGTCGAGACGACGGCTCCGTGCTGCGAGGTGCCTCTGGGCGATGCGACGACGCCGTGCTGCGCGGTGACATCGGACGGCGCGACGGTTCCGTGCTGCGTGGTGACACCGGAAGGCGCGACGGCTCCGTGCTGCGTGGTTACACCGGACGGCGCGACAATTCTGTGCGGCGTGGCGACACCGAACGGCGCGACGGCTCCGTGCTGCGTGGTGACTCTGGGCGGTGCGACGCCTCCGTGCTGCGCGGTAACACCGGACGGCGCGACGGCTCCGTGCTGCGTGGTGACTCTGGGCGGTGCGACGCCTCCGTGCTGCGCGGTAACACCGGACGGCGCGACGGCTCCGTGGTGCGTGGTGACTTTGGTCGACACGACGACTCCGTGCTGCGCAGTAGTTCATCACAGCGCGACAGGGTTGGTCGGCACTATGGCTCCGTGTTGCGCGATGACTCAGGGTGGCGTGACAGCGTTTGTCGGCACGACGGCTCCGTGCTGCGCGGTAACTCAAAGCGGCGCGATAGCGTTGGTCGGCACGACGGCTCCGCGCTACGCGGTGATTCCGGGTGGCGCGATGGCTCTATGCTGCATGATGACTTCGGACGGCTAGTCAGCGTTGATCGACACGGGAACCGCCGTGTACTACATGGATGTGTGAGGCGCGATGTCTCCAAACGGCACAATGGGAGTCGTGAGGCTGAGGCGTCGCCCCACCGATCTGAGCGTCGGTCGCGCAGCAAACAGCGGGTGCATCGAGATGGAAGAGATAGATGTCGCCGGTCGGATAGTCACGTGAATCGACGATCTCAAAAGCCGGTAAATCGCCCATCACGGAGCAGGTCTCGAGTTCAGAATCGTAATATAGAAACTTCAAGCCAGCGAACACGCAACCGCTCTCATTGCAGGTCGAACCAATGCGCTGATAGACAGACGGCTCATGTATCACCAAGTGGTCAAGTGACCACTCCAATGGATGGCTTAAATTATCTCCTAGAGACTATTAGTAACCTTAATAAGACTTCGAAAGGACGAATTGATAATCTCGAAAAGTTAGGCAATATGTATAACACTGTTCCCGAATTCGATCCCTCGAGAAAAGAGCAAACGATGGCAATGTGGCTTCACAAAGTCAATGAGTGCGCCGCAATATACGGGTGGACAGAGAGGCAGTTAATTCACTTCGCTTTGCCGAAATTGCGCGGCGCAGCGCAAAGATGGTATGAAGGCTTGTCATCGGTTCTTTTCTCGTGGGCCGAGTGGCAATCGAAATTGGTAGCAGCTTTTCCATCAGAGGAAAACTACGGACAGATGCTAGCCGATATGCTTGCCAAGCGAGCCCGCTTTGGAGACTCTTTAGAAGAATATTTTTATGATAAGACCGCTATGGTTAATCGCTGTGGTATAACAGGAAAACGCGCTGTAGAGTGCATACTTCATGGCATAGATGACCGTGCCGTTAGGTTAGGAGCTGAAGCAGTGCAGTATGAAAATCCTGACAGGTTATTAGCTTACTTGAGAAATGCTAGGAATATTAAACCACAAATAGATAGGAAGTTCTCCAAAGGTCAGTATCATATAAGAACTCAGCAAACAACTAATAAGCAGGAAAATAAGGGACCTGTGCGTTGCTTTAATTGTAAAAAAGAGGGTCATCTTACAAGTCAATGCTCCTTACCAGTAAAAAAATGTAGTAAATGCTCCAAGTTTGGGCATGAAGCAGCACAGTGCTTTTCAAAATCTTTAGCTCCAACTGAACACTCAGTTCTTACTGTATCAAATGACAACATAAATGCCGGAAAATATTTAAAAACCGTACAAGTAAATGGTATACCCTTCGAAGCATTCATAGATTTTGGCAGTGAGTGTTGTATGATCAGATTATCCGATTTCATAAAAGTTGACACTCAATTTGACACCGAATCATTGCCAGCGCTTAGAGGTTTTGGCAATTCTGTAGTTCAAGTCTTGGGTAAACGTCAAGTCAACATTATTATTGACGAGGTAGAAGCAAACGTTCAATTGTTTATTGTACCAGATGAAGCAATGCATGTACCAATTATGATTGGTCAAACTTTTACTGAACAACCACATATTGTTGTATACAAAACTAGTGAAGATCTCCACATGATGAACTTTGCTAATGACCCCATCCAGTCACAAATTGTTAAGTTGTTTTGCAAGACTGTTACATCAGTTTCTGGTTCGTCTGTTGTCGAATTCTATTCGGAACTGCAATTCGACGGTGACGTGTATGTTGAAGGCGGTCTTCGTCTTAAGTCGGGAGTCGAATTCTCGGTACCTTCAGGATTATTTAGCGTCCGTAAAGGCGCAGGGAACATCGTTGTGAATGTTCCTAATGACAAAACCGTTATTTTGGATGCAGGCTATCTAATTGCACGTGGGCGTGTGGCAAAAGAGGAAGGTTCGTCGGCGTCGTTGAATGTAATGCGAGTTTTAAAGATTGATGATTCAACTCTTTTACCTTTAGAGTCTGCTGACGTGAAGGTTGGACCTGGAATATCTTCATTTGAGAAGGAACAGTTGATAGTAATGTTGAATAGGTATAGACACTGCTTTGCTTCAAAATTGTCTGAACTAGGTTCTACGTCAGTGGGAGAGATGACTATAAAACTGAATAATGATGAGCCTGTAGTTTACCGACCTTACAGATTGGCTGTCAAAGAGAAAGAGATCGTACGAGATATGGTATCAGAATTGCTAGAAAACAACATAGTACGCCCTTCCACTTCACCCTACGCCAGCCCGATTGTGTTAGTACGGAAGAAAACTGGAGAATATAGACTCTGCGTCGATTACAGAGCTCTTAATAAACGTACAGTAAAAGAGCATTACCCTATGCCTCTTATAGATGATCAGTTAGATGTTCTAGCTGGTCACCAGTTTTACACAACACTGGACTTAGCATCTGGGTATTACCAAGTACCTATTTGCGAGGATGATAAATTTAAAACAGCGTTCGTAACACCTGACGGGCATTTCGAATTTAATAGAATGCCCTTCGGCCTTGCAAATGCACCAGCGACTTTCCAGAGGATCATGAACCAGACTCTAGGCTCATTACGTCATAAAGAAGCTCTTGCATATTTGGATGATGTAATAATCCCTGCCAAAGACTTTAGTGAAGGTATGATTCGTCTGGAGAGCGTCTTGAAGTTGTTTTCGAACGCCGGGTTAACTTTAAAGCTGTCTAAGTGTTTGTTTTTTGGCCATGACGTTGATTACTTAGGTTTTGAAGTTTCAAAAGATGGTATTAGGCCAGGATCTAAGAAAATTGAAGCAGTCGAGAAGTTTCCAGTTCCCAAAAACCAACACAATGTACGCCAGTTTTTAGGGTTGGCAAGCTTCTTCCGCCGATTCGTGCCCGGATTTTCTCTGATTGCAAAACCTTTAACGCATTTACTAAAGAAAGATGTTTTGTGGGTATGGGGAGCTGATCAAGAAACAGCATTTAGGACCTTACAACAAAAACTCACTCAAAAACCTACACTGGCGCTATACAGCCCACACGCAGAGACGGAATTACATACAGACGCTTGTAAAATTGGACTTGGTGGCATTCTTTTTCAACGCGATCTTGTTGATGGATCACTTAGACCTGTGGCGTATTTCAGCCGCCAAACAACACCAGAAGAGCAAAACTACTCTTCATATGACTTGGAAACGCTAGCCGTGGTAGCAGCACTTCAGAAGTTTAGGGTATACCTTGTCGGTTTACCATTCAAAATTGTAACAGATTGCAATTCGCTGCGAGCGACTTTCTCTAAGAGAGATATGATACCACGGGTGGCACGATGGTGGGAGCTTATGCAAGATTACGATTTTGATATACAGTATAGAGCAGGCTCTTCAATGGCTCACGTTGACGCCCTGAGTCGTAATCCGGTTCCCATTCCATCAGAAAATGTGCCTAATATTTTAACTGTCATGGAGACTAACTGGCTGGCTACAGTGCAAGATGCCGACTCAGAGGTGCAAAGGATTGTCGGCATCCTTAAGGATGCAAATCTTTCTGACGTTATTGATATCAAAAACAACTTTAAACTAAAGGGTGATAAGTTATTTCGCGTAACACCAGAGGGTGACAGATGGGTGGTACCAAAAGGAGTTCGTTGGCAAATAGTCAAACAGAACCATGATGATATTGGCCATTTTTCTGTCGACAAAACTCTAGAAAAGATCAAATCGACTTATTGGTTCAGTAAAATGAGAGCTTTTGTTAAGAAGTACGTAAGTTCATGTTTAGAATGTGCGTACGCTAAATCTTCAGGGGGAAAAAAACCGGGGTACTTACATCCGATTGAGAAAATCGAAAATCCGTTTGACACAGTTCATGCAGATCATGTAGGTCCCTTTGTACGAAGTAGTAGGGGTAATCTACACATTTTGGTAATTATTGATGCATACACACGATATATCTATCTCAAGCCAGTCAGAAACACCAAATCACACACATCCATAAAAATCTTTAAAGAGTACTTTAGTATTTTTGGCGTACCGAGGAGATTGATCACCGATCGCGGAACATCATTCACCAGCGGTGCATTTAAAAAGTTTACAGTACAGAAAGGTGTTAAGCATATACTTAACGCTGTTTCCACTCCCCGAGCCAACGGGCAAGTGGAGCGTTACAATAAAACAATTATCGATGCACTCACTGCAAAATGTGTAGGCACGCCAGATAATAAATGGGACGATCAACTATTTGATGTACAATGGGGAATCAATAATACTTTAAATAAAGGTATTAACCGCACTCCAGCAGAAGCACTTTTTGGAATTAGACCTATAGGGGCAAATGAGAGTAGAATTATTTCTGAATTGACTGAAGATACAGCTCACGTAGGAGCGAGTCCTAGGTCAGAAATAAGACAGAAAATTAATGCTCACATAGAATATTGCCAACAAAATCAAAAGTCCACATTTGATAAAAAACGTTGCCGACCGATAAACTTTCAAGTAGGAGACCTGGTGCGGATTGAGCGTCAGATAACAGCAACCGGTCAAAGTAAAAAACTTATCCCTAAGTTCCAAGGCCCATATAGAATTACTGCAATATTAGATAATGATCGCTTTCATGTTGAGGGCACACCTTTAACACAAAAGAATGGTAGGCAGTTCTCTTCAATTGTGGCCATAGACAAAATTAAACCATGGCTAAATTTTAATAGACCTCACGGACAAGATTTGACATCTAGCGAATCTAGTGATGAATGATTTAGATATCTAGGTATTTCTCACAGGTGGCATCTGTGATGATATTGTATGTTTATAATTTTCCTTGATTTAGATGATAATAATTATAGTCGATATACAGGTCTTATTTAAAAGTTATTAATGATTAGATATACCTAATACCTACCTTGGTGATATCGTCATGTATATCTTTGTTTCTTTTTTTATTCGATTTTATGAACTATGTTGTTGCTACTGCATTTATTGGAGTACGTTAAAATATAAGTACCTATAGGTACTGATGTTTACCAATCTTGATTTGTCGAAACACAGAGGTCACTTATAAGTAAATAATAATAATCCCTTCTATCGAAGAGGATATTCTATCATTCAACTACATTTCTACTCACTGATGATAATTCTCTCTATTTTATGTGTTCGGTATTCAGGACGTGGGACCTGTTGCTGTAGTATTCAGATCGCAAGAGGTCTGGGTCTACGGTATTCAGGACGTGGGGCCTGTTGCTATAATTTAATACAAGGTATTCAGGACGTGGGGCCTGTTGCTGTAGTATTCAGGACGAAAGGTGCCTGGGACTACGGTATTCAGAACGTGGGGCCTGTTGCCATAGTTCAATAAGTGCATAATATATACATCGATAACGTACGAGGTCGTACTTTTCTAAACGGATGGCCGACTGTCAGCGATATTTTAATATTCTAGCACTGATTAATATTGTTTACAACTAACTTTAGTAGTAGTAGTATTTATTATTATATTAACATTGTATAATTTGCCTAATTAAATGGCATCGCAACGCAACTGACACGGACGTCAAGACTGTATAAGACGGTATCAAACCTTCATGACGTCCCTGTAATAAAAAAAGATAATGGAAGCGCGCTTTTGCGTTATTGGTAAAAAAACAAAAGACTGTTTGAATTATTCTTGAGGAAAACTGAAAAGCTGTAAAAGTAATAAAAATTATAAAAGATTCACACTGTTTCGTGTGGTGAAAGATATTGTATCGAATTTGGTAATAAAAAGTGAGTATGTCAACCAGTATTTTACTTCTTATAGAGAACTTTAGCTGAGATTCATTGCCCAGCATATAAATTGCGGCTACATCCTACATAAATAAAAAAAAAATGTTTTCATAATGAATATATTGTATATGTTATATATATTTTAATTCGGACAGGTTGACACTTAAGCCCAGTCATGCCTGATAGTAAACGAAGACGGGGTCTACGATGTTACTTGTTTACCTGTTAAATGCCGGTTGACTCTAGTTTTAAAGACAGGTTATATGTTTCTGGAAAAAACATACGCCTAATTTAATTAGGTACAACACCAAGACTTGTACAATGTAGGGCAGCCCCCAGTGCAATATAAGCATAAAATGCCTTCAAAATGTCCCACTGTTCCGTAAACTTAGTAACTAAAATGACATTGGCGAAGTGACCAGCTTTTAACAGAAAAATAGGTAATAGGGGTATACAATCGACATAAAATATCGACTTAGTTTTTTTTTTCACAGTTATCTAGGAGGATCACTATGAACTAATGTTAGATACTTATACACGAGTCCAACTCGCACTTGGCCGGTTTTTTTACTAAAAAGTAAAATATGTGGCTTAAATTTGGTGACACTTCAACGCTGGGCGGACTGTATAGAGCACACGAAAGAAATTGAAAATAAAATGAGGAGATTAGACCAATTGATAGATGACGTGGTAGATACATTTATAATTAATGTAAACGATACAGACGATAATACTTCAGTCTTATCTTATTCAGAATAAAGAAAATTAACGTATGACGAATTTTTTTTTCCATTAAATTTCATTTTGATATACTTAATAGTTGTTTTGCTATATCTTAAACCGTTCAAATAAACACAACCTGATCCTTATTATTATATTTTTCCTATTTCATCAACAGGCTTATAATTTCTATTTCAGAATAAATAGAGAAAATAAAATTTTACGACAAACATGAGAGTATATATTTTAAATGATTTAGGTTACTTCATGTGAATAAAATATACCTAAATATTTTTCATTCTGTAATTTAAGGCCACTAACAACAATAGTACGAAAAATAATTGATTATGTCGTTAAATCGATCGACTAATGAACATCCCTATTTTAGCTGGCATCCCTTTTCACTAACATGACAGTTCTAATTGTCAGTTTACTGACTAGAATTACGGTACAAAGTTTAGGTGGCGTGTTGTGCTCCACGCCACCTAAACTTTGTACCGTAATTCTAGTGTTTCTCATTTCAGCACACTCGGTGCAGTTTTGTTAGATTTGGCTCGCTTCCAGTTGCATCCGCGCTTTTGCATCCCAGTTCGACGGTTTTATTCTAATATGCAAATCCCGCCTCATTGAGGTCTCCGTTATGAGCGAACTTAAGCGCCGAACTTCCGTGATTTTAGCGGAAAGTTTCAAGTCGTAAATTGCTTCTGAAATGGGACTTGTGGTTAGTGAGTAGAGCTGGTTCGATAGGTGATTTTTAAAAAGTGGTCAGTTTAAAAAACGGCTAAGTCTGTGTCAGGCCACACTCAATGTAAAAGGAGGAGGTTTTCTGATTGCTACACAACTAATAACTTCGGCAAAGTCATTTTAAATGAAATTTGTACGAAGTTTTGCTTTTACAAGCTGGTCGCCTATTACCTACTCGTTAACTTGATAGTTTTTCTTTTCATCATCATCATCATCATCAGCCTATGATTGTCCACTGCTGTACATAGGCCTCTCCTATTGCACGCCACTGAGCACGGTCCTCGGCTACTCTCATCCAGCTCTTGCCAGCCGGCCTGCGAAGATCATCGCTCCACCGAGTCTGAGGACGTCCCACACTACGTTTACGGATCCACGGTCTCCACTCAAGAACTCATCTACCCCATCGGTTATCAGTTCTTCGGATGATAGGGCCGGCCCACTGCCACTTCAGCATGCTAATTCGGTGGGCTATGTCGTTGACTTTGGTTCTCTGTCGGATCACCTCGTTCCGAATTCGATCTTTCAGAGTTTTTCTTTTAAGTTCATTTTATGTGCTACTGCCCTGAATTGTCTCTACAATCAACGGTGTAGGTGGGAGACGAGGAGGACGGTGGGAGGGGAGGACGCTCTACGCTGACAAAAATTAAAGCCACTCGTCTGCCGCGACACAGATCTATGTCCAACTTAGTATGGGCCACCTATACGTTCCATTCCGCAAGGGCAGTTCAGGAGTTAAAGCTTAATATTTTGAGGACAGATCCCGAAGTCAAAATGATTTTCCTACATTCACAATATTTTTAAGGGACCAATCCAACAAAACCGACATTGGAGGAGGCGAGAAAAAAAATTGCATAATTTAGATGCATGAGGAGGCTGGAAAATATTTCTTAAGATTTTAACCTTCCGTTTTAAAGATAAGATAAAGATAAAGATTATTTATTTGTCAAACATGAGATATAAGGTTGTTACATTGAAATACGTCCTGTACATGTTTCGCCCATCGGGACTTACAAAATATTTAGAGAGAGCACCATCGTTTGTCATTAAAATATATCTCTATCACAAAATACTTTCCATACGAGCTATATTTACGTCAATTATGTTGATATTGGTAAATTCAAATGCAGTCCGAAAAAAACCGTTTTGTCGTCGTGATTAATATGTCATGATTAATCATCATCACCAGCCATTTGACGCCCACTGCAGGACATAGGTCTCCCTCATAGTTTTACAAACCATGAAGGGGTTTGCTATAATCGCCACGCTTGGCAGGCGGGTTGGCGATCGCAGTATTTGTTTGGAATCTCAGGAAGACGCTGCTGCCCGTCTCCTGGTAATGTTTTTCCTTAGTCGGCTTCTACGACATCCACGGAAGGAAATGGAGTGACGCTATTCTTAATCCGGCGCCACACGGAAAAAAATACATAGAAAAAAAATCTCTTCCGATCTGTTTTAGAATCATTCCTGTAGCGTTTTTAGTTCAAGAGATAGCTCTAGCAAAAACGGCGTTAGTTACCGTAAAATATTTATTTTACACCACTAACTAAAAACTATCTCTATCGGTTCCGTGTGGCGGGTCAGAACTTTTTCGCCCCACCGCCGGCCATTAGTTCGCAGAGCTATGTGCCCCGCACACTGCCACTTTAACTGAGCAATTCTTCGAGCTATATCAGTAACTCCTCATTCCTGATTCGATCATGCAGTGAAATTCCTAACATAGCTCTGTCCATTGCTCCTTTTAGAACTAGCTATTTCAAATCGAGATATTTGCTATTCGTTAGTAAATGAAAAGAGCTACCTTTTGATAATTCAAAGCTTTTGATACGACTAATAACAGTTAAATGGCATCATTTTAGAAAAACTCCCGCGTTTTTCCTTTATATCTCAAAACTTGGTTTTGTGGCTTAGCGACGTTTTAGCTTTAGGAAGACAGCGGGATACATGAGTGAGTCTATGTAAAGTAATGTAATGTCGACAATATGACGAGAATATATAAAGTTCTATACAGATTCATCATCAACCCATTATGTCCCCACCGAGGGGCACGGGTCTCTTCCCTGAGGAAGGTATAGGCCATACTCCACCACGGGGGCCAAGTCCGGATTGGTGGAGACAGATTGAAATACTGTTACTTTATATCATTATATTCTTTTTGTTGCACTATCCCGTGCTGAGGACAATTTTAAAAACCTATTTAGAGGCTAAAAATTCCACCCATGCCGGGACTTGGCAAGTCCAAGCATCGATGAAAGAGCCACGAAGATTAGTGGCATAGTCTCAGTGGCGCCCTCTATATTTTTTTCAATATCGTGGAGCACGATGAAACCTAGCTAGATCGATAGAGGACAAAAAAGTAAACAAGAAATTATTAAAGTCACCATGTCCTAAAGTGGCACGTTTAGGAGTTATTGAGCTTTGAAGTTTGTTTGGAATTTCCACTAACTGAGTTTCATCACTGAATTTGTCACTTGATATGAGTTTTCTCGGGGATTCAAACCTACTTTGATGTTTTTTAAAGTCTGGGTAGCTATGTCTAGTAGGTACCTACCTACTTATATACATATATACATGAAATTATAGTATTATTCATGCATCCAATTCGTTCAATTCGATTAAAATTCAAAACATGTCAATATAAAACCTACAGTTTAATTAATATAGATAGGTTTAGGTGGTAGGTAGGTACCTATAAATAATGTAGATAGGTACATATCGCTAGAAACTTAAACCGCTGCTGTGTGTAAAACCATGTTCAACCATGTTTTTAACATAAATACCATTTCCTGACGTAGCGTAGTAGGTAGGCAATATCCAATAATTAGGTAGGTACCTTCATCTTCAGTTGGGCAAAGAAAGAACCTACGGACCTACCCACTGAGGTACCTACCTATTACAAACTTCTTTGAGATTAATCTTTTTGGTGAGTGGGTAAACTACTGAAGTGACGTTGTCAACATTGATTTATATTTGGAAAGTAAGTACCTCATTTGTTTCGTTTTCTTTTCATTTTCCAAAATTCAATCAAAGCATTTTGTTGACTTAGTAATTGGTTTATTGTTTGAAAAATGGCAGATTTATAACTCTGGAAAAAGCTCCCGTAAAAGCTCCCCGCTCGCTACGCTCAGGTGCCTTAATATACGGTATCTATAATAAACTGGGTGTTTTTTCTACGACTTATTTAGCAATTTAGTCAAGAATCGGCAACGAGTCACAGGTGCCAAGCATATAGTCCAGTATTTAGTGAAAAATGATTCAAAAGTTAAGTTTTATAAAAATCTCATACAAACTTCAAATCTCAATAACTCCTAAACGTGCCACTTTAGGACATGGTGACTTTAATAATTTCTTGTTTACTTTTTTGTCCTCTATCGATCTAGCTAGGTTTCATCATGCTCCACGATATTGAAAAAAATATAGAGGGCGCCACTATGAACTATGCCAGGCCCCATACAAAAATCTTCGTAGCTCTTTCGAGCCTCTTTACAAACTTCTCTATATTACGTACAGGCAACGACATCTGACCGAAGCGATTTACATCACTTCCAGCCCCGAGTAACCCACTTCGCAGTTAGGTTTTTACATGGGAATGATATCGCTGTACCTTTTATATCATACTCTATACATTAATTTTATTGATATTTTCAACATTGTTATTATTTTATTTTATGTTTATTATATTTATTTAACAGAAATACACAGCAATACAATTACAGTAAACCATAGGTTCTTAATAATTTTTACATGCTTTTAGACTATTCATTTCAATGTAATTATTAAATTTTAGTTTAACATTACATTACATTACCAAGTCGTATATAGTAGTCATGGCAGAAACGATGGAAGACCTCGGCATAATGCTCGAAGACCTCAGTCGAGTTTCCCAACGTGTGGGCCTTAAAATGAATATGGACAAAACGAAGGTCATGTCAAAAGCCCGTGTTGTGCCCACCCCAATAACATTGGGGAACTCGACTCTCAAAGTTGTAGACGAATACGTCTACTTAGGACAAACAGTCCAACTAGGCCGGTCCAACTTCGTGCAAGAGGTCAATCGTCGAATCCAACTCGGCTGACCAGCATTCGGGAAACTTAGAAAAGTATTTTCGTCTAATATACCTCAATCGCTCAAGACAAAATTATACAACCAGTGTTTGTTACCAGTGATGACTTATGGCACTGAAACGTGGTCTCTCATTATGGGCCTCACAGAAGGCGCTGGATGCAGGCCGCTTCCAACCGGTCTTTTTGGAAATCCATGGAGGAGGCCTATGTCCAGCAGAGGACTTCTTGTGGCTGAATCATCATCATCATCATCAACCCATTATGTCCCCACCGAGGGGCACGGGTCTCTTCCCTGAGGAAGGTATAGGCCATACTCCACCACGGGGGCCAAGTCCGGATTGGTGGAGGCTTGTAGACTAGTGGCTCGTCTACTGTCAGAAGTTGTCAAGCCGCCCTAAGGCCTCTGACTTGGCTTAACGACGGCCATCTATCGACGGCAGCCGGCACCAACAGCTTAACGTGCCTTGCGAAGCACGGAACCGCTCGGAAAAATGCCACTAGCGTTAGGCATGGACGGCGACCCATCCATGCACTGAACGCGCCCTGTGGCTGAATGATGATGATGAATTATTACCGATAAATTATGTCAAATAAATGTCAGTGTAAAGATAATAATAATAATTATGCTACAATTTAAATTATTATAATTATCTTTACCTACAATGACATTTATTTGATTACAATCCAATCTATGTATTTTCTCAATATAATATTACACAATGTACACATAATAATATAATGCAATAATAATTTAATTTATGCTTATTTTGACATTGAAATACCAAATTACTGCCAATTTATTCGTTTTTCCGAGTGCTGCACGTCGGTACACTACAGGGTACTGACGGAAGACCAGCGCTGGAGTGGTCTGCCTCTCCAGCATATGCTGAGTCAGAGCCCCTTTGCTTTTACCACACCCACAAAATGCTCTCTCGTATTGTCTATTGATTTGTGTTTTCTTATTTCTGTTACTCTTTTTGTATGCTTACTTGCTGTACGATTTTGCTTTGTAATTTTCTTTATATGTTCTGTATCTATGTGTGTGTGGAAATGCAAATAAATGGTTTTATCTATCTATCTATCTATCTATCTATCTATCTATCTATCTATCTATCTATCTATCTATCTATCTATCTATCTATCTATCTATCTATCTATCTATCTATCTATCTATCTATCTATCTATCTATCTATCTATCTATCTATCTATCTATCTATCTATCTATCTATCTATCTATCTATCTATCTATCTATCTATCTATCTATCTATCTATCTATCTATCTATCTATCTATCTATCTATCTATCTATCTATCTATCTATCTATCTATCTATCTATCTATCTATCTATCTATCTATCTATCTATCTATCTATCTATCTATCTATCTATCTATCTATCTATCTATCTATCTATCTATCTATCTATCTATCTATCTATCTATCTATCTATCTATCTATCTATCTATCTATCTATCTATCTATCTATCTATCTATCTATCTATCTATCTATCTATCTATCTATCTATCTATCTATCTATCTATCTATCTATCTATCTATCTATCTATCTATCTATCTATCTATCTATCTATCTATCTATCTATCTATCTATCTATCTATCTATCTATCTATCTATCTATCTATCTATCTATCTATCTATCTATCTATCTATCTATCTATCTATCTATCTATCTATCTATCTATCTATCTATCTATCTATCTATCTATCTATCTATCTATCTATCTATCTATCTATCTATCTATCTATCTATCTATCTATCTATCTATCTATCTATCTATCTATCTATCTATCTATCTATCTATCTATCTATCTATCTATCTATCTATCTATCTATCTATCTATCTATCTATCTATCTATCTATCTATCTATCTATCTATCTATCTATCTATCTATCTATCTATCTATCTATCTATCTATCTATCTATCTATCTATCTATCTATCTATCTATCTATCTATCTATCTATCTATCTATCTATCTATCTATCTATCTATCTATCTATCTATCTATCTATCTATCTATCTATCTATCTATCTATCTATCTATCTATCTATCTATCTATCTATCTATCTATCTATCTATCTATCTATCTATCTATCTATCTATCTATCTATCTATCTATCTATCTATCTATCTATCTATCTATCTATCTATCTATCTATCTATCTATCTATCTATCTATCTATCTATCTATCTATCTATCTATCTATCTATCTATCTATCTATCTATCTATCTATCTATCTATCTATCTATCTATCTATCTATCTATCTATCTATCTATCTATCTATCTATCTATCTATCTATCTATCTATCTATCTATCTATCTATCTATCTATCTATCTATCTATCTATCTATCTATCTATCTATCTATCTATCTATCTATCTATCTATCTATCTATCTATCTATCTGTCTATGTCTATGTCTATGTCTATGTCTATGTCTATGTCTATGTCTATGTCTATGTCTATGTCTATGTCTATGTCTATGTCTATGTCTATGTCTATGTCTATGTCTATGTCTATGTCTATGTCTATGTCTATGTCTATGTCTATGTCTATGTCTATGTCTATGTCTATGTCTATGTCTATGTCTATGTCTATGTCTATGTCTATGTCTATGTCTATGTCTATGTCTATGTCTATGTCTATGTCTATGTCTATGTCTATGTCTATGTCTATGTCTATGTCTATGTCTATGTCTATGTCTATGTCTATGTCTATGTCTAAGATCATCATGACGATATGTTTCTTTCAGGTGGTTCCAGTTCCAATCTTGTAGGAGGGGGTCCAAAGCGACAGCCTGCGCGGGCCCACCGCCGGTCTGGTTGGGCCCGCCACCCTGCTTCAAGAAAAATAATAAGGTAAGTGTCGCCCTTTTACCTTCAAAGGTGTCCCTGGATGCTCTCAAACTTCCACACAACACAATAATTTATCCTGTTCCCAAATTGAGTACCCTGTGCCATGATAACCTGCCAATGATATCACAAACATGTCAAACATACTAATTAGCTTCAGCACTGACTACACTAACAAGAGACGTCAGGACTTAGTTTGTAGTTCAACATTGGTGAAGCATTCGTTTACGCAAAGATTTCTTGTCTTTCTCGGCCTTTTTCTATACCATCAGCTCAACTCAAAACTGCATATTACGTTCCCATTAAACTCACGACTCTGCAAACTTACGTTGCAAACTTGCAAGGACTGACGTACGATGAGACAGAGATCCTCCTGAATGTTGTAAGTTAAGTAGTTTTAAGTAACCTATGTTTAATTCTAAGGTACCAAGCTTCCTAACTGGCTCTATTGATTCATACCATTTATTTCCTGAATGATTGTTAACTTTTATCGTTATAATAATTTAAGCTCTTACATACACAGTCTAAAATACGGGTTTATTCCTAGTTTAGGCTACGTACTTGCTCTTACATAATCTTATATGTACTATAAATTTAATTCTTATAGTACACATAAGATTTTATGAATAATTTTTATCTTATCTTATCCAAACTCAGGCCAGCGAATCTACGATGTCTGTTTTGGTAGTCAAGCGTGTTAACTGCTAGACCAACTAAGCAATAAAACGAAATCACAATCCAATTCGTTGGCATGCTAAATTATTGTCCTTTGTAACTTTGGTGTGTCGTTTAAGTGAACTATCTCGTTCGCAGGATGGTAAATCAATCTTACTGTCAATCAGCTCATTGATTGATAGTGAGAGTGATTTGCTATCACTCCTGTACTCTGTTCTCGACGTTTACTGCCGGCTTGCATTATTTAACTTATTAGCGAAAGATGGCGCTTCGAGAGCAGCCTATATAAGATAAGATAAAGATAAGATAAATTTTAAAAACCTATTTAGAGGCTAAAAATTCCTCCCATACCGGGAATTGAACCCGCGACTTCTGGCTAACCGTGCCAGCGCTCTCTCAACTGGGCTAATTTCAGACCTCTACAAAAGATAAGATAGAATTTATTCATAAAGGCGTAGGTATAAAGTGTATTTATTTTATTTTATTTTATTTTATTTTATTAGCACAACCAGTAGCTAGTACACTAATACATTATAAATTATAAAAATTAAAGGGTTATAAAGTAAGTGCCTCGCCTATTAAGGTTGCCACAGCATGCACGTTTGCTAGTGATTAAGTTAACTTAAAATGTATGTCTAATTTTATAAATCTACGATTAAGCTATAAACAAAATTAATTTGAAAGCAAGAAAACATTATTTAGATATTCCAGATTTAAAAATATGCTTGATTTGTTCCTTAAATGTATACAAATTATCAGACAAGATGTCGACAGAGAAAGCTGATAATTTCTTGTACAGTCGCAAGAGACGAGGCATTGTAGCGTTGTGTTTAAGGTTGGTTTTGGAACAAGGCGGGTTGAACCGTTTATTTATTCTATACCTAGGATATTTGGTTGGTACTTTAAGTGGTGGTGGCCATTACACATACTCATCTAATCAAATCTTCTTCTTGTGTCGCTATGAAATAAACAGTAAACCACTTAGCTTTATTTCTGGTGGCTTGGTAGCCTGGGGTCGCGTGATCAACGCAAACTTTCGCCTTTTGCGTGTGCAAAATTACGCCTTAGTGCTCTACACAGTGGGTCAGTACTATCCTGATGGTGCTCCTCTTTGGGCGACTCGCCTGGCTGCAAGAAAACTCTTCTTTCCTATGGGATCGCGATGCACCACCTCGTGCACACTTCGGGCGCGAATAAAATTTTTCGGTGGGCACTTTAGGCGCCTCCACCAATTGTAATATCTCTACTTATTAAAATTCAAATTAAGGGAAAATATATTTTTATTACTCTTTTTTATCGATGCCCTAGCCTAGCTGGGGATCGACTGACATCTAAAACAAAACGTAACGATTCCCTTCAAAATATTCAAAATAAGACGAGAAGGCTCTGCCAGCCAGCTACTATAAAGAGGAATCGTTACAGTACACAAGAATTAAATTTAACATAGGTAAGAGTAAGTACGTAGCCTAAACTAGGAATAAACCTGTATTTTAGGCTGTGAATGTAAGAGCTTAAAGAGATAGATAGAATATTCTTTATTGTATGTACACCGGGAATTATATATGAGAATTTAACAATAATTTACCTAGTACCGTACAATTGGCGGCCTTAAGGATGTAAAGTTCAATGGTCCATTCAAAGTGAAAAGCTTGACTGCTTAACCGTCTACTTATTAGTCTACTAAGCTAGTCCGTTTTACCTAATAAATAATCGTGATGAGACCCGTTTAATATATATATATAGTCTACTACGGGTGGTTTTCTTCACATCACTTCTTTACTTCACTCAGCTTCACTTGGAGGTTGAGATTCGATACAAAGCTGCAATTAATAAATTAGTGTCGCTAAAACCCGCTTTTACGTGAAAAGCTAGTTCTTTCCGACCATTGCCGAGATGCATACTTTACCGTCGTTTATCTGTATTATAGTCTCTCTAATATACCTAACTATCAGCCAGGGGTGAGGAAGTCTAATATAATATCGCCAAAATGTTTTTATGACTTGGCAGAAAACAAATATCCGCGCTGCGCTTGCACCAACAAATTACCTCGGATAAAAATGGATCGCTCTAAGCCCGTGTTGTACAATCTAATATTTTATAAGTATACCAGCGGAGGGAGCATGAGGTTTTATCGAGGCGGTTTATCTACAAAAAATGGCCGTTTTAACGAGTTTTGACGTCTATAGTAGGTTAACTTATCGTCGCGAGCACAATGCATCGTTTTTATACCAGTGCCGTGAGATAAAAAAACATCTGTCACTATAAGATAAACCCTATCGCAAATGCGAGCATGATGACAACATAAAAAGATATATTATCGACTTTTGACAGATGTTTCATTTAAATTTATCCCACTTTTGAGAGGGGCATATAAACTTATATCTAGCGTTTCTGTCAGTCATTCTACGAATAAAATCATCACATTTGTCATGATTTGTCCACTGGTGCCTCTTCGCGCCACCTACGCATCCCATTCGAGCCCTTCCTCTGTTTCTGCTCACTGACCGACGTCCAGTGGCCGTCTCCAGGGATTTAAGGACCCGCTCACTGACCTCCGTTCAGCCCTACTCCACGCAACCAAGCACCCTCTGCCGTCCTGCTCAGACCGTCGTCCAGTGCCTATCTCAATTAAAATAATAGTAGGTAAAATGTACCAGTCAACAAAAAATTTTAAAATAAGAAACTTCTAAAACAAAGATTTAAACCGACACACTAAAAAGGGCAAAAATTATTTCTTTCTAATGAACTTGCATCCCAAGCCATTTACTCACCCCACAAATCATACCTAACTTCTACTAAGTACCTAAGTATGTATGTTGTATTTACTACAAATGTATGGTTTCTAGGAAGTTATCTGGAAAAAGCTTGACACAGACTCCTCCATTTTTTAAGTCCGTTAATAATAAAATGCTTTTGGTTATAAGTAAATCTAATATTTATTTTGTAACTTTAAACAATGAAATAGGTGGTTTACTACATAACTGGGTACCCAATGGAGAAAAGAAGCATGATATGTTTTCTTCTGAAAACGGGAAATTGTTACCAAACAAATTAATATGTTCTTCACCTTTGATGTAATCTGTAACAAAAAAATAAGAAGTAAAAAAAATGTAATGCATTTCCTAGGAGACTCTGGATATGCCTTTGAGCCTGCCTTGGCTGATGACGCCCATCAGAGGAGAGGCCGAGTAGACTCCCGAGGCTCGGTACACACATTGCCATTGTGGAGCCTGAAACCCAGTAGAGGAGGAATGGCCAGCTCAATGGAACATTCCCTAATTATATTTAACCCTTGAATGAATGCTTCTGTGCATGTAATATAAAAAAACTATAGTGGAACTTGGGTAATTAAGCATCCAATTTTGAGTTACTATTTTGAAAAAATACAATTCGTACATACATATTCCTACGTTTTAATATTTGATTTATTTGTAAGATTTGATTGATTGTAGCATAGACCAAATATTATTGTAGTCAGCGCGTTCAAAATATCCTGTAACAAATAAAGAGCATAATTAAAAAGGAGTCCAAAACATTCCAATATGATGTAATAGCTTAAGACGAAAAGAAAAAAGGTAAGACATGTTACGAAAATGATTTTAGATGCCCCTAAGAGCAAAAATTGACGCTATACTGGATAGACCTCTATGGTCTATCTATCCAAATACTGTAGGTATTCACTGAGCATTGCCTAAGTACACATTTGCATTAGTTTGACAAGCATATTATTTACCTATTGTACTCGGTTGGTGATGGTGAGTCAAGTATGTATTGAACTTAATTTAATATATCACTAGATAATAAGTAGGTACTATCAACACTTACATTCCGCCACTGCTCCAGTCGTGTCGGGACCATGCTCCTTCGACAAGGCTCAATGCGCCCCACTCTTTCAACAACCTTTCGCTTCCCATGGGGCCAGAAAACTCATTGTTGGCTAAATTACTGTGGAGCGTCATATACTCGAACGAACCCCAGTTGATTTTGTTTACTGCGCCCTCTAAAACAGAAAAATATTATAGTTCTTGCCGATGAGTGACTTGTATATGATGTGATGTCCGTATGAGCTTGTATCAAGGATCTCCAACTATTGTAGTATTGTATAAATTAACTGCAATGGCTATAAAGTTTGTACTTACTTCATTTTCGGCATCTAAGCATCTATTGTCCGTTATTTGTTTGTTTATTTACATTTTATTTGATACCTAGCACAGACTAAGTAAAGGAAAGATCACACACAGATCAGATTTCAATCTGTCAAAAAACGCAAATTGAACGAATGAAATAGTGATTTTCGTCACATCCCTATTTGCCGATTCAGTGTTGTCATACCAATAAGTAGATAAAATCTTATCTCCTATCTAAGGAAGATATGTATGTCGAAGAGAAGTCATGCTCGCGGGTGGGATATAATATCGTAATGTTTTAAAATTTTAACCTATCTATCTAGATACGATAAAAATCTCATGCTCCCCCCGCAGCTTTTAGTATCTGCTCATTTGCTTCATTTGTGGACACCCATCGCATTAGTAAGAATAAGAATAATTTATTTTCAGATACCTTACAGTGTTGATAATATCTAATACCAAAACTTGTTTATGAATAAACATTATTACATTAGCTTCTGTTGCTGTGCTTGGCTTGACAACTGCGTTACAGCAAGCAGTGCCAATTCCCCAGTGAAATGAGTCAGTTTCTAATTACAGATAAGATCATAGCTTTACTTTAAATAAATTTATAAAAAGAAAAAGAAAAGCTAAATTTACAAAATAAAAAAAATATTTGGTGTTCGTCGTCTGCTCGTCTGTTCATCAGACGGTTTGATATTATATTTATTTCAAGACACTGAGATCCAATAAAAACTCAAAATAATAACAAAGAAACCTAACTTCTTTAGTAGGCTTATAAGCTATCGAATTGCTCAGTTAAAATGGCAGAGGGCGGGGAAATAGCTCGGGGAACTGATGGCCGTTGGGGCGAAAAAGTTATTGGCGACCGCAGACCGGACGACGCAGCGTGGGCAGCCCCCCCACCAGATGGTCTGGTTACGGTGATGGGGAGTCGCTGGATGCGGGCGGCACAAGACGGGAAGCTTGGAAAACTATGAGGGAGGCCTATGGCCTGCAGTGGGCGTCAAATGGCTGATGATGATAAGCTGTCTGGCTAGCGCCGGACGGCATGAGGGGAAAACTTGAGGACGCCCTGGAGGCCAATTGCAAAAATTCTATGTAACTTGGCGATCTTCCCGGATATGTTTTTCTTTCATTATTATGTAGCCTATATACGTCCAACTGCAGGGCACAGGTCTTCTCTGAGAGATAAAGTATGGGCTTAATTACCACGCGTTCCAACCGCAGATTGGAAATTTCAAGCGCTGAGGTATGTGAATACCTCAGACACTCAAGTTTCCTCACGAAGTTTTCCTTCACCTTTAGTGAGTGGTATTGCTAAATTGTAAAGGATTGCTCGTAGCCCCGGCTGCCTGAGTGATCTTAAACGATCACGAAGGTTAAGCAACACAGGGCGCGTTCAGTGCATGGATGGGTCGCCGTCTATGCCTAACGCTAGTGGCATTTTTCCGAGCGGTTCCGTGCTTCGCAAGGCACGTTAAGCTGTTGGTGCCGGCTGCCGTCGATAGATGGCAGTCGTTAAGCCGAGTCAGAGGCCTTAGGGCGGCTTGACAACTTCTGACAGTAGACGAGCCACTAGTCTACAAGCCTCCACCAATCCGGACTTGGCCCCCGTGGTGGAGTATGGCCTATACCTTCCTCAGGGAAGAGACTCGTACCCCTCGGTGGGGACATAATGGGTTGATGATGATTGCTAAATTGTAATGTACGTAACTTAGAAAAAAAAGTCATTGGTACATCATCATCAGCCATTTGACGCCCACTGGAGGACATAGGCCTCCTTCATGGTTTTCCTAACCATGAAGGGTTTTGCCATAATCGCCACGCTTGGCAGGCGGGTTGGCGATCGCAGTATACTGTTGAAATCTCAGGAAGACGCTGCTGCCCGTCTCCTGGTAATGTATTTTCTTAGTCGCCTTCTACGACGTCCACGGAAGGAAATGGAGTCACGCTATTCTTACTCCGGTGCCACACGGAAATTGGTACATGCCGGGATTTAAACTCCGGGTAATCAGAACTTGTATGTTTTGGTTTGATAGGCCAAATACTTTAGTTTTTTCACGAAATTCGAAAGTTGTATCTATGAAAATCAACTTGGTTTTTGGGTACTCCAATTCTAGCTTGTCATTTTACTACACGAAATGGAGTTGAGTGATATTTTACGAGCTGACTGCGACCCGTTGCAGCATTTTATTTTCCTACTACTCTATAAAATGGTCTCGTGAGACATCGAAACACAAAAACATATTACACAATAGAGAGGAAACTAAATAAATGTTTGTCGCATTTATATTCATACTGCGAGCGAAATAAGCTTTTGTTGGCGCTAAATAAACTTGTGTCACATCACAAAACAGAATAAAAGAACAGATTTCGGTACGCATCTCTATGAACTATATACGTAAACTGTAAACTATGACAGTATTTAGCCTTTATTCGGCCGTTGAGACGAAAAAGTTCTGACCTGGCGACCGCGGACCGGATGACGCATCGCGGGCAGGCCCCCCACCAGATGGTCTGACGACCTGGTTACGGTGGCGGAGAGCCGCTGGATGCGGGCGGCACAAGACCGGGAAGCTTAGAAAACCATGAGGGAGGCCTATGTCCTGCAGTGGAAGTCGAATGGCTGATGATGATGATGATATTTTAGCCTGATGGATTTCTGGATATGTAATTTTTTAGCAGTAGACTGCCGACTTCTCATTCGGAAGGATATGGGTTCGAATTCCGGAATGTACCAATGACTTTATTTTCTCAGTTACGTACATTTCTGAAGTAAAAGTAGGAATACCATTCACTAACGGTGAAATAAAACATCGTGCGGCAACCTGAGGGTCTGAGGTGTTCACATACCTTAGCGCTTGAAATTGCCAATCCGCGGTGGGCACGCGTAATAATTAAACCCACTCTGAGAGGAAGCCTGTGCCCTGCAGTGGGACGTATATAAACTACAACCAATATACATAAAAAAATATACATACTGTTGACATTTAGTAAAGTTTAGTTTCACTGAAAATAAAAGCTTGCTACGTATAAAATGCTTTCCTATACCTTTATTGTTTTCAAAAGATGGTAGACCAGTGGGTAGAGCTCGCAAGCAAGAGACCTAGATTCGATTTCCAGTGCGGGCATGTACCTATGACTGCTGGGTTTCAAAATTAAATACATCCGCAAATTTGTGAGGAAACTTGACCGACTAAGCTGTCAGGATAGTATAGGTGCTGGGCAAGCCTACTCCATCTATCCCTGCCACTGCAGAATCCGACTGATCCCTTCAACCATCTAATGTGTGTGAAGGTGCCACTGGACGCCGAAAAATCATCTCATTAAGTAGATACAAAGTTTTTCAAACGATGGACCCATCGTGAAGAGGTGGCATTAGAGTGTGCCTTAAAGTTACATTCAGACTTACGGTGTTACTTATAAAATCAAAAAAAAATCAAAATCAAATTTTTTATTCAAAGTAGCACAGAAACTGCGACTTAATGAACGTTACAAGTTAAACTAGGTGTCCATTTCAAAATCTAGATCATTTTGGAGAAAAAATGGACAAAAAAACTCCAAACTTAGTCTTTTCAAGTCCTTAATTTACAGGATTTATATAAATGTTCTAAAACTCATGCATTGAACTGGCTTTAATTCCAGACATCATTGTCATCTAAATAATCTTTAATGTTATAGTAGCTTTTTTGGCACAAAGTGCGCTTCACACATTTTTTGAACCGCGTTTCTGGCAAGCTTATTATATCCTCAGGGATCTTATTGTAGAAACGTATACAATGCCCCATAAAGGATGTATTAACCTTTGCCAGCCTAAATTTTGGGAACGAAAGTTTATGTCTATTTCTAGTATTTACATTGTGTTGGCTACCTACAGTTTTAAAGTCACTGATATTTTTCCTAACATACATAATATTTTCATAGATATACTGACTAGCAACTGTTAGGATGTTGGTTTCTTTAAAGAAATCTCTTAACGAATCTCTATTGCCTAGCTTATATATGAATCTGATCGCTCTCTTCTGCAGGACGAAGATGGTCTCAATGTCTGCAGCCCGACCCCACAGTAGTATACCATAGGACATAATACTATGGAAGTAACTAAAATAAACAAGCCTAGCAGTTGCGACATCAGTTAGTTCCCGGATTCTTTTAACTGCGTATGCTGCAGAACTGAGCCTATTTGCCAATTTTCCTATATGAGGACCCCATTGAAGCTTTGCATCAATTGTGATACCCAGAAATACAGTTTCTTCTACAAGGTCTAGTTTATCATTCCCCAATATAACATTGCTGTCAACCATTTTGACATTTGGTAGTGTAAATTTTATACATTTTGTCTTTTTTGAATTTAATAATAAGTTATTAGAAGTAAACCAATATAGTACCTTATAGAGAGCATTATTTGTACCCGCAGGGTCATTTTCTTGTCTCTTAATCTTAAAAATAAGTGACGTGTCATCTGCAAACAATACTATCTCTGACATATTTTGAACCATGAACGGCAAATCATTTACATATACGAGGAAAGGGAACGGCCCCAAAATAGATCCCTGTGGCACTCCCATCTTAACCTCCGACCCGGATGATTTAGTCCTATTTATGTCAGCTTTTTGAACCCTCCCTTCTAAATATGATCTCATAAGTTTTAAGCTCCTCCCATTCACTCCGTAGTGTTTTAATTTTAAGAGAAGTGTTTTATGGTCTACGCAGTCAAATGCCTTCGACAAGTCACAGAAAACACCTATAGCATCCTTCCGATCCTCCCATGCACTAAATATATGTTTAACTAATGTGACACCAGCATCCGTCGTAGACCGCCCTTGCGTGAAACCGAATTGCTCACTATGAAAAAGTTGATAATTATTAAAGTGTGTAAGTAGTTGACCTAGAACTATTTTCTCGAATATTTTACTCAAAACGGGTAGAACCGAGACTGGTCTGAAATTTGTGGGATCTTGCCTGTCGCCACTTTTAAATAAAGGAACGAGCCTACTATATTTCATTAGGTCAGGGAATGTACCCTCATCTAAACATTTGTTAAAGATTCTGGCCAAATGGGGTGCTAGGACATCGATAACTGAGCTAACTATTATTACTGACATACCCCACAGGTCTTCAGTTTTTTTAAGATTTAGCTTTTTAAACGCTTTATTCACGGTATGAGCTTCAATATAATCAAACGAAAAATCGTGATCGCAGGGAGGGACATTATCTTTCAAAATACTTTCTGCAAGATCAGGAGATGAATCTAAAGGAGCCGTAGTTATAATTGGAACATTTGTAAAGAATTGTTCAAAAGCCGCGGCAACGTCTTCATTTGACGTTATTAATTTATTATCTATCTTAAGCGAAAATTCGGGGTCCGCTGATTTGGATTTACCGGTTTCCTTATTTATTATATTCCAAATGGTTTTAGATTTATTAGACGATTTAAGAATTTTGGCTTTTATATGCTCGCATTTAGCTTTGTGGCAGACGGCCCTAAATAATTTTGAATATAATTTAACATACTGTAGAAAACTAGGGTCATATGTGTATGTCTTTTTCTCATATAGTGAATAAAGTGTGTCCCTACTTTTCCGGATGCCGGCAGTGGCCCATTCACTAAATTCTACCTTATTTCCTTTCGAAGATAGCTTTTTCAATTTAAAAACTTTTTCAAAACTATCTGAAACGACCTTAAAGAAATCTCCATAATGGGCATTAGCATTGATGGTTTTATTTTTTTCGGTATGTAAACTACTTTGTAAATCAGTTTTAAATAATTCTAATTTTTTTGTTGTCATGGGCCTGTAAAGTATATCTTGTTCTGATTTTTTAAAATCAGATTCAAAGTGTACAATTTGACCACTGTGGTCTGACTTTAAGCAATTTATTGTAGAATAGTGCGAAAATTCACAGTCACAGTATACATTATCAAGACAGGTGGCTGTGATTTCGGTAATCCTAGTGGGCTCTAAGAAAATATTAACTAAATTAAAAGACTTGAAAATAAGTTTTAATTTAGTATTTAAAGTGGAATCTACCAGCAAGTCGATATTAAAATCTCCACAGACTATAAGGTTCTTGCTACTACTTGAAGCTACATTTAAGACATCCTCTAGTACTGATTCAAATAAACTGTAGTCACTGGCGGGGGGCCTGTATACGCTTACTACAATGTGCTTAGCCAGTTCAACACATGATAGCTCAATAACTTTTTCAACAGAAAGTCTGCAAATATCTTTCCGTTCTTTATATTTTAAACTACTATTTACTATTATTAAGGATCCCCCGTGCAATGCAGACTTTCTATTGAAGCAACTGGCTATTTCATAATTATGTATAGCAAAATTCATTTGAGACTCTAGTAGCCAGTGCTCTGTGACACAAAGTATATTCACTCTATGTTGTTCTAAGAACAACTCTAATTCTAGTAGTTTACCAGAAAAGCCACCCTGTAAATTTTGGTTAGCTAAGACAAGTTTGTTTAAGGGGGACTTTTCTGTTGTCTGCGCTGACAGTTTAAATCAGCAGTCAAGCTTAACCTACTTATGCTAGGTTTTTTTACAGCCTCAGAATACAGAGGTTTACAAGTAGAATTTTTTCTACAGTTTGTATCCACGACTGGTCCCTGTTTTATTGTCTTAACAATAATAGGGTCATAAATATTGAATGCCAACAATTTGGCAATCTGTCGCTTTGAAGAAAGGGGCACATGCAATGCACACGATTCCTCTAAAACACTCCTCAGGGGCAGTTTAAATAATCTTTAACGTTTAAATAATAATGACGTCTTTCCCTGTACCGGCCAGCGCAGCTTAGGACGACCAGCCACAAGATGGACAGATGACCTCATCCAAGTGGCAGGAAGACGCTGGACATCTGGATGCAAGCCGCTTCCAACCGGTCATTTTGGAAATCCATGGAGGAAGCCTATGTCCAGCAGTGGACTTCTTGTGGCTGAATGAAGATGATGATGATGAACTGATGAACCCTTTACCACAGACTATTTAAACTGCCTCTAGGAGTGTCTTAAAGAATCGTGTTAATAATAATAAATAAGACCATTAGTTTCTAGATCCAGCGCCGTCCTTTTAAAATGACCTTCTGTCACTTACGTGTTTGCTGTGTTGCTAACACTCGGCACAATGCAAATAAACAACATTTTGTTTTCATAAACAAGTGATGTCGCAGTGGATAGGTTGGAAGTGTCTGTTGAGTACGCTTTTTAACTTAACTTGGCAATAGGGCAACTAGTCCACTTTACTTGACTGCGACCCCGAAAAGAAATAGTTTTCATGTTTGTGGCGTCCTTGCCTGGTTACCACAGCACAGGGTATCCTTGGGTATTTTGGGACTTAGGCAAGTGATTGTGTTGTGTGGAAGTCATTATTATTATTTTTTTTAGTGGTCGACTAGTCCATACCATACAAGAATATCGGCCCGGTTGATCCATTCGAAGTTTGGTAATGGTCTTCTTACGCCGTTCTTTTTCGTCACAAAAGTATTTGTTAAAAAAATAAGTTTTTTTTTAAATAGCACTTTAGTCCAGTTTCTATAGAATCATAAAGTAATAAAAATTTTTGGGTTTGCATTTTTGTGCTAGTCCTTTCATCTTGGTAGAGAGTACAGCGTCGAGCATGCTTAGCACTGAAAATAAGCTACGTGACAACTTCAAACAACATTTTAACGCAGCATAAAGTAGTCCTGTACAGCACAAACAGACACAGAGCAAATATTCTAACAGCAGCGACGACCATAACAGTAACTTTGATGAAACAGCGTGTTGTTTCTGTTACCGCAACACCATCAGCCGGCCGTCGAAATGTTCATTGAACAGAACAGCTGAAGAACTGAGATGGAACGGACTGCCCAGTTGGTCTAGCTGTTAACACGTTTGACTACCAAAATAGGATTCGTAGGTCCCACTGGGGCGAGCCGTACTTGATTTGTTCAAACGGCCTCAGTCTGGATGTATTTCCATGTTTGTGATGACCTATCTGGTTACCATAGCATAGAGTATCCTAGTTTGGGATCAGGTCAAGTGATTGTGTTGCGTAAAAGTTATTATTATTAACTTTAAACTTGTTCCCAAACCAACCTTCAATACTTCTTCTCCTCCGACTATAGAACAAATTACCATCTTTTTCATCTGTCGACATCTTCTCGTAAATTTCAGCATGATTATGGCATAGAGCGAAAATTTTATACTTGCTTGAGATTCTGATGTTGTGAGTAGCTACATTGCACATTTAAATTTTGAATTCCATTTTCTAAAGTATAAAATTTTGTTTCAATGGTTCCTTGGCAAGAAATGTTTGGAATACAATAATAAATGCATTTCTGCAAAAATAGCTAAAAACGTGCGACTTTGAACTAAGCCATTAATTTCCCAAACATGGTTCCTTCGAAAAAAATGTCCGTAATAAATAATGCAGAAAAAAAGTATCCGGACGGTGTTAGTAAATTGACAAACTGTAGGTAGCAAAGACAATCAAATGGTAGATTAAAATGCCCGACAAATAACTATGACTTTGAATTCGCACGGACTCATTAGCTCGAATCAAGACTCCAATTCAGTCAAATTAACAAGTAATTTAAGTAATTGCTCTTACGTGTCAAAATAGACGTGTTAAATAAAATATTTCGTTCCAGATATCTGCCGGGCATGACACCTGCTTTATTTCGTCTAATATTAAAGTTTCTCGTACCACAATTCACAACAGCTGCACCGCCCTAACTTAGCAGAAAATGGCTAGGGAAAGTGGGACGGGCAGATACAACTTTTAAATTCTCCACACTGTTGTTGCATTACAAGCCGTTAGCGGCAGGGTTGCCATCTATTTCAATTTGTCCGGATATGTCCGAATTTTGGGTGTTATATCCGGTCTTTTCTGGAATTAAATTATTCTTTATGAAGGTTTCTAATTTTGATTTACATTTATATAAATAATTTTGTTTTTTTTTATTTATGAAAAGTTTCAATTAAAAAAAGTGACAACAAAAATTTGTCACGGAATATCTCACCGTGATGGACTAAATATAGTTTTAACAAAATAATGCGATACGATACGCTAATTGGAAAATCTTTTCACTACCATGGCAAAGCCTGTTTGTCATGAAGACGCTAAAAAGAATAAAAAAAACAACAGTGCGTGTCGAGCCAAGTGCAGCGTAGTGTTCCGTAGAAGGAGGTTCATCAAAGTACCTAATTTTCAATTTAATTTGTACGAAGTTTTTCTTTTATATATTTGTCGCCTATTGCTCGTTAACGTGTAAAACCTACTTTGCTGTGACAGTTTTCTATTTTATGTGCTACTGCGCTGTTTTTTTTTCACGTTTTTACAATCAATCGTGTAGCCAGGAGAGGCGGGGGGGGGGGGGGGGGGGGGCTACTGTAACAAAAAATTGCGCTTTAAAGCTTAATATTGCAACCCTAATTTAGGTGCCACAAAAACATTTTTTTTAATTTTATTGTACCGTTTTGTCGACGTGATTAATAAATAAATAACTTCCACAAAACACAATCACTTGAACTGGTCCCAAGCTAGGATACCCTGTGCTCTGGTAACCAGGCAAGGACATCACAAACATAGAAATACACCCAATATGTATATCCATGCCAAATTTCAGCTTTCTAGTACTTGTCGTCTGTGTGTTAAGACGCGGGCAGACAGACGGACAGACAGTCAGATAGATGTAAGGACAACGGAGAAACTATAACTTGTCGACTACGGAACCCTAAAAAGACTAATTCTCTCTATTTCTGTCTTAGTCATAACTTTAAGTGGTGGCCTTGCTGGTGACGACTTTTTCAATTTTTTGCAAATCTGAAGCGTTTGTTTCTCAAATAAACATAAAATAAGTCCTGCATTTCGACAAATATCCGGAATTTAGGGCCTTCAGGGCATTTATAATTTTGAAATAGCAACCCTAGTTATGCAGGGTTGTTGGATATTTCGCTTCGGCAATTTGAAGGGTTGATGGGGCAGGCGTGGAGTTTGTGAAAATCTTTTATTGTGTAATTCTCCGAAGGAGAATGCGGCGGGAAAACCTGAATATTCACGGGGGCGGTGTAAAACCTTTTTGTTTGTTGTGATATTTTAGAATATCCAACTCCACTTTAATTCCTTTAAATCATAATAGTGCGTTTTCACAAATAAAAAAGTGGCAGGCGCATGCAGAAAGAATCTATCAATCATTCACGATTCGTTCATCATTCACTGAGCCTCATATTCACCAACAATTATGGCAAAGAAGTGGTAGTCTCGAAAAACACTTCAATTTCCCAAAAGAATTCACCGACAGTTAATACAAATTTTCACCCGAAAACGAGACAGCGCAAAAGGGAGTCGTAACACCCGTAGGTACTGTAAAACTTTGCAAACTTTGCTCTTGTACATTAAGAGCCTAATTTGTTACAGATGGTTGGACAGAAGAAAGCTGCAATCACTAACCATGCAACTCCTCTAAAACCGCTTAATGTCTTTTCTACCTATCTATAAATAGGCATAGGCCTTTTCCGTGTTGCGCCAATCTTTAAGTTCTAAGGAAGCGTCTTATAACATGCCTCTATCATGTCAGGCTAAGGCGGCTTGAAGATTAATTGAAGGCGCGAGGCCCCCGCGTCCACGAGCTGCAGGCCGGTGAATTACTCAAAAATGTCCCATTGGTGAATTGCAGAAAACACGTGTTTTGCTTAAGGGGATCCAGGGGGCTAACTTGCGCCACCAATAAAAAAATGTCTCTTCTTTTACAGATCGTATTTGAAAAAAGTGTCTGTACAATCTCTGAATTACGACAGAGCAGCTAGGATCACAGACCTAGGACTAGATAACGTTATCGTTATCTAATGATACTAGTCCTAGGTTTTTTTGCCTTAGGTTCACGGTAATGGGTTCTTCAAATCACGATTAACATGATTGAGAGATTGTGCAGACAATTTTTGCAAATACGATTTGTGACACAAACATGAAATATTTGCAAAAATGCAGTAAAAAAAAACCCCCCCGGTGGCCCTCCATGTGCAATTGAGGGGGGTTCCGGGAACTCAGAGAACACTCCGGAACCCCCTCGCACTATGCGCTTTGGCGCTCCCCGCTGGTAGGCCGAGGCCTACCTGGTGCCTCCGCCACAGCGGTGTGCGGCCACCACACACCGCCGCCTTCCCGGAGCCGGTTGACAGACGGTTCGAGCCCCCACTCTTGCCGTCCTCGGCTCCAAGGTCTCCTTTTAGTCGTCTCTTACGACAGGCAGGAGATACCGTAGTCCTATTCTACGCCCGGTACTACAGGGCTGACATATATATCCTCCTATCCGTGTTCGGCCATAGCGACCGCATACAGGACTCTCATTTCTTTATGGTTGGGGGTTTCGCTGGTGTGCCCGCAGGTGACTGGTGTAGCCGATCTTGGCTCGGAAAGTGCGAGCACATTGGGCGCACGTCAAGACACCATTGACTTAGTTATCAATTTGACGCGTATATTTAAATATATATATATTGTTTTGGCTATGTTCCTCCATAACTCCGTCAAATCTTAACCGATTTCGACAATTCTTTTTTTGTTCAAACAGGTATAACGTCTTATTGTTTTAATTTGGTGAACATCTGATGGAGACTTTCAGAAATGGAGAACGGAACTCTCCAATGGACAGCAGTAAATAAGTCCTAATGGGGCCCATCCTTTAGAAATATCAGTATGGTTCAGAAAATAGCGTAAAAGTAGTCCCAAGTTAATTTCTTGATGTTCTGGTGCAGACTTTTGGAGATGGAAATTTAGAACATCAAATTTTAAAGCAACGAATCAAGTAGGGTAAATTTTGGTTATAAGGGTTATCCCGCTCTTCCACTAAAAATTGAAAAATAATTTTTTTTAAATAAAAAATAAAAACCGACTTCGAAACACTACAGCTCTAAAAAGTTAGAAATAATTTAAATAATTAGAAGTATTTATACATGTAGGTATCGTAGAAATATAATTTATAGTCGGTGCCCAGTTTCAAGACCAGCACATATATTTTGGGCACCGGCTCCAAATTGTATTTCTACTTCTAATTTTAAATTATTTCTAACTTTTTATTGCTGTAGTGTTACGAAGTCGGTTTTTTTTCTACTGCCTTGGAATCACTAAGCCGAACTTCTGTATTGTTTCACCGTTCGTTCTGGGAGTGAATAACAAATTCTAAACTGAGAATAAAATGTAAAATTGACTCGTAATCTTAGACCTTCTTTGATAAGACTGCCTCTGGAGAGACTAATTTTGTTCAGGAACAATATTATTCAGAAGTCACTTTATTAAATAGCTACATATTTCTTCTGTTCAAGGGTTAGTATCTAAATCGGTGTTGTTAATTTTAAGCTGAGTTTGAGATCCTATTGTAGAGAAAAGATTTAGTGACATTTAGTTATTAGGCATCTGGTCGCCTTTTCAATATAAAACGCTAAAAATCAGAACACCACAATTTGTTTGTTCTTTCTTACAAAATTGTGTTCTAGGAATTTCGAAAAACTTATTGGGCAACTTTTCTATTAGCCTTAACAAGCTGTTTTTCTTCTTCGTGGCGGCTCTTTGTAATACGGTATTTGACACGATCAACAATAAATTATTTCATATGCTCGAACAAAAATTACAAAATATCTCGGAAAATGTATCTCTTTTAGTCAATTACTAGTTAGTACAATTTTTAAATAGATTAAACATAAAAAGAGTGCTCTGAGATGTGACGTCATAAGCCAGTATTTTCATACAAAATTCCGTTTTAAAAGTAACTCATTTGATATTTTCTCAAATGTCCAATTGTGTGTTAGATAATGTACGAAAATGTACTTTATATGTTAGGCGTGGGTCGTTATGTGATTTTCGCAAAGCGTAAAGAAACTAGTTTCTCGTGACGCATCACAGTTTTTTATTAAATACGTGATTTTAGTAACAGTTTTTCACTTTCGGTCGCCGTTACAGAACAACTACTATTCTAACGGTTACTTCGTTACGACGTTACTTACTACAAGCTACGTTTTTCTAGCTGCAGAGTTACATCAATAACGTAATTGTATAATATAACTTACTGTAACTGACACTAATCAACTTTCCTTTATATTTTATTGAGTCTTTGGACTTCGTCATATTATTATCACTATCATCGAATGTAAAGAAGTTTATCTATCAAGCTACATGGATTTTAACATTTTTTGGCTATAGTAGGTAGGAGAGGCATGTCCCCTGAGACACAGGTTTTTATTTCTAGTGCAGAGGCCTGCTTCTCCTCCTACTTTAATCTAATTTCGTGTTATGTCATATCCCTACAAAATGTAATGCTGCGTCCACACGCTTGCCGTTTGCCGCAACCCGTATTTGTAATACTTGAAAAATTATGGACAAACAAACATCGTCATCCACACGCTTGCGAGGGCTTTACTATGCCGTAGACAAGCAAGCATGGCGGACGTCCAACTCGTGTTTATTATACTGCCGCCCACAAGCTAAAACGCCGTTATCTCCAAAAATATTCTTTCGAGTTTTGCGCAAAAAAACAAGGAAATAATAAAAATATATGCTACTTGATAACTATACATAATTTGACTACACTTGAGGTATCAAAAGATAGATCGTTTTGAGTACTTTAAAATAATTAATATAAATAAACTAGTAACAATGAATTCAGCTTAACAAAAATATTTTTTGGCGTTATTGAGCACAATTTTTATTTATAATTATTTAATAATTTACCTGTTATAACAGCATTTTTCAGTTTTTTATCTCTGGAAATATAACAGCTAAGAAAAATTGCGTTGGAAGGATCGATAGATTTTTTTTTTTCTGATTAAGATGTCATCAAAAACTCAAAATCGGCTGGATGGTCGATAATGGCATAGCTTGTGGACAGCAGTATAAAAAGAATCAAACTGAAAGAAGAAATATGGCAAACGGAAAATTTGCCAACGAAGATGGTGGATAATAAAAATTGATAGAAATCGTACTAGGTAAGTGTACGCGAGCGCAGGTCATACTAAACGACCCAGAAACGTGTGGATACATTGAAAACCGTTGCAAGCGTTTGCCGCAAGCTTTCTTTGACTTGTGCCCAAAATACCGACACAGTGCGGATCGGTGGCAAGTGCTCGCAAGTGACGACAAGCCAAGACAAACGTCCTATCCACACGTTCGAATTTGTGACGCCTTGTGGAGATTCGGCAACTGTGTGGACGCGGCATAAGGATTCGAAGACTGTTTCTTTGTTTGTTAATAAACTATACTATTATTATTATTCTTGTTTGTGTTAGCGCTTGTAGGTTTTGTGTGTGTATGTGTGTGTGAGCGCGTGCGAGCGTGCGTGCGTGCGTGCGTGCGTTTTGCGTGCGTGCGTGCGTGCGTGTGTGTGTGTGTGTGTGTGTGTGTGTGTGTGTGTGTGTGTGTGTGTGTGTGTGTGTGTGTGTGTGTGTTGCGTGTCCGTGAGTAATTTATGTTACTTATTTTAGAACACAATTAAAGTCGGTGTCATTGTAGCTTAAACCTAACAGATATTTACTAGTCCACCTTCTTTTTCATTTATTTATTTACATTATTTCTTTAATATTAGGAGAACACCCTAAAAACCAAAAACAATTTAAAACCAAGTTGAAGTGTATTTCCGAAAGATAACTTCTTAGACTTACTTTATGCACAAGAACATGAATAAGTTAACAAAATGAATTTTCGTACTAAAATTTCCCAGTTTTCTTGGATCTAAGTTTCAAGTTGAAGACTTGGCAGATAAAAACTCCAATGGTTGCAGACTAAGTTGTATTCTCATCATTCGACTTCGCTTTACTCTCATAATTACTTTTTCTATCTTTGACTTGACGTTTCTACTCCGGCACTCTTATAATGGAATCTGATCATTTCAGCACGGGCTTGCCTAGTGAAGTGTTGCATTTGGCGTGATGGATTTACATCCGATTGGAACTCCATTCCTGGACGCTGTCTTAAAAATGGACGGCGTTTTCTACATTGACGAGCGGATGCTGGAATGCTATCAGTCCATTTGGACGCATTGTCAATGGGGGCCTTTATTCTTTTTGAACACGCTGTGTAAAAACGCGGGCCTCTTTGATAACTCTAAATTATTCGAGAGCGTAGCGCAATCTCGGCACCTTTGAACAATGTTATTAAATCTCAAGGAAACTGGGTCGATTTTGAAAAGGAGTTTGTGAACCAAATCGGTTCTTATCTGATCGTGATTTCCTTTTAATAGGCTTTCGGTCCCAATTTATTATCGGTTATCTTTTTCGCCGGGGACAAAAGTTCTTACACAATCTTCTCCCAGGGAAAAATTTACGCCGCAAAAAAATAATTTGGGATATGGATTTTTTTCCTGAGACTGCAGCTTTTCGTCCTTTTGCAGGTTTTTTTTTTGACTTAATTTTAAAGTAACTGAGCGACCAAGTTTCATTCGCTCACGTCTTTTGTAAAACACCCCCGTATTTAGATAAACTCTACATACCTACTTATGTATACAGATGTATGTAAAAGGTGTTTTTAAGCGAGCGTTCCTTGCTCTCACGATCATAATGTAACTAAATAAAACTATAAAAACCGGCCAGGTGCGAATCGGACTAGCGCACGAAGGGCTCCGTGTCATTATCTAATCTATACAACATTAGACCCAAAGATCGAGAAGAAACGGCAAATAATCACGTTTCTTGTATGGGAGCCCCCCTTAAATATTTATTTTATCTTAATTTTATTATTTATTTTTGAAGCGAATATCAAATTTAATATTCTGTGAATATTTCAAACGTCTACCTGTTGCCGTTATTAATAAAGAGCAAAAAAACGGCAAAAAAAATTACGTTTGTTGTGTGGGAGCCCCCCTTAAATGATTATTTTATTCTGTATTTATTGTTATAGTGGCAACAGACATAAATCATCTGTGAAAATTTCAACTATCTAGATATCACGGTCCATGAGATACAGCCTGGTGACGGATAGCCAGACAGACAGACGGACAGTGAAGTCTTAGTAATAGGATCCGGTTTGGCACCCTTCGGCTACGGAACCCTAAAAAGCAATGGTTAAAAAATCTTCTTGTTTCAAAGACTTACATTTCTCATCTGAACTGTTATTACCTAATGTGGCCAAAATTCCTAAAAAACAATTGTCAGAACGGTTAATTTCTTATTTCGAGAACGAATCAAACTGGTATTAGTGTTTGCCTAGTATAACCCACATCCAACCTTTACTTATCTTACTTCATAAAATAATCAGGAACGTCTTCAGTTCACGCTTTTGGGCCTGAAGCATTTCTTTTGCCGACGTACAGAATAATTACCATAGAGGGATATATTTTAGTACATAGCAGAACAAAAAAATAATGAGTTTTATCATTCTTCCTTTGTTCAATTTGCACCGCGTTGCAGAAAGATCCGGTGAAATTTAAGAGGTCTATTCTACTCATTAACATAAATTATTATAAAATGCGGTGGTAGCCTAGTGGGTAGAAGGAAATAGTTAAAAGGAATAGTGAATATTCATCACCTCGTAAGTCTAGTAGTTAGCGCACTTTACTACCAAAAACAGAGGTCTTCGGTGCGATTCCCACATAATACTTGACTTATGCGGTGGTAGCCTAGTGGGTAGAACATTGGACTCGGAAGCGGGAGACCCAGGTTCGATCCCCAGTGCGGGCATGTACCTATGACTTGGTTTTCTAGGTTGTGTACATTTGTGAAACTTCACAATAGTAGCAATACCACTCGCTAATGGTGAAGGAAAACATCGTGAGGAAACCTGAGTGTGAGCTATTCACATACCTTAGCGCTTGAAATCGCCAATCCGCGGTGGGCACGCGTGGTGATTAAGCCTATACTCTCTCCCTAAGAGAAGGCCTGTGCCCTACAGAGGGATGTATATAGGTTGCTTATGTTATGTTTATGTTATTGTAAAATCAACTCATACTTGCTCTATAGAATATATGAAGCTGAGTATTTACTCTTCACTTGTATGTATTTTACATTAAATAAAATTAAGCTAAATTCTAACCACTACCTGTAAGCTTAAGACAAAAACATGTTTATTAATTTACATTTCTTTCAGTTCTAATAAAAATACGAAGTAAGAATATGTACTCTGAAGAAGAATATAATACGAATATGTACCTAGATACGTTGGAACGAACGACCAACACACATACCAACAAATTTCAGGGCATGCAGGAAGCGGAATTGAAGAACCAACCAAATAGGCTTTTGCTCGAACAGCCTTATTCCAATATATCCGTTCACAAAATAAGCTCGCTTTTGATCATATTATTTCTTATGTAATGTCTTGTTAAATGTTTCGTGTGCAATAAAGTATGATTAATGAATTACTCTAAGATCAAATTATAAACTTGGAAGCGTCAAAGATTACGCAAAAGGATTTTCTGTACCAAGTACGGGTGAAACCCCAAAATAAGGAGAGATATTTTTATTCCCGCCACTTCTTTAGAATTCCGGCGGTCCATTGAAGGTGGATGTTGGAAATTTATTTTTATGGTGTCGGGGGATTTATTGTTTGCTACAAATGGGATTCGGGGACGGGTAACGATTTTAAAAGTCCGTGCCTGAAATGTTGAGTCGCTATGTAGGTGTGTCGGTTTACAGCCATTGTGTGACCCTGATGCGCAATATTGCCAAGCGAAAGACTGGCTCGTTTCGCGAGATTTGGGCGTTGAGTACTTAAAACCGACTGTGGTCTGTGGACTTCAATGTATTCGAGAGTTAAAATATGTGTACTGATATAATTAATAAGCCTTGTAATGTAATATAAGTCCGTAAATATCATTAACAACAAATTTTATTCATTAACAACAAAAATTATTCAATTATTGTTGTTAGATAATAAATTTTCGTTTGACAGATTATTTGATAATCTTTATTTAATTTAGTTTAATTCAATAAGCGTTATAATGTAATTAAAATTAATACTAGATTTATGAGCATGCACTTTAATATTGCCACGCCCTAGAGGGCATCTTGTATGATCCAAGTAATCTGGTATCAACCATCCTATCTACAACATGACTGCAATAAATGAATATGAATATAATTGGGGCTTAATAATAATAACTTTCAAACAACTTAATCACTTGTTCTGGTCCCAAACTGGGATACCCTATGCTGTTGTAACCAGAAAAAGACATCACAAACATGACAAAATACCCTAAGACTAAGGCTATTTCTACAAATCAAGTACGGCGGCCTCAAGCAAGAATCAAACTCACGACCTCTGTTTTCTCCGGTCAAGCGTGTTAACGAAGGCAGTCTATGAGAACAATGACCCGCGTACCCGTGGCGCGCACGCACCACTATGACTGGCTACCAATGGTTCTCAAACATTCGAGAAGATACTTCTGGAAAGTGTCTTTTTAAAAAACAAACTGGCGTATTCGATAGTTATTGTTAAGACACGTTCATTTTGCTATGGCTTTCAAACCACCTAGGTGCTGTACATAAGGAACGTATGAATTCTAGAATTCATATAGCAAAATCCCCCTATGTTTCCGGAAATTGGGATTTAGTTCATGAAAACTTTTATGAACTAAATCCCAATTTCCGAAACTTTAATTCGAAAACTTCGAAATCGCTCCATTCATTTTCATTCTGCAGGTGGTAACTTTAGTATGGGACAGTTGATTGATTAAATAAATACCGCAGGGCAAAAATTAATTTCATCGCAACTGAATTTATTTATGGAACCTGGTGATTACTTTTACCCGTTATATGTGTGACTATGTGTGAGCAATGTGAATATTTAAAAGTGAGTTTTTGCTTCACCTTACTGAAGCAAGTAAGGTGAAGCAAAAGAAAAAAATACACGTTTTTTTTTAAAGGAGATCTAAAAAAGGCGCAGGACCGTAAGAAAATGAAGCTAAATGAAAAATAATCTGTCATCGTAAAGAAAATTGCACTCGTAAGCCGTTAACACGTGAGGTGTTTCTTTATGTTCCGCCTAAGGGGCGTATTCACAGGCCAATTTTAAACTTTGTTTCTGTCAGTACCCAAACGCCAAGGCTGACTCCTTAACCGCTTCAAAAATAATATAATAATATAATAAAAATAATGACACCCGACCTTACCGCTACGCATACTGGAGACCAAAAGAAACTACATTGTCCATACAATTTTGCTGGTTAATTAATCAATTAAGTGTAACAAAATACAAATGTGATCCCGGGTTTCCCGTTCGTTAACAATCAGTTGACGGTTGTCAGTTCCTTTTTGAACAGAAATGACAACTGAGAACTTTTGACAGGTTGTAAATTTACAAAAATCCGATAGAAGACCTGGGGCATAATTACGCGCACTACGTGCAGTCGGAATCCTGACGTTTGCTAAGCGTTTGCTAGCAGTTAGTATGGAATTTGGTACTTAGATGATTGGAATCGTTCAGGATTTGGTGCGCGTAATATAGGAGCATTTACCTGCAGTGGGACTTATTCAAAGAGTTGAAATACCACGAAAACTGAAAACCGTATTTGATATAGTATTTTCAGTGTCGTAAAATACCATCTAGTGACAATAATAATGCAGGTTTGAAAGTAAAACTTTGAAAAGCTGTATTTTAGAAGCTTACAGAGGACATTTAAAAAAAAATAAGGCTCTCGACATTTTTTTATTCTAAAATTGGGCGGTACGCAAAATAAGTTTGAGATGCTGTGATATAAGCAATATCGCGGGTGCTAGGTACTAAGTCTGAGTAGTTATTTATTTTTATAACTTGCTCATGGCCGCGTTTCATAAAACATCAATTCATAGCTTATTATGTAACTACGTCGAATTGTCGAATGAATGAATTGTCGAAGAATAGCGTCACTCCATTTCCTTCCGTGGATGTCGTAGAAAGCGACTAAGGAAATCAATTACCAGGAGACGGGTAGCAGCGTCTTCCTGAGATTCCAACCGCATACTGCGATCGCCAACCCGCCTGCCAAGCGGGGCGATTATGGCAAAACCCCTCATGGTTAGGAAAACCATGAGGGAGGCCTATGTCCTGGAGTGGGCGTCAAATGGCTGATGATGATGATGATGATGACGTCGAATTGTCATAGTATGCAATGAATTGTAGTTGATATCGGTCCCAATTTGAACGCTTCGTTCGCACTCGCTGGTAAATAAAAAAACGTAATCTCACCCCCAAGGCCTAAAAAGACTATTTCAAGCAAATACTCCCCTTTACGCCTTTTTGTTGCTGAACAAGATTTTTCTTATGAACGCTACATTGAAGTGAGAAATCACAACCATGTATCACGTTACATTTAAATTACTGTGAGAGATGATAATACCGTAACCATTTCTTTTATCAAGAAACGAGCTTAACACGAGTTCAGAGTTTTAAAAAAGGTAGAAATAAGAGATAAAACATTTATTGCCATATAAAATTATTACATAATGTAGATGTACAGAACCCCGTACTAGTGACCATTGTTCTACTCACTGGAGTTCCACCGCTTCAAATTTCAGAAGCATTACAAATACATCCTAATAACCTTTACTAAGACTAGCATTTCAGTACGATCACTTCTTCCGTGTGGCGCCGGATTAAGAATAGCGTTACTCCATTTCCTTCCGTGGATGTCGTAGAAAGCGACTAAGGAAATCAATTGCCAGGGGACGGGCAGCAGCGTCTTCCTGTGATTCTAACCGTATACTGCGATCGCCAACCCGCCTGCCAAGCGTGGCGATTATGGCCAAATCCCGAATGGTTACGAAAACCACGAAGGAGGCCTACGTCCTGCAGTGGGCGTCAAATGGCTGATGATGATGATGATGATGATGATGACTTCTTCTCATCGAGCCAACTAAGATACAGATTGCTGTACATATGGGCACTATCAAAGGATAAATTAAGCAGTGGCGATGGTTGAATATTCCTTTTAGTGGCTACAAAGCCCGATTCAATTCAATACGATTCCGGCAAGGTTACAGCAAACCGAATGCACGCAAATATCTGGGTGGTTTAAAAGCCGCGGTTATGTAATTATTGATTAAAATGCCATCTATTTACTTAACTATTACTTTTAAGTCTGGACGAAAATATGAAAAATCATTGAAAAATAAATCGAGAAATAGTGGTTACAAGATAAATTTAAAAGGTCTAGTTGAAGTCAGGTAAGGATCGTGTTGATTTAATGGGGCGCCTAAACGACATAGAGTGACAGTGAAAAAAAAAACGGCCAAGTGCGAGTTGGACTCGCGCACGAAGGGTTCCCTACCATTATGTATACAACATTAGACAAAAATTTCGAGAAAAAACTGCAAAAATATTACGTGTGTTGTATGGAAGCTCCCCTTAAATATATATTTTATTGTAATTTAATTATTTATTTTTGTAGCGAATAGCGAATATAGAACTAAATATTATGCGCATATTTCAAGCGTCTACCTGTTGCCATTATTAATATCGGACAAAAAACGACAAAAAATTACGTTCGTTGTATAGGAGCCCCCCGTTATTATTTATATCATTACTGTTTTTATTAAATACTGTTTTTAGTATTTTTTTATATAGCAGCAACAGAAATACATCGTCTGTGAAAACTTCCACTGTCAAGCTATCACGGTTCATGAGATACAGCCTGGTGACAGACAGACAGACAGACAGATGGACAGTGAAGTCTTAATAATAGGGTCCCGTTTGGCACCCTTTGGGTACGGAACCCTAACAACGTCACTGAAACTGTTATACGACACAGAATTGTTAAAGTTGTCCAAATATGAGAAGCCCGTTTTGACAGCTACAAAAACCATAGAATCTAACCTGGTTTGAGATCAAAAACATTAAAACTCTAAACTATGAGTAACTTTTCGGGTTACAAAATCTGTTTTTTCTTTCGAGCGTTAACTAATATGCCAGAGAATGTGTCTTTTTATGTATTTGTTCCAGTAAATCTAAAGTAAAATGCATTTTATTGCAGCTGTCAAAACGGGCTTCTTGCATTTCGACAACTATAGTTGGAAAGAAGCGTATGGACGGGCCAGTGCTCTAAATACTGCACCAAGAGTAACATTACTGCGTTCAGAATCCAGCACGAGAGCTGGAAAAGCTCACTGCCTCTAAAGATACTCGAAGAATCGTAGAAAATCACCGTAAATGAGCCCAAAATGTATTTGTATAAATGCAATTCCCTTGGTATGTCGAGTTCAAAGACTTACTGACAGACTAACGAGGCAGTTACTTACAACTACATTGCCTCAAAGAACAGAAACAAACAACAAGGCTTAGTACCCACTTATTTTAGGTCCCTAATGAAAAGCAATTTGCCATATCAAAGAAAATAACTGAGAACTTTTATAAGACTCAGAACCTTTACAAAATTACACGGAGTTTTCTAGAAAAGCGGCCAAGTGCAACTTAAACTCGCAGTCTACAGGCTTCCATTTAGTTCTTGGTTAGGCCGTCTTGGGATGGGGTTTAGTGGATTGTATTATGTCCTGCTTACTAGTTTAAGTGGCGCTCGAGACCAAATCTAAATTTTTGGGTTTTGCCAACGAGAAAATGTAAAATGTAAATGCAATGAAAGCTACAAGAGAGAACAAAAAAAAGCCGACCAAGTGCGAGTTGCACTCGCGCACGAAGAGATCCGTACCATAATCTATACAACATTCGAATATTTAAAGCGTCTACCTGATGCCGTTATTAATATCGAGCAAAAAACGGCCTGAAATCACGTTTGTTGTATGGGAGCCCCCTTAAATATTAATTTTATTCAATTTTAGTATTTGTTGTCATAGCGGCAAGGGAAATACATCATCTGTGAAAATTTCAACTATCTCACTATGACTGTTCATGACATACAGCCTGGTGATAGACAGACGGACGGACGGACAGACAGCGGAGTCTTAATAATAGGGTCGCTTACCCTTTGGGTACGTTACCCTAAAAATTAATGTCAATATATACAATGAAGCCTTCTATCGATGTGAAACTCCATGATGGCGTAGACAGTTCTACCATAGAGAAACTTGTGGAAATTGATATTTCAGCTCCTTATCCACGGAGTTAAAAATTATAAGCCAAGGAAAATTGTACTTGTATATTTAAGTCCTTAAGTACATTAAAATATCATTACACCGTTTGGCACTACCCCTACCCTTTCCACGTCACCTGTTGGTTGGCTAGAATAGAATTCTTT
The DNA here is from genome assembly GCA_947310995.1 of Yponomeuta cagnagella. Lineage (NCBI taxonomy): Eukaryota > Metazoa > Arthropoda > Insecta > Lepidoptera > Yponomeutidae > Yponomeuta > Yponomeuta cagnagella. The sequence continues at coordinate 3,061,362 of OX371279.1, forward strand.
TTGGTATTAAGCCCGCTAATTTTACATTTTTTTCTGGTACAATAAAGAATTATTATGATAACTTAATAAGTACTAAATTTAGTTTTACATCTTATGGAACCCGAATTGTAGTAGGCTGAGTTTTGAATTATTTTTAGTTCATACTACTCTGTGATACTACTTTAAAGTATATAACAGAATGTGAGTTCTTTCATTTCTGATTTCTGAAGGAGCTTCGTCTGACAAAACATCATCTTATATATAAAAATCTCATGTCACAGTGCTTGTTATCAAACGCCTCCGAAACGGCTTCACCGATTTTTATTAATTGTTTTGTGTACATTTTTGCCATATTAATTAGCCTAAGACATTACCAGTTGCAATGCCAGTTATGTACACGGAGGTATAAATATTTTTCCTACATAACCCGGTTTTGTACAAAGAGATAGCTGTTCTTTGGAAGGTTCTGCACGGAGAACCAAGGAGGTTCTTCAGGCAGTTTTTTTTCTTCTTAGAAGCAGTTTTCATGGTGGCCCCGGATTTGATCTGGTAAAAAAATGGTATTTGAATAAGGATTTTTCAGGTTTCTTGTCATAATAGATTTGATTTCATGATTTTTTTACAATTTTCCATGGTATTACCTGAAGATTCTTCAAAAATTCAACCATTTTCGGTTAAAAGACTCTTCCATTATTAATCTTATGAGTTCGAGAATTCCTTATTTTCTCCTCAAATTAATAAAATAAAAGGCAGTAGGAAAGAATAGATAGCGTAGGTTCAGTAAAGGGCTATCCACATTATAACGGGCCAGTGACGTACGAGCGCAACGATACAAACTAAAATAAACCGTATATTTAAGGGTCAGAGACTACAATACCAGCGCCAAAAAAACCCGGCCACGTGCGGCCGACGGACGTGACACGGAAACGGGCTTTTTGTACTTGTATTATAGACTCTTACTTTGTAAGTACTTATGGATTATTTTGGATAAAACTGTGCTGCCCGTAAGTCGCTTGCATGTTTTAACGTAGATAGACTTTAATCGGGTCTCTTTAAGCACTTTTTATGAACCCTAAAAACTCAGTTTGCCCTAGATTCTCCGGGGAGCCTGATAGAAAACAAGATTATTTTGAGAACAACGAGGAATTTGGCGCGATAAGTCTGCCTTATCTAATTATAGCGTCAGACGCTTTTGTTGAAAATATGATGTCCAGCGTTTGTGTAAAAACAATAGTGAATGGGTAGAGTTCTAGACTGTTTTAAGTTGGATTTTTGAAATCGCTCATGAGATTTTTAAGATTCCCTACTTCCAAAGAAAAAAAAAGAAACTTTATATGATCCCTTTTTATACCTCCGTCTGTCTTTCAAAAACGTAATTCTTATGAACGGGTAGAGCTTTAAAGTTGAAATTAATTTTTAAGTAGTTAAGCTCATAGTCCTTTGAAGAAGTACAGAATTAAAAAAACGGACAATTGCGAGTCGGACTCGCCCACCGAGGGTTCCGTACAAATTTTTTAGTACTTACACATTATAAATGGTTCACGTATCGAGTCTCGCAGTTTTTCCGGGCTTTTTCCGAAATTCAAAGACATTTTTTTATGATTTCCTTACAAATGTATAGCTTTAAGATTTTGCAGGCAAATTATATCAGTGACAGAGCCTATTGTTTATTTGAATCCCACGTGAATACATACAGGTAGCGGGAACAGATACTGTCATCTAATATCACTCAGACGTGAAATTTTACGTTCTCCATTATGTACATATAGCGGTGGTAGCCTAGTGGGTAGAACCTTGGACTCGGAAGTGGGAGACCCAGGTTCGATCCCTGGTGCGGGCATGTACCTATGACTTGGTTTTCTACGTTATGTACATTTGTGAAGTTATAGTAGCAATACCACTCGCTAATTGTGAAGGAAAACATCGTGAGGAAACCTGAGTGTCTGAGCTATTCACATACCTCAGCGCTTGAAATCGCCAATCCGCGGTGGGCACGCGTGGTGATTAAGCGCATACTCTCTCCCTGAGAGAAGGCCTGTGCCCTACAGTGGGACGCATATAGGCTGCTTATGTTACACCTGTGTTTTAGTGCGGTAGTATTTTGAAGTTGGTTGTTATTTTTATTTATTTTGAAAAGCACTAACCTGTAACTAAGGTAACATATCGTTTATAGGTTGCTTATGGAAACGCTAAAGCGTGTTATCTGTGAAAAGCAGCGTTGCGCCACGAAAGTGCACGTCGACCTTTATAATCGCGTCCTTCAATGCATTACCTTAGGGGAGGCTGTTAAAAGTTTTAATATCGTCAATCTGGCCAGTGTGCGACACTTCCATCTGTGGATTCATGTGTCTGCCCTTAAATATGTCGTTGAGTTTTCTTTCTTTTGATATTCCAACGGGGAACATGGCATCTAGATGGGATTGGGGTGATACTTTATTGTATAAGAATTCTACATTGTGAGCCGGAAGGGATAAGAAGATGAGATAAAAATATTCTTTATTGTATATCAGAAAAGAACACCATATTAAACCATAAAAGACATATTTTGGGGTTTAGCTGGTCCCAAAAATGACAAAAAATCTAGTTATAAAATAAAATAAAATAAAATAAAATAAACTTATTGAGATTTTTCGTTGAATTTTAAACGTTTCATATGCATTTCAGTTCGAACTTGAGGTGGACAACAACTTTTGCTCTATGAGTTTTTTACCAGATATCAATTTTGCGAAATATCAGTGTTAAATTATTTTATTAAATGTGCGAATTAATTTACTAACAACCCAACATTACAAGGAAATAAATCCGGTCTTGAATTAATAATGTACATAGTTATCGTGCTTACGAAAGTCGTAGTTTGGAAATCACCAGGATATCCTACTTAATATTATAAATGTGAAAGTTTGTGAAGATGTTTGGATGTTTGTTGCTCAATAATGCAGTAACGGCTCAACGGATTTAGATGAAATTTGGTATTGAGATAATTTGAGTCCCGGGAAAGGACAAAGAATTGTTTGCTCGATATAAATAACGGCAACAGGTAGACTCTTGAAATATTCGAGTTTTGTATAGATAATGGTACGGAACCATCCGACTAGCACTTGGCCGGTTTTTTTTCACGTGGGACCAACTTAGGTATCTCGCAATTTGGAGCTTTGCATAGGAAAAAAAATTGTTTACAGATATTATTCCCACTCATAATACTTTTGCCAAATTTCAGCTTTCTAGTACTTTTCGTCTCTGTACTAAGCCGGACAGATAGACGGACAGATATATGGCGAAGCTGTAAGCTGTAAGGGTTCCTTGTGGACTACGGAACCCTTAAAATGTAATAGAGTTTTAATACCCGTACGTCTCCCAACGTCTTCTGAAGTTTCATATTTTTTGATGGCGTCGTGGCTTCTTAACACGACATCGTTGTCTCCCCCTTTTAATTAATACTACGCGTTCAAACTCAACCGAAGACTAATGTGAACCTTTAGGCTCTGACGTAGAGGCTATATTGCACTAAAAGCGTCCGCTTCCTGATTAAGATGATACAAACTTTTGGATAGATTGATGCGAATTGTTCTTGGGCTTTATATTGCTAAAGTGCGTTGAAGACAAGACAATGCTTTTGGTGATCTAGGGTAAGTTATTGTGAGATTGAAAATGGAGGTCTCCAGAGATTTTAGTTGCCAAAGATAAACTAGAGAATTCACTTGGGAGCGTGACAGAATATCGATCAAATTACTGATTTAATTATGACTAGCTGTCCCGGCGAACTTTGTACCGCCACAGAATCCGTTTATACGATTCTTGCACAGCGCCATCTATTTTTTAAACACAACGGTTGTTCGCACAACCCCATCTATTTTAAACTTAAAATAAATATTATCCCACGGGAATGCATTACCGGGATATCAAGTATGCTATGTTTGAATTCAGGTCTTTTTCTATCTGTACGCCAAGTTTCATGTAAATCCGTTTAGCCGTTATTGCGTGATTGAGTAACAAACATCCAAACGTCTTCACAAACTTTCCCATTTATAATCCTAGTAATTTCAAACTATAAAACTTACTTTAATTTAAAACGTTTGCTTTATTCAATTGTGTTTATATTATTTACATTTGAGAACCCACAATTTAATTTGTAATGGAAGTTTAATTTATTAATCAATACCATCTGATACTGGTACTGTATTTCCGTTATTAAAGTGTTATTCTTTGTGATTTTTTGAGTTACTTAGGAAATGATTTATTCAGAAATATCTTGATCGGTAACAATTCTTACTAATATTATAAACGCGAAAGTTTGTATGTATGGATGGATGTTTGTTACTCTTTCACGCAAAAACGACCAAACAGATCCGGATGAAATTTTGCACAGAGATTCATTATAGTCTGAATCAGCACCTAGGCTATTTTTATACCTGAAAAATTCACATGAAAATTGCCACGCGAACGAAGCGGGCAACAGCTAGTGAATAATAATATTAACCCTACATTAGATAGTAAAGATAAATAGGGCCGGTTTCTGAATTGGGAATTTCACTAAGTGAGTTCTGTGACGCTCTTTTCTGAGAAATTAAAAGAGACAGCAGAGAGTTAACCATTTCCTTAGCGAAATTCTCAATTCAGAAAGTGGCCATTAGAAGGACTTCTGTTTGACAGGATATTGTCTGTCACTGGCCAAGATGCCATATTGTTTTGACCTAGGGGGCTCAGGCAGGGTATCGTCAGAAGCCCGGCCTTGTTTTGTTGTCTTCGCCCTCGGAACCTGATCTACCAAGTAAGTTATGTACTTCGTTACAGAAGTGTTGCTTACTTATTGCGTTTGAACTGTTCTATTTCTTTTTTAAAACCCTTTACCATGAAGTGGCATAATAGTTCCCACCTTGAATTGAACGTTAACCCTTTGAAATAAAGTCCAAAAGCAATGAAAAATGTATACTAGCTATGCCCGTTAAAGGGTTAAATGTGTTTAATTTACAGCTTAATGTGTGGTGTGTAATTGTGGTTTTTAAAACCAATACACTTTTACGGTTGATTTATTTGCTCTTTATATAATGTAGGTAGGCCAAATAGACATGCATAATAGTTTTGAAATTCTATTTACTTACTAGATATTTGGTTATGAAAAATTGCTAAAATAGCTTTCTAAATTAAATTTCATTATTTTTGCTTTTTATGGTTCCGTACGTTCCGTACCCGAAGGGTGTCAAACGGGACCCTATTACTAAGACTTCACTGTCCGTATGTCTGGCTGTCTGTTACCAGGCTGTGTTTCATGAACCGTGATAGCTAGGCAGTTGAAATATTCTCAGATGATGTATTTTTATTGCCGCTATAACAAGAATACTAAAAACAGAATAAAATTAATATTTAAGGGGGCTCCCATACAACAAACGTGATTTTTTTGCCATTTTTTGCTTGATGTAAATAACGGCAACAGGTAGACGCTCGAAATATTCAAATGTTGAATAGATGAACCCTTCGTGGGCGAGTCCGATTCGCACTTGGCGGTTTTTCTTAAATCTGACAAGCGCACATAACAAGTTGCCTGAAATAGGTACCCCTTTCTTATCGGGTGTTGGCGCGAAAAGGCAGAGTTAAAAGATATACAGCCTCGTTGGCCTAGCGGTATCAAGTCTGATTACCATGCCGGTGATCGTGAGTTCGATTCCCACTGGGGGCCGCCGTACATGTATACAAATGGCCCCAGTCTGGGTGTATTTCAATGTTTGTGATGTCTATAGCAAAGAGTATCCTATTTTCGGGAACAGGACAAGTAATTGTGTTGTGTGGAAGTTATTATCTAATATTTAAAAATCTCGTGTCACGGTGTTTGTCATCGAACTCCTCCGAAACGGCATCAACGATTTTTAGGAATTTTTCGTGTATATTTGGTAGGTCTGAGAATAAGGTCGTATGCTAAAATATTGCAAAACAGCGTTTGCCGAGTCAGCTAGTTATTATAACAGAAAGATATACCAATATTCTGTTCAGCCAGCTTCATCATCAACCCATTATGTCCCCACCGAGGGGCACGGGTCTCTTCCCTGAGGAAGGTATAGGCCATACTCCACCACGGGGGCCAAGTCCGGATTGGTGGAGGCTTGTAGACTAGTGGCTCGTCTACTGTCAGAAGTTGTCAAGCCGCCCTAAGGCCTCTGACTTGGCTTAACGGCTGCCGTCTATCGACACCAACAGCTTAACGTGCCTTGCGAAGCACGGAACCGCTCGGAAAAATGCCACTAGCGTTAGGCATAGACGGCGACCCATCCATGCACTGAACGCCCCCTGTGTTGCTTAACCTTCGTGATCATTTAAGATCACTCAGGCAGCCGGGGCTACGAGCGAGCCAGCTTGCTAAAAGTAAAATCTGACGGTTCACTTTTTATTCAAATGTAAGCCTTTCGTTTAGGATCTATCATTGAAAATTAAATCTAAACACAGAATGAGCGTCCAATGCCAGATGAAATCATGAGCGAACAAGTCCAACAGTGTTGTTTCTGTAGGACTTGACTTTACTGCTCTCGACGAATACCCAACATTGCACCGCATCACTTCGAAGAGTTGACAAAGGGTTGTTGTTCCAGTATCCCTTGTTTTGATATTGAGAAATGTTGACGACAATTTCGAAATTTGTGCATGTTAAGCCGCGTAATAGCTTAGAACGCCTGCTCTATAGATTAGATTAGATTATATTAGATTTTTTTATTGTACCGACCTTGGTTAACAGCGGTGGTAGCGCGACGGTAAAACGCCGACCTAACATTCAGGACGTCGTGGGTTCGAATCGCAGCATGTACAAATTACTTTGTTTCCTATGTTACGTGCATTTGTGAAGTTGTAGTAGCGTGAAGGAAAACATCGTGAGGAAATATGAGTGCCTGAGGTGGTCACATACCTCAGCGCTTGAATTTGCCAATCCGCGGTGGGCACGCGTGGTGAGTACGCCCACACTATCTCTCTTCAAAGTCGTGTTTCCTGTTTTTTTGATGCATTACACAGAAAACACGAAAAAAAACATTTGTTTCCATACACAAACCCTCTACTAGTATATGAAAATATTTCTGTCTAAAACAAAAAAAAATGTGTCGTCACCACTGAATTCTGACGAGGAAGACTACCCCGCGCGGAGAATGTTTTCCGTCGGCCGCGGAAAACCAAAACATTGTGTTTGAATACACAATTGTGTATAGCCACGCCCCATTGTTTCAATGTTTTTGTGTAATGTTTCGAAAAAAAACACGCGCACGAGACGAGGCTTAAGAGAAGGCCTGTGCCCTGCAGTGGAACGTAGAGTGACATCGGCGTTGAACGCCGAACTTAAAAAAAGAAATATCGCTTTACTCACGACATTTTGTTCCACCCTTTATAAGTATGAACTTCGAATGTTCAGACGTTTGCAGGAGGCAGTGGCATTAATTTCGTTAATGCACGCTGTTGGTGGAACGGCTTGTATTTCGCGCCGGCTGATGTTATATTAATTGCCGACGTTTAACACGTAGCAACTTCCTGACTTTACGTAGATGAATGGTGGTGATTGCAATGTCTGCGAAATCATCTTGTATTATATAGGTAATTACGTGTGTTTCTTGGGATTTTACACCAGGAATTTTGGGTGATTGAGAGTCATAGCCGAATAAACGTGCCTTAACAATGGCTATTGCAATAGTCTGTGCATAGTCTAGCATGGTCTGTGCAATAAATAATAAAACGTAATTACCTATATGTATTATATAGGTAATTAAGTTTATTTATTGGGATTGTACACCAGGAGTTTTAAGTGATTGAGAGTCATAGCCAAATAAACGTGCCTTAACAATAGCTACCGAATACGCAACTTGGTTTTTTTAAAGAGGGATTTTTTGCATATTCCAAAAAGATCTCAATCCAAACTTGAAACTGCGAGAACCGTTCGCCAGGGCGGTACGGCGTGCCGCAGGTCATTGTTCTGATAGACGCAGATGGATAGGCGGTAATAATTGTTAGTGAACTTTAAACTGGTAGGTATATTTAATTTAACCTTAGACACCTTCCTTCGTCGTTTCGACGAAACTTGGCAGAAACATTTTTGTATCTTTTTGGTGCCTGTGCATCCGCATAATCCGGCTATCCAACCGTGGTGTCAAATGAATAATTATTGTATGTGATAAACGACAACAAATTATTTTATTTAAAAATATAAAATATGCCTAAAATCTCAGTGCAATAAAGGTACCAGAAACAGAAAAGTTTTAATTAAAACTTAACACAAAAAAAAAATTGTCGTCGAATTGACGAATGGTTAGGTATTATGGGGTATGTGAGAAGGTTAGGTGTATAGGGTTAACACATTTAGTTTTAAGTATGATCTAGGAAACATATTTGACACTAGAAAGCAGAGAAACTGTCAAAATACAAAACAAAAAAACATCAAAAATCGTAAAACAGAAGATGTTGAAATGGCAAACTCCTTAGATGTTTCAAGAATTGAACATTTTAGCGGTAACCGGGTTGCTTACCTCTAAAGTATAAAAATGTATTTTTTTTCTGTTATTCACTTATAGGTATATCGCTGATCGAACGATAGAAACTGTCGTAAGCTGGTCCGTTCCCACGAGACACAGACATCCAGGTCCGTCACTTTACTATTATGTCACCGGGCAGTGTTAAAAGTTTACGACGGCGACGTCGTAAATCGCCCAACGAATTTAAAGTGGAGCTGTTTGCAATCGACCATGCCGTAAGCTGGCTTTAGTGTAATTCTCAATTCAGAACCCGGGCCTCAGACATAGTTTAGAACTCGGTGCCAAGATCAGAAAAACAGTTCATTTATGTACAAGTTTCATTCACGCTGAATAAATGTTCACTGGCACGATGGAAATTATAATATACCGAAGGAGTTAGCACTGACTAACCAAAATAACTTAATTAAACTAAAAACTGCAGCATCTGCTTGAAAAATAAAATTTTAAACCAATATAATCGGAACCTATCAAATCACCAATTTTTTCAGACTGATAGGAGAAAACTATTTTCTAAATGTAAACTTGTTTCCTTCCCGGCTACTCCACCATGTATAGCCTGCCAGCTACGCTTGGCGTTCGCAGGTTCGAACAATGTGGATCGAACCTGCGCGCGCCGGACTGCCGTCTGTGAATGTGGTGCCCAGTCAACCCCACATCACATATTAATCAGGCCGACAAAGAGGGAAAATAACATCTTAAAAATATATTTTTTTAAGGTAAACCAAAATTAGGGATGCAATTTTTTTCCCGCCTACACTGTGGTGTGAGGTGTTGTTGGATTGGTCGTTTAAAAATATTGTAAGCGTAGCAAGATACATTTTTGATTTAGGGTTCCGTTTGCAAAATATTAAGTTTACTTCGTACCTCATAAAACATCAAAATGTATTTGTATTTCATTGGTTGGATCACATAAATAAAACAATAGTACGTAAAATCGTCTTTGGGTATCGGAGTAATGTTATGTGTTTTAGAATATTTTTTTCTGATTTCTTCTTTATTATTACTCATTACGCGTGGTGATTAAGCCCATACTCTCTCTCTGAGAGAAGGCCTGTGCCCTACAGTGGGACGTATATAGGCTGCTTATATATTACTCATTATTTAAATAATAGGGGTTAAAGTATGAAATTGCCGTTTTATTGCAATAGGTTCTTTGAATTGACATAGAATCTTTATGGTTTGAGGTTTTCGAATGAAACTTTTTTCAAATGGTTTCTATGATGTTCTTTTTTAAAAAATGTGAAACATTTAAATATCGACTTTCAATTGTTTTTGTTATTCAATTTAGACAAGAAAGATGGATACTGCGAAAATTCGAGTGATTTTTGAATACGAGTTCCGACGCGGACCTAACGCGGCAGAAACAGCCCGCAATATCAATGCTGCGTTTGGAGAGGAGTCTACTAATGAACGCACCGTGCGATTTTGGTTTAAACGCTTTCGTGATGGAAATTTCGACTTAAAGAACGAGCCACGAGGAAGACCGCCCACACAGGTGAATAACGATGAATTAAGAGAGATAGTGGAAGCCGACCCTAGTCAAACTACCCAGGAATTAGCGGCATGGTTTAACGTTACCTTACCCACAATATTGACTCACTTGCGTCAAATCAATAAAATAAAAAATACGAAAAATGGGTGCCTCATAATCACTCGAATTTTCGCAGTATCCATCTTTCTTGTCTAAATTGAATAACAAAAACAATTGAAAGTCGATATTCAAATGTTTCACATTTTTTAAAAAAGGAACATCATAGAAACCATTTGAAAAAAGTTTCATTCGAAAACCTCAAACCATGAAGATTCTATGTCAATTCAAAGAACCTATTGCAATAAAACGGCAATTTCATACTTTAACCCCTAATATTTTAAATTAAGCGATAAGTTTTTGAAAAGTACTAATATTATGCTCCTAGGGAATATGATTGTCTGGACTGAAAGCTCCAAAACAAAAAAAGGTCCCGCTGGTAGTATAAAACTTTTATAGGTATATTTCTTATAAACTAATAACTTTTTTTTAAGAAAACGAAGATAATCTAGAGGTACTAATATACCGCTATGCTACTGGTCTGAAGACCTTCAAACAACGGAGGGTCCTGCTGGAAAATACTGAAAGTTTTTTGTTTATCTGTTAAGGTACTATTATTTTACTAATACTATTCAGAAGGTATCAAATATTACGTAAGTGAAACTTTGGTAGTCAATCGAATCAGACGAAGGGTCCTGCTGGATACACGGACATCACTAAGTAAATACTTAAGTAACGTTCTGTCACGCTCTTTTCTGTGGAGTTCGAAGAGACAACACTACATCATCATCAGCCATTTGATGCCCACTGCAGGACATGGGTCTCCTTCGTGGTGCTCATAACTATAAGGGGGGGCTTTGCTATAATCGCCACGCTTGGCAGGCGGGTTATCGATCGCAGTATACTGTTTGAATCTCAGGAACACGCTGCTGCCCGTCTCCTGGTAATTGATTTCCTTACAGTTACCTATTTACTTAGCGAAACATTCAATTATTTAAATTTGTTAAATTTGCGTAAAGTTATGAAATGTGATATTTGTGGAAAACTAGTTAAAAACAATGTTTCAATAACAAAACTTAATATGAAACAAAACCATGACTTCTGAAAGGTCTTTCAGATCAAAATACCTCCAAATAATATGTTTGTTGAATTTTCAACATCCTTAGGCGGGAGGTGTTTTTAATTGTGTTTTACGGAGTATTGTATACCTCGCGGGTAAATTCTGCCAGAAACGGTCTCACGGTTTTCTATACAATTTTAACCACTATGTCAACATTCTGTTGGCGTAAGAAAATGCATTCTATAAAATCAAAATTGCTCTAATTGGTGAGCAATTGGAGATTTGTTAATTGCATTGATATGCTGTTAACAGGCTGTTAATCGGATCTTCCAGCAATCCAAAGTACGTTTAACCGGATTTTAAGAGTCCGTTACGTAATTTTTTGGAAAAAATGTGTATGGGAAAATCCCTGTTACTCTTATACCTCAAAATTATTCTTAACACGTTCCCTGTGAGTGATCCACATGTGGGGCATTACGAGGTTTAGGTGAGGCGTGAGTGCACCACATGTGGTTCACTCCTTCAAATGAAGTATTAGGCTTGTCAAATCTAGCAGGTCTGAGTTAATGGCATTACATTTTCTTTACACGTGGGGCTATGAAATTGTGAATAAAAACATGTCGGTACCGGGAGGACATTTTGAATAATGTTGCCATATAATCAGTGTTAAAATATGGCAAAAATAAAAATATGCATTATGATTTCCATTTATTTAAGCCTTGATAGAACTAATATTTTTTCAGAAATATGCTTTACACGTTACTAACACCTCACGTATGGCAAACTCGGGTAGGTTACAAAGTTGTGTCTAACTAGAATGACTACATACGTGCGTGCACCACTTATGTATGGCACTAAGTTAAGAACTCACACGTGCATGACCCATATATGGGGCACTGAGATAAATATGGAAAACCAGGAAAAGGGATTGTCAGAAAATATTTTTCCATGATGCGTTTACAAAAAAACGTATTGAACGTGAGGGGTCATTGTCTTATTTTCAGTTACACAGGCAACGTGTTAAGCCTGCGCTTTCGACGTTCTCAACGGAGAAGGTGGAGTTACAGCCAGTTTTCAATTTTATCGCATCATAAAATCATGCCCTAACACTAACGTTTTCTAGGGCAGTAGTTCTCAACATTGTGCTCTCTTTCTTTGTGAGCGGATCCCGATTTTCTTTACGGAAGTAAATCCTGTCGGATTGAGTCAGCTGAGTCGGCTGCCTTTTGTGGCAATGTAGATACACCACAGGCTACATCTATGGTCTTGTTTTATTTATTCGTTTTGTCTGTTGTGTATTTAGTTTTCTTTCTGTTGTTGTGCATATTATGTTACCTATCTGCTTATTTTGTTTCTGTGATGTATCTTGTTGGTATAATAAATGTCTTTCTTCTTCTTCTTCTTCTTCTATTGAGTGTCTGAGGTGTTCACATACCTCAGTGCTTGAAATTCCCAATCCGCGGTGGGCGCGCGTGGTGAGTAAGTCTACTCTCCTGTGCCTGAAAGCCCGTGCCCCGCAGCGGGACGAATATAGGCTAAGTAAAAAAAAGTAAATCCTGTTACTCGTAAGGTTTTTCTCTGCGACTGTTTCGGTTTATTAGCCAGGTACAGACAAGAGGCAAGTGGCATTCTCTTCTATCTGCCTACCTACCTCTCTGGGATACAGGCGTGAGTAAATGTATGTATGTATGTACATACCAAGTAAAGGAATGCGAAAGATCGCGAGTGGACCAATCAGACACACATAAAACTGAAATAAAGTATCAAATATTTATTCCAACGTAAAGATATTACATTAGTTTGTTTGAATGTCCATGTAAAATGTTATCGATGTGTTCGGGTCTAGTTGTAGTGGAGAAAAAGACAGTGAACATAAAACTCCACTCTAACATTTAATTTAGTTGGTACTATGAGCGCAATCAACAACATGCAATAATAAATATAAGTCTACGATTACGAACTTAGGAAAACACCAATACCGCAGACAGACGGACAGCAATTTTCCTGGATAAATAGAATTTTCTCTAATAAAGTACAGTGGAACTGGCGCCCTTATTGTTAAAAGTGATTTCTACGAGACAACCAGTGACTGAAGGGCGGCAAGGAGCTCAATGACAGGTAGTCGGTGCAACTAAAGAATATTAAACCTGATAAACGGAACGAAAATATGTATAAATATGTATTTGTTCTATATATTACTGTAAAATACGTAGAACAGTTAATATTTTTTTCTTTCGCGATTTAAAATGGCCCTTAAAAGGTGTTCCTATCGTGAAACAATTTCAAATGTGAAAGGGAAAGACTGTGTAAACAGTCAAATTATATCTCTATCTTATCTTTATAATTTGAATGTGTTTATTATTTTCCGACTCTTATCCAGTTTGGAGCAGTTTGGATTTAACGGATGTTAATAAATTTAACAAATTTTGGCAAAAAAGAGGGGTATTAGTATTATGTACAATATGGGGCCGCTGAATTGAGACTTGAAATTAATATTACAAATAAAGGTTGTGGCGAGCACATGTCAACTCTGCGCGCGCACTATAAACTCCAACATTCCTGCATCGCGCAAGCAAAATGTTTCACATGACATACCATAAATATAACGTCCGACGAACATCAGTTGGACCGGCCGTCCCCAGGCATACGATCTGCCTGGCGGGAAATTTCCCTTTATAGTGGAAGAGCACGATCACCCGCTCTTCCCTATAAGCTCTTGATTGCTTATCAGTAAGAATACATTTTCCTGGAGGAAATTCGTATTCTGAGAGAAAATAAAAAAATAAGTTGGCGCTCGCACACACTCGATGAGTTTTTGTTTTTGGACCGGCTTCCCTTCATCATGATTCCACCCTTCGCTACTGATACGTATATAATTTTTAAAAGATAACTTTAATATTCTGAAACGCATTATTCGTTTTTTTTTCTTAAGCTCGCTTGAAAATTTGACAACCTTCTTCGAGATAGCAAAGCTATCTATTGAAAAAAAAAAAACAAATGAACACTTTAACGCGGTAAAAATTATTGTTGTTCGTCATTGATTTTGGAAAGTAAAAATATCTGACTAGGTACTACTTATTTTTAATTTCCGCGCATTATTTTTGAAATGTATAAAATATAAGCCTTGGCTACAACTAGGCATCAATGAACTTACGTGTGTGTACCTAGGCTTCGCCTCGGTCCACATTTCCACGTTCGTCCATCAATGCCTCTTTTGCTGGCCGCTGCAGTAATGTACTATTCTTTGTAACTGTAAATAAATATTTTATCCTATCTGACAACTATTAAGCATCCCACAAACCCTAAGTTTGGAACCACTGTATCAAAGATTATAGCTATTTTAGTATCTGCAACAATATTATGTCACGTAGTAACGCATTTTCCCTTACATTACTCGTTTCGTTATTACTTCCTTGTATCACTAAATAACAAACGCTTCAGTGTAAGACACATATGACAAGAAAATCATTTATCTAATACATTTTAGATATTAATACGCGACTCTTAATGCAATGTAGTAAAGCCCAGAATAGCATCCACGTTTCGCATTAAGCCAAGTGTCATATAACAGTTTTTATGACCTTATTTAAGATCCAAAGTTATCCATAAGGAACCACGTAAAAGTTTTATGCAAGTGTCATAAATTGATAAGTCTATGTGATCCTTAGAGACATATTTATTAGATGTATATATCTAACGTTACATACCTGGATCGTAACATAACTCAAATTTAAACAAGAGCACTCCACACTTATTCAATTCAATTCAATTAATGTTATTTCAAATATGCACAGTGTTATTTTCCGTAGGTTTGTTTTGTGCCGTTCTACCTGTGTCTTTATTCAAACTTCTATAAGCCTAGCAAATTTATAATCATGGAATTTCACCTGAAAAATCTTTTTTGGGGTTCCGTACCTCAAAAAGAAAAAAACCGGCCAAGTGCGAGTCGGATTCGCGCACAAAAGTTTTCGCACCATTAGCTACACAATATTTGAATATTTCAAGCGTCTACCTGTTGCCGTTATTGGTATCGAGCGAAAAACGGCAAAAAAATACGTTTCTTGCTTAGGAGCCCTCCTTAAATAATATTGTTATAGCGGCAACAAAAATACATTATCTGTAAAATTTTCAACTGTGTAACTATCACGGTTCATGGGATCCATGCTGGTGATAGACGGACGGACGGACAGACGGACAAATAGCGGAGTCTAACCCTTTGGGTACGAAACCCTAAAAACGGAACCCTCAAGGATCACTTTGTTGTCCGTACGTCCGTCCGACTGTCTGTCAAGATCCCTTTATCTCGGGAACGAGTCGAAGGTATCGAGTTAAAATTAAAACCATATTTTTCGGTCTGAAAAAAAATTAAACTTCTAAGTTAACGTAAAAATTGATACGGCCGGACGGGAAAAGCTCGGAAAAAACTGCGAAGCTCGATTCCTGAACTATTTATAATATGTAAGTACCTAAAAATTTGTAAGGAACCGTCGGTGGGCGAGTCTGACTCGCACTTGTTTTTTGTTTTGCTTCTACTTCACTTCACTTCACAGCCATTTATTCTTGCGAAGATTGCATATTTTGTCATTTTAAAGGGCCCCGTTAGAAATCAAAGTTAATGCGAGATTTGAACTCAACCTCCCGAAGGTGAAGCCTGCGCTCTACCGCCGCGCTTTTTTGTGAAGTTGCAGTAGCAATACTAGGTACTCACTAACTGTGAAGGAAAACTTCGTGAGGAAACCTGAGTGTCTGAGGTGTTCACACACCCATACACTTTCTCTGAGAGAAGGCCTGTGGCCTGCAGTGGGACGTAAAGGCTACATTAGAAAAATGCGTTGGAAAGTGGGAGCAAGGCAGATGCCAGACAACCTTAAAGCAGTTCAAAACAAATTAATTTCACCATTCATGCCGCCATATTTCCTTCCCTCGTTACGTAATTAGCAGTGGAACATCGAGAGACAACGTGATAGGCCTTTTTTCCGGAAAATCATCGTGAGAGGACCCGAAAATAACAAGCTCTGCTGAAATAAATGGGTACTGCGAGACTAAACTACCAACGATATTAAATGAGATGTCTAATTTATTTATGTCTTGGTGACAAGTAGGGATTTGAGCTCTCAGAGAATTTGACCTAAAACCCGGGCAGTCGGAATGAGTTTGCGATAGTTATGATGTTAATTGGACCAAAATAAAATCCGAGAAATCACTTCCTCCGCCAACAAGACTCGAAATATATGCTTGCTTAAAGTAATTTAGTCACATTATTTGTCGGCTTCTCATTCCGGAGGTCGTGGGTCCGAATCCCGGGATGTACCAATGACATTGTTTTCTAAATAAAGTTATAGTAGCAATATCACTCGCTAACTATAGGGAAGAGCGAATGATCGTGCTCTTCTACTATAAAGGGAAATTTCCCGCCAGGCAGATCGTATGCCTGGGGACGGCCGGTCCGACTGATGTTCGTCGGACGTTATATTTATGGTATGTCATGTGAAACATTTTGCTTGCGCGATGTAGTAATGTTGGAGTTTATAGTGCGCGCGCAGAGTTGACATGTGCTCGCCACACTAACGGTGAAGGAAAACATCGAGAGGAAACCTGAGTGTTTAAGGTGTTCATACACCTCAGCGCTTGAAATTGCCAATCCGCGTTGGACACGCGTGTTGATTAGCCCGTACTGTCTCTATCTGAGAAAAGGCCTGTGCTCCTTTCCTGTGCTACATAAAAGAAAAATGTCGGGCATTATACTTTCACTGTTCGTCAACATTTTGTCTATGTTACAATATCTTTTACAGATCGTATTTGCAAAAAGTGTTTGTACAGTCTCTCAATCACGTCAACAGCTATTTTTAGGACCCACGAGAAAGAATCTAGGATCACGAACCTGTCACTAGATAGCATTTATGGCAGGTCCTAAAAATCACTATTAATATTATTGAGAGATTGTACAGAAACTTTTTGCAAAACAAGATGTTTTTTTTCCTCGGTAGCGCTAGTGATACCCTTAATACTAATATTAGGGGTTAAAGTATGAAATTGCCGTTTTATTGCAATAGGTTCTTTGAATTGACATAGAATCTTCATGGTTTGAGGTTTTCGAATGAAACTTTTTTCAAATGGTTTCTATGATGTTCTTTTTTTTAAAAATGTGAATCATTTGAATATCGACTTTCAATTGTTTTTGTTATTCAATTTAGACAAGAAAGATGGATACTGCGAAAATTCGAGTGATTATGAGGCACCCATTTTTCGTATTTTTTAGGGTTCCGTACCTCAAAAGGAAAAAACGGAACCCTTATAGGATCACTTTGTTGTCCGTCTGTCCGTCCGTCCGTCCGTCTGTCAAGACCCTTTTTCTCAGGAACGCGTGGAGGTATGAAGCTGAAATTTATATCAATTACTCAGGTCTACTGTCCCTTGAAGCTGTGAAAAAATCAAACTTCTAAGCCAACGCAATCAAAAGATACAGCCGTTTATGCCGCAAATTTTCGACACTTGCAAGGGAATCAAAACCTACAGGGTGCTTCCCGTAAACTCAGAATCTTGAAATTTAGTACGAAGCAACGTCTTATAGCATAGATAAAGGAAAAATTACGAAAACCATAAATTTTTAGTTACATCACATAATATATTTTTTTTTAATAATTTTAAACTTACTACCCATTTCCTCATAAATGCGTAGAGGTATTAAATTGAAATTCATACCAAATACTCAGGTCTATAATACCTTTAAGCTGTAACAAAATCTAACTTCTATGTCAACGCAATCAAAAGAAACAGCAATTTAAGCTGCATATTTTGAAACTCGCAAGTACTCGCAAGGGAATCAAAACCTAAAGGGTACTTCCAGTCGACCTAGAATCTTGAAATTTGGCATGAAGCAACGTTTTATAGCACACATAAAGGAAAAATTCCGAAAACCTTAAATTTTTAGTTACATTACAAAATATATATTTTTTAATAAATATAAACTTATTACTTTTTTCCTCATGTTTTGCAATAAAAATACCATAGTTATGACTCGATTGTCGTAATGAACGAACTTTGTAAACCTTGCAGGTTTGTACGGAACCCTCGGTGCGCGAGTCCGACTCGCACTTGTTTATTTTATTGATTTGACGCAAGTGAGTCAATATTGTAGGTAAGGTAACGTTAAACCATGCCGCTAATTCCTGGGTAGTTTGACTAGGGTCGGCTTCCACTATCTCTCTTAATTCATCGTTATTCACCTGTGTGGGCGGTCTTCCTCGTGGCTCGTTCTTTAAGTCGAAATTTCCATCACGAAAGCGTTTAAACCAAAATCGCACGGTGCGTTCATTAGTAGAACCCTCTCCAAACGCAGCATTGATATTGCGGGCTGTTTCTGCCGCGTTAGTTCCGCGTCGGAATTCGCATTCAAAAATCACTCGAATTTTCGCAGTATCCATCTTTCTTGTCTAAATGGAATAACAAAAACAATTGAAAGTCGATATTCAAATGTTTCACATTTTTAAAAAAAAAGAACATCATAGAAACAATTTGAAAAAAGTTTCATTCGAAAACCTCAAACCAATAAAACGGCAATTTTATACTTTAACCCCTATTACTATACTTAATACTTAAATGAAAACTTGTTGCACCAGTAAAAAAAAAACAAAAAAAAACCATTAAACCAAAAACTAGAGCCTATTAAAATATACCATTAGAAATAAAAGGAAAACAATGATTGCTAACACAAAACAGAAACAGAAGAATTGAATACAAGCTCGTGGTGGTTTCAATTGCTACAAATCGCACCTTGATTTCCTTAACGTCACTAAACAAAAATCATCAAAATGGAGGTAAGTACCGCCTACCTACCATCTAACCTACAATCTCGGGCCTATATTTGCTGAAGACACTGGTTTGAATAGTTCACTAAAAAGCCCCTAGATGGCATTGTGTCGTTAGGTACTTTCTCGCGGAACGCATGAGTTTTAACTGAAGAATGACACCTTCGCTGAAAATATGTGTATTTCGTTTAGTGACGTTAAGGAAATTAAATGTCATTTGACTCAACATTGTGCTGAGGGTGGTTAGCCCCCAGACCTATGCTCTAGATCGGTAAACTTAGGCGTGGGCCACACAGATGGGACGTGGGGCGAGGATGGGGCAAGGAACGCCACGCGTTGTATAAAGTTCGCATCTTCGCTCCGTCTTATGTGTGTGGGCTATGCCCGTCGCTTCAGTATAATGTATGACAGTGAATTGAAAGGACGCCACGTCCCACCCCATCCTCGTCTCACGTCCCTTCTGCGTGCCCCGCGCCTACATAATAATAATAATTATTAAGTACACACAAGGCTAATCTGCAAAGCCTAATGTAATAGTTTGCGGCTGTAACTTCAGTTCCCAGGCTTAAAAGCCTAAACAGACTTAACCTAAGCCATGAATTTTAACTTCAAATTAAATGCCTGAGGATCACTCTGAGATAATCATAAGTTCACATAATCACTGCTATATACAAGAAAATACCTTTTGTTTTACGTGAATTCAATATTAAGTGTTTGGAATAAGATCGGTCCAAGTTTAAAATATAAATCTAATTTAATTATATCGCATTTCCTTGGACATCTGACACGTTACAGTGGTATTCAGTTACATAGTTGTTCATATAAACGTTGCATATAAACGTGAAAAGTTACATAACCAAGCTGCAGGTCCCAAATTAGCGTGCCTTGTGCTATGGTAACCATATAACCAACCATATGCTAAATCAAACTAAGTATAAACGGAGTACTCAAAATCAGCGTGCGTGCATGCAACGACTAATGAATGTAAATGAAGCGAAAGACGTTTGTCGGAATCTTGGCAAAGTGGCAAACCCTGGTTTCTGTCTACCCCTCCGGGATACAAGTATGAGTTTATGATATGTTATGTTTTGTATCACAGTCTAATATGAGTCTGTCGTATCTTGAAGCAACCGCCTTTCTATTGCAGAGTATTGTGACAATAGGCTTAGTTCGACTCAAAAGAAACTATATCTACAAGAATATATAGAAATCTACAGAACCGAAAAGAGTTTGCGGTATCGAAGCGAAACCCGAATGCTTGAAAACAGTTTTATTCCTATCTATTGTAACACTTTGAATAGGAACGTGGTATCATAGAAAAGATACTCCAGAAAAACAAATTTATAAGGTCTGTAGATTTTCACTGTACCTTGGTCAGCTAGCCAGAAAGTTCCAAGGCTTTAACAGCTCACCCACAACCTCACAAATAGAAGAAGAAGAAGAAGAAGAAGAAAGACATTTATTATACCAACAAGATACATCACAGAAACAAAATAAGCACATAAGTAACATAATATGCACAACACAGAAGGAAAACTAAATACACAACAGACAAAACGAATAAATAAAACAGGACTATAGATGTAGCCTGTGGTGTATCTACATTGCCACAAAGGGCAGCATGAGCAAATATGAGCAGCAGCTAGGTAAGCGCGGCAAATGCACCAAAATTTGATGATTGGTTGGTCTTCATCGCTACTGCAGAGCGTCAGGTATGTTCGCTAAAGCCAGAATGGACGATTTCTATGAAAAGCTATTATTAGAAAGAGAACTGCCTCAATACTGCGTAAATTGCGAGGAGCACTAAAAACTTACAGAGAGCGGTTGGAGGTAAAGTTACTGCCAAATTTTGCAGGCACTGGACCCACAAAATGTTTAAATTAAATACATTACTTCGTTACTTAGGTTTAGTTACATGCTATCTGACAATGCTAGCTGTCTATTTATCCATGGATGGCTCTTCAAATGTCATGGTGCAAGATGTTTTTGGACATATGTGCCTGTATCCCGGAGGGGGGGCTGAGACCAGGACTTGGATTTGGAGTTTTGTTACAAAATAATCCTGTATAGGTCCTGTAACGATTTCCCTTCAATCAATTCAAAATCTAACCTGACGGCTGTGCCGGCCAGCTACCATAAAGAGGTGCAGTTACACTTCCCCCCTCGTTATCATAAAATGTTAATTACCTACAACTAAAATTTATCCTAACCAGCACACTTCAGTAACCTAACGTCAGGCATTTGTCCTACAATGTCGGGGAAATTATACAATCCCGGCGAACGCATGACGCTCCGTTACTAATTACACAATCCCGGAGAGCGCATGAACGCTCCGTTACTAATTATACAATCCCGGAGAACGCATGACGCTCCGTTACTAATTACACAATCCCGGAGAGCGCATGAACGCTCCGTTACTAATTATACAATCCCGGAGAACGCATGACGCTCCGTTACTAATTACACAATCCCGGAGAGCGTATGACGCTCCGTTACTAATTATACAATCCCAGAGAGCGCATGACGCTCCGTTACTAATTCAGTCAGTGTGCCAGATCAAATCATGGACCATCAAGACATCCTAGTCAACATATAAAAAAAAAAACTCAGGAAGAAATTTACAATTAAATCGCAAAATAAAATTGATCTATGATTGATGGGGCATGAAGCCGAGAGTAATACAGTATCGAACGCTGATTCAAGTTATTATACAATTATAAGTCCTGCTTACCCCGTGAATTTAAATAAACTAACTAGACATCCTAAGCTATTCCCAAATGAAATAAACTATCGCACTTCCCTTTAAGGGGATCCAGTGGGATAGCTAGTGCCACAAATGAAAAAAAAAATCGTGTCTTCTTTTACAGATCGTATTTGCAAAAAGTATCTGCACAATCTCTCAATATTTTAACAGTGATTTTTAGGACAAGATAAGATAAGATAAGATAAGAATATTCTTTATTGTACCAGGAAAAACACAAACATGAAATGTTTACAAAAATGCAGTACAATTGGCGGCCTTACTGCTTATAGCAATTTCTTCCAGGCAACCGACGATGGAAAGTTGTTGAAGTTGTTGACAAGATAGCATTTATGCCAAAAACGGTAATATTTAGCGTTAATGATATTTAGTCCTAGGTGTTTGGTCTTAGGATAACGGCCATTGGTCCTAAAAATAATTATTAACATGATTGGGAGATTGTACAGACACTTTTTGCAAATTCGATGTGTAATATGTTTATGAATCCTTGCGTTCCGTACCCAAAGGGTAAGGGACCCTATTATTAAGACTCCACTGTCCATCTGCCTGTCACCAGGCTGTATCTCCTGAACCGTGATAGCTAGACAGTTGAAATTTTCACATACGATGTATTTCTATTCTCGCTATACAAACAAATACTAAAAACAGAATAAAATAAATATTTAAGAGGGGCTTCGATACAACAAAGCGTGATTTTTTGTCGTTTTTTGCTCGATATTAATAACGGCAACAGGTAGACGCTTAAAATATTCAAATGTTGTATAGATAATGGTACAGAACCCTTCGTGCGCGAGTCCAACTCGCACTTGGCCGGTTTTTTATTCCTCGGCAGTAGCTCCTGGGGCCCCTTAACCGGCCATGAAAGCCATGGTAGGGAAAGCCGTACTTCTGACGCTGTCACATTGCTGCAGTACTAAACCAGATTTCTATAGGGAAAAATATTCTTTTGTGCGGCACACAACTGTGTCCTATATTCCGCATTGAAAAAGACCACAGGCTCTTGAATGGTGAACAAATGAAGTGAGTGTGTGCGTGAATGGTGAATGGAATTGGTGAATGTAACGTTTGTTAACATGTTCTTCGCTTTGAAAAACATAGAAGACAGAAAAGAAGAGAATACATTTATTTGACGGCACTTTATTAAAAGACAAAAAAAATTACTTCCACCCAATACCATCACGTAGGTATCCTGGTCCCAAACTAAGATACCCTGTGCTTTAATAACCAGGCAAGGACATCACAAACATGGAAATACACCCAGACTGAGGCCATTTGTACAGTGGTCCCAGTGAGATTCGAACCCACGACCTTCGGCAAGGTAATTAGACGTAATACCGCTAGACCAATAAGCAAATATGCTGGTGACATTAAAATTAGAACACAAAAACAAACAATAATTAAAAAAACCGGCAAAGTGTCTGTCGGGCCGCGCGCAATGTAGGGTTCCGTAGAAAGAGGGTTTTTTTACCTGCCTTACAGAAGTAACAACTTCGTCGATGTCATTTTCAATGGATTTGGTACTAAATTTTACTTTTATAAGTTGGTTGCTTAATACTCGTTAACTAGTAAAGCCTACTTAGCCGTGATACTTTTCCCTTTAAGTTCATTATATATATTCTATTTTAGCAAGTTGTTGTCCGAGTAGGGGGACGCCCTACGCGGACAAAAATTTGCGTTTTAAAGCTTAATATTTCGCAAACGGAACCCTAAATAAAAAATGGTCTTCTTACACCCACAATATTTTTTAACGACTAATCCAACGATACCTGACATGATGGGGTAGACGGGAAAAAAATCGTCCCCACTTTTGATTTTAGGGAAGGTACAGTAAAAAAAATATTTTTCCAACATTTTATTCTTTTGGATTTGTCGGCGTGATAAATATGTATACACATACCAAATTACAGATTTCTAGTACCACCGGTCTTGGCGCTAGGCCGCGGACGGACAGACATACAGACGGACAGACAGACGGACATGGCGAAACTATAAGGGTTCCTTATCGGACTACGGTACCCTAAAAAGGAATGAATAAAAGAAAGACTAATCGCCGGAAATGGTGCCGGCAGCTTGGATAATTTGTAGTGATAAACCAGACACTTTTTTTTGTGGTATACATTGACTTGCAATCAGTCCTAGGACTATAAGTAGATGAGCAGGTGTTCATAATGACATCATCATCATCACTGCAGGACATAGGCTTCCTTTGTGGCTTTCACACCCATGAAGGGTGTTGCCATAATCGCCACGCTTGGCAGCCGGGTTGGCGATCGCAGTATGCGGTTGGAATATCAGGAAGACATAATGACATACAGAGTACTATCTTTCAGCGAAGATCGCTCTTCAGTATTACATTACAGCCTTATAACACTAGCGATCTGCGAGCGATTGCGTGACGAGCACGCCGTGACTACGCCGCGATGACGCTGTGCCGTCGCGGTGATGTCACCGTGATTACCACCCTCGACCCCATTTTGTACGATCGCGTTCGAAAGTCCGCCCTAAACCATTTAAGTCTTGAGCGTCGTTACGGCGTCGTCGCGGCGACGCTGCGCGATCGCATCGCTTTCAAATCGCTAGTGTGATAGGGCTGTTAGTAGCATTAACGGCTATCTACGCAGCTCCGTAAAACCAAAAACTGAAACTGACTAATTGAAAATTACGACAAAATTTAACATTTTGGTTTAAAGTTAATAGGACTTGCTTGTTATTGTATCTGAGAAAAATACTTGGATGTCATAAATATCAAACAGGCTAGCTATTGCCCGCAACTTACTTGACGCGGAAATTTCGATGTACATTTTTTCGGGAATAAAAGTAGCCTACGTGCTATTGTAGACTATCTATCTATCTTTGTGTTAACTTTTATTTGGCTCCGTTCAGCTCTTCTGCCGTAATTGAGAAACAAACACACATCCATTCAAGCTTTCACATTTATAATATCGATGAAATTGTTAAATATTTCACGTGTTACACAGCTGGGTTGGAAAATAATACTAGAACGTATGTGCTGGTTTTTTAATACAAATACAAAAAATACTTTATTTTCATAAAAGTGTACAAAAACAGTGCCTGGTCCCCAAGCTAGAATATACTGTATTATAGGTACATTTTAAGAAAAATGTGTACATATTTAACAATTTCAATTCAATGTAACCAAACTCCGTTATACCTATTGTCTCCCCTACAATAACTACCTACCTTATAAATACAGTGTTAAGGTTGAATTTCAACCAAAATTTGTTGCGCCCCTTATGTCTCTAGCAGCATAAGGGTAGTTTAGTGCACAGCCGCAGCTATGCCGTCTTCGCAGACCATTTAACACATAATCCGAGGCTTGAGTAACACACAGTAGGACCCAGCAAGCGATGGTATTCTCTTCAGCTTCACGCTAACTGTGAAGGAAAACATCGTCAGGAAACCCGCGGCTTGGTTGGCTCCGGACGTATTGACTTGTCTTTCCTGTGGGATAGGCTTCCATACTAAATTCACTACCCGCTCTGTAATAATTTTTATTAAAAAACTACGATTTTTTTTTATTCTTAAGGCTGATGTTACCTCTGGCATGCTGTTTTGCTCGCATATATGAATAATTTTAATGATTATAAAAACGAGTATACTTTTGATGTGGTCTGAAGGTTTTGCTTGATACCGACTTTTTGTTCAAAAGGTTGACAAATATAAAAATAAGGTTAATTAATAAAACATACCAAGCAATTTTATTATACTTCAGCGTTTATGAATAGATATTACAGTAGCTAGTAACTAGCGCCATCTTTTAGCAGTTTTCAATTTCATCTCCTACAAGGAACTCTTTTTCGTAGTCGAGTTTTGACACTTTTGCTTCTTGTAATAAGTAATATTTTCGAGTGTCTCTTCGCAAGTAAACAACCAGGTTCCTCTGCACCATGCAACAATGTGCGCGCGATTAGATGCCCAAATGCCTGTGAACTGATGTTTCAGTTTTTGGCTCTGACATTTTGAGGGCTTAATGAGCTAAGTGCACATAGACTGCTATGATAAAGGAGGTCTTATATTAACCTCTGAACTGCCCTCGCGGAACGCAACGTATAGGTGGCCCATACTAAGTTGGACACAGATCTGTGTCGCGGCAGACGAATGTTTAAACAACTAGATTCTATCCTAGTGTTCGATTTTGAAACTTTTCGGTGTACATAATATTCCTTCTTGATATAGAGGCGCGAAAAGTGCTTTAGTTCTATTTTTACTTTTTATTTGGCATGTTTTATTGCTTGCACGGCAAGGAGGAACTCTGCTTCCTATTTTGTGTGAAAAATCCGGTTATTAATGTGTCTAAAATATCGCCAGAACGAGGGCCGATCGGCTTTGTTCCTGTACCGGATTTCCGGTACTCCTGCACCGGAGTGTTTCCTGATAGTGACACGTGGCGATTAAGTGGCTCCAGGGAGTAACACTAGCGCCACAGAGGAAATCAAATCAAATCAATTTTTTTTATTCAAAGTAGCACATAAACTGCGACTTAATGAACGTTACAAGTCAAACTAGGTGTCCATTTCAAAATCTAGATCATTTTTGAGAAAAAATGGCCAAAAAAAACTCCAAACTTAGTCTTTTCAAGTCCTTAATTTATAGAATTTATATAAATATTCTAGAACCTGGAACTCATGCATTGAACTGGCTTTAGTTCCAGACATCATTGTCATCTAGATAATCTTTAATGTTATAGTAGCTTTTTTGGCACAAAGGGTGCTTTACACATTTTTTGAACCGCGTTTCTGGCAAGCTTATTATATCCTCAGGGATCTTATTGTAGAAACGTATATAATAAATAAAAAATAAATCATATCGTTTTATAGATCGAATTTGCAAACAAGCGTCTGTACAGTCTCTCAATCATGTTAATAGTGATTTTTAGGACCCATGGCCGTGAACCTAAGGCAAAAACCCTAGGACTAGACAGCATTAACGCTAAAAATGGCCGTTTTTTTTGGCATAAATACTATATAGTCCCAAGCTCGAGATCCTGGTCCTTTGTCGTGGGTCCTAAAAATAACTGTTATCACGATTGAGAGATTGTATAAACACTTTTGGTTAAGACGATCTGTGAGAGGTTTTCTTCTTTATTGGTGGCGCTAGTTAGCCCACTGGATCTCCTTAAGCACCCTCTTTCTCTCCGAAAGAAGGCCTGTACCCAGAGCCGGATTTTGAGGTCTGGAGGCCCTAGGGCAACGAAGGAGCGGAGGCCCCTAATTGTTCCCAAATAAAAAATACGAAACAAAAACTACAATGAATACGACGAATATTTTTTTTTATTTGAAAAACAAACAGACGTTGTAAGTACTCATAAAAGATTGGCGTTTAATGATAGTACATATTAGCCTTTTGTGGGGGCCCTTTCCTTGTGGAGGCCCCAGGGCAGTAGCCCCGCCTGCCCTCCCCTAAATCCGGCCCTGCCTGTACCATACAATTATTTTCAAAATAACTATTTATGTTTTTTTGCATTTTTTTTCTGCTTAGGTCCCGGGTGTTGTTAAAAAAAAAAATCGAAACAAAAGTCATAGAACATAAAACATAAACATAATACTCGGGGCTGCAAGTGATGTAATTCACTTCGGCCAGATGTCGCTGCCTGTACGTAATACAGAGAATTTTGTAAAGAGGCTCGAAATTTCATCGATGCCTGCACTTGCCCATTAGCTCAGTTGGGAGAGCGCTGGCACGGTGAGCCAGAGGTCGCGGGTTCACGTCCCCGCATGGGTGGAATTTTTAGCCTCTAAATAGGTTTATAAAAGAACAGTTAAGCGTTCGTAGCAGAATTCTATGATCTTATAACTCTTACAATGAAGTAGATCCCTTAGGATGGTCTTTGTTAAATATTACAACAAGCTTTTATCTTTAGTGATTTTGCAAGGTAACGTACTTAGCTTAGTTTGAAAATAGCGACGTCGTAATGCAAAATAATTAATAGTGTCTAGAAAGCATATGGAAAGTAAGCCTTGTATCATGTTATATATTACGTTAAAATAAACAGAATAAGTGAGGCTGTTTGCGCCTGCCAAAAAGTATGCCAGTTGTTGTCTTTTGTTTTTTCTTCTTGTAAAAATGGTAGCGCAAGGCCAAGTGCGAGCCAGACTAGCGCACGAAGGGTTCCCTACCATTATCTATACAACATCTGAATATTTCAAGCGTCTACCTGTTGCCGCTATTAATATTGGGCAAAAAACGGCAAAAACATCACGTTTGTTGTATTGGAGCCTCATTTAAATACTTATTTTATTCTGTTTTTAGTCTTTGTTTGTTATAGCGGCAACAGAAAATTGGATACAGACTGGTGACAGACAGACAGACAGACGGACAGTGGATTGTTAGTATTAGGGTCCCTTATCTTTTAGGTACGGAACCCTAAAAACTATTGATTCTTGAAAAGTCGTCGTATTTTGCAAGGATTTACAGAAAAAAATATATTTGAAATGGCTGAGGACTGAAGTGGCAGTGAACGTTTACGGACTAATAGTTTGATTCATTAGTACAGGATAACAAGTGCTTACATTCCAAAATGTGGAGTTATGCTAGTCAATAGGAACAAATGCTACTAAAGAAAAAAAAACCGGACAAGTGCGAATCGGACTCGCCCGCGAGGGTTCCGTAAAAAGTTGTAGGCATTTACGTATCATAAATAGTTCAGGAATCAAGTCTCGCAGTTTTTTCCGAGCTCTTCCCGAAATTCAAAGACATTTTTTTACAATTTTCACTTTAATTGCAGTATAATACGATATACCTAACTTGAAATATTTCACAATTCTAGGTCAACGGAAAGTACCCTATAAATTTTGATTGTCTTGAGTGAAATATATGTTGTTTGCGGCATAAACGGCCGTAGCATTTTTAAGTTAACTTAGAAGTTTGATTTTTTCACAGCTCCAAGGGGTTGTAGACCTGAGTATATGGTTTTAATTTCAAGTTGATACTTCCACGCGACCCCAAGATAAAAGGTCTTGATATACAAACGGACGGACGGAGAACACAGTGATCCTATAAGGGTTGCGTTTTTGAGCTACGGAACTCTAAAAACTTTAAAATCGCAATAAAAATAGATTAGATTAAAACTCTTGTACACCGTAAAATTGCACCATGTTAACCTCACAGGTGGGTGTTGAATAGCTGATGGGGGAACTTGCACGAAAAAAATGTTTTGATCTCATTAGAGAGGCCTGGTTAAAAGATATATATATATATATATATATTAGGGGTTAAAGTATGAAATTGCCGTTTTATTGCAATAGGTTCTTTGAATTGACATAGAATCTTCATGGTTTGAGGTTTTCGAATGAAACTTTTTTGAAATGGTTTCTATGATGTTCTTTTTTTTAAAAATGTGAAACATTTGAATATCGACTTTCAATTGTTTTTGTTATTCAATTTAGACAAGAAAGATGGATACTGCGAAAATTCGAGTGATTATGAGGCACCCATTTTTCGTATTTTTTTATTTTATTGATTTGACGCAAGTGAGTCAATATTGTGGGTAAGGTAACGTTAAACCATGCCGCTAATTCCTGGGTAGTTTGACTAGGGTCGGCTTCCACTATCTCTCTTAATTCATCGTTATTCACCGGTGTGGGCGGTCTTCCTCGTGGCTCGTTCTTTAAGTCGAAATTTCCATCACGAAAGCGTTTAAACCAAAATCGCACGGTGCGTTCATTAGTAGACCCCTCTCCAAACGCAGCATTGATATTGCGGGCTGTTTCTGCCGCGTTAGTTCCGCGTCGGAACTCGTATTAAAAAATCATTCGAATTTTCGCAGTATCCATCTTTCTTGTCTAAATTGAATAACAAAAACAATTGAAAGTGGATATTCAAATGTTTCACATTTTTTAAAAAAAGAACATCATAGAAACCATTTGAAAAAAGTTTCATTCGAAAACCTCAAACCATGAAGATTCTATGTCAATTCAAAGAACCTATTGCAATAAAACGGCAATTTCATACTTTAACCCCTATTATATCTTTACGATTATTTATAATCGTGTTTTTTTTTCGGTTCGGACCAGGACAAGTAATTGTGTTGTTTGAAAGTTTTTAACTGTTTATACAAAGAAAGACAACCGAGCTTGCCAACAGCGGAATGGCACGAGCTGAGTATATAATAATTGTATTATACTAATATTTATATTATACCAGCTGTTGTCTGCGACTTCGTTCGCGTGGTAATTTTGATGTATATTTTTCCGGGATCAAAATAGCTTATGTGCTAATACAGACTATAATCTATCTTTTTGCAAAATTTCATCCGGATCCGTTCAGCCGTTTTTGCGTGAAAGAGTAACAAGCATCCATCCATACATACAAACTTTCGCGTTTATAATATTTGTAAGAATACTCAGTACTTGGTCAAGGTGACCTGAGGTGTTTATTAACACCTCAGGTCACCTTGACTAGGACGTAACATTCGAACCCAGTTGAGTAATTCCTTCCGTGGATGTCGTAGAAGGCGACTAAGGAAATCAATCACCAGGAGATGGGCAGCAGCGTCTTCCTGAGATTCCAACCGCATACTGCGATCGCCAACCCGCCTGCCAAGCGTGGCGATTATGGCAAAACCACGTTATGAAAACCACGAAGGAGGCCTATGTCCTGCAGTGGGCGTCAAATGGCTGGTGCTGATGATGCTGAGTAATTTAAAACGGCTCTTAGCAACATCACCGCCGATAAGGAAACACGCAAGCCTTTATTTTCTTCTCCGCCATCTCATATAAGCAATAAATCCTAGCATAGCAGTTTAAAGAGACACATAAAATGCTGCCATTTCGCTTTACGACCGACTGAAAGCCTTATTGCAGTTGGTTGATGTAGTTTTGAAACTATAACAATACTGTCTGTATAGACGTGTAGTTATTAGAGGGTTTAGCGCTCGGCAGCCAGCCTCAGGGGCACTCTAAGGACTGTATTATTGAACCGCTGAGATCTTACGCAAGTGCCCGTTCTGGAGAAGCTTGCCGTGAACAAAACTGCAATGGCGAACTTGTACAATTTTTTTTCTACTGTTATCAGAGAGGCCATGTTAAACGAATGCATAAGCAGCCTATATACGTGCCACTGTAGGGCACAGGCCTTCTCTCAGAGTGAGACTATGGGCTTAACCACTCGTCTGCCGCGACACAGATCTGTGTCCAACTTAGTATGGGCCACCTATACGTTGCGTTCCGCGAGGGCAGTTCAGGAGTTAATCACCACGCGTGCCCACCGGGGATTGGCGATTTCAAGCGCTGAGGTATGTGAATAGCTCAGACACCCAGGTTTCCTCATGATGTTTTCCTTCACCGTTAGCGAATGGTATTGCTACTATAACTTCACACATGTACATAACTTAGAAAGAAAAGTCATAGGTACATGCCCGCACTGGGAATCGAACGTGGGTCTCCCGCTTCCGAGTCCAATGTTCTACCCACTAGGCTACAACCGCTTGCGTTAAACGAATGCTCTACGACTAATTACGATACTATAATATATACCGCTCGCTCGTAGCCCCGGCTGCCTGAGTGATCTTAAACGATCACGAAGGTTAAGCAACACAGGGCGCGTTCAGTGCATGGATGGGTCGCCGTCTATGCCTAACGCTAGTGGCATTTTTCCGAGCGGTTCCGTGCTTCGCAAGGCACGTTAAGCTGTTGGTGCCGGCTGCCGTCGATAGATGGCAGTCGTTAAGCCAAGTCAGAGGCCTTAGGGCGGCTTGACAACTTCTGACAGTAGACGAGCCACTAGTCTACAAGCCTCCACCAATCCGGACTTGGCCCCCGTGGTGGAGTATGGCCTACACCTTCCTCAGGGAAGAGACCCGTGCCCCTCGGTGGGGACATAATGGGTTGATGATGAATATATACCACTATACTTCTCATACCTCAGGTCACCTATCGAAAAGTCATTCTAGTCACGTGGTACAAAAACTCGCAATGCAAATCGGACTCAAACTATGACGTCACAACTGACACATCATCATCAGCCATTTGACGCCCACTGCAAGACATTAGGCCTCCTTCGTGGTTTTCATAACCATGAGGGGGTTTGCCATAATCGCCACGCTTGGCAGGCGGGTTGGCGATCGCAGTATGCGGTTGGATCTCAGGAAGACGCCGCTGCCCATCTCCTGGTAATTGATTTCCTTAGTCGTCTTCTACGACATCCACGGAATTAAATGGAGTGACGCTATTCTTAATCCGGCGCCACTTTTTGAATCAATTAGTATTTACGAAAGTAATCGTTAGTTCTGGTCAATCATTCGGCTCAATTAACTGACAAGAATTCAGCTATCTCTAGCGAACTCTTACAGGTAGACCTTAAACCTAAAATCCTTCTGAATGAGAACTTTTGTTAGACGTGGTGGGTAGGATCTAAGGAAGACAATGAAAGATGGGTAGGGGAAAATAGATGTTTTTTTTCTAATCTTTAACCAACCTTTCAAGATAAAAAATAGCGAAACCTAAACAATGAAAAAAATCGTTTAAAAAGTGCCTTGCCACTTGTGGAGTCAGATCACTCATAGTTTTTGCATGGGATGGACGAATTTCAGTGATATTAAATAATAATTTAAGTTTTCGCCATTTAAAAAAAAAATCGGATT
The DNA here is from genome assembly GCA_947310995.1 of Yponomeuta cagnagella. NCBI lineage: Eukaryota > Metazoa > Arthropoda > Insecta > Lepidoptera > Yponomeutidae > Yponomeuta > Yponomeuta cagnagella. Next base: position 3,093,593 of record OX371279.1, read on the forward strand.
TTCTGTTTTTTTTTTGTTTATTTAAGTATTTCGGTCAACCTTTGTTAATAAACTAAAGCTCTTCTAATTTTTCTCCCTTCGTGCACGTACACCAATCAAATAAACCTAGCCATGAAAGGTCTGCTTGCGAAATCTTGTGGTTTCAGGCGATAAAATGAATAAAGTACAGGGAGCTGCCCTATTTAATTTTGAAATCCTGCACTATACAACAAAAATAGATTGTGTGAATACCCTACAATCCCCTACACTTACCCCCGGTTTCTCCTACATTAACAAGCTGTTACTCTACTGTTAACGGCTGTCAGTGGTTTTTTTTGTATGCACTTTGGTCAATTGACAGCTGTTAACAGTAGATTAACAGCGTGTTAGTGTACGAAAAACTGGGGGTTAATCTACAAATCAAACGTAACAAAATATCTAGCCAACGGGTAAGACTCCGCTGTCAGTCTGTCCGTCCATCTGTCACCAGGCTGTATCTCATGAACCGTGATAGTTAGACAGTTGAAAATTTCACAGATGATATATTTCTGTTGTCGCTATAACAACAAATACTAAAAACTGAATCAAATAAATATTTAAGGGGGCTCCCTTACAACAAACGGGATTTTTGCCGGTTTTTGCTCGATATTAATAACGGCAACAGGTAGACGCTTGAAATATTGAAATGTTGTATAGATAGTAAAGTAAAGTAAAAAATGGTTTATTGATCATGACTTAAAATTTGGTACATTTTCCAGCGGCATCCACACTAGGAGACCCCGTATCGTGGGTGCCAGTTTGTTACATGTTATAGTGGTAAGAAACCCTTCGCGTGCGAGTCCAACTCGCATTTGGCCGGTTTTTATTTAGCTTTGCCAAAACAACTCATTCTAGAACTTATATCTAGGGCATTTGTTGGCGCAACGATGGGAGAGGGTTCCGTGGATGCAAACGAGTCATCAGACTGAAAAGAGGATGGCGTGCTAGCCTGCCGTTGCTGTCCACAAGGGCTTCACGGCGGTGACACCGATGGAATCTGAACGTCCCTCGGTCATGAGATTACGTCCAAGAAGAAGAATAAGTCGTGAACAATATTTGTCAGTTTTTAAGAAAGATAGGCTTCAACTGCTGAAGATTTATTGTTCAGCAATCTGGTTTACTCGGGTGGCATGGTATAACAAACTGATTGTGAGCATATTTGTGTAAATCCAACATTCAAATTTACATGCCAACGTGCTCGGCACATTACACTTTTTGGCTCCGTCGTCAGTTGGGTAAAAACGCTAAATGTAACAAGGCCGCTTGAATATTGTAATATTCTAATCTCCACTTAGCAAAAGTGGTGGAGTGGAGTTCTTAAAACGCCCGAGAATAAAATTAGGGAGGTGGAAACACAGACACTTTTAAGAGCCCCAGAATTTTTCGTGGAACAGCTGATTTTTTTTTTCGGTATTTCGGTGATAATCTCGTTATAAAAGTGGTTTATAATGGTGAGTGGAAATCCTCTTATGGGCAACCCCGTAAGCGGGAATTAACATTGCGTCCTCCTTGCTGTTATAACACAATGAATGATCAGCGGAAAGGCCAACTACTTCACAATTGTCAGGTCTTAGGCAGTGGCTGGATGAGGATGGTCGAGGAAAGAAAGCTGCTGGACGGGAACGAGCTGATTGATTGATTGAGGTCTATTGTATGGAATCAGGCGTTACTTTGCGGAAATTCATAATAGCATTAAAATGTGAAAATTACTTTGCTAAATTCCGCCAATATCCCACAAGCACCATGCGGTTACTTAATGCACCGCCCTCCCTCCCACTTTTCAAGCAGAAGCAAGACACAAACACACCACCACCGACACCAATACTTGTGCGAAAAAATGCGTTGCGACGCGTTTCGCCTCTATCACGAGGCATCCTCAGGCTCCGATGGTCGACTGATGTCGGTGGTGGTGTGTTTGTGTCTTGCTTCGGCTTGAAAAAGTGGCTCCCTCCCACTTTTTCAAGCCGAAGCAAGACACAAACACACCACCACCGGTGCATTAACTAACCGCATGGTGCTTGTGGGATTTTGGGGGAATTTAGCAAAGTAATTTTCACATTTTAATGATTGAGATCTACCGCCTCACCTCAGACTCTCTATTTGCATCGACTATCGGTAGCGGCAGAATATCATCGCTAAGGTTTTCCCAAACTTTCAGCACATGCTGAGTCGGAGCGCATTTGCCACGCCTACGTTGTCACTTTTTTCACCAAGAGGTTCATACTGAAACCGTTGATGAAGCGAAAGAGATCTGTTAGAATCGGGGCAAGCGGCTGACCCTGGTCTCTGCCTACCCCTCCGGAATACAGGCGTGAATTTATGTTATGTTGTGTCGGTGCCCAGTTTCATGACCAGCACATATATTTTGGGCACCGACTCCAAATTATACTTCTACAATACCTACATGTATACATACTTGTAATTATTTCTAACTTTTTAGTGCTGTAGAGTTTCGAAGTCGGTTTTTATTTTTTATTTACGTATTTTTTATTTTTTCCCACGTATTGCAGAGCCCCCACAGACTTGACTAACTGGCCACTATAGCTTTCCACGTTGCGGCCATTTTGCGACAGACGAACAAAAAAAAAGTTACTTTTACACGTTTATAATTATAATTTTATTGCTTTTAATATCACAATTAACACAAGCGTATTCAAAATTCTTGTATCCGGTTCTGTTTTGATGTACCGCCACGGAGTCATATCACACCATACCTAAACGAAGCCAATATGTTAAAAATACAAGCACGTCAGAAATTACACTTTGCTTGTATGCTGTTCGATATTGTAAATAATCAACAACCAATATATCTCTATAACAAAGTAAAATGGATGAATGCGCAGAGTAGATTAGTTACTAAATCATCAGCTCGTCTAATTAAAATGTCCTCGCATAAGACAGCTGCATTCCAAGGCTCCTTCAAATTTGCCGCAAGCAAAATTTGGAATGACATTCCACCACCGATACGTAACTCACAGACTAAAATAACCTTTAAGAAAAATCTCAAAAAATATCTTTTAATTGTTCAAAAAAATTCATCTTAATAATATTTATGTTTATTTGGAGTTACAAAATTGAACTATGCGGCATCTTCTTCGTTCAGTGCATGTAATTAGAACTTTTATATAAAAAACAAACATTTTTAAATTATTTCTGTGTAGGTTAAGTAAAACTTTATGTTATTTGTTTAAGCACACTCTCTTTGTTTATTTATTTAAGCTATCTATAATACGGCATCGCATAAGTATATAACTTTTTGAATCAACAGGCCCTAACTGAAAATCAGCGACGGTTAACTTGTTGACTTACAGCTGAGTTAGGTTCCTATTCAGTTACCTATTATTAAGTCTTTGTGATGTTATTCAATAACTGTAACAAATATGTATTATCCTCATTTTGGTAATTGAATAAATCTTTACTTTACTTTACTTTACTTTACAAAGTAATAATAATCGCTGATTTTTTTTAACTAAACTTAAAATATAAAAAACTTCGCCCGGATCATCGCTGCCACTGGGAAGGGTCCCCAGTATGCTGGCTACGTTACCTCGTTGGATGGTGAGAGTTATCTTCTGCCCGATGTAATAGCCAGCCCTGGAGTCCAGGATCATGTCGATGAGGCGCCACGATAGTTCTTTAAAGAACAGTCGCGCCTCGAGCCCCCAAGGTCTGAGTGTCTTTACGCACTTTACGTAACTTAGAGTTAGGCCCTAGAACCTGCCCCCACGGTCCGAGTGTCTTTACGCACTTTACGTAACTTAGCGTTAGGCCCCAGAAAATATATTTAACTATTTGTGATAAGCCTTATATCTGTAATGTAGGTAAAGCAATTATAAAACTTCTTTTTCCGCAACTACTTCTTCAGTTGTTAAACTTAATTAGGGACCGTAATTACCTTGTTATTAAGACTACCCTTATTCGCTAATTCGAGCTCTCGACTTGGACTAATCCACATCTTTACTAACAACTGCGGGAAGAAAATTTGGTTTGTTTGTCAGTTTTATGAAATGCCAACGAGAGATTTTCTTTTTTTTTATATATATATATTTCCATCGTTGCATAAATGACGCTGTACTGGGTAAGTTACTACAAGGAACGCATCATCAGAATTCCTTTTTATTTCACTTAGATGTAATTTTAGATCATAAAACGAAACTTTTATACGTCATTGTCGCATCACACATATAAAAATCATTCCGAATTGATCGCAGCCACTGTAGGGCACAGGCCTTCTCTCAGGGAGAGAGTTGGGCTTAACCGCCACGCGTGCCCGCCGCGAATTGGCGATTTCAAGCGCTGAGGTGTGTGAATAGCCAATTATCACAATATCCATTGACGTCCATTTCGGAACGGCTATCATAGATGCGAGTACGTGTCATCTGTAGTGCGTTCCGATTTGCCCATGATTATGCTTATGCTAGTAACTTGGTCCGTTCAGCACCATCTACAGAGTTCTTGGGAAATACTTTTTTTTTAACAGTCAAAAAGAAAACCTCCCATTGAATATCAAGTAAACTTATAGATAGATAACACTTTATTGCACACAAGTAATTTACAGAGATATTAGGTACTTCATAACCTAGTTATACGTTTATTGTTTCATCTTATAATTGACAAATCTCATAAACTTACGTAGATAATAGTTTCATGCCACACCTGGCCAAAAAATGGGTTTTTCTGCACACTACGCGTACGGGAAAATCCACTTTGAGGCCAAGTGACGACATAAAATTGTGTACACAACACGGACTCTAAAATAGAAAGCCCTCTATCGCATATTTATGACCCTCGCCTGAGGCTCGAGCCTTAAACTTCTGCGATATCGGCCTTTCTTTATTTTGCGGCCCTAGTTGTGCAAATAACTATTTTCGGGTTAAAAAAAGATCGTTCCGTATTAAAGATTCATACTACCTGAATGAAACCGACGCGTTCATTGATCGTTAATGTAACAGTGTACAGTCGACCGCTTTTAATTAGACGCCCTTTTGCTTAAATGGCAGTATTTGACTGTTGATGTGCTTCGGAATCAGAAGTCGCGACCTATGACCGATATTAGGGCCTTTGCATACGACATTTTTCGAACGCGCTGGCGACGCGCGTAGAACGCATTCGGGACGCTCAGCAAACGCGAGGCCGCCGGCACGTTTAACCTTTACATCCGCGTTGATAACGCGCTCATCAAAAACGCGCATCGTCATCAGCGCGTAAATAAGGTGTGCAAAGGTCCTTAGTGCCGCGAAGTACGTAAAAACGGGGATCTGAAATTGGTTATAATTTATTTATTACCCGACTGCGGCGGAGCCGAAGAGGAGGGTAATATGTTTAGCTCGTATGTATGAATGTATGTTTGTAAGTATGTCCGGTTCTAAGTTCCCTCATAACTCCTTAACCAATGGTCAGATTTTGACATATAAAGTTTCAATCGATTCGTCAGCGTCACCCCTGCACGAGTGTCATAGGCTATTTATCGCTATTAAGTAACGTTATAGTACAACCATGGGTCACTAGATGGCGCTGTTAAATTCAACTTACTATACTCCGTTCGTAATTGTATTTAGCTACGCCAATCACGTGTAATGTATGTAAAACATCAGTACGCAGGCGTCATGGGCTATATATAAATAACCATCAAAAAATACCCAAATTCAGCAATGTAACTCCTTAGGTTGGTCGCGCCTGCTTGTAATGCTCAGCAGTCGGGTTATTGCTTATTTTTTATTTCAGTTTTTTTTGTAAATACTTTCTTGTTCTTATAACAAATGTACAATATGGTGGACCTAACGCCCATGAGCATTTTCTACTAGTTAATGAAAACAGAATAGAGGCGAACAAATAAATAAATAAACATGGCCTTCATTATTTTAGTGCACTATAGTACAATAACAGATACATGGTCGGGTCACGTAACGTGTTTTTTAATGCCACTGACACCGAGAAACGTATCAACGTGTGCGCGTGTAGCCTTAAAGCGACAATGAAATGCACCACGTTCATGCCATTGTCATTGAACTACAATGCGTTTACAGAATTTAGGCTCAGGAGCAAATCCGCAACACAAGCACTAGTCAAATTAATAGCAAAGAGAAAGACGCAACCTCGTTATGGGGCCCGTGAGAAAATAAATTCTCCACGAGAAAACGCTATGATTACAAGCGTTTGCGTAATTTAAAGTTGCCTAAATTGGGCCCGTCTTGCGTAATGTACGGTAGTATTTTACGCTTTTTACTGGCTTTGCTTGATAACCTTGGGGCGTATTTGCACTGTGAAAATAATTGTTTGTTACAAACATTTTAGTGCATAGTAAAAAAAAAAAGTACATTAACATTGTCAGTTGGGTTATATAGTTAGCAAAATCCTAACTTCCTTACTAACATTATAAACGCGATAGTTTATGTATGGATGGATGTTTGTTACTCTTTCACGCAAAAACGGCTGAACAGATCCGGATGAAATTTTGCACAGAGATAGATTATAGTCTTGATTAGCCTTCGTTTGGCCTTGAAATCAAAGATCTTAACATCTGAATGATATACAATTCCGATGTTAAAACAATTAGCAAAGTGGGTTACTCGGGGCTGCAAGTGATGTAAATTGCTTAGGCCAGACGTCGCTGCCTGTACGTCATACAGAGAAGTTTGTAAAGAGACTCGAAATTTCGCCAATGCTTGCACTTGCCCATTAGCTCAGGTGGGAGAGCGCTGGCACGGTTAGCCAGAGGTCGCGGGTTCAAGTCTTGGCATGGATGGAATATTGTATTTTTTTTATAACGCCACACGGCTCGGTCTTCTGCCTTCTGCAGGTATATATGTTACAGCCAAAGTAATAAATCTGGATATTATATATATTGTCTAGTCATTATATATAATGTCTACTCAGTTTAGATGAAGTGATAATTAACACAAAATTAATCACATTTACTAGCAATTTTATATAATATCTTTGATTTTACCAAGCATTATTCAGTCAAAAGTATCGTTTGGCAAAAACGGCGGTATCCCACGTTTTGCGATATCATAATGTAGGGTACCTATGACTTTTCCATGCACCAACCTTGTTTAAGTTTGACACAAAACTAAGTTTTTTAGTGAAATATTTTTTTTCGCTTTTATATAAAAAAAAAGAACTAACACCCGAAGTTTCGAACCTATTTTTGCTTATGTGTACTGACCTAACAAACAAAATGCGAATAATTTATTACTTTGTCTAGTGAATTTGGCTTTTATATATAATGACCAGTCATTATGTATAATAGCTATTTAATCACTATGACTGTAACATATATACTACCTATGACTGTGTAATTCATTAAAATTCTACTTGATCAGCCTCGTCATTGGACCACTGTACGTAAATTCACCAGTACTGTTCTAGAAGGCTTATTAGCTGCAAAGCTCGATTCAGTATTGCGTCATTTTGTTTTTCAATAAGGAAAAGTATCGGTCCGAAAAATTGACGCAATCCCTACTTAATAAGGTTAGCTGGCCCTAAACTACGCGGAACAAGAATCGAGGAGTTCCAATTCATACATTGAACATAACTTAAACTCCCGCTTGTATCCTGGAGGGGTAGGCAGAGACCAGAGACCCTGACAAACCTCTTTCACTGCATGAACATTAATTAGTCGTCGCATGCACGCACGCCGGCTGCGAGTGCTTTTTACCTTGTCCTTCCTAAAACAGACCTATTTTTTTTTCACACCTAAATTTCTTTATTAAAACATAAAGTCTCTTCTTGAAATTCGATCGACTTCTTTTTAGTCAGCCGATAGATCAATTTCCTTTATTTCTTCTTGCTCGGCTGCTAGATAGACATTCTTCTTGGTACTTTCCTTTGATAAACGGTAGAGCGGTAGAACGCCGGCTTCTCATTTGGGAGGTCGTGGGTTCGAATTGGCGATTATAGTCACGCGTTTCCACAGCGATGGTATTCTGATATGCAGTAAAAATAGAGAGCGCTGACGCGGTTAGCCAAAGGTCGCGGCATAGGTGGAATTTTTAGCCTCTAAATAGGTTTTTAAATAATTTTACTTTACACTCCAATTGTAACATAAAAAATGTAGCCTATTTACGTCCCACTGCAAGGCACTTCTATCAGAGAGAGAGTACGGGCTTAATTACCACGAGTGCCCACCGCAGATTGGGAATTTCGAAGGTTTCCTTCACTCTTAGCGAGTAGTATTGCTACTACAACTTCACAAATCGTAGAATCATCGTAATAAAATATCTAAATAACCAGCTGCTTCTGTTCTAATTCCCTTTCCAACTCTGATTTCAAACGTGCTAAGCGTCCACTTAGCACTGTTTAAACCAACAACGTACTAACGAGATGGTAAGGAAAAATGCAATGCAATTTCGGTATGTCTCATTCATATAAACCTATTTGTACCCCCGACCCTAAACTCCCCTTTTCCTTTTATGTTACGTGTTACAAGCGGAATTGGCCAGTAAGGAATAATGTCACAATCTAAGTAACAAAGAAGGAGATTTATTGAAGGTAAATTGGCTCTTTTATTAGTCGTGTAAGTCCACCATCCGCTGGGACCAAGACACAGGGAACAGGTAACTATACACACACCCTCTCCCCGTGGATGGCCACGGGCCAATTAAACTTAATTGAATCTTTTTTTTTCTTTCTACTGCTTCATATGGTGTATAGTGAAAGAAAACAATTTTTGGCTTGCTTTATTATTATTACATTTTTATTTCAAATACATGGCATCTATTTTGTGTTAGCACATAGTAAATAGTAAACTTATATGTAAGTGTTAGTCAATTATTGTCACGATAACTTTATTGATTGCAGGTATTTTTGTTATTTTGTGTTGTTGTATTTCCAAATAAATAATAATAATAATAATAGTAGACATTTTGTTACAAAAGAACTCAAGTGTCCTAGTTAGACATTTTACGTCATAGCCGAAGGAGACGGTCTTTAAAAATGATTTACCTGGGTTTGCCGTCTACGCACATTTTTTTAGGGTTCCGTACCCGAAGGATGCCAAACGGGACTCTATTACTAAGACTTCACTGTCCTTCTGTCTGTCTGTCTGTCCATCTGTCAGTCTGTGTGTCCGTCTGTCTGTCGGTCTGTCTGTCGGTCTGTCTGTCTGCCTGTCTGTCTGTCACCAGGCTGTATCTCATGAACTGTGACAGCTAGGCAGTTGAATTTTTTTACAGATGATGTGTTTCTGTTGCCGCTATAGCAACAAATACTAAAAACAGAATAAAATAAATGTTTGAGGGGGGCTCCCATACAACAATAGTAATCTTTTTGCCGTGTTTTTAGCTTTCAGCTTTTTCAGCTTCAAAAATAAATAATTAAATTAAAATAAAATAAATATTTAACGTGAGCCACGTTACAACAAACGTGATTTTTGTGGTTTTTTCTCAATTTTTGTGTCTAATGTTGTATAGATAATGGTACGGAACCCTTCATCAAATTAGGCAAATAGAAGTCTAAATGAGAGGTTTTTTCTGAGCAGTAGTGTACTACAATTGATAAGTATTTAATTTGTTGTTACCTATGTTTTTACTTTCAATTTTTTTTTTTGCTTAGTATTTGTAATCTATATCTACAAATATTATAGATATTCTTAAAAAAAACATACGTCAATTCACGACAACACCACCTACATTGAGACAAACGCGAGGCAACAGACAGTCTCAACCATAAAAGATACTGATGGATTGAAAAAATATCTTAACTACCTATTAAATGAAAGATTTTTTCTGTCTTTTTGGAACCGAGCAAACAAAGAGTTTTAAGTATATTCCTTTCTTTGCGGCTACTCATATGTAGTGATTGTGAAGGAAAACATCGTAAGGAAACCCTAGTCTTAGTGGCTTAGGTGTTCACATACATCAGCACCTGAAATTGCCAATCCGCGGTAGTCACGCATGGTGGTGAAGCCCATACTCTCTCTCTGAGAGAAGGCCTGTGCGCTATAGTGGGACGTATATAGGCTGCATGATTATATCTAGGAACCACATCTAGCTTGGTACTGTATTTTGGATGGCCGACTATAGCTCCGTAAATTGCATAAAAGAAAGACTACGATTAAATGTGCCATCGTGGAATCTGCTTAGCTTAACATGTCACCCTTTATTTTGCTTTATTATGTTTTGCTTCTTCTTACTGCGAGATTAAGTAAAACGTGCTTGGTTCATAAAAATCATTCTCTTTATTTGTGGGTTACTGAACCCCGAGGGCACGGACAGATAGTTGTATTTTCTCTTAAAAGGGTAAGGTTTCGGATGTGTCGCGTGAACAACAACCTTTTATTTATTTGTCATTTGTTGACTTTGCCGAAACCCGCGGGTGTATTTTGTATTAGATTTTTGATCCATTGTAACACGCTTCATTTCAACTGCGAACTTAGTTATACAATTCTGTAAGATATATAAATGTCTTAACCCAGCTCACCATAAGTATGTTATATTAAGTATTGATGAACAGCAAGTATACTTATAAGTCGGGTTCATAAGCAGCCTATATACGTCCCACTGTAGGGCACAGGCCTTCTCTCAGAGAGTGAGTATGGGCCGCGGATTGGCGATTTCAAGCGCTGAGGTATGTGAATAAGTCAGACACCCAGGTTTCCTCACCATGCTTTCCTTCACGGTTAGCGAGTGGTATTGCTACTATAACTTCAAAAATGTACATAACTTAGAAAGGAAAGTCGTAGGTACATGCCCGCACTGGGAATCGAACCTGGGTCTCTCGCTTCCGAGTCCAATGTTCTACCCACTAGGCTATGGCGGCTCATTTATAGTCGGGCGGAGTGGCTCGCATGCAGCAGATGCTGCCTTTTTAAATATATTAGGCAATATAAGGTATCATAACTTACAATTACAAGAGTAGTCTGACTTAAGAACGCCTCCAGTGTCATAAGCACTTACGCCCTTATTAAAAAACTTTTAGAATTCATGGAAAAAACCAAATCTTATTTTTTTTTATAATTAGAGTAACTTGATATTTCTCATTTTTTACACCTATAAAAACCCGAACATAAATAAGATAAGATAAGATGAGATGAGATGAGATGAGATGAGATGAGATGAGATGAGACGAGATGAGATGAGATGAGATGAGATGAGATGAGATGAGATGAGATGAGATGAGATTCGGCGTTATAGCAATTAGCAAATAGCAATTTCTTCCAGACAACCATATGGGAAAAATTTGAAGGAAAAGAGAGACGGATAGTCGGTTCAAATATGAATATTAAAATACATATGTACTTATATAAATAACAATATCCTGCAGTGGGCGTCAAATGGCTGATGATGATGATGATAGATAGATATGATAAACACACATAAATAAGAATAAAAATCCACGCGAGGAGGAAATCAATTTTATAGTATGCTTAGGTAGGTACAAGGAGGAGAAAAAGACACACAAAATAGATAAATGAACAAATATTACATTCGTAGAGACAGATAGAACTCCTTTACTTTGTGTATAAATGTATCGCAGGCTGGCAGTGGCTGGATAGAAACCTATAAAAACCCGAAAATAAATTAATGGTTTTTTTTGAGTTTTAATGCGTTTTATATGGTATAAAAACCATGTCACTTCAATCCCATGACGATCTGAAGCAGATTGCTGGTAGCAGTTAGATGAGTATGGTCGAGGACAGAAAGAAGAGGCGTGCCTTGGGGGAGGCCTATTGCCAACAGTGGACAAGTAAGGGCTTGATTGATTGATTGAGGTGCGAGACACAGATGGGACGTGGAGCGAGGGCGCGGTAAGATGTATAGAGATACATCCTACGCGCCCGCACCCCACGTCCCATGTGTTTGTCTCGCGCCTGAGACTCATGAGCGGCGGTGTGCAACATTTCAACCCAAGACCAGTGCCTCATACCACGATTAAAAGACACGATTGGCGTGAGGCAGGGAACCCTCTATCAAATTATGACGGGGGAAGGGTATTGAATCCCTATCCCGCGAAGGGCGACCCTTCTGGAGGTCCGTGTGATTGGGTATCAGCTCAGATTGGAGGGACGCGAACCACAAGATTACTTATTTATTTAACATTCAACGTTCCTATACATAGTTCCATTAAAACTATACCATTATCTGATTCTGAAAACGGAATGTTACAAAGTATAGTATTTTCTGAGGTTAACACGAGCACTAGACATAATAAAACTGAATTTTAACGGATATTTACTCGTTTACTTTTTCATTCATTTTGATAAAGTTCAAGTTCTAGCCCGAGAGGACCGTTTCTTTCCTAGAATGATACGCGAGGCAATAGAGATCTCCCGGCATCCAAATTTCAATAGAGATCGTGGTTGGAACATAGCTACAGCATGGGAACCAGTGCTTAAGAATCTACCTAAGGAACCTAAGGAATGTTGGAATGTGACTCATGCTTCCCCGCCTAGTTCAAATACGATACGGATCACTTCTTCTTTTTGTAGTGCGATCTCCTATCGAAGGTCATCATTGTGGCCACTGTCACCTGCGATGTGGCGGCTCATCTATGATACTAATGTTTCCGGAGTATGTACTATTATAAAGATCCATCCACTTTACAACCGGCTATTTTAATCTAAAATAATCCTTATCGGGACCGAGCTTTTTGCACTTGTATTACTGTTTCTAGCTTCATAAATATGTAACCTCCTTAGTCAAATATTTACGAAGCTAGAGACAGCAATACCAGTGCAAAAAGCCCGTTCTTGTGATGTGCCCGTCGATCGCACCTGGCCGGGCTGTTTTTGCGCTAGTATTGTAGTGTCTAGAAGACCTCAGATAAGGTATATTTTAGTTTGTACTCTCGCGCCCGCACGTCGCTGGCCCGTTGTAATAAGGATAGTCCTTTACACAAATACAAATTCTTTATTTACTTACCAAAAAAATACTAACAAGATTTATACTTAATATAATATGCGTACACCAAAATTTACAGCTTTCCAGTGGCCTCCACATTAGTCAAATACTTGAATGGTTTCGCGGCCGTAAGTGGTATCATCACTCATCAAATATTCGTCCACTGCTGGACATAGGCCTCCCCCAAACCTACCTCTTCTTTCTGTCCTCAGCCATCCTCATCCAGCCCCTGCCAGCAATATGCCTCAGATAATCAGTCCAGCGAGCTGGTGGGCGTCTTACGCTGCGTTTTGCATTTCGTAGCCTCCACTCGAGAATCTTTGCACCGACAATCGGGTCTTTGGCATTGTGACTAGCCAAGCCTAATGCCACTTCAACTTGCTAATCTTATAGGCTATAATCGCGCTATATCACCTTGGTTCTTTTGTTTACACCTGAAAATATAGAACATGGAGATCCAGATGTAAGCAACTACCACCGTTAAATGTAACCTATGTTCTTAACACAATAAATTCATGCATTCATATATTAGGGGTTAAAGTATGAAATTGCCGTTTTATTGCAATAGGTTCTTTGAATTGACATAGAATCTTCATGGTTTGAGGTTTTCGAATGAAACTTTTTTCAAATGGTTTCTATGATGTTCTTTTTTTAAAAAATGTGTAACATTTGAATATCGACTTTCAATTGTTTTTGTTATTCAATTTAGACAAGAAAGATGTATACTGCGAAAATTCGAGTGATTATGAGGCACCCATTTTTCGTATTTTTTTATTTTATTGATTTGACGCAAGTGAGTCAATATTGTGGGTAAGGTAACGTTAAACCATGGCGCTAATTCCTGGGTAGTTTGACTAGGGTCGGCTTCCACTATCTCTCTTAATTCATCGTTATTCACCTGTGTGGGCGGTCTTCCTCGTGGCTCGTTCTTTAAGTCGAAATTTCCATCACGAAAGCGTTTAAACCAAAATCGCACGGTGCGTTCATTAGTAGACCCCTCTCCAAACGCAGCATTGATATTGCGGGCTGTTTCTGCCGCGTTAGTTCCGCGTCGGAACTCGTATTCAAAAATCACTCGAATTTTCGCAGTATCCATCTTTCTTGTCTAAATTGAATAACAAAAACAATTGAAAGTCGATATTCAAATGTTTCACATTTTTTAAAAAAAGAACATCATAGAAACCATTTGAAAAAAGTTTCATTCGAAAACCTCAAACCATGAAGATTCTATGTCAATTCAAAGAACCTATTGCAATAAAACGGCAATTTCATACTTTAACCCCTATTATTATTTAATTCATTCATTCATTTTAGTGGTAGCGGATTGGTAATAGGTAACTTGTAAATTAACTACTCGACCATTCCAGTAACTAACACATGTGTAAGAGCTGTGTTTTAATGTTTCTAAGCTTAATGCGCTGTAGGAAGCTTGTTGGTTTATCTTTAATCTAATCCTTTCCATCCTGGGAGACGCGAAAGGGTAAAAAGCTATATTAGCACATGATTATGTTAAACAAGTGTACTCAGATAATATCGCACGAGTTATTAAGGCGCGTGAATACATTAATTGTAATAACGTGCGTCTGCTTCGCATTAGGATTAATGTAACGTTGTGATTATTAAGCTTTGTACCTACTTGCTTGGTTGTTTGCTCCGAAGCCCTGAAGCTACGTTTGTTAGTGTAGAAGAAATGTTATTTAAATTAACTAGGCGTATAAAGCAACGTAAAACCTCTTATACTAAGTGGCCTGAAGACAAAATAACTCTACAGTTCTATTTTGATACAAGCATCCCGGAGGGATAGGCAGAGACAATAATAAATAGAAAAAACCAAAGTTCAAGTCGAACTCGTGCGCTGAGGTTTACGTAGTACTTACAGAAAATATTTTTTTTAAGAATCGCGATGATCATACATAGTTATATACTACCAGTGCCTGCGGCTTCGTTCGCGTTGGATTAGAATATGAAGTACCCGTACCCCTTAATCAAGGTCAAGGTCCATCTCCGTTCTAAATTTCGTCCCTTGAGACCTTTTTGCTGCTGTATTAAATTTAGTAATCCATTATGCTACCTCGTGCATGGCCGTGTTGTGCCCACCCCAATAACATTGGGGAACGCGACTCTCGAAGTTGTAGACGAATACGTCTACTTAGGACAAACAGTCCAACTAGGCCGAATCCAACTCGGCTGGGCTGCATTCGGGAAACTTCAACCAGTGTGTGTTACCAGTGATGACTTATGGCACTGAAACGTGGTCTCTCACTATGAGCCTCATAAGAAAGCTCAAGATCTCGCAACGAGCTATGGAAAGGGCTATGCTTGGAGTTCCTCTACGAGATCGAATCAGAAATGATGAGATCCGTAGACGAACGAAAGTCGTCGACGTAGCCCAGCGGATTAGTAAGTTGAAGTGGCAGTGGCGGGGCACATAGCACGCAGAACTGATGGCCGATGGGGCCGAAAAGTTTTCGAATGGAGACCACATATCGGCAAGCGCAGCGTAGGACGACCAGCCACAAGATGGACAAATGACCTCATTCAAGTGGCAGGAAGACGCTGGCTGCAAGCCACCTCCAACCGGTCTTTTTGGAAATCCATGGAGGAGGCCTATGTCCAGCAGTGGACTTCTTGTGGCTGAATGATGATGATGATGATTATTCTACCTTACCACGCTGTCTCCCGCCGGCGCAGCTTGTCGCTCGCTCAAACTCATTCGAGGTGTAATAGCATTCTCAATGTAATACAGAGATTTGTCATTCGCATCTGTTCGCGGAGTAAGCCGAAACGCAGCAGAGGTTCCATCAGCTTACTGGGCCGACGACGCTATAAGGCAATAAGCGGATGACCGAGAACAGCAAGATGTGGCGTGCTTTGGGGAGGCTTATACCCAACATGAATATTCGCGCTAGAATTGATCAGATTGGACCGACCCACCCAAACATATTAATTAAAACTTCGTACAAAATATCATTTGTACGCACAATTACTCATAGTTTTGATGCGATATTGCGCCCGGTGTGACATCGTCGCTAGATCGTGTTATCGTCTAACAGTCAGTAGTGAGGAATTTGACAGGATTTGGAGCGAATTTTTAAAAGGTTTATGCTCAATATGACAAAGACGATGATTAGATAAAAATCTTTGTAATCGCTCGCCATCTTGCACACACAGTTTTGTTTGTTTCAGGTAATTAAATTTTACCTAATAAATAATCATGATTAGACCCGTTTAATATAAAACTATTCAGTAAGCGGTGGTAGTCCAGTGGTTAGAACAATGGATTCGGAAGCGAGAGACCCAGATTCGATTCCCAGTGTGGGCATGTACCTATGTACTTTGTTTATTTTCAAAGTTTTTTATTTATTTATTTATCCACTTACATCTATCTTTACAGGCTGCACCTAATACGACAGAGTAGTTCCAGAGTACTACAGAGTAGTACTATATACATTCATAAACTCACGCTTGTACCCCGGAGGGAGACAGAGACCATAGCTAATTTTAATCCTAGTTAGGGTCCCAAAGTATACCAACTGTGACCTTTGTGAATTCGCTCAGCGTACACGAAAACAAGTCGATAGTTTCCGCAACCTGGTTTAGAAGCTGCAGTGCGCGCGTCAGAGGAGCCTTGCCGAGCAGGTTGGAGCCGCCGCCGCCGCCCCGCGTAGTCGTCCGCCACGCACATACTTACGCGCTTCAGCAACTCTGGATTACAGATCCTACCATTTATTAATTTAAATAAATAAGAAGCTAAGGCTAGCTCCCTCCTAACTCTCAGTTACGTACATCTGCAAATTTGTAGTAGCAATATCTACCACACGCTAACTGTAAAGGAAAACGTCGCGAGGAAGCCCGCGGTTTGGTTGGCTCCGCACATAATATTGATTTGTCTTTCCTGTGGACTAGGCCAAATAACCTGTCAGGATGGTATAGGTACTGAGCCTAGATTCTGTTAATGCATTGTATTAACATGACAACTGCATGAACATGGCGATTTCATTTCATAGCTGCTTTAAGTCTACGCGGGCACACTTATCAAACCTTCTAGGCGTCAATGGTATGAAAAAACACGTCACGTGACCTGACAGTGTACCTGTCATTATACTACAATGCACTAACAGAATCGAGGCCCTGGGCAAGTCTAGTCCATGGCAAAAACAATGCTCCAGGTGTGAGTGAAGGTGCCACTGGCCAAAGTATTCAGAAAATAAATCTAATATATAAAAATCTCGTGTCACAGTGTTTGCTATCGAACTCCTCCGAAACGGCTTCACCGTTTGTTATGACATTTTTTGCGTATACGTATTTGGTAGGTCTGAGTATATTTTGTAGGCTAATTAATATGACAAAATAACGTTTGCCGAGTCAACTGGCAAAATGTAATATAGATAATATACTGTTAAAAAAACAAATAATTAAAATAACATGACTTTTAAATTACGCTTTTTCAATAAGGCCCTTACTCTATCCCTCGTTGATTTTAAATCTACCATAATGTTCAAGACATTCGCCCTATTTTTGGACTCATAATCAGCCTATATGCGTCCCACTGTAGGGCACAGGCCGTCTCTCAAGGAGAGAGTATGGGCTTAATCACCACGCGTGCCCACCGCGGATTGGCGATTTCAAGCGGTGAGGTATGTGAATAGCTCAGGTACTCAGGTTTCCTCACGATGTTTTTCCTTCACCGATAGCGTGTGGTATTGCTACTATAACTTCACAATGTACATAACTTAGAAAACCAAGTCATAGGTACATGCCCGCACTTGAGATCGAACCTGGGTCTCTCGCTTCCGAGTCCGATGTTCTACCCACTAGGGTAGCCTAGCCTAATACATTTTTGGACTCAATGCCCCTAAATTCAAAACGTCTTAAAGATTAAACAAAGGGGTGAGGAAGCGCAAAGGGAGCTCTCGGCACTGGGCCAAATAAACGTTAAGTATATGGTGAATGTCCTCAGCGACTCTGAATTTGATGATCATTCAGATGATAATATTAGTTTTTTTTATGATGGTGAAGACACATAAAAACATATATATATATATGTATATATATATATATATATATATATATATATTAAACATATATATGTATATATTGCCTACGAAAGACGCCCACTGCTAAGCATAGGCCTCTTCAATTTATGATTGCGGTAGTCCACCCACCTAGAAAACCTAAAAACATAGATTTGATTAATTATCAACAGGTTTATATATTTATTAGGTTTTTCAACTGACGCACACTATACAAACATAAGAACAATTCACAATAAGTCAAGCCACAGTGTGAATCCAATTACTGAAAAACACAGTATTCACAACACATAGGTATCATGTAAGACTTAAATACTACAAGCTGGCATAATTATTAATTAGGAACTAAAGTCACAATAAAAGATATTAGAAATAAATTTTGGATGACGTTGAAACTAATTGGATCAAGTTTGATCTGAATTTACTAAGCGTGCAAGCAAAAAAATCGAATTTTCATTATGCAGCCTACATAATCTGTTAATTATTGAATATTTACCAATATTGGTTCTTGCTGAGCGAAGATAAAATGGACGGTAATTAACGACCCGGGAACCACGATGTAGAGAACCATATGTAAAGTATGATTACCGTAGCACAAGGTATCCTCTTAGGTCTAGGACGAGTGATTGTGTTGCGTAGAAAGTATTGTTATTATTGTAGAGAAAAACCTTTGACATGGATTCTCCATGATTAAAATTAGATTACTCACTGTGGGGTTGGTCCACAAATGTAAAGCCGCTCAGCGTGCTATGGAAAGGACTATGCTCGGGGTTTCTCTGAAAGATCGAATTCGAAACGAGGTGATCCGATAGAGAACCAAAGTCACCGACATAGCCCACCAAATTAGCATGCTAAAGTGGCAGTAGGCCGGCCATATCATCCGATGAACTGATAACCGATGGGGTAGACGAGTTGTCGACCGTGGAGACCGTGGATCGGTAAACGTAGTGTAGGACGTCCTCAGACTCGGTAGGGCGATGATCTTCGCGGGGCGGCTGACAAGAGCTGGATGAGAGTAGCCGATGACCGTGCTCAGTGGCATGCATTAAGAGAGGCCTATGTCTAGCAGTGGACAAGCATAAGCTGATGATGATGATGACTATTATGCAAGTTGTCCACAGGGAATGCCACCAGTATTCTGGACTCCCTGTAACTACTCCATATTAATATTTTTCGCTTTTGATTATGTTATTTTATTATGTGAACACCTATTAAAGTTGCCAATCCATTAGGCAGTTATTTCAGAACCATTTTCAGGCACCCGGCGCAGTTATCCGGACGCATCAGATACCGATAACGGACATCCATACCTACATTTGGCGTACAAAAAGCACATTATCATGCACCGAGCCCACGCGGCGAACCGCAAACAATTTCACGATAATAATAACGATTCCGCCGTGAAAGTCCCCTTTTCCGGCATGTCTAACCATACGCGACTGACTGTATAAATTCCACACATACTCCCGTGTACTGTGGGTCGCAGGTGTGGAATTTTCGAGATATGATTTTAAGTAGATATGTACTTTTTTTGGACTGTCTATTTCTCATGGTTGAGGAAACCTGAGCGTCTAACGAGTTCACATGCCTCAGCGATTGAACTTGTTGATCCACGGTGGATATACGTGGTAATTAAGCCCATACTATCTCTTCGAGAGAAGACCTGTGCCCTGCAGTGGACGTACCTATATAGGCTACTTAAAAAAATTTCTTATCGCATTACAACTTTTTATAGGTATTTTTGAGTACTTTTTTCGTGTCTGCCCAAACACATAAAGGGTGGGGTATATTTAATTTGTTCTCGGGGTTCATATTAGTAATATTGCGACGAGTCGTTACAACTACGTGCAACCTGAGCCCTCGACGTCACAGCGGCGCACGAATGAACGCCCCACCAGCAACACACATCCAGTACATCAATGGCCAGCCACGGGACTGCTCCCCGCCGCTTCAGCCAGCCAGCCGGCTGGCTCGCCACCTATACAAGATGCGACATGCCGCACTCGAGTTGTCTGTCGTGAGGCAGGCTTCGTGTGCGGTCCGAGTGATCGAGTCATGCAACGGGTCTGTGGGAGGATAACTGGCGGCAGAACCCTGTGCATAGGCGCATGGTTCGCTTGGTTCGGCTGAGGCACGCTTGGGCGCGTAGTGATCGGCCTACACGGAACTCGCTACCACTAACAGGCACGCAGACGGGCGTGAGCGGGGCCCTTGTCCACGTTCGCTACCCAGCGTCTCCACCCCACAGTTGGGCTTTAAGAATCAGTCGCCCCATTCCGGGCCCGGGTATTTATCTCCCTCCAGGTCAATGCACTAGGGACCCGCGTTAGAGGGAACAGTTTGTTAATTTGATTGTGCGTTTCTTTCCATTCAACCCCGAGCTGATAATAATTAGCATGCGTTTCCCGTAAGACACATAGGTCCTTGAAATAGTGTAGAGGGGTTGTTGTCTTAAGCACAGCCACCGGTTATAATATTTATCCGCTTCTTTATCCAAATGTCATAGTAAACCACGAATTGTAGTTCTATGATATAGTGCCCTGAAGTTAGTGAGTAAAAATCTTTACTTTAAATTTGGCAGTAGTGTTTTATGTTTTTCTATAAAACAATCTTCCACTCGAATGTGAATTTGGTTATTTACTCCTGTTGATCTATGGTTGAGATGGTTTTTAGGGTTCCGTACTCGAAGGGTGCCAAACGGAACCCTATTACTCTCTGTCTGTCTGTCCTTCTATCTGTCTGTCCGTCCGTCTGTCTCTCACCAGGCTGTATCTCATGAACCGTGATAGGCAGTTGAAATTTTCATGGATGATGTATTTCTGTTGCCGCTACAATAACAAACACTAAAAACCGAATAAAATAAATATTTAAGTGGGGCTAACATACAATAAACGTAATTTTTTTGCTCGATATTAATAACGGCAACAGGTAGACGCTTGAAATATTCACAGAATATTTAGTTTTATATTCGCTTCAAAAATAAATAATTAAAATAAAATAAATATTTTAGGCAGGCTCCCATACAACAAACGCGATTTTGTGCCGTTATTTTCAATCCAAGGGTCTAATGTTGTATAGATGATGGTAAGAAACCCTTCGTGCGTGAGTCTGACCCGCACTTGGCCGGTATTTCGTTTACTTCTGCTGCGTCTACTTGGTCTTAAATTTGTCAGTCCGGGGACTCTTAACACTAATGATAGTGTTCTATGATAGACTCTCAGATCGTATTTTATTTGACGAGCGGTAACTTGCTTGCTTCAAACATGCAATGGGCTTCTAAGCTTATATCATATAAAAGGGGGTGTATGATACGAGTACATACAAGGGGGCGATTCGGATAGGCCTGTCCTCAAGAACCGCAATAAAACTTAAAAAAAACAATTTGAGTTTGTTTTTCTCTTACTAGATACCTCATTGATTTTCACTAAGTTTCTGAGTCATAAACTCACGCCTGTATCCCGGAGGGGTAGGCAGAAACCAGGGACTGCCACTTGCTACGATCCTGACAGATCTCTTTCGCTTCCTCAACATTCATTAATACTGAGAGTGATGGCTGATCGACATGATACACGTTTTTTAAAACAATGGTGTCGATCTAAAATAATTAATTAATTTTTAGGGTTCCGTACCTCAAAAGGAAAAAACGGAACCCTTATAGGATCACTTTGTTGTCCGTCTGTCCGTCCGTCCGTCCGTCTGTCAAGACCCTTTTTCTCAGGAACGCGTGGAGGTATGAAGCTGAAATTTATATCAATTACTCAGGTCTACTGTCCCTTGAAGCTGTGAAAAAATCAAACTTCTAAGCCAACGCAATCAAAAGATACAGCCGTTTATGCCGCAAATTTTCGACACTTGCAAGGGAATCAAAACCTACAGGGTGCTTCCCGTGAACTCAGAATCTTGAAATTTGGTACGAAGCAACGTCTTATAGCATAGATAAAGGAAAAATTACGAAAACCATAAATTTTTAGTTACATCACATAATATATTTTTTTTAAATAATTTTAAACTTACTACCCATTTCCTCATAAACGCGTAGAGGTATTAAATTGAAATTCATACCAAATACTCAGGTCTATAATACCTTTAAGCTGTAACAAAATCTAACTTCTATGTCAATTCAATCAAAAGAAACAGCAATTTAAGCTGCATATTTTGAAACTCGCAAGTACTCGCAAGGGAATCAAAACCTAAAGGGTACTTCCAGTCGACCTAGAATCTTGAAATTTGGCATGAAGCAACGTTTTATAGCACACATAAAGGAAAAATTCCGAAAACCTTAAATTTTTAGTTACATTACAAAATATATATTTTTTAATAAATATAAACTTATTACTTTTTTCCTCATGAACGCGTAGAGCTATCAAGTTGAAATTCATATCAAATACTTAGATCTAATTGCCTTTAACCCGTGAAAAAATGTTGTTGACATTGCAGGTTTGTACGGAACCCTCGGTGCGCGAGTCCGACTCGCACTTGGCCGGTTTTGTCTTTACGCCTACTAACCAAACTGTGTGTATATTGCTTACTAATCAAATGGATCAATGTTATCTGAAATAAATAAATATTATTATTATTATTAGTCGTTGCATTCACGCACGCCGGTTTCGGGTACTTTTTATCTTGCCCTTTGCTAATACATCCCCTATTTGGTCGAAGTATGTCCGTCTGGGTCGTCCCTTACCGGCCCTTCCACCCACATTCACTCGATATATTTGTCAGAGGGCTAAATACATTCTCTTTGGTTTCTGTCATAGTACATCCTAAAAGTCTACATGGAATCAGCACAACCAGCTGCCGTATAAGGCTTAGTGTACCGAAAGGGAGCGTTATACAGGGCGGTGCCTTTTCAAATATTTACCATTCTGACCTTGACACCTTTCAGTCGGAATTGAGAACGGCCCGAGTTGTGGTAATGAAGCTCACAGTCCGACGACGTCATACACTAGGTCAAGTGGGAGTTAGGACGGGCGGCGACATCGCGCGCTGAAGTGTAGGTCATCTATGACGCGTCTTATTTTGAACGTACGACTCCTGCAAAGTAGATGAAAATTCTGTTTGTCTAGTATTCCTGAAGTTACTCGACATTCGCGTGAGTAAAAAAATTTATGGTGTATTTATTGGTATTTACATAAATGTACTCTACTCAGTTACGTTATAAGCGACTTTGAAAGAAAATTACAAGATGTTTTAATACGAACCAAAAATAAAGCTTTCGTTCTCAAAGAATAAAGTAGATGATTAAAATAACAATTTTTCCCCGTAATACGCTAGTTGACACATTAAATTTATTTAAAAATATTATTTATTTCTGATAGCATTTGGTCAAACACAACAAAATATAAGTCAATTCAATTCAAATGTTATTTTCATTATAAAAACATAATTTTTACTTATTGAACGCCTTAGTTGTTAGTTTCACAATTAATAGATTATTATTTTTTAAACCACGTTGGAGGTGACTCTAATATATTTTGAGGAATCTTGTTGTAGAACCTTATACAGTGCCCCATAAAGGATGTATTAACTTTTGCAAGTCTAAATCGTGGAAATGACAATTTGTGTTTATTTCTAGTACTAACATTATGATATTTTGTCTAACGTACATAATGTTTTACATGCAACTGTTAAAATCTTAAGATAAAGCAATGCGACTTCTACTTTTTTTCAGTAAAAATAGAATTCTTGTTTTTAACACTTGATTTCAAACGCCGAAAACGCTATTCATATTGGTCATGACGTCATGAAGTTTATAATTTTTTTATTTAAATACAATCCTTGTGTGTTCATTTGCATACAGCGTTTTCATTTTGTGTTCATTACAAGATTAATCGGATGACGTGGTCAGGCTGGCATTCGGCCTGCGGATGCAAATGGCGAGAGACCGCGATAGATGACGTGATGGGGAAAAGGCCTGTACGCAACAGTGGGCAGAGGTGGGCTGAAGATAATGATGATGAAAAGTTTAATTTTGAAATTGAAGTTTAGGTCAAACCTTAGGAATATTTAATACTTTTTACAGTCTAGTTGAACAACTATTAACGAGGTAGGACCTATTTTAATAAGGGCCCAATAGCATTTTGAAATATAAGCAGCCTATATACGTTCCACTGTAGGGCACAGGCCTTCTCTCAGACAGAGAGTGATTTTGAAAACAGTTCTTGAAAGCTTGGGGTTGGTACGCGCAGTTTATAGGTTACTACATTGTCACAATTTTTGCAGTTGCAAGTATAATTTTCGCTTTTTTTATCTACTTTCTACCCATTCCTATTCGGTTTGTCAATTCGAGAGTTTTAAGTGCCAAGTAATAAGAATGTTTTATTTTTGCAGGTAAGTCCATCGTAAAAACGTTATGAGGTTGGTAAGTACAGATTTTAATTATCTGCTAGAATAAGGAGAACTGATATTTCTAATTTTCTTGAAATAGATGGAAAGACTAATAGATAAATTTTTATTGCGTAACCAGAAAAAATAAGAGTTACATGTGATTTTTTATAGAATTAGTAAAGGATCTTCAATATAGACTAGATACCTAAGAAGCAGACGATAGATGGACATAGTAACAAAATTCAAAAATAACTCGACAAAGGCGTTCTTGATTCAGAAACTCACAGTAAAGGTGATCTTAAAGAAAATAGAATTTTAAAGTTAGCAAAATATTGAGGCATGAAAAAATTTGGTCATCAAAGAAGAAGAAAATAAACTAACGAAGTCGTTACAACTGTACGAAGACTTCACACTGTTTTGCGATTTGGAAAACGAGAGTGGAGTGCGTGAAATGGAATTGGGGGTCGTATTAAGAATTAGGTATGTTTAACTTGACTTATATGAGGATCGTAAGGGTTGAAATGTTTGTTCGCGCTTCTTTTCCTCTTTATTTTTCTTTAAATCTTTTCTTAAGACGCTCCGAGTTGTCTGGCAAGATTAGGTTTCGATTTATTTGCTTAGCATAACTTCAGAGTAGTAAGGGTGGCTGTAGACTCGTCTTACAGGTCAAATTCTACAATCTACAATTCTACCATTAATTCTTAATCGAAAAAAGTCCAGCACAGGGAATAAAGCTGACTAGTCTTAAGTAGCCTAGACGTTCTATTCTATAGATCTACGTTGACTGAATATAGTAAAGTCAAAAAAATCTTTCAGTCTCGCACCAGTCTTCTCGTGAATATTGCGATAAATCGCAGATTGTCGAACTGTTATTCTGTCTATGTTGAAGACAAATAACCATTTTCTATTTTTAAAGGAATTCATTAACAATAGATTTTGTAAAAAATGCAACATTTTATAAGAAAATTATGTTAATTTTGTTTTTATTTCACAGGAAATTGTCAACGAATTCTTTTCAAACTCATTAAGTAGATTTTTTCACAATTCTTGTGGCGCCGGATTAAGAATAGCGTGACTCCATTTCCTTCCGTGAATATTGTAGAAGGCGACTAAGGAGATCAATTACCAGGAGACGGGCAGCAGCGTCCTCCTGAGGTTCCAACCGCATACTGCGATCGCAAACCCGCCTGCCAAGCATGGCGATTATGGCAAAACCCTCCATGGTTATGAAAACCACGAAAGAAGCCTATGTCCTGCAGTAGGCGTCAAATGGCTTATTAGTATGGCACCGGGTTAAGAATAGCGTCACTCCATTTCCTTCCGTGGATGTCGTAGAAGGCGACTAAGGAAATAAATTACCAGGAGACGGGCAGCAGCTTCTTCCTGAGATTCCAACCACATACTGCGATTGCCAACTCGCCTGCCAAGCGTGGCGATTATGGCAAAACCCTTCATAGTTATGAAAACCAGGAGGGAGGCCTATGTCCTGCAGTAGGCGTCAAATGGCTGATGATGATGATGATGATGATGATGATGATGATGAACTACTTATGATGTCATAACGCGAGTGAATAAATCAACGTTGCCTATTTTAAACATTTGTGATTAATTCATTTCATAGATCTGTGTGTGACTGTGTAAAATGAAACGTCTCGCCGTGAAAAGGGAAACTTAACCAAACAATATTTCGAAGGAGTTTTTCTGTTTGTTTGGTTTCGATCAAATTTCGATACTATTTAGCTTCTTGCTTATTTATCATCATCATCATCAGCCACTTGACGCCCACTGCAGGACACAGGCCTGCTTCGTGGCTTTCATAACCATGAGGGGTTTTGCCATAATCGCCACGCTCGGCAGTCGGGTTGGCGATCGCAGTGTGCGGATGCAATCTCAGCAAGACGCTGCTGCCCGTCTCCTGGTAATTGATTGCCTAAAGTCGACAACAACAACAACATACGAAAATTTTACTAATTCTACGTGATTTTCTAATGTTGCCTACGCCTTTTTCAAAATCCGAGTTGGCAACACTGCTCACAGCACTAAAATCTACAACTTTCTCCCTAGTTCTAGTTAGACCTGAGATCTCCGCACTTAGCCTCATAGTTGAGCCATTGTACGTAGCAAGCGCTAAGGAACACCTAAGATACTAGGGTTTCCTCACGATGTTTTCCTTTAAAGTTAGCAAGTGGTATTGCTACTACAAATTCACCAATGTACGTAACTTAGAAAACAAAGTCATTCGTGAATGCCAGGGTTCGAACCCACGACCTCCCGAATGAGAAGCCGGCGTTCTACCATTCCGCTACCACCGCCCTTCTCCCTATATGTTAGGAGTTCGAGAGTAGGTAGGTGAATATTGTGATATTAACAAATTCTACGAGGTCCTGGCGTGTGAATTTTTGCTTCCACGTACATTTTTTCACTCCGAAAAATTCTTTACACTAAACAGGACATGCCTGGGCGTGTTGTTCACATGCAGACCTTTTCGTGGAACTCGTTTTAGAGCCAGTTTAGTCTACTGTGCCCCTGTAATGTTTATTACCCACTGGTACTGGATATTGGACCTGTTTTCTTTTAACATTTATAATCTACTGCTCCGGAGGGTGCCTTGTGGGGTCCGCAGCTTTGTTTACTTCGCAAAACTCTATTTATTATGGAAAAAAGCGTCTATCCAGGCGCTGACGTACCTACACTGTTTGTATGTAGTCAAAATAATGCGATGAATCCCGAACTTTTTTTTTTTGCCCTAAAAAGGGCACCCTCCGGAGGACACGGAGGGAGGGAGGTGGTGAATGCTCATGCATAACAGCATGGGCCCGGCCGTGCTGCCAATGTGTGACTCACAAGAAGTGTGCCTACCCACTAAACACCACCTGGGGCTGGTTTTGGTCCTAAGGACCCCTAAACCGACATCGTGAGCGACCCACCTCGATGCCGACGAACGGTTATAAAATCCTAATATAGTACCAATAATGTATTTACATAACGCGATCTAGCCATTTTGTTCAACACCATCTATATTACCGGAAAGGGACTAATATGAGTTAAATTACTCAGCGAAACAAATACATTTCAATAAATCAGTCTGTACTCGTCTCCAGCTGGACATATCCCTCCCCAAGGCACGCCACCTCTCTCTGTCTTAACAATGTTCAAAACATCACAAATAACACACATGTAGTCGATTTTGAGACTCTTTGGCGGATTGATGGTGACACGGAGCGAGAGAGGATAAGAACGTGCTTCGATCCGCACCAAACCAATCGCTTGGACTAAAGCCTTCCAAATTTTTAAATTGGGAATTCTACATTTCCCGAGGCGGCACGAGCTGGTAGGAGCTGGAGGTTCCATAGCATTTTATACTAAGAATTCTAAAATTCACTTTTAGTCAGTTCTTGCATTCCGCGCTGCACTTGCTTTGCCACTGCGCAGTTTCTTTTTTTACCTCCTTGTACCACATCTGATTACCATGCCGGAGGTCGTGATTCGATTCCAACTAGGGGCCGCCGTACATTTGTATGAATGTCCTCAGTCTAGGTGTATTTCCATGTTTGTGATGTCCTTGCCTGGCTACCATAACACGGGGTATCCTCATTTGTGACCACGACAAGTGATTGCCTCGTGTGGAAGTTATTTGTTTATTTGAATGGGCTTCAAAAATGGTGGAGGTACAGTTCGACATTCTTTTAACGTTAACACTAGGTGGCTCTGACTGTATTCTTCATCGCGCTAAAATTTAGTCTATAATGCTGAAAATGCTTTTGCAAATTCAAACTCTTCAACAGATCAACACATATTTACCAAATATATGTGATAATCGCTGATAATGAAAAATGTTTACTCATGTGCAAAGGGTTAAAGCATGCATCCAAATACGTAGTCAGCCTCTCCGCTCCGTAAACTTTATGTAACAAAAGGAGTCCGTGCAAAATGTCGTACTCATTTCCCCACGCAGAATTTTCATGTTCATTCGGCATATTAAGTTTTATTGGCCGATTCGCTGTTATAACATGTTTCGGGTGACGGTAAAATGTAACGAGTGAGACTAATTCCTTGTGCCGCAGGTTTGTTTTTCTTACAAGCAATTTGGGTTAAATTAAACTTTATTTGTTACGCACGAAAAATGTAAAATATATTACACAAGAAGAGTTTCTTTACTAACATAGATTTATACTTTTGTGACAAGTTGATGAAGATAAGAAAGTCACCTTCAAAATGTGCGTATTTTCAAGGTGGCTAAACAGAAATTATAGTTCGCTAAAGTACTTTTAAGCGTGGCGATTATGGAAAAACCCTTCATGGTTAGAAAACCATGACGGAGGCCTATGTCCTGCAGTGGACGTCTAATGGCTGATGATGATGATAAAAGTATTTTTTACTGACTCGTGTTTTTCATACATACTTCATTATATTATATTAAATGGGAATTCAATATATTAATTAATTATGGAAAGGGCTATGCTCGGGGTTTCTTTGAAAGATCGAATTCAAAACGAGATGATCCGACAGAGAACCAAAGTCACCGACATAGCCCACCGAATTAGCATGCCGAAGTGGCAGTGGGCCGGCCATATTATCCGAAGAACTGAAAACCGATGGGGTAGACGAGTTCTCGAGTGGAGACCGCTGATCGGTAAACGCAGTGTGGGACGTCCTCAGACTCGGTGGAGCGATGATCTTCGCCGGGCAGCTGGCAAGAGCTGGATGAGAGTAGCCGAGGACCGTGCTCAGTGGCGTGCTATAGGAGAGGCCTATGTCCAGCAGTGGACAAGCATAGGCTGATGATGATGAATTAACTATATTAACTAAACCATGAGGGAGGCCTATGTCCTGCAGTGGGCGTCAAATGGCTGATGATCATGATGATGATATGGGAATAAAGGCAATAAAATTTTACTTAATAAATAATCGCGATTAGACCCGTTTAATATATAGTTTACTAATTTCAATACTAGGTGGCGCTGACGGTGTTTTTTATCGCGGTTTGATTGTGTCCGTAAGCCGTGAAGATGCCTTTGCGAATTAAAGAGTTTGACTACTGCCCCGTAGATCCCGTCGCCACTATCTTGACCAAAATATGAGCACACTTCTGTGCTGCCCCTTTAAAAAAAAGAAATAATGGCATTGAACAGAATGGTCTGGAATTACCTATCGCTGAAACTACATTAAAAAATATGCAGAAGAACTGAGAACCTCCTTCTTTTTTTGAAGTGGATTAAAACTTGGCAAAAGTCAGGTCAAATGTATTTACGCTAATTCGCCGAGTCAGCCACCTTTTGTGGCAACTTAGATACACCACAGGCTGCATCTTTGGTCCTGTTTTATTTATTCGTTTTGTCTGTTGTGTATTTAGTTTTATTTCTGTTGTTGTGCATATTATGTTACTTTTCTGCTTATTTTGTTTCTGTGATGTATCTTGTCAATGTCTTTCTTCTTCTTCTTCAAATTAGGTCAATTACGAGTGGTTTATAAATCTAGCTACAGTTAGGTACTGCTAAACACATCAATCTTTTCAGAGAGAGATAGAAATAATCTCTCTTTTTCTCGAGAAACAGAAAGCGTGAGGAAGTTTTACCGATGGCATTTTTTCTTATAGTATGTATCTACTGTTTCTCTTGAATCTACACAACAAGTTCATTTTCGTAGTTAATTCTCAGCAAGAACCTAATTTGTGTACATTATACTCAAAAGAACAACCCTAACGGAGCTTCCAACAAAGAACACTTCACCTCGGCAGTTCTCCGTTTTATTATTCCATAAATGTTGAGTGTCCACTTCTAGGTAGAGATTTTAATATGGAATATTCAGGAAAGCACTGGAATATTGCACAGCGCTTTGAACTACCTAGTGGTGAGGCGGAATTGAGAATTTTTCAAGAGTAGCTACTAAAAATCTGATGACTGAAAATGGAACAAGTTTCTTTTATAGAGTTGGTGGCCTATTACTTATTAATTTGCAAGGCCTACCTAGCCGTAATATTTTTCCTTTTATGTATCCTGAAATTTTTCACATTTCTACACAATCAACCGTTAAGCCGGTAGAGGGGCGAGGGGGGGCTACTGTAACAAATATTTGCACTTCAATGCTTCATTATCGTCATCATCATCAGACATTTGACGCCAACTGCAGGACATAGGCCTCCTTCATAGTTTTCCAAGCTTCCCGATCTTGTGCCGACCACATTCAGCGACGCCATGCGACCGTAGCCAGGTCTTCAGACCATCTGGTGGGGGGCCAGCCCACGCTGCTGCTGCTTTAAAGCTTAATATTTCACAGACGGATCCTTAAATCTAAAAATAGTTTTTCTACACTAATAAACTATCAATCCAACACTATTGTGTAATCAAGAGAAAAATGCATCCTTAATTTAGGAGTAGGGAACATGATTTTTTTTTTAGAATTTATCGTACCCATTGTCGGCGTGATTAATATGTACATCTATGCCTCAGCTTTCTAGTACTTGTAGTCTCTGCGCTAAGCAGCGGACAAACAGACAGACAGACGGACGGACATGGCCAAACTATAAGGGTTCCTTATTGACTACGGAACCCTAAAAAATAATAAGCTAAAGGGTTATAACATTTTGGGCTTTTTTAACTGAGATATAATATTTTATCAACAGTAATGTAGCTTTTATACGTCCCACTGTAGAGCCTTCCCTTAGAGAGAGGGCTTAATAATCACTATGCGTGCCCAACACGGATTGGCAATTTCAAGCGCTGACCTATGTGAACATCTCAGGGACCCAGTTTTCCTCACGATATTTTCTTTCACAGTTAGCGAGTAGTATTGCATCCGTGTGGTGCCGGATTAAGAATAGCTTCACTCCATTTCATTCCGTGGATGTCGTAGAAGGTGACTAAGGAAATCAATTACCAGGAGACGGGCAGCAGCGTTTTCCTGAGATTCCAACCGCATACTGCGATCGCCAAGCCGTCTGCCGACCGTGGCGATTATGGCAAAAACCTTTATGGTCAGGGAATACCATGAGGGAGGCCTGTGTCCTGCAGTGGGCGTAAAAATGGCTGATTATGATGATGATGATTGCTACTACAAATTCACGAATGTACACAAATCAAATAACTACTACCTGGTTACTTTCAAGACATATGTAACTTAAATCAGCAGAAAAAAGGAACAGACAAACGTAGTTTTCTTGCCCTTTTAGTACAAATGCAGAAATGCGAAACTGTTGGTTCCGAGAACCTTTACTGAATAAAGTAATTAGAATCTTCAGAACACGCCGCCAAGTAAACACTGAAGTCAAGTGGAAATTTATATTTTCCTCGTATCGTTGTATTCTGTGGCCTTTTGTAAGCGTTGCATTTCCTTTCTAAAACATTCCTTTGAGCTTCGATGCTGATTGGTTCGTTATTAATTCAACTGTCTGACGTCAGTTGTCCCTGTTCAGTTTGAAGCTTGATTTAAAATGACGCAAAGTGAAGTTAAAGATTACTTTCGTTTGATGTAGGTATGGCATAAGCAGCCTATATACGTCCCACTGTAGGGCACAGGCCTTCTCTCAGGGAGAGAATCCCCGTGGATGTCGTAGAAGGCGATTAAGGAAATAAATTACCAGGAGACGGGCAGCAACGTCTTATTGAGATTTTAACCACATACTGCGATCGCCAACTCGTCTGCCAAGCGTGGCGATTATGGCAAAACCTCCTTATAGTTATAAAAACTATGAGGGAGGCCTATGTCGTGTAGTGGGCGTCAAATGGCTGATGATGATGATGTAGGTATGAAGTACTCATTGCGGTGTTACCGCATCGGTGCAACAGTGGCCTCATACTCGAGTGGTCCTGCGTTCGATAGCAGCATGTACCAATGATTGTTTTCTAATTTACGTATTTTTTTTAATTTGCAGTAATAATACTATTCGCTAACTGTGAATCAAAGGTTTGTAAGTTATGTACATTTGTGAATTCGTAGCAGTGATACCTCTCACCAACGATAAATGAAATCATGATGAAGGACTGGAGCTTATGGTTTCCACGAACCTTAGCGCTTGGATTCGGCAATACGCGTGGTTACTAAACCCATACTCTCTCTTTGAAAGAAGGTCTGTGCCCTGCAGCGGATCGCAGACAAGCTACTTACGTAGTTATTGAGAACAAATTTGATTTTTATAGTGGTAGTTCTATGTCTTTAATAACATTCAATAGTGCTGAGATTGTTAAAGCGTACGTAATTTATGAATAGCGATATTATGTATATTTTTAAAAACGTTGTGTAAAGCAAAATGGAATGACTCTATTGAAAATGAGATGGTTTCAATTTGGCTGTTGTATTAGCTTACTACGATGAAGACAGTGTCGTAGATTCAAAAGTACGCCAAAGTATACGAAAACTCTTCTCAAAATAAACAAATGATCACTGCAATGTCAAGGTATGCTAAAATGGCTCTCGATCAAATAATTTATTCACGCTTACAGTCAAGAAAACTGTGTTCCTTATAATAAACGTTAATCTAAACGTTTCTTTCAGCCGCCACTGAAAGTTTCTGATTAGATTAAGCGGTACAGAAGGATGGTTTATTTTGACCACCTTTGGGATGTGAGCGCGATAAGGGTGATTTTGAAATTAAATGTTCAATAAGCAGTTGCATTATTTCTGTGAACAAAACTTAACCGTTACACTCCAGTCGCCATACCCGATTATACGTCCCTTGTAAGTTTTCGCTTCTATTATGTTGTCATAAAGACAACACGATAGACTCTTTTCACTCTTCACTCTGTTCAAAGTTCATTCTATTTTACCTTGTCTTTTCTTTATTTTTCCTAATTTATACAGTTTTGAGTCATAAGATTCAATTCGAAAAGTCGAACGTCCTAGAACAACATTTGTTGTAAATGAAAAAGTCTAATTTAGTTTTTTTAGGAAATTCATAAAAAAAAAAAAAACTAGTATCTAACCGATACTAGTTTTTTTAAAACGTAAAGCAGAAAAGTGTTTATTTGTCTAAAATAAAGCATTTGTCTAAAATACAGGCTAGATGCAAGCGATTTATCTTTTCAAAAGAATTTACAACACCCAAACTAGGATTTACCTGTATCTTAGGAATTGTACAGCTTTCTACGAATGACGTTCAAAGTTACACACATTAGCAAGAGCCATGCTTTTGTTTTTTATTTCACCTCATAAGTTACAACAAGTAAACAAGCAATTGTATCTTGACTTGTTGATTGATTGGATACGGACTTCCGCTACCCTTAGTTTGTACTTTCAGTCTGTTGACTACGCCCCACACAATCCGTGGAGCAATTTCGTTACTCCCATGAATTGCTTCGCAGTTCGCGACAAGCGGAGTTTTGTGTTCCTTTTGAGACTCTTATTTTGCCCTACGGCCTCGGGCACACAGAAACTACGTGGGATGTGCGCACGGAAAAGACGCGAGGCGTTGTATAGACTTCGAGTCATCACCCCGTCTTTTCTGTGTGGGCTTCGTCCCGTGTATGTTTTCTGTCTAAGTTTTTATGCGTTTTCTGTGGTATAAAAACCAAGTCACTTCAATCCCATGAAGATCTGAAGCAGATTGCTGGGAGTGGCTGGATGATTTGTGAGAGGTACGTCACTTTCGCGATTCGTCACATGAGACATAGACCATCTTAGCGAGAAGCCACAAGAGATATACGTGACTTATTCGGCACGTAATCACGTAGTCGCATACATACTGCATTGGTCACAATATGAAATTGACACATTCGTATTAACCCATATATATATATATTTGCTATATTCTCGCATAACTCCGTGAAATCTCAACCGATTTCGAAAATTATTTTTTTGTTCGAATCGATATAACGTCCCATTGGTCCCATTCTAATTTGGTGAAGATTTGATGAAGACTATCAGAGATGGAGAACGGAACTTTTCAATGGGCAGCAGTAAATAAGCCCTAATGGGGCCCATCCTTTAGTAATATCCGTATGTTTCATACAATAGCGTTTAAGTAGTCCCAAGTTAATTTGGTGATGTTCTGGTGAAAACTTTCGGAGATGGAAATTTAGAACATCAAATTTTAAAGCAACGAATTAAGTAGGGTAAATTATGGTTATAAGGGACATATTTGTTTTTCTCCCGCTGCCCCACAAAAATTGAAAAATAAAAATTTTTAAATAAAAAATGAAAACTGATTTATAGATGTAGATATTATAAAAGTATAATTTGTAGTCGGTGCCCAGTTTCAAGACCACCACATATATTTTGGGCACCGGCTCCAAATTATAGGTATACTTCTACAATACCTACATATATAAATACTTCTAATTATTTAAATGATTTCTAACTTTTTAGTGCTGTAGTGTTTCGAAGTCAGTTTTTATTTTTTCTTAATTTTTTTTTTAAGTTTCATATACTCATATTTATTTCTTAACAATGTGTTTTGTCACACAAGTTTCAAACGTAAGTCTTAGTCCAAGAATACTGTAGTATTATCAAATTATAGTTTGTACAAGACAAAATGTCTCTAGACGTAGGTACACAAACAATTCTTTGTATTACGAACAATGGTAAAAGCAACGGTAATGTTGATGAAGCCTAAGAGGATTTTCAGGATCGTGGCAAGCCATTTGACGCCCCCTGCACAAGAAGCATGACATAGGCCTCCCTCATGATTTTCCAGATTTTCTAAGCTTCCCGTCTTGTACCGCCCGCATCCAGCGACTCCCCGCCACCGTAACCAGGTCTTCGGACCATCTGGTGGGGAGCCTGCCCATGCTGCGTCCAAATACAGGCGTGAACTTATTCGTGTATTTACAGCTGGTGCACAGGCAGTGAACCATGTATATATTATTCTCCGGGAAAACTTTTTTACAAAAATGCATCGATCTCTGAGTCATCAAGTTATTATTTAGGTACAGTGGACAGCACAACAACCTTTACATTGTAGTTGCAAAGTCGCTCGTAACGCAACCGAGTAGAGTGCACAAATGTTTAGAATGATGTGTCGTCTATACTGTACCAATTCATTTAATCAGTAACGTTTTTGAGCGACTTCAGGAATATTTGCAAAAAGTTGCCCGTTCTGTGTTTTCCTTTTATTTGTTCATCCGGCATATTTTTAGAGTTCCGTACTTGAAGCCAAACAGAACCCTATTATTCTGCCTCCACTGTCTGTCTGTCTGTCCGTCCGTCCGACCTATAAAGAGATCTATCTTTGGAACCGTAGTAGGTATAGGAAATATGTGTTATTACAGCGGATTATCTAAAAATAATATAACTAAAAAAAATATAAAAACTAAGGGTGGGATGCCGTGGTTTCGAATACCGCCATGTACCAATGACTTTATTTCTACGTTACGTACATTTCTGAAGTCCTAGTAGCAATACCACTCGCTAATGTGAAGGAACACATCGTGAGGAAACCTGACTGTCTGTGTTCACATGCCTCAGCGCTTGAAATTGCCAATCCGCGGTGGGCACGCGTGGTGATTAAGCCCATACTATCTCTTTGATAGAAGGCCTGTGCCCTGCAGTGGGACGAATATAGGCTAAAGAGGGGGCTTCATACAACAAACTTGTTTTTTTTTTTGTTTCTGCTCTATCGTAATAACCGTAATACATGCAGGCATCAAACTTGGCGTGATTGTGGGACTTATATGTGCAAACGAGAAATAACAAAAGACGGCCAAGCGCGAGTACGGAACCCTCAGTGCGCGAGTCCAACTCGCACTTTGCCGGTTTTTTTCAGGCGTCAGCTTCGTTTCGCACGCGGAGAGTTTAATATCCGCCCAGCTATGTCCAGTTCACGTGACAAGGTTACCATGTCACATCAACGTTGGTTGATGTCCATTGATTTACTCTTATTGGCCCATCGTGCTTATTTTTGTACCGAAATGCAGATATGTTTTTCATATTTATTTCATCAAACGTGTGCAGCAGGCGGTAAGAGGACAACATACGAGATTGGTGAGGTTAGCGTGTAGTCATCTACACTCCAAGCAGGACAAGAAGCCTATGCCCAACAGTGGGCGTCTTTCATGGGCTGTACATCTATATATAGCTGATATCTATATATTATCTATCTAGATAAAAAGAAACGAGTGCAGTTTTTTCAAACTTTTAATCTATACTAAAAATATGTTTTTATAGTTCAACATAACATCCATCTCTACATAGTTAGTCTGAATTCGTTTGTCTTTAATTAACCTAAAAACAAGGACGATGATGATACAAAGATAATCATGATGAAATCTAATAGGTATACAAAAATCACGTGTCACAGTGTTTGTTATCGAACTCCTCCGAAACGTCTTCAGCGATTTTTATGAAATTGTTTGTGTATATTTGGTGGGTCTGAGAATAGGTCGTAGGTTAATTAATATGGTAAAATAACGTTTGCTGAGACAGCTAGCATATCTATAGAAAAAACGCAAAACAAAACGTAAGTCACCATCAAAAATTATTATGACGACATTTTCAGCCGAAAAAGAGAGAACGTAAACAGGAACTTTTGACTCATCTTAAAATAAAATTAAATTCTGTTTGATTACTGGTGAACCAGTTGCTAGACCAATGATACAGAGATGGAGATCACTAGAAAATAAACTCGCGGAAGAGTTACTAGCCAGTCACTAATGACTACTGCCTAGGTAGCACGTAGGCGCGAGTCAAGCGTTTTGCGGCGCTAAAATGTCAGAATTTGACAATTCATGCACTGGAAAGTGGCGACTTTTGAGATTAAAACGAGCGTCTCGCGTCGCCGTGCTACCCTTGCTGATGTGCCGTTAGGTTGTCCACAACTTTATTTTGTTTATTCAGGAAACCAACCAACTTTACAAATTAGCTTTCTTCTTATAGTAGACAAGCTTTCATAGGTTGCATTGCAAAGTCGATTAACCCACAGATTTACTAGTATGAAAACTTATGTCATGTAATGTCCTGTTAAATGTCTTGTGTGCAGTAAAATATAATAATGTATAATGTTAAGACTCTGCTACGCAATTGTCATAAGGAACTACGAGGGAACGTAGTTTATAGAACGCGTCCCTGGTGATCACGAATGTTCCTTTGTATCGTATGTAATATGTATATTTTATATTTGCGATTTGAGGCTATCCTACGAAATGCTCTGCCCATAAACATAATTAGATCTTTTTATAATTAGATCTGCCACGTTGATGGCACGCTCTTGATTGATTGATTTTATAAACTGAGCTTAATTTTGGTACGTTTATAAATTATTAATATTCACAGATTTCTTGTATTTTTATAATAAGTGTGCGACTAATTTGACCTTCTAAAGTTCGTTTCACATGTGAATGAAAGTGGGTTTTATAATTTGGAATAACAAACGCCAAGATATTGACGTCTCGGTATTCCCTAAAAATACAAATATATTTTATTTTATTTATATAGGACATCCAACAGGCAATACAACAAAAGACTCACAGAAGAAAAGAACACAAATAACATAATAATTGCTCACCCACAGGACACAGCATATCTCATCATGCATAATTATAAGACTTAACAAAACTGTAATACACATAAAGATATTAAATAAATAGTTCAAGAGATAAAGAAACTATTTAAATAAACAAGAATTATAGATATTTATTGAAACAGCTTTCTTTTGAATTTAAGTAATGTGTCATTAAAAATATCATCATCATCAGCCTATGATTGTCCACTGCTGGACATACGCCTCTCCTATTGCACGCCACTGAGCATGGTCCTCGGCTACTCTCATCCAGCTCTTGCCAGCCGCCCTGCGAATATCATCGCTCCACCGAGTCTGAGGACGTCCCACACTACGTTTACCGATCCGCGGATATTAAAAATATCCCCCCCTAGTAATATATATTATATCTTTTACGTTTGCACAGATTAGGAGTCTTTTTAGTTTTGTTTTTTATAGAGTTCTTCTATCGAGCCATAGTATCTATTGAATTTGAAAGCTCGTAGGATCTCAGTTGATGACGTACTTCCGTACATGATGTATTTCCGGTTACGAGGACTCAAGTTCTTGTTTTTTCGCTTCAAATAATAATTAAAACAGCTCAAATATAAGTAGTCATCACAGGCACTCAACATTAACTATTTTATAAAATATTTATTAAAACCAAACTTATTTTTTTTAGGACAATGCCAATTACACCCACGACAAGAAAGTATCATAACAGTACAAAGACACTTAAGCACACGAATTAAAACAAATTAAAAAGTAAAGTTTAATTTTCGGAGGGGCTTGTAGTGGCCCTGAAGTTAATTTAAAATGTAGTTTAGTACGGAGGGAGTTTTTATGAATACTCCCGATGTTTCCAGGAAACGGAACATTAATACGCGTGGCTCGAGTAGAATATTTGAACGCGTCGTGTGTTCATAAAAAAAATACTCACAACGAAAATAATCTACATTGCACGTTTGTCATTCAAAAACTCATATCGAATGTTGGTTCAGAGACCTGGAAAATATTTTAGTTTCTTTGTGTTTTGCCACTTCATCCCAGTGTTTTACAGTTATGTTTTGTATCAGCACCTGCTACCCGTCTTAGTTTCTACTTCGGCATTCTTTCCAATATAAAGTTGCCTGGAAGAAATTGCTATCAGCAATAGGGCCGCCAATTGTAACTCTTACTTTGTAACTGTCGTCTCTGTAATTGTTTTCTGGTGTGTACAATAAAAAATATTCTTGTCTTATCTTACCAGGTGTACCAAGATTGTCATACTAAGCCATTGAGAAAGATTGCGCGCAATTTAAGTAAAAGGGGGTTGATCTTCTTTTATTACTCGACGACTCAAGTTTCACTGGATCTTTCTATGACACCATGGGGAAAGAACTCTGTCTGACTTCCGATACGCGTAAACAATTAAAAAAACAATTGAGCTCGCTGGCGCCGATCATAAGACGCTCAAAACATAGTTTTATTTTTTTATTTTATTACTTTTCGTCCTGGCATTGTTTGTTTATGCTTAGGTGAAGTAATTTTAGGTAATTTTTTTACTCCAATTTTTTTCAAAACTAGCACAATATGTTTCTAAGCCATTGGTTAGAATTTCCCTTTAAAAAAACGGTGAACATATCGAAGTCACCCTGTAGAACTTATACATTGTGCACCTATTTTCGTTACGTTATCAACTACGAAATCTCGTACCATAATAAAGTTCACTTCTACTACGCGAAAATGTATGAGATTTGCGTAGCTTTGTAATTGTTCCCAAAGTAAAAGTTGTTATTAGTCATCAAGTAGTGTTATAGTCACGTAGTGTTATTAACACCCTCTTTTTGGGAATATGAAGGCATTTTTATACACCCTCCATATTTTGATACTTTTTCCTACCAGTTACATAACATAAGCAGCCTATATACGTCCTACTGTAGGGCACAGGCCTTCTCTCAGGGAGAGAGTATGGGCTTAATCACCACGCGTGCCCACCACGGGGTAGCCATTTCAAGCGCTGAGGTATGTGAATAGCTCAGACACTCAGGTTTCCTCACGATGTTTTCCTTCACGCTTAGCGAGTGTTATTGCTACTATAACTTCACAAATGTACATAACTTACAAAACCAAGTCATAGGTATATGTCCGCACTCGGGATCGAACCTGGGTCTCCCGCTTCCGAGTCCAGGCTACCACCGCTGTATCGCTGCTCCCACTAGTAGCATAAGCATAAGCAGCCTATATAAGTCCCACTGTAGGGCACAGCCCTTTTCTCAGAGGGAGAGAGTACTTCTCTCGCAAATACATTCAATTACCCGTCTCAATTTCTCCTTCAGCAATCTTTCCAATATAGGCTTGCCTGGAAGAAATTTCTAGAAGCAATAAGGCCGTCAACTGTACCTCTCCTTTTGTAACTATTGTTTCTGCAATTATTTTCTGGTGTGTAAATAACATAACATAAACTCACGCCTGTATCGCAGAGGGGTAGGCAGAGACCAGGGACTGCCACTTGCCACGATCCTGACGGATCACTCTCGCTTCCTCGACATTCATTAGTCGATGCATGCACGCACGCCGGTTTCGGGTATACAAAGAATTCAATAAAGAATATTTTTATCTTATCTTATCTTACACTGGAAGCTTAATGGAGATTACTTAATGGTAATAAAAAAGCCACGAATCCCCACAGATAAATAATCATCAAAGTGGGGATTTGTGGCACGTCAGGCTTTCCGAGTGAGCCCATGTAGTTATACGTTCCGTACAACTTTCAGCGGTCGACTGTACCTACTTCAAAAGATTTTTTATAGACAGACTTTGAAGGGAAAGCAAAATTGTTTACAGAAAACATTTTATTGTTTGAGTAGTACCTACTTTATTACGAAAAACAACACAACTTTATTATGTTGATTTTAATTTCACTATAATCAATACAATGCCTTCCTCTGTTTATCTCTTACAATCAAAAATAGCTAATTGCGATTCAATGAGTGAAACAATCGAAAGCCGACGTCAAACGCCATGTGTCCAATGACCTTTCGGAGACCAAAAGTAAACTGTGACGGAAGAAAATATATTTCAGTTACCCTAATACGCTTTGAATACGCGGGAAGGACGTGGTAATTAGACGCTCTATCTCACGCGTTTTAACTACGAAGAGAGGGATGGCGAGAATAGCATCGATGTAAAGAGCACGCGTGCAGACTGCGTGCTAGACATACTGAGCTGCGCGAGCGCGTCCAGAAATAATCGTCCAAGGAGAGGTATCGTATTGCCCACAGTATATTCTAGCGAGCGCCCTGGCGCACACATTTCCGAACTGTGATATTTCAAAAAAAGAACTCTCTTTATTCGAAAAAGTGTCAACCGGCCGCTGCAAAAATGTCAAGTAATTAACTGCCAGTGTGAAGTAAAAACTGTTTTGTACCCCGAGAAAATAATTTTTGTGTGGAAAACTCTTTGGTTGGATTAACTCCCCCTTAGCTATTTTTGTACCCGTTTGCTTTCGCCCGTGTTCTTTAGAGGAATCTTGGAATTTCGGCGTGTGTTTGAGTTGTTTTAATGTGGCTCTAATCGTTAAAGCTGTAAGTATGGCTTGTACAAATTAAAGGCGTGCATTCAACGCGAACATTTGCTTTATAGTAACGTCAATATTGTATCAGTGACCGTTCCGATATGTGTTTCATACGGACGGCGTTTTTGGCAGCGCATTCGCTACTGTCGTTTCAAATTGGACCCTACGTCATTATGTTAAAGATAAGAAAGTTCAAAAATTAAATGTGGCCCAATATACCTAAATCTCACCATCAGCCAACACTTTTTTTTCTGATACTTAAATAAAATGTGTACAAACGTTCACACTAATAATCAGTAAAGTAATCTGGGAAGACTAACCGCAAATGCACGTGCTGAATACGCACCTTTAGACATAACAAGTTACCAAACATAAACCTTTAAGTCTTGCACCATAGTCATTAAGTTCAACCACCTAAGATTTTTGATACCTACTAATGTTTCTTACTTGTATTTATTATCCTCGTCATAAAACAACTGTTCGCCGCTCAAAGTTATTTTCGATGACTT
Source organism: Yponomeuta cagnagella (assembly GCA_947310995.1). Taxonomy (NCBI): domain Eukaryota; kingdom Metazoa; phylum Arthropoda; class Insecta; order Lepidoptera; family Yponomeutidae; genus Yponomeuta; species Yponomeuta cagnagella. The sequence continues at coordinate 3,135,283 of OX371279.1, forward strand.
TTGTCGCTGATCAAACATTTATTTTGTGAACCATTAATTTAATTCCCTTTGTGGAAACGTTCCAAATCAAAATGAAACCGTACAGCAACCTTTGTATAATATTCCCAGTCTTTGTTCTGTGACGTCACTACCTTCAAACATCACTTTCTTTTTTAATGTTTTGAGACTATGACATTGGCACGGAACGAAATAACAAGAACCTAGTTTGATTGATGAAATTCTAACAATTATTTTTAACTTTAATTTTAGTTTTCATACACGTTTACATAGGCAGCCTATACTATACAGGGTGTGAGAAATCCCCATATAGATATGAAAAAAATACGTAGACGTAAGAACTGATCGTTCTCCATTGAATTTGTCACAATAATTTTTTTTATTCAGAAATTACAAATTTATTTCAACGAAAATTATTTACAGCGGCAGCGGTGGTAGCCTAGTGGGTAGAAAACTGGGCTCGGAAGCGGGAGACCCAGGTTCGATTCCCAGTGCGGGCATGTACCAATGACTTTTCTTTCTAAGTTGTGTACATTTGTGAAGTTATATAGGAATACCACTCGCTAACTGTGAAGGAAAACATCGTGAGGAAACCTGGGTGTCTGAGCTATTCACATACCTCAGCGTTTGAAATCGCCACTCCGCGGTGGGCACGCGTGGTGATTAAGCCCATATTCTCTCTCTGAGAGAAGGCACGTGCCCTACAGTGGGACGTATATAGGCTGCTTATGATTATGATGATAAATAATTTATGTTTGTGGAATGTCGATGTGCCTAGCCGCTGCCGTGGGGCCGAAATTGTGGAGAAAAAGGCAGCGGGAAAAAAACTCTACTCTTATTATTATTATTATTTATTTATTGTCAGTAAGACAAGAAAAACCACAATTTCATTAGTTCGCCAAATTGCCAATGCCATCGGAGTATCTTTTCTAAAATCATCTTCAATCTAATAATAATCTAATCTGCTTGAACTATAAGTGAGAAATGTTCCATAGGGCAGATAAGACCATACCCAATATTGTAAAACATAAAATATTTATTATCTGTGCCTGTATTTTCTCCAAATAAATAAATAATACATAAATTGGTACGAGTATCTACCTAACAAGATCCCACGAGCGCAATCAACAACTTGCAATTCTAAAATATTAGTTGTAATTCTTACAAAAGTACGAAAACACCAATGCTGCGGCCGGACACACGGACAACACTTATTGAAAAACTTATGGAAAGTCAAGTATAATTAATTATCTATGTAATAACTATGACTACCTTGTTGTGGAATTGTTTTACTGCCAAGGGCTTTCATCATTTATAAAGTCAACTTTTCTATAATAGGCCTTTTTACATAGCGCCCTTTTAATGAACAATTTATTGACTGAACCCCTCATTTCGCATAGGTTTGAGGATTTTGTAACACCTTATATACGTTCTACTGGAGAGCACGTGTCTTTTCTTAGAGAGAGAGCGAGAGAGGGAGTAATAAAAATGCGTGCCCAAATCGGATGTGCGTTTTACTGTTTATTATAAACTATATTTTTATGCATCGTTCAACTCTGTTCATACTATACGTGCATAAGATCAAGAAAAACTAAATTATAGACTGACGTATAACATTCCACAACGAAAACGGCCTTGAGGCGCAAATAACGAAGTGGCACTAAAAAGAAACGGGTCAAGTATAAATGCGAAAACCTTGGTCCAAAACTCGCGAATTCCTTCACAAACTCCGGAGAAACACCTCAAACAGCTAAAATATTCTTCTTTCGAACAAAAGCGTTCGAGGGATACATTACGGGGCGTAATCTTAACAGCCAGCCACCCTCATAAATTTTCGAAGATTTTAACTGCAGACGTGGAGAAAAATAATAATACGCAGCTGGCAACATTCTGGCGAAAATACTTAGCCGTTGAAGGAAAGCTGTTTTTAATTGGTTCTTTTTTTCAAGGTGGCGGATTGTTTCCACTTTGTGCAATATAACATTTCTGTTGTTCTACTAATAAACATAATTAGAGTAATTTTGTGTAGACATCTACCTACTTTTTTCGCTACTAAAAAAATTTCAATATTCGAATACTTACGAAGATTAACAGTAAATCAATCAATAATTTCATTAAATAATATACTAAGTACACGTACATACACTCGCATGCATACACGCAGCTTTTTCGAAGATATGGTCATTATAAAATTTATACTGTACCAAATACACGCAGCTTTTCCGAAAATATGTTTTCTTTAAATGATTACCTGCTATGACAACACCATGAAGCTAGGTTTTAAAAAAACCAAACACAGTTTGATGCTAACAAAATGGTTGAGAAAATAATTTACATTTTGTTAGTATATCATATTCGTTTACTTCATCATCTGCCATTTGACGCCCACTGCAGGACATAGGCCTGCTTCGTAGTTTTCATAACCATGAAGGGTTTTGCCATAATCGCCACGCTTGGCAGGCGGATTGGCGATCGCAGTATGCGGTTGGAATCTCAGAGAGACGCTGCTGCCCGTCTCCTGGAAATGAATTTTCTTAGTCGCTTCACATAAAAATACTGCCAGAATTTGTGCATTCGTGCGTCAATTACTATCCTAAAAGTCCTTTGAAATCTCAATTCCCGATTCTTACTCAGGATTTTCTCGCCATGTTCTACCGCAGGCGTCTATTGTAGAATATTTTGATCGCTCCGGCGAAAACATTTGTGGCAGAGCGTAGCGTGATTGGTAAAAGAGGCCGAAATCATATTCCGCTCAGCGAAATTCAGCAACTGAATTCTTTTGCAATGGGGTGGTTTTACACTGAAGCAATACGCGCGAACTAACGCTCCAATACGTTAAAGTTCAACAAAAGTTTAAATAATGTGAGGTTTTCTTCTCAAGATGTATCGATTGGTATTGCGGTCATGTGACAGAAAAAGCCAACTGATTTAAAAAAGAGATTACTTTATTATACACAAAAAAAATAAAATTTAAGACGTCTATTTTTCAAACAGGTACCATTTTGACATATTTAAGCTAACGTGCGTTCCCTCCACACAACTAAATCTAACCTTTAATTCTGTCAGTGCATTGCATTACAATGACATATTGGCGGCTGGGTCACATGACATGCCTTCTCATTCATTGACATTTATCAAGGATAAAGCGTCTAGTGGACATAGAGCTGAAATGAAATTAAATTAACTCGCTTGTGAAAATGTTTTGTACTATAAGCTGTGTAATTACTGCTCTGAAAACACCTTGCAGCGATTGATAGTTTCAGAAAGTTTAATTTTTATTTTGAGACCAATTACAAAATAGCTAAAAAATAACAGGTCCATCTTAAATTTGAATTTTTGCTCTAGCGAATGTATGAAACGGCTGATATTTATTTTTTATATTTAGAATTTGCTACCATTATAAATGTTTCGTTTTGATGTAAAGTTCTTATTGACCTAAATACAAGAAAGTAAATGATTTAAAGTCTTGCAAAGCTGCAAAGCAGTTTGTATTGAAAAGACGGACCTTTTAAACACCGGATCTTTCTGAAATACCCTGCATACGAGTGGCAAGGGGATGTGCATATACAGTGTCGTGAGACATTACGCAGATGCTGTTCCTTTTCCTATCGCATCGCATCGCGATCGCATGGCGCGTCGGGTAATCATCTAAACGCATCTTTACTTAAAACATTGCGTCAACATTTTTTGGTAGGGAAGCACCACTGGCTTTGACGCTTGGTTACATATTGATGGCGCTAATTGGATGTAAAATAATATTAAAGGGAGATATTGTTCATGCCTCTGCCGAATTTTGAATTCGGGAATGGATTGATGCCTTGGAAATGGAAAGCCATCCGCTTTTTTTGAGATTTTAAAACATTATAAAGGGGTGGAAGCTCATTTTGCCGTTCGATATTGAGCTTTATTGATGCTGAAAATGATGAAAATTATCTCGTTCCACATTTTTGTAGAAACGATTATCAGACCTAAATAAAAACATAAGTCGCATGGATATATCACTGGTCTCGTAACATTTTAAAAATCGGCTTTGTAATTTATGAACTTTCCGTATAAACATTCAAAGTTACTGCGGTCAAACGAAGATTATACAAACCATCAGATTTTAAAACCAGTGATAGTTAAAAACATAGATGTTTGACTAGAGCGCTAAAAATTAACCCACATTCAAACGTGGAAAGGCGGGGGGGGCTTCCAATCGGAGCGAGTTCAGTATTACCCGGCAAAATATCTACGCACCTGCCATCGTCAGACCGCCATCTTGCAATGTACATAGATATTTCGACGGGTTACATCAATGGTTTGACGTTTTTGTATACAACCGTTCATCAGTTACGCTGTCAATTACTGTCGCCCAATAAACGTATGGCGCACAGAATGAACCCATTTTGAGTGTGAATTTTGTAGAGAGAAATACTTCTATGGCTTTTTAATTCGTAGACTATACCCTTTTTCAATCGCTCGTAGCCCCGGCTGCCTGAGTGATCTTAAACGATCACGAAGGTTAAGCAACACTGGGCGCGTTCAGTGCATGGATGGGTCGCCGTCTATGCCTAACGCTAGTGGCATTTTTCCGAGCGGTTCCGTGCTTCGCAAGGCACGTTAAGCTGTTAAGGTGCCGGCTGCCGTCGATAGATGGCAGTCGTTAAGCCAAGTCAGAGGCCTTAGGGCGGCTTGACAACTTCTGACAGTAGACGAGCCACTAGTCTACAAGCCTCCACCAATCCGGACTTGGCCCCCGTGGTGAAGTATGGCCTATACCTTCCTCAGGGAAGAGACCCGTGCCCCTCGGTGGGGACATAATGGGTTGATGATGACCCTTTTTCAATCGTTTCGTACAGTAATCTGTACAACATTTGAATATTTCAAGCGTCTACCTGTTGACGTTATCAATATCGAGCAAAATGTCGTGGTGCATAAGCCCGTACTCTCTCCCTGAGAGAAGGCCTGTGCCATGCAGTGGGGCGTATTTAGGCTGCTTAATATTATGTTATGTTATGTTTATTTATTGCAGTGGCTACCCTTTACCCTCAGAATCTTGTATAAACTTAAATCAGGGGCCTAATTATGCGCACAAAAATCCTGGGCGATTCCAATCGTCTAACTGTCAAATTTCATACTAATTTGACAGTTAGGCGATTGGAATTGCTCAGGATTTGGTGCGCGTAATATAGGGGCAGATCAATAAATCCTAAGTCGCCTAATCTCCGTCAATTTATGTCTGGTAATCCCCGCCAAGGAGGATCAAAATAGTCATTTGAAAAAATAAAAAAACAAAAGTCATGCTCCGGGCATTACACGTATAATAAAACAAAAAGGTTGATACTGGTTATTATAATCCATGTCTTCATACCGAATTGAGGTGAGAGAGAAATGCCAAATTGGTATGTGACGTCATTGTATCGCGAGCGAGCGTGCCGTGAAAATTATGATGAGTCATATTGTATCGGAGCTTTGAGCTGGCAGCTTTTCTTTTCTGTAACATCCTTTCTGCAAATTGTGGTATAGACCGCATAAATCTTTTTGACGGTAACGTGAACATAGTCACGGATCGTTTGTCCATCGCTTAATGTCTTTACAGTGTGCATGTGACTACTTTAGTTATTGATTAATAATTATATTCTTTGTTGCACTAATCCGTGCTGAGGACAATTTAGAAAAGCTATTTAGAGGCTGAAAATTCGACCCATGCCGGGACTTGAACCCGCGACCTCTGGCTAACCGTGCCAGCGCTCTCCCAACTGAGCTACTGGGTAAGTGCAGGCGTCGGCGAAATTTCGAACCTCTTTACAAACTTCTCTGTATTATATCACTTGCAGCTCCGAGTACCCACTTTGGAGTTAGGTTTTACATCGGTACGATTTCGCTGTACTTACATGATTATATTCTTTGTTGAACTAGCCCGTGCTGAGGACAATTTCAAAAACCTATTTACAGGCTAAAAATACCACAGAGACATGAACCCGCCACCTGTGACTTACCGTGCCTGCGCCCTCCCAACTAAGGTAATGGGCAAGTGCAGGCACCGGCGAAATTTCGAACCTCTTTACAAACTTCTCTGCAAGTGATATAAATTACTTCAGATGCCAGATGTCGCTGCCTGTACGTAATACAGAGAAGTTTTTAAAGAGGTTCGAAATTTCGCCAATGCCTGCACTTGCCGATTATCTCGCGCGTTCAAGTCCCGGCATGGGTGAAATGTTTAGCCTAAAAATAGGTTTTTAAAATTGACTAATAGTAATTTACTACGCATCACACTACGTCAATTACCCACACATACACTTTAAAGACATTAAGCGATGTGCAAACGATCTGTAACTATGTTCACGTTACCACCACAAAGATCTGTGCGGACTATAAGCGGATTTGTTTCCGTCGCTTCGAGTCGTTTATAACAAAGAAAATAAAGAGTCATCGCTGACGAAAATAAAATTATATCCACGTCGCTTAAGGCGCTTAGCAGTCAATGATCTTGGGCATGGAACTTCCCTTAATCCTAATGTGCATTTTTATGCCCATTTTTATGCAATACTCGAACGGCATCATCATCATCATCATCAGCCACCCGACGCCCACTGCGGGACACAGGTCTCGATCGGTATAAGCTGACGGATTTCAAAATGTTAACTATACAACAAAACATAAGCATCCTAAGTACGTCCCATTGTAGCCCGCACAGGCCTTCGCTCAGGAAGATAGTATGGGCTTAACCACGCGTGCCCACCGCGGATTGGCGATCTCAAGCGCCGATGTACGTCAACATCTTGATTCCTACAATATCAAATATCAGGCCTGACTTTATGTGAAATTCCTATCAACTATGTATCATGTATTTTATTGTCGTTACAACATTTTTATAGTGTTTACCACTACAGACATAGAACAATCAAATAAAACCTCCTTTTTTGTATTTGTTTTTCTTTGTTCTTATATCACGCTCGGCGTAATATAAGAACAACCGCACGCGATGTTATTAAGCCAATACTCTCCCTCTGAGAGAAGGCCTGTGACCTGCAGTTGGAAGTACATAGGCAACATAATTATAGAAGCAATAGGAATCAAAATGTTACAAGCCTGTTTTCGGTTTCGTTTTTTAACTAATTTCCTGCAGATTAGTCATAAAAAATCCATGTTAAGTCCACATTAAGTGTGAGTTGCTGACATTACCCCTAAATCAGGTATAGCTGCTACTGGTAGGTATATGTATAGGTATAGCTGTTACATTTACTGCTAAATGTAACTCATGTCTAAGCTCACAATAAATATTCTTGATTCTAAAATATAAAATAAGTTCTACTCTCTAATGGTTAGTACTTAAAATCTGAAAAAAAATGTGAATGTGCTAGTGACGTCGGTCGTCAAAAATCTATTTATAGGATTTGTACACAGATACAAATCCTATAAAATATCAAAAATGCCTACTTTTCTCCCAACTATTCGCTCGCGCAGCGCAATAAGTTCCATAATATACAACTTTGTGCGCTCGGAGAACCCAGCCTTATTTTTCAGACAGCTTATTATTCACAAAGACACCTAACTGTGCCAAGAAACACTCCAATATCTCACCACTTGTGACTCAAACATTATTTTTTACGACTGATGTCTCACGTGAGTTAAACAATGAAATATTTATTAAACAAAACTTTCACAAAAGAAATGTTTGTAGCTGCATAAGGTGCTATGCAACCTTCTGCAACTGCTAAAGCCCTGGGGGGTATCTTAAGGACCCTAAAGGAGAAATATAACTCTCGCAGCTGCAAAGCCTGCTACACAGCTCTTCTGCAACCACTAAAGCCTTTAAGAGGCGCTTTACAGACCCTTCGCACAAGATTTTGCAATATTTATTTGCGCGAGGCAATATTGTACGCGGCAGACATATTTGCAGTGATGGTAAAAAAAAACATAGATATCTAACTAGCGCTAAAAAATTAAACTACGTTTAATTGAGGGAAAGCAGGCGGGGCTTCTCAATTATGTTACCAATCGGAGCAAGTTCGGTATTACCCGGCAAAATATCTATGGACGGCTACCGTCAGACCGCCATCTTGCGACGTAAATAGATATTTCAACGGGTTATATCAGTGGTTTGATGTTTTTGTATACAAGCAATCATCAGTTACGCTGTCACCTGCTAACCCCCAATCAACGTTCACGTCGCAGTTACGCATGGCGCAGAGAATGAACCAATCACAGAGTGATTTTCTCCACAGCACATCTTGCGCTCATTTCATTGGTACAGACTAATTGAGAGGACAGGAGCCGTTTTTGAGAGTGAATTGTGTAGGAAGAAATACTTCTATGGTTTTTTATTCGTAGCATATTTGCGGTTCTCAGGAGAGAGAGAGGGTTGGTAGGAGATTTGTCCCCGATCGGTCCGATTTTCGCTTGCATTCCGTTTTGTCATCTAACATTAGGTAGTAATGACAATGGTCCCTCGTTTAGAGCCAATTTCATTGCTTCTCTATTCACACCCACATGCTCTTCCCAAATCTGTCAAAACTTAAGACGTAGTGCCCTAATGGCCCAACGATTGAGAGATAACACGTGTTGGAGACGTAATATTCGCAAATAATATTCTCAATGCGTAGGAAACCGTCGCCATTACCTTTGACGTCCCATAGGAAAGTTTTAACGCGTCTGACGTCAATTTGTAGAATTTCTCGTCTCGACGGCTATTCTGAAAATGCGATCACCTCCCCGTTTTATTCGTCAAAACAGGACGAAAATGGCTCACCGAGAATAGACGTTATCTTCATGCCAGACGCTATTCCCTACTCTGTGACAGGGAAGGTATGGCGAGTAATTCGTGTGGCCACCTTGAAGATTACTTTGCAAAAGTGTCTTATGCTCTTGAAATAATAAGTATATTTTTAGCTCCGTTTGGCTTTTCATCATAAGATTTTGGAGCGATTCCCGGCTTATATCTTTCTACTTAAAAAATTTAAAGGTCTTTTTTGTTTTTTTATATTGGGATTTTCTTCTTCTTCTTCTTGTAGATCTCTTCTAATGCACGCCATTTACTTCGGTCTTAGGCTTTTCGCATCCAGCCTTGGGATTTTAATTTCTATCAACGCTTATATGATTCATTAGAGCTAGATGACATTCACATTTACTATGACAGTCTATTTTAATGTCACTAATTGCCACCTAAAAATTTCACATATTTTTCCATGGTAAAAACAATACATTTTCACCTTATCTTACAAATTGGTAATTGCAATGAACGTTGAGGAAGCAAAAGAGATCTGTCAGGATCGTAGCAAGTGGCAGTCCCCGGTCTCTGCATACCCCTCTGGGGTACAGGCGTGAGTTTATGTATGTATGTATGTCTTAAAATTGCTCATCAATCAGGAGAAGGTCTGTGCATTACAATGCGAAGCTCGCTACTGAAGTTCGTGGGGTTCATATTATGTAAATTCAATGATAGCGATGATTATTCAAATGTACGTAACTAAAGGGAAGTGTTTGCTAGTTTTTGTCCAAAGTCGAACCTCTAACGTCTTGAATTTGAGTTAAGCGTTAACGATCGGGTTAATAAAATATAATTTGTGCTTGAATTCCACACATATCCACCGCATTGGCCTTTTTAAGAGCTAATGAAAGTGAACACCTTTTTAGTACATGTCAGGTTTTTTTTTTAAATAAAAAAAACTTTAGCCTTTGCATCTACATAATTAGATGATTTGTACAGCGTCCAGTGACACCTTCACTCACACTAGATGGGTGAAGGGACCACTTGCACGCTGTAGTGACTAGGAAATTGTTTTTTAGATGTAGTAGGCTTGCCGAGCACCTATACCATCCTGACAGCTTAATAGGTCTAGCCTACAGGTATGAGAAGTCAGTACGTGCTTAGCCAACCAAGCCGCGGATTTCCTCACTATGTTTTCCTTCGCCATTAGCGAGTGGTATTGCTACTAGAAATTTTAGTAGCTACTTAGTGGTATTAATAAAAATTCAGAAGTTGTCTGTCTCTGAAAACTTTCTTTTCTTTTTCTCCAATTCGTGGAAAGCGTTGCTGGTCGTACAATTACTAAAAATACTTCCTTTTTACTTCAAACTGCTGTTATTTCTACATCTATGGTCCTGTTTTATTTATTCGTTTTGTCTGTTGTGTATTTAGTTTTCTTTCTGTTGTTGTGCATATTATGTTACTTATGTGCTTATTTTGTTTCTGTGATGTATCTTGTTGGTATAATAAATGTCTTTCTTCTTCTTCTTAATATATTCTCTTTTAAGTAGCCCCGATTGTATCTCACTACTAGGCAAAAACCTTCCCTTTAACTCTCCATGCCACCTCCTGCCAACTCGTTAGAAAGGTCGTGAGGTTGCCCCGCCATCTCCGTTTGGGTCGGCCAATAAAACATAAATAAAATAAACAGATAAACACCTCAGACCCCCAGGTTTTCTCAAAATGTTTTTATTTCATATTATTGCTATCTAAGGGCGCTGATACACGGGCGATACGTGTGCCAACTGGCTGGTGTCGACGCGCTGACGCGGATATTCGACACTGACATGTCGGCGACTGCCGTTGATATACGTCGACGGCTGCCATCGACGAGTGTCGACGGCTGCAGTTGGGACACGTGCCGCCCGTGTATAAGCGCCTTTAATAACGTACCTGTAAACACGGAACATTATTACGTGCCTAAATAACCCAAGATCTGGAAGGCCAGCATTATACAGATTCGCTACCGCTGCCCTCACTTCCTTTTTATAATGCAGCCTAAACCCGTACCACTGCAGGCCACAGGCCTTCTCTCAGAGAGAGAGCATGGGCTTATTACCAGGCAATTTCAAGTGCTCAGGTATGTGAGCACCTCATTTTCTCAGGTTTCCTCACGATGTTTTCCTTCACGGTAATAAATATACTTGACTTAGAAAACAAAGTCATTTGTACATGCAGGATTCAAACCCATGGCCTCCCAAATGAGAAGTCGGCACTCTACCGCTCCGCTCCCACCGCTTCCTCCTCCTCCTCCTCCCAAATATCACCGCATCACCCTCAACACCAGACCCATCTATTTATACACGTCGTCCGAGCGGATACCAAGAAGTGAGATCACGACGGTTTTAGCCAGTTGCGTCACACGCTGAGAACCGGAGCATGAATCTACCAAATGCGTATTTGTATAGTAGAGTGAGTGATTACTATGGTAATTAATTTTATATTGACACCTTTTCTGTTTTCTATTAGCGCTGTCTGATCTTCTTCTTCTTCTTCCTGTGCCTCTCCTTTAATAGAGATGGTCTGTCAGCTCTCCATCATAAACGTCCCACTGTGGGGCACAGGCCTTCTCTCGGAGAGAGAGTATGGGCTTAATCACCACGCTTGCCCACCGCGGATTGGCGATTTCAAGCGCCGAAGTATATGAACAGCTCAGATACTCAGGTTTCCTCACGATGTTTTCCTTCACTGTTAGCGAGTGATATTGCTTCTATAACTTCACAAATGTACATGTTTGCACTTGGAGTCGGACCTGGGACTCTCGCTTCTGACACCAATGTGGCCCACTAAGCTACCATTATATTCAAGATCAGTTTTTATTATTTATTCTCCGCTTCCAATATCAGCAACATACAGTCTAGGAACCTATTTAGAGGTTATAAATTCCACCCATGCCAGGACTTGAACCCGCGACCTCTGGCTAACCATGCCAGCGCTCTCCCAACTGAGCTAATGGGCAAGTGCAGGCATCAGCAAAATTTCGAGCCTCTTTACAAACTCCTCTGTATTACGTACAGGCAGCGACATCTGGCCGAAGCAATTTACATCACTTGCAGCCCCGAGTAACCCACTTTGCAGTTAGGAATTTTTAGCCTCGAAATAGGTTTTTAAAATTGTCCTCAGCACTGATTAGTGCAACAAAAAGAATATACGGTCTACGCTCAAAGCTCAGTAGTAAAGTGTGTGCTTGCCTCGTTGGTATACCGTATTCTCCTTAAATTCTTGCCAAAGCAAAACAGGTCTTCGACGCTGGCTACATCTGTCCATGCCCTGATGCTGGCTTATGGATATCCTTAAAACCACATGTGGAGAATGACGGTTCACTGGAGGCTGCAACATTGATATTACACTATATGCGTGAATTAAAACCCTCATATTTCAACGAGATAAAATTTGAGAAAAAACTAGTTTTTAGGGTTCCGTACCCGAAGGGTGCAAAACGGGACCCATTGCTAAGACTTCACTGTCCGTCTGTCTGTCTGTCACCAGGCTGTATCTCATAAACCGTGATAGCTTGGCAGTTGAAGTTTTCAAAGATGATTTCTGTTGCCGCTATAACAACAAATACTAAAAACAGAATAAAATTAATATTTGACCGGGGCTCCCTTAAAACAAACGTTTTTTTGTCGTTTTTTGCTCGATATTAATAACAGCAACACAGGTAGGCGCTTGAAATATTCAAAGAATAATTAGTTCTATATTCGCTTCAAAAATAATAATTAAATTTAAATAAAATAAATATATAACCACCATTAAGGTGGGCTCCCTTAAAAAAAGCGATTTTTTGCCGTTTTTTTCTCGATCTTTGTATCTAATGTTGTATAGATAATGGTACTGAACCCTTCATGCGCGAGTCCGACTCGCACTTGGCCGGTTTTTTTTTTCAAAAATATCTGCGAAACAAAACAAAAAATTGCTGTTTTTTAATATCTAGCGTTTTTGTTGTTGAAATAAACAATTTCATGATAAAAACCAACTTCAAGATTTGAAACGTAACCTGAATACACTTTGTACATTCGCTCGGAAAGTGTGCTTTTCATAAACATGAAGGAATCAACTTCCGCCAAGGGCTTTCCATAAATTCGCAAACATTTCGGTTTATATTGAGATGAACGGATTGAATTTCCCACAGACGTTTACCTTCCATAAGGTAAGCAAAACAACTCACGATGAAAATAAGTACGGGCTTTTATTTTCGGTGTCTGATACAAATTGTTTGTTTGCGTGGGATCTGTTCAAACAATGCTTAGAATGTCGCCGTCTTCCTGTGGAGATAATGGAGAACTTGTACTAAAATGTGTTGTAGTATAATCGGAAAGGCCATGTTACACGTGATTAAGTTTTTATACTACACCTGCTTGGAAAGTACCTTGATACTTTATCAAATTTACGGTAGAAAGTACGTCATTGCATATCGAACAAATATGCGGGGAGAAAACGCATCTGAGCGGGAGAGAAAAGTGTATGAAAATCCATTTCTTACGTGGTTTTTCTTTTTTAATTTTGGGTAAGACTATGCGCCGGTAACATAAATATCAAAAGCCAAAAAGTTTTTACAGTGAGTTTTTATCTCCAAGTTCGCAAAATGACACTGGCCACTAGCTGTGTGTTGGATGGTGTCGGGCTGGCAGTGCGACCCTGCGGCGGCAGGATAAACAATTTGAAAAAAGAACATGTGAAAATTGCAGACGCCATTGGCGCCATTTCCAATTTGTGTGTTGTTTGAGGATTCAGTTTTCGTAGAAAGTAAAATAAAACTATCAAGCAGGTGTAGTATAAAGCACTATGTATCACTCGAGAGAAACTGCGATTCCCGATCTCGGGTGTTTTAAAACGACACCCTCGACGGTAATCGGTCACTTTCTCCTCTCGGTGAACAATGTACTATTTCTCTACGACTAATACTTTTCATAATATGACCTGTCGAAATCTCGACATAGTCACGTGCTACAAAAACGCGCCGTACAAATTGGGCTCAAAGTATGACGTCACAACTTGCACGTCACGCCTTATAATGTATGAAGCGTTTATCAATATTTGAGATGTCTCGTTTAATTAGAAAACATTTAGAATTCAATGAAAAGACAAAATGTAATAAGTTTTTATTATTACAGTAACCTGATTTTTCGCAATTTTGAGACCCCGAAAACCCCAGAAAACGTTGTTTTTTATTTTGAATTTTTCCTAAGTTCTTATGTATCTTCTGCGGTATGAAAGTAATGTCACTCCAGTCTAAGTGAGACGCATGTTCTCCATTGTTTTACTGTCGTCTTATGTTTCGCCCATATTCTGCCCTACAGTGGGACTTATAATATACGTTTACGTACATGCATACATCATCATCATCATCAGCCAACGCTTGTCCACTGCCTCTCGTATAGCACGCTACTGAGCACAGTCCTCGGCTACTCTCATCCAGCTCTTGCCAGCCGCCCTGCTACACACATAGTAGGTACTTATAATGCAAAACACATTTGCGTACTTAAAATGCAACTTTTGGTTTATCTACGCGTAATTAGTCGTCAGCGTAACTACTCTTTATTATTATTTTATTACTTCATCATCATCAGCCATTTGAAGCCCACTGCAGGACACAGGCCTCCTTCATGGTTTTTCATAACCATGATTGTATTACTTACTGCTCTTTTTTACATTACCTAATATTAATATTTTTGTAGCTTACTTAGTTTATTTTGTTAACCCTCTCCTTTTTTGCTGCTTTTTGGACTCTTCAATGCTCATCTTTGTACATATTTCTTGCTTCCTAAGCAATAAAGTATATAATTAAATTAAGCCAAAGCTGAAATGCGAAAATTGAGTCTATTATTTCGTTAAGGCTCTGTTCTCCGACGTTACCCCTAAATCAGGTGTTTTAAAATACATTTTACTCTCTAACGGTTAGTACTTAAAATCTGAAAAATAAATAATACTTTTCAATGTTCTGTCTAGGGTCGTCGGTTATTATTTTTTTAACTTTTTAGCATAAAAAGAATCGCGAACATGAGTCTAAATTACCATTAGATGCGGTTTTATTTCAGCTGTACATACTGAGTTTTGGATAATAAAAAATGCACCACAATGACTGTCACTGAATGTGTTAGTGACGTCGGTCATCGAAATTCTATTAATAGGATTTATATTTCTGTACGCAATAGTGTGATTAGAGAACGTTATGGACTGAAAGAGGATGTAGTGACTAGAATTGAGAAAGGAATGTTGCGTTGGTTTGGACATGTGGAGAGGATGAAGGAAGAAAGATTGACAAAACAAATATATCGAGCGAATGTGGATGGAAGGGCCGGTAAGGGACGACCCAGATGGACATATTTCGACAAAATATGGGATGTATTAGCAAAGGGCAAGATAAAAAGTACCCTAAACCGGCGTGCGCGCATGCAACGACTAATGAATGTTGACGAAGCGAAAGTGATCTGTCAGGATCGTAGCAAGTGGCAGTCCCTGGTCTCTGCCCACCCCTCTGGGATACAGGCGTGAGTTTATGTATGTATGTACGAATATTTCTGTAATTTCAAAAATGCTTCCTTTTCCCCAAACTTTTCGCTCGCGCAGCGCAAACAAGTCACATATAAATCCGTGCGCTCGCGAACCCAGCCTTAAACGTAACCACAACTATATCACACGAAACTAACATTTTTTACTAAGTTTGAAACCGCAAAGTACCGCGAACAATTTTTTATTGTTTTCCTCGATATCATAACCTACTCACACTTAAAATCCTAAGCGAATTAACTAATCAAACAGTAATTAGTGCTTTGCGAGGAGTTCCTTTGGAAAGACTTGTAAAGCTCTAATTTGTTATAAAATAATTTATTCTCTATTCCGAACACGATAAAAAAAATCTATTATATCGTATGTAAATTTTAAGTACGTTTGCGTGGATAACCCCTCGCGTAGCCTTTTGACTCACAATGTCGAAATAAAACGCATTAGAAATCAAGCTTTTTCCGTCACTAAAAAAGCGTTTTTATTCCCTCTAGGCGACAACAGAAAACGCAGTAGAGATCAAGCTTTTTCTTTCAGCCGCTCGCCGCGAAAAATTAAGTCGACAACGCGAAAGTTAATATTCTTGGTATTTTATGTCCCGGTAAGGGACGACCCAGATGGACATATTTCGACCAAATAGGGGATGTATTAACAAAGGGCAAGATAAAAAGTACCCGAAACCGGCGTGCGTGCATGCAACGACTAATGAATGTTGAGGAAGCGAAAGTGATCTGTCAGGATCGTAGCAAGTGGCAGTCCCTGGTCTCTGCCTACCCCTCAGGGATACAGGCGTGAGTTTATGTTATGTTATGTTTTATGTATAATTTGCGTTGAAATATCCAAACATTTCCCAAATTATTTTTCAATTATTTTTCAAATATCTACTCACAACACAATCTTTAACGTCAAACCGTTATGTTCGTGACCGCAACTTCTCCGGTCCCCACGATACAGGTTTACCTAGTGTGGAGATCTCAGTTTCACATCTACCCGCTTCTTTTGAAACTGTTGTTGATTGTAGTTTGTGGTTGTAATTTTTTTGAAAAGTAATAAATTTACATTCACATTCACTTGTTTGGCGAGCGATGCGGACGCATGTTATTTGCATAAGTACGTACCAGAATATAAAACTAGAATCAAGTCTTTAAGAATACGATATACTTTATACAGTTTGTGTCTCTTATAAATAAAATAAAACGTATCAGTAAATCAATATTCCTTTTTCTTCCACAGATACCTAGCCAAAAAGCGAACTCAAGATGCAGCAGTTCGAGTCACTACTGACGTGTTGCGTGTGCCTAGACAGGTACCGCAACCCGAAGCTGTTGCCATGCCAACACAGCTTCTGCATGGAACCTTGCATGGACGGCTTGGTCGAC
Source organism: Yponomeuta cagnagella (assembly GCA_947310995.1). NCBI lineage: Eukaryota > Metazoa > Arthropoda > Insecta > Lepidoptera > Yponomeutidae > Yponomeuta > Yponomeuta cagnagella. The sequence continues at coordinate 3,151,894 of OX371279.1, forward strand.
TATGTTAGGCGACAGGTAAATATGGCCTTAATTGTTATGGTAATCCATACTAAAGTTAGGTACTGATAAACAGGCTAGAGTTAGGTACTTATGATTTTTAACAATACCAGCTCTACTCACACTGGATGATAAAATCTGGTGAGAAATCACCCCCTGTAAGTAATATATTACCTAATAAAAGTCTTCTTCGAGGACAAATTGACCCAATTAGACAAATGGTTTTTAATGGTTCTTTTGAAGGTCATAATCTAACAGGTTAAATAAAAGCCGAAAATCCATTACTACAATCATTTTCAACTTTGCACATATGAAGAGTCTTTCCAAGAAGATTCCCCTTAAAATTATATTTAATTTAGTATTTTCTAAAGTAACTAATACGAGCACTAGACATAACAAAAAGTGAATTTGTACGGATATTTACACGTTTATTTTTTCATTTTACAATTTTCCGACGTTTCCGTACTTTTGCAAGTTCCGTGGTCTCGGTAGTCTGAGGTGACAGGCATATTTTTGAGAGCATTAACTATTAGTTAAATAAACGAGTAAATATCCTTGCAAATTCACTTTTCATTATGTATTTAATTTGTCAAATTGAATTGATATTGATGACTACTTCATATAATATTATTTCCACTCTCAGGTCAAATGTCCAGAATGCCGAGCCGAACACCGAATCCCTTATCAGGGGGTCCAGGGATTCCCTACCAACGTGACTCTCCAGCGGTTCCTAGAACTCCACCAGCAAATCGCCGGGGAACTTCCCGACCCAACCGCTGGACAGGTCATGGAACGTTGCAACGTATGCTCAGAGAAGGCTTACTGCGGTCCGTGTGCACACTGCGACAAAAAAGTCTGCGAAGACTGCAAATCTGCTCATATGGAGGTCCTAAGACGAGAAATCGCAAGGATCAACAACCAGATTAGAAGGGGAGTCAACCGGCTGCAAGATATCCTGGCCATAGTAGAAAGAAACACGACGAATCTGCAAACGAACTGTGCATCAGTCGCTGGGGAGGTTGATGAAATCCACAAACGTCTCGCTAAAGCTCTGAAGGACAGAACAGACTTCCTGAGGAACGAAATCGATAGGTATCTAGCAACGGAATTGAGAAATCTCACTCATCTAAAAGATAATTTAGAGTTAGAGTTAACTAATATTCAAAGCAACTGTGATCTTGCTGACAAATACATGAACGACGACGTCGACTGGGAGGACACGGAGCTGGTTGACACGAAAGAAATCTTCCTGAAAACTGTTGAGTTCTTAAGGAACTTCGATTATGAGGCCGGTGATTATAACCGTAGGATACGGTTCATCATGACTCATGATCCTAACCAACTCGTCTTGCACGTAGCTAGTTACGGAGAGCTCAATATGAACAATCCAGTCCTTGGATATTCAGCTGGGCTAGGCCTTCAACCTAGTCAAGGTCTAACCAGGTCTAAAAGCGATCACCGTCTTGCTACACAGTTCCGCCAGCAAGAAGAAGCCAAAGGTTATACCGAAAACGATGAACCTGTTTTAGGTGGTCGCAAATTTGGAGAACGCAGGCCACCACCTCCGGAAAAACCTGCACGAGAATATGGAGCTACTGAGGACTACAGCGGATATGAATCGGAACACAGGCCCTCACGCCGCTTTCGTTCTCGCTTTGTCAAGAGCCACCAAACGGACTACGACTCCGATTCGGAACAAACAGCTCGCGCGGCCAAAGAAGAACAAACGCATAAAGAAAAAGCTAAGGTCACAGACACTGAGGACGCTACTCGCGGACCTCTTAGTGGCATATTTAGACTAAGCGATTGTCCTCGCGTCATGCAGAGGATAATGGACGTTGACAGCGGGAAAAAAAAGGAGAAAAAAGAACCTCCGCCGCCGCCAAAGCCTGTACAGCCGGCGCCAACCCCACAACGCCGTCAACCTCAACCACAAAGGCAGCAAAGTGAAGACGACGAGATATCACGCCTGAAAAGACAGAATAAAGCTGGAGCAGCATCGTCCCAAGAGCCGGAGCGAGTGATGCCACGTGAGGAAGAGAGAAGTGCGGCCCGCAAACCACCGACACCCGCTCGGGAGGTGAGTTGGGAAGGGTGGGAGGAAGAAACAGATTGATCTACCGAAGACAATTCATCATCAAACAACTACTAATAAGAAGAGCGCGACGACTAACGGCATTCCATTAAGATACACTCCACGTTAACATTTTTTAAACTACACCACAAACGACACACGCGAATTCTGCAATCCAATTGAAATAACCCTCGAAACGTTACGAAAACTTGTTAAATTAATCTTCTCAGGCATCCAGCGATGGGGAATCCGACGATGAGTCTGTCTCTGTGCAACGTACGCGGAAGAATGTTCCAACGACACCAAAACCCACAGCTCCAGTCAGACGACCTTCTGCGTCCACCGAATCACCCGCACACCGGCCCGCCGCTCGCGCCGCCAGCACAGAATCGAGTGCCTCGACTGAAAGCTCGGGCTCGGCGGTCAAACACACAGGTGCGATACTATCCATCGCCGAATTGAAAGCCAAATACAGCCCAGCCGAGCCCAAACCAAAACTCAGCGTTTCCTTTTCAGCCACCAACGACAGACCGGCCACTACGAATGGAACGTCTGGGGCAGCTCGGGTGCAAAGCCGTTTTATTGGCTCTCAACGACCGGCTCCAGCCCCCGCTCCTCCTGAGCCTGCTGCTGAGGACTCCGATACTAGCTCCGAGGAAGAGACTGATTCTTCCGAAGATAGCGAAGAGGAGCCTGCATCACAAAGGAAGCCCGAGAGCCAAGCGATGGCTCGCAGTGACATAGGACCTTTACTAGCACGCAGTACTAATGCAAGGAATGACGCTCAAGATAACAAAAACACAAAAGATTCGCCAGTCACAACTCGGCTGAGACAGCGTCAAGCATCGACAACAGAAGAGGAAACGCCTTCACGGTATGGCACTACCAGTGGCTCGGCCTATAGCAACCGCTATGGTAGCAAGCCCAAAGACGATGAGATGAACTCTTCAATCGATGACGACACCAAGTACCCGACAGCTCGCTCCAGATACTTGGCTCTCAAAGAGCGACGTAACCGTCTGGCCAGAAGCAAAAGCAGTCACACAGGCTTCGGGATTGGAGACGACGATGACCACGAAGACCCTGTTTCTCCAACCACTGCTTCACCATCAGCGTACCTAGCATCTAAATATGGATCTGGTACAGCTGGCACTGAGTTATCGCGCAGCCGCTCCTCCCACGCTTTGAAGTCCAGAGAGAGCTCTCCAGAAAGACCACCACCTGGAGAGAAGGATGGTGCAGCCCTGAGTTCTTGGGCTCGATACTTGAAGAACAAATATGGTTCGCGAGGCAAGGAGCGTGATACTGGGACCAGCTCGTCGAGCACGTCCCGTCGCTTGTCTCTCGGGTTGCCTTTGCGCTCAGCAAATGAGCTTGCCAGTTCTGATGACGATTCAAAAAACGCGGCAGGCTCCCCCATCTCCCCTACGGCGGCTACAGCAGCGGTAGCAGGTTAGGACGAAATGGAGCGTGTGAAGCTGTAAATAGTGCTTAAGTTACTGTAAACTGACTAATGTAGTAAATATTCTGAAGCGTATGGGATGTAATTAGAGTAGTGCGATAACGTAAAGATTTTTCAGATTCGTGTAGGTAATCTCATTTAACATCGGACTAAAATTATTGTAAGAATCACTTCTCAATACAGCAAAAATCGCAAGCTACTGAATTATACCAAAAAACTGCTTACTTAGAATTTTTTAGGTGTTAAAACAAAAAAAAAATTAAAACATTCATATAAAACATATTTTGATTCTTACAACATTATCAATAATACTTCTTACAATATTATCATCGTTCAATATTATGATCAATAATAACACTCCAAACTAATTTCATACAATATTTGTGTCTACATCCAGGCAACTGCAGTAATAACCTACCATTTCAAAACCATACGTTTCAGAATTGCAACGTGTTACTTCAAAATACGATTTATTTTGGTACATCGACGATAGTAATGGATCACTGATTATACTGTGACTATCAAAAAACAATAATTACCTACCGCAGTAAATTCGTATTTTAAAGGAGCACAATCTATCCTCTCACCACTTTCTCTTGTCTAACGAGCCCCCAAAACTCCAGGTTTCGCAGCAGCCGGTTCCTCCCCTAGGAGCCAGTATCTGCAGAAACGCCGTCTACAGTTCAGCGTGGGGAGTCGGGGGAGCGAACCCGGATGCTTCACTTGGCCTCGTGGCATCGCTGTCGGCCCCGACAATACTATGGTCGTGGCTGATTCTTCCAACCATCGAGTGCAAGTGAGTTTAATTATCCTTAGCTATTGTTTTCCTAAGATTATCTGGTTGAAGATAGACAGAAAAATCGATAAATTGATGGGGTAAAAACGTCAATGAGAAGATATGACGTACCAGCAAACACTCTTTAAATTGTGTAAGATTTTACAAGTGAATAAAAAAGTAGACCTAGAATTAGCAGTACACTGCTTTCGAAACGATAAAATTGTACTAACTAAACCTGTTATACGAAGTGCTAGGAGAAAATATGGGAACTTCGCTACCACTGTCACGAATCCTAACAATTACTACGGGAAGAGACTTGCACAACATATTCTTCCTAAACTAAATAACACATTGCTTAAAGAAAATTTTTGTGAGAAAAATTGAATTACAAAAAAAATTTTTAATAAAAGGGCGGCGGGGGTTGGGCTTGATCAGCTGTGATTACTTAACACGGCTGATCGAGCCAATCCTCCCCCTCCCCTCTTCTTTTTATATACCTAGGTACTTAAGGTATACTTAGGTACTTAATGTTGTTTTATATTGTATTTATGGCCTTTGTTGCCAACGTCCAATGGGAGACGGCACATAGGGAAGAAATTAAGAAATTAAGAGTGTTTGTAATACATAAAACTTATTTAATTCGCCATCAACATGTTTCAGAGAAAAGATTGTTTACAACAATGCCACTTATACAAGTCAATAACTTTACTGCCGATAAACTGCTGCGCAGTTTGGCAAATCTGTCAACCTATTTGTTATTTTCTTCTTCAATAAAATCTTTAAATACAAAAATCATAAATCTGAAGCAGTCCAGAATAGAAAGAAGTGGCATGCCAAGGGAAGGCCTATGTCAATACTCAATACTTTATTGCATTCCACAAGTTTTAGGGTTGTTACATTTTAACTTAACAGTTATTTGATAAGACCTTTGTGGACCCAGTAGGGTCCATGTAGACTGATGAATTTAGATTCTTCTTGAAGAAAGAAAATGTGAGACAATAGAGGCTAAGGTACTAGAATCTATGGTAAAGTTTCTAGAAAAAGACGTACTGGTTATTAAAATGAATGAATAAACATTGATTGGCAAGAGCAAACGATATTATCTTACATTTATAAACTTAGACTAAATTGATTTTGCGACTATGCTGGTCAAATTGGCAGGTCAAAACCACAAAATGTTTATCTGCCACTGTTATATCTCGGTAAGGTTAGGTTATTAATAAAGCTTCTTAATTATTCTCTGTCTCACCAGGTTTTCGACTCAAACGGTATATTCGTGAAAGAGTTTGGCGGCTACGGCAGCGGCGAAGGAGAGTTCGACTGCCTTGCCGGAGTTGCCGTCAACCGGATCGGCCAGTACATTATTGCTGACCGGTACAACCATCGTATACAGGTGAGAGCATGTTTTTTTATGATAACCGAATATGAAATAATTAAATTCTTAACTACTTGCACTCACTGCTTCGCAAAATTAATTCTGAAACGATAATGTAAAATAAAGTGTTCTATCTCTAAAATATAGCCTGTCTGCCAAATATCTCCTAAATTATTGTATCCTTTGAGAGATCTAGACAATTTACATCTATTTTACGTGTTCATTCGTCCAGAGAAATTCCTGCCTCCTAAATTCGTAGTTGAAGTAACTGGGCCATATTTCTACAGATTTACGTCCCAAAAGTAAATTTGGAGTAGTTTTCATCCCCACACTCTCACCTACTGGCCTCAGTCTGGGCGATTTTACATTTTTGTGATGTTCTTGTCTAGTTACCATATCACAGGCTGTTCTTAGCTTCCATTGAGAAAAAGCATGTGCCCTATGGCGGGACGTTTAAGCTGCTTAGGAGATGAGCAAAAAGTTTTGCCTAAACTTAAAAAGTGGCAGGAAGGCGCTGGATGCAGGCCGCTTCCAACCGGTCCATGGAGGAGGCCTATGTCCAGCAGTGGACTTCTTGTGGCTGAATGATGATGATGATGATGAAACTTAAAAAGTTTAGTTCCAGAGCTTATGCAAAATACGCAAATTTTGCGTTAGCTCTCGAACCTGTTATTGTTCGTTTTAATAATTTAATAATTAAAGGCCTGGTCTCGATTTTGTAACGCGATCCGCGACATTATTTGTGACTAGAAGTAAATGCAACTTTTTTCTCGAAATGATTAACTTTTTTTTTTATATCATTTGTCTTTAGCGGGAATACATTTGAAAACCAAGACAGGTGGGTGCCACCGTATTTTGGTTCAAAGAAATAAAAATCTTAAATAACTTTCACATCCGAACTCCGAACTAGGATACCCTGTGCTATGGTAACCTGGCAGGGACATTAGAAACGTGGATATTCACCCAGACAAACTTAAATAACTTTCACATCCGAACTCCGAACTAGGATATCCTGTGCTGTAACCTGGCAAGGACATTAGAAACGTGGATATTCACCCAGACTGGGGCCATTCGTACAGATTAAGCACAGCGGCCTCCACTGGCAATCGAAGCTACGACCTCTGTTGCGGTAGGTAAGCGCTACACCAACGAGGCAATCTGAGGCCAATGTCTCCTTTAAGAATAATACTTAATACTTTATTCATTTATTTGCTTCTTACTAAGTAAGTTACGGAGTGAGCCTAAAAATAACAGGTGATATAAAAGGATTTTCTTATTTACGATGTCCTTGTCTGGTTGCCATATAACATGGTATTTTAAGTAGTTTGAAACCAGGACAAGTGTCTGTGATTATTTCTGTTAGGTTTTCCCGTTAACATTCACATGTGTGATAAAATAGAGCGAAATTATTTTCTTCTAGCTGCGAGACGCTTGGCAAAATAGTAACAAGCCTTCTTAAAGAGAAACACCATGTTTCGTTATCAAAACATAAAGATTACAAAGTTCAGAGACGATGAGCAATAAATTAATAACTTAGTTAATTAATGAGTCCCTAAATAGGTATAAGCACAATATTATAATGATAAAGGAGAGAGTGCGAGTCGACAGCTTATAGGATTAATTTAGAGCTCGCATTTTGTGAGGCTTCGCGCTGAGTTGAAGTTTCATTAATTAAACTTTATGTGAAACCTTCGTACGGTTATTGGTCGGGAATCACCCAATTGTGCTTGCTTGTATCTTCGTTTACACTAGGGTCGTTAAACTAACGAAATAATTTCGCACAAAGTGAATTCGTAATCTGAGAATGGTGTAAGTTTATTTATAGGACAAGTAGTAGGGTTGATTGAAACATTTTATCTAACTATCTAATCAGCCCATAAAGTGGGCTCTGCCACTGTTGGGCACCGGCCTCTTCATTGAAATATTACATTAAATAAACTCACGCCTGTATCCCGGAGGTGTAGACGGAGATCAGAGTTTGCCACTTGCCTTGGAAACACTTGCCACTGGATTGAACCAATATAGTAAATATGTTGGATTTATTGTAATATAATCTTGTCAGAACCGTGATTCCAATTTTAAAATTTTAACACCAGTATCCGTGTGGCGCCGGATTAAGAATAGCGTCACTCCATTTTCTTCCGTGGATGTCGTAGAAAGCGACTAAGGAAATCAATTACCAGGAGACGGTCAGCGGCGTCTTCCTGAGATTCCAACCGCGTACTGCGATCGCCAACCTGCCTACCAAGCGTGAATTTTTGGTTATCACAACCACGAAGAAGGCCTATGTCCTGCAGTGGGCGTTAAATGGCTGATGATGAACACCAGCCCCAATATTTGAGAATCACCATTGCTTCAATAATGGTGGTTATTTAGCTCCATTTATTCGCGAAATATTTGTACTCGAAGCCTCATGGAGATGAATGATTAGAATTTGCCACTATGCTATCTCTTTCTCTCTCGTGGTTCCTCGCTAAGGACAAAGGCATTCATGGATCCTTGCCACCTCCATAACAGTATCAGTTCTGACCGTAGCCTTATTTTCTCGAGTCTTGATAATGTCTTACATCTGAATGCGAAGCAAAATATAAAGTGAAAGTGAAAAACATGTATTTCCATTGTGCCACAAAAACAAAACAAATCTACGGAGGGGCGTATCTAACACAATCATACCAAACACAAGTGCTACAATAGAAAAAGGCTGCAGCTCAGCAAAATGCTAGTCAAAGGCGACTAGCGCTGGGTTTCATTATAAATATGAACATTATAAATATCTGATTCACTCTGTCGTTTCGTAATAATGTGGCTCGATATCAGTGGCCCACGCGATATCCACTATGTTTCATTTGAGTACACACTATATCTGATAACCATACGGCAGAGCCATGTAAATATTCCTCTTTAGCAATTATGTATACGTTAAAAGATACATAGTTAAGGCACTAGTTCATCTTTCATCGTCACATGTCTCCACGATAGGCAAGCTTGTCACATTTTCAACCTTTTACTTTTCTCTCTTCCTCCAGGTGTTCGATCCAGCCGGAAGGTTTCTGAGGGCGTTCGGCAGTCAGGGCACCGGCGACGGCAAGTTCAACTACCCATGGGGCATCACCACGGACGCACTCGGATTCATTTACGTGTGCGACAAGGAAAACCATAGAGTTCAGGTGGGTACTGCTGCGGGTACCGAGTTTCCGTACCGGGATGTGCCGGAGTGGTGTGTTTGCTGAAAATAACACTGAAATAATGCAAAAATTTTCAAACACAGAATTTTCTTTTTTACTGGAGCTCTCTCAGGCCTTAACATTTGACCTTCCCACGTCCCAGAGACGCCCGAGGCTTTCCTTCCAACGCGTTATAAAAATATTTCGATGTTGTGCACTTCATCATCATCAACCCATTATGTCCCCACCGAGGGGCACGGGTCTCTTCCCTGAGGAAGGTATAGGCCATACTCCACCACGGGGGAATGCACTTACATTAAAAGAAATCACATTCAGGTATTCTTTTCATTATTTTTTGTTTGCAAGCACGTTGTTATCGTTTTAATTTCATTACAAAGGTGTAAGCTTATGCTTATTTTTCTAAGAATTTAGTTATCGGGCTTTTGCTGTGCCCCACAGGGTCCATAATCAAGGTTATCTGTTATATAAGATCCTACCAAACTTATGGCTGCCAGGCCAGACGTATATAGGCTGCTTATGTAAGTACAAGACAATAATTATGCCCACATTCGTGCTGCACATTTGAAGGGAACTCTCATTTGCCTTAGTTTGGTACCTTTATATTTTTTCGTATGAGTTTCTGGAGTGGGCTAAGGCCCGACCTTCTAACCCAACATTCCGAATCAATATGAAGGACATCGAAGTCCAGGCCGGCTTAGCAGAGGCCCAAGACTGAAAACTCTGGACTGAATTGAGGCCTTTGCCCAGCAGTGGGACACAAACATAGAGGCTAAGTAAATAAATAAAAACCAGCCAAATGCGAGTCGGACTCGCAAACGAAAGGTTCCGTCCCATTATCGATACAACATTACACAAAGGTCGAAAACAAAACTGCAAAAAATTACGTAAATATTTATTTTATTTTTGAAGCGAATATAGAACTAAATATTGTGTGAATATTTCAAGCGTCTACCTATTGCCGTTATTAATATCGAGCAAAAAACGGCAAAAAATTACGTTTAGTGTATGTACCCTTAAATATTTATTTTATTCTGTTTTTAGTATTTTTTGTTATAACGGCAACAGAACTACATCATTTGTGAAAATTTCAACTGGCTAGCTGTCACTGTTCATGAGATACAGCCTGGTGACAGACAGATAGACAGACAGACAGACAGACAGACAGACGGATGGACGGACGGACGGACGGACGGACGGACGGGCGGACGGACCGACACACAGACAGACAGACGGACGGACGGACGGACGGACGAACGGACGGACGGACTCACGGACGGATGGACGGACGGACGGACGGATGGACGGACGAACGGACGGACGGACGGACAGACGGACGTACGGACGGACGGACGGACGGACGGACGGACAGACACACAGACAGACAGAGACGGACAGTGAAGTCTTAGTAATAGGGTCCCGTTTGGCACCCTTCGGGTACGGAGCCCTAGAAAAATTAGCGCAATGATGTTAGTTGCCAACAACTACTGCATTGGACTAAGACCTCTAACCCTCTAACCCTCTCTAGCCCTCTAAACCGACATTCCGAATCAACAGGTACACAGGTTATCCTCTCGGCGGGACAACCCGCGTTACCCTTCAGGTACACTCGACAGCAGCTCGTCTTCAACATTTCTTCGGTTGTAAGGACAGGGCGTCCTTACAACCTTAGTGTAACTGAGTAGAGTGCACGCGTAAAGGCTTAAATGCTGTCGATTGTACATACAGCTAAGATTTGGATGGTAGAATAATTGTTCTGACAGTTTTTTAAATTCTAAACATAACATTAACTCACGCCTGTATCCTGGAGGGGTAGGCAGAGACCAGGCTCTGCCACTTGCCATGATCCTGGCATGTCAAAAAATTTGAAATATTCGGTTGTAATTATGTAGTTAAGAAAAGCACTTTTCCCAACTAGAATTTCCGTGAGCAATATAATGTTTATTTCGGATATACCTTCTTGTAATTTTGTCAGAAGCATCGAAGATAACGTGGTCGGATAAGAACGACTTATTAATTGATGAAATATGAACCCCTGAATTGACAACTTCTTAACTTTGGTCGCATTTCATAATATTGTGTACACCCTTACCCATTGGGTACGGAACCCCAAAAAACGGAATAAAAGAATAATACCTTCCAGATAGCACAATAACCCGTCCTGGTTTTGAACTAGAATACACCGTACTACTTGATGGGCAATTTACCGGGTTTGAAATTGCCAATGCGCGGTGGGCACGCGTGATAATTATGCCCATACTCTCTCTCCCTGACAGAAGGCCTGTGCCCTGCACTGGTAAGTGTATAGGCTACATAAAAAATATAGCGGTACGTCGTATATCCGCCAGGTATTCCAATCCGATGGGACGTTCGTGGGCAAGTTCGGCTCGTTTGGCTCGAAGCTGGGCCAGCTTGAGCACCCGCACTACATCGCCGTCTCGAGCACCAACCGGGTGCTTGTGTCCGACTCGAACAACCATCGTGTGCAGGTGCGTTTACATTCTTTTTCTCCTAAATGTAGTTATAAAAACGCAAACGCACTGGAGGACGCGCACCAGCTCACTGGGCCGATGCTTTGAGGCTGGATCTGAGGATGAGGGTGGCCGAGGACAGAGGTGGCGTGCCTTGGAGGAGGCCTATGTCAAGCAGTGGACGATTACGGGCCTATTGATTATTCATCGACTTTTGTTAGCGTAGCGGAGGAAAACTTGCCTCACATGTGAAAAATCGTGGGTCCGAATCCCGCTGTCGTAGAGCTCAATGACTTAGATGTTTTAAATGTTACGTAGCATATCATAGTTGGTAACTCTAGTAAGTTGGTTACCACAGTGGTAACTCTACTAAACATCGCTGCTTCATTAACAAAAGTGTGGTAAACTTAGTTCTGGAATAAAATTGTGATTTTAGATCTAGACCTTTTCAAATTACCTTATTAATAATGAAATGGCAAATAAAATATTTATTATCAAGGGTTATCTTAACAGGTGTTCGACGTGAACGGTCGAGTGCTGGCTTCATTTGGCGAAGAGGGATCCGAGGAGGGCCAGTTCAAGTTCCCCAGGTGAGAACCTTCACATTGAATGACAAAACATAGAAAGAGCATGTCAATCAACAGGGCCATAACTGTGTTCATAAGTCGCGGGGCTAATTCGCACATTTATTGATATTATTACTTATAGCTATCTGTTACATCAAAAAAACTTTACACAGAAATAAAATCAGCTGAAAGAATTATGAACATGAAAAAATTCAAATAAAAAATAAAAACAGACTTCAAACCACCACTACGTCTCATTATCTAGCTAATACATATGTCTGTAGAGATATAAATTTACGTATATAGTGATGGAAGGTACCATAACGCTTATATTATGGTAAATTATTCCACTTGGACGGTCCGGCTAACAGGATTGTGGTCCAAACACATTTCTTTGTTCCCTAATAGGCAGTGATTTTGATTTAGTAACAAAATTACGTAGGCTACATAGTTTCGGGCACATTGGTTCCTCATTACAGTCCGCTGGGCCAGATGACGGCTGTTGTTATAACAAATGGATGCGAAAGCCACACTTTGCTCGCCAATGTTTCCGTTATTATCCATAACAATAGTCGGCTGAAAATTGCGAAGCTGTTCACTTGCACAGGTCAGTGGACTTGCCGCTAGTTAGTCGATATTAGCAATAGGTTGCGCGTGATAAGAGTCGTTTTTGTGTAGCCGGCAGTTAGGACCATTTGACCTCTAGCTTTGAAACTAATTTGCCTCTGTCAAATTGGTGTATTTAAAATTTAGCAAAGTGAAAAACTATGAGAAGCATTGACTATTTAACCACTCGTCTGCCGCGACACAGATCTGTGTCCAACCTAACGAATTTCAAAGATTTAAGGACTATAAAGTTTTGCTGACGGAATTCCTCATTTGCGTATGTCAACAAACAATAAGTCACCACTACTCCGAGCTTCCTACCACGAATAGAAATATATATTTCGAATAGTTCGTTATAGTTCGAATATATACGTTAGCCGTGAGTAAAGCTTTAATTTGAAAACTCTGTTAATTAAAAACCTATTTAGAGGCTGAAAAATTCACCCACGCCGGGACTTGAACCCGCGACCTCTGGCTAACTGTGCAGCGCCTAAATGGGTGGAATTTTTAGCCTCGAAATAGGTTTTTCAAATTGTCCTCAGCATGGGTTAGTGCAACAAAAAGAATATAATCTGTTAAAAGGCAAAGCTTTTTTTTTAAATATTTTTCATGGCGTTTATTTGTTAGATTTTTCTCCACATAATCTATTTATTTTGAAACTACAGCTCTGACGATCATTAAGTGTATTTTGTTTTATAATGAATAAAATTTTTAAATTTTAAATTGAAAAAGGATTTTTTTAAATATGATTTATTATATTATTATACCGATAATAAATCTTTCATAAACTAAAATAAAACACATCAGAGCACATGAAATAAAAATTAAAAATATAGTGCTTATGTCATACTGTGCGCCAACAAACTGCTTTGCGGTTTGATGAAATTGTGTACTAAATATTAAGGTTTTTTTTATTTTGAATAAATGAACGTATAAAATAAACTTACTCAAGATTATTCTTTTGTCTTGTTAATATAAAACTACTTAACAAGTCTCACTCTCGGATAGAATGTCTACTCCCGAAACGTGAATTGTTAAATAACATCCTCGAAAAATATGAAAGAAACGATCCTGGAAGTCCCAAAAAATATGGCCTACTCCCAAGACAACGCTTTTACTTATTCCATTAGACGAAATAAAAGCCGCGCGCAAGAGGCAGGCCTAGAAGCAACATAAACACCCAGAAGTTTCGAAGTGATCGTAAATCGAGTCAGAATCGAACCCCGGATAATGGACCAATTGAATACACGTGGCTTCCCCGTTTTGGCCTGAGTGAAAGGAGACTTGCCTTATTATTGGGTCCAACTTGACATTACATTGAACCGGCTTCCAAGATCGTGGTAAGTTGTAAGTACTGGGTGTACCAATGTTCCCATAACTTGAATCAGAGTACGAGAATTTCTGTTTTAAAAATGATCTTCTTTCCGAAAGGAAATAATTTTATTATTAAAATTCCCTCAGCTTTTTTAAAAGAAATAACTTATACTATACGAACTATGACGTTTAGTATACAACAGCCGATTCGCTGAAAGGGATCTCCATGCAAAAAATATGACTTTTAACGGTTTTCTTGCTCTATTGTTAAAACGGGGTCAAACTTGGTGTGATTATAAAATAATCAAGACTGGCCAAGTGTAAGTCGGACTCCTGCTGCGACATTTCAGCGCCACAAAACGCGCGACTCACGCTTTCGTGCGACCCATGCTGGACTGAATGCAGTGATAGTTAAAAACAAAGATGCCTAGTAAAAGCGCTAAAAATGACCCCACGTTCAATTGTGGGAAGGCGGGCGGGGCTTGTCAATTGTGTTACCAATCGGAGCGAGTTCAGTACTACCCGGCAAAATATCTATGCACTTGCCACCGTCAGTCCGCCATCTTGCGAGGTACCTAAATATTTCGACGGGTATATGTATATCATGAAATCAATAGTTTGACGTGTTTGTATAAAACCAATCTTAAGTTACGCTGTCATGTACTATCACCCAATCAATATTCACGTCGTCACGCATGGTGCACAAAATGAAGAAATCACAGAGTGATTTACTTCACAGCACATCTTCATTATCATCAGCCATTTGACGCGCACTGCAGGACATAGGCCTCCTTCGGGGTTTTCATAACCATGAGGGGTTTTGCCACGCTTGGCAGGCGGGTTGGAATCTCAGGAAGACGCTGCTGCCCGCCTCCTGGTAATTGATTTCCTTAGTCGCCTTCTACGACATCCACGGAAAGAAATGGGGTGACGCTATTCGAACATCTTGCGCTCATTTAATTGGTTGACACAAATCTAGAGGACTGGGGCCGTTTCTGGGAGTGAATTTTGTAGGAAGAAATGCTTCTATGGTTTTTTTATTCGCTGTTGCGTGTACAATCGCATGTCATATTTTTAGTAGATTTGAATACAATAACATTATACCACCGTGGTTCAAATAACAACTATCATTTATAATCCATGACATAATGAACATTTGGATGAAAATTAAATCTGTATGATATACACCCAAATCTATTCGGTCGTTTATTGAGTGATTGAGTAACTTCTGATCGTTTAAATGTCTCGTTAAACTTTCATATTTAGGTAGATATCGTAGTTATGAGATGAGTGTTAAACTGCATTTTTGTTGAAATTCACCGCTATTTTTTTCTTTGTCACATTTTTACTGCGAGTAGCTCGTTATTGAAATTCCCGTAATGCTGTGAATAAATACCAAGTAGCCGATTTTAAATATTATCCGGCATTTTAATTATACAACGACGTTGCATAAGGCGGTCATTAAAACTCAAACTCAAAAAATATTATAAGCAGCCTATATACGTCCCTCTGTAGGGCACAGGCTTAGAGAGAGAGTATGGGCTTAATCACCACGTGTGCCCACCGCGGATTGGCGATTTCAAGCGCTGAGGTATGTAAATAGCTCAAAAAATATATTCACTATAAAAAAAATGTTTACTCAATGAACGTCAAAGCTGTTAGTTTCAGAATGAATAGATTATGAGTAGAAGAAACTAACGAAGAAACTCCACATCCACTCTTTTCAAAACACGTCTTAACTAAATTAAAATACTTTTCAACTTAAAGTTACACTACACTTGGCGTAATTGTGCCCTTTAACATTATTTAAATACATTAAGGGGTGACCCAACAAATAAATGATGTCAATGTGATTGCTCGATGTTTTGCACAAAATAAAACATTCTTCATTCTGAAATGCTACATCATCTTTGTTACCTTTTGTTTAAAACGGCCCATTTACGGGTCGGCGGACTAAAGCTCGTAAGACCAAAGAAAAAAAATTAAGGCAGTAAAAAACCTATAATAAAATTACTTAAAAACGTTTTTATTATCTTTATCACATTATGGGAGAGCTGTCATGAAACGATGAATTGGACATATATGTTTTTTTTTTTTCAAAATTAGGCGAACTGATATTCTATGACAACAATTTAACGACAATTTGACTTATGTGCCTCAGCCCGCCGTCCCTAGTACTCATTTCTAATATACCCAGAGCATTTTCTATTTTGTCTTTAAAATTATCCACTCACGATATGAGACCTGGGCCTCAGATGTGCTGAGTAAATTGGGTGCCACAAAGTTCCGTGCCTGAGACTGGTCATAACAGAAACGGTATACTATTACAATTAGGGCTCAAAGCATGCTCCCTAGACCTTAAGGGCTCGGTCGACTATAAAAAACCATTTCATACAAAGATAGATAGGTAAAACATTTATTTGCATCTGCGTACACACACATTTAAAAACAAGAAATAATTGCACAAGTAAAACAGAACAAAATTTTAAAACATTGAGACAAACAGAGACCACAACAAATGTGAGCGCAGGCAAAACAACATAGAATACGAGGAAACAATTTGTAGGTGTGGCAAATGCAAAGGGGCTCTGACTCAGCATATGCTGAAGAGGCGGACCGCTCCAGCGCTGGTCTTCCGTCAGTACCCAGTAATGCGCTGACGTATTAATAAATAACTAAACATCCTACTCAATCAATCCATCACCCTGTACTCGTTCACTGCTGGGCATAGGCCTTTTCTAAGGCACACTACTTCTTTCTGTCCTCGGGCATCCTCATCCAGCCGTTGCCAGCAATCTGCCTCAGATCCTTGGACCGGTCGAGCTAACGGTCTCTACTCAAGAACCTTCGCAGAAATAACCAGCCCGCTGTCACTTCAAATTTCTAATATTATAGGCAGGTTAATCACTACCTCGTTGGTCTAGCCGAAGGGTTAAGGCGCTTAGCTACCAAAACAGAGTTCGTGGGTTCCATTCCCACTGGAGACCGTCGTACGTTTGTTCATATGGCCTCAGTCTGGGTGTACTTTCATGTTTGTAACGTCCTTGCATAGCACAGGGTATACTGGTTTGGGACCAGGGTAAGTGATTGTATTGTGTGGAAGTTATTTATTTATCACCCTAGTTCTTTTGCTAATTGTCTCATTTCTGATGTGATTCATCAAGGAGACTCCGAGCATAGCCCGGTATATAGCACGCTGAGCTATTTTTAATCTTGCTAGAAAGAAACAGTTTACTAATGCATTATAAAACTGACAGTGGTTTGTAAAGTAGCAATTTTTATTTGATTTTCATTACAGACAGGAAAAAAAATGGTGTAGTTCCTGCACGGAATAAATAAAGGCAAATAAAATAAATTACACACAATAAACCATTTAAAAAAGTTAAACGTATTACCACGCAATCGACACGCTAAGAAAAATATTGCATACGGAAAAATGTATAAAATACAAAGCAAAGATGAAAGATTAAGTTAGGTTTCCCCGCTATACTTTACTGCAGTGGATATTATCTTAAGATTTCCGCGATTTCTGATTAAACTGTCTTATTCATATGTTACGCCCCTGGGTTGTTCATTAATTTTTAATATCACGCAGGGAAGAGAATACCGTTTAATCTATCCTTTGAGCTTCAAACAAACTAGATAGGAACTGAAATTAGTACAAACAAGCAAACGTGTATTTAGCCAATGTCTGGAACGCCTGCTGCAATTGCAACTTTCAGCTGTTCCATTTTAATGGTTGCTATTTAATGGTTCTGCTCGTATATTATTATAATGTCCGACACGTAACTTGATCGAAAATTGATATTCGGAATTAGCTTGTGATGAACCTTTAAGGGGATTTTTAAAATCATTCGCTAACGGTGAAAGAAAACATCATAGGAAACGTGCCTCAGGCGTTCACGTACCTCAACGCCTGGACACGCGCGGTAATAAGCCCATACTCTCTCTCTGAGAGCAGACCTGTGCCCTGCAGTGGGAAGTATATGGCTACAAAAAAAAATAGCAGTCGGTCAGTGATAGCAATTTTTGACCGTCAATATATCAAGAATCACAAAGTTAAAATTTGTAATTTTAACAGCCTATCTTTACTATTTGAGTTTAGAGTCAAGTCGATGGTCCGTATAAAGATCTAGGATGTATCATATGTACCAAGCTTGCATTGTACTTTGACATTCAACAACCAGATTGTAAATTATTTACGTACGTTGAAATACTGATATCCGACACAAGATAAGGCTACATCAATACGTACATTTTCTACGGTCCTAAGGAATTTAAAGTTCACAAATCTTAGATAACTCTCCAGCAAAGTTTTCATGAATGTTGCGATCAGGCGCGTATTCAGGGAAGCATATAAGCACGTTCAAAAGAAACTGCGTATTATTTAGCAAAATTTCGCCAAACCGCGCGGAAACGCGGGGCGCGCCGCGGTGTATAACACACTGGCGCCGCAGTACCGCGCTTGTTTAATGCATACAGGACTAGATCGTAAATAGTATACAAAAGCCATGTTCATAAATTAACCATTTTCCACGATGGTCAACTGCGAAATGAATATTTGCCACGGGACCGTCATACACGGCCACTCTGCGCGGGCGCGATATTTGCCGCTCTGCGCACCGCAGCGGGACGCGTTGCCAGTGGGAGAATCGCCTTAGTTTTAGGTTCGATAGCCACTACGGTATAAAACTTTATTTATTTACAGCTTCATAAGCAGCCTATACACGTCCCACTGTAGGGCACAGGCCTTCTCTCAGAGAGAGAGTATGGGCTTAATCACCACGCGTGCCGACCGCGGATTGGCGATTTTAAGCGCTGAGGTATGTGAATAGCTCAGACACCCAGGTTTCCTCGCGATGTTTTCCTTCACTGCTAGCGAGTGGTACTCCTACTATAACTTCACAAATGTACATAACTTAGAAAGAAAAGTCATAGGTACATGCCCGCATTGGGAATCGAACCTGGGTCTCTCGCTTCCGAGTCCATTGTTCTACCCACTAGGCTACCACTGCTTATTCCTAATCTATATTTATAAATAAAACAAATTCGGGTTGGTTACGTTTACAACTCAAGAATTGTTTTTTATGATTTTTTATTTGTTGGACTTTGCCCCGAATAGCAGAATACACGGGAAATAATTACGATTCTTTTTATCAATTCTCAGGCGATACGAAGTTTGCCGGGACAGCTTACATACATTTACATATCTATAGATATATCTAAGACTTAAAGGTAGTATATTATAATATATCTAGGCAGCTGCCTTTTGGGAGAGCGCTCAGGATTTTTGCAGCGTTTCTCTTTTGAATGCCAGGCTGTTGCACTGATCGTGGTACTAGTTCTTGGGGGGCTACTAGCTCTTGGGCCGTTGACGGTCGGCTAACTTAATAAAAAAATGTTATGTCTTTGGACACAACGTGTGCTTCACACACATTTTTAAATCGCGTCTCTATTTAACTTAATTAATCGAACATGTAACCCTGGATGCAGCCCTGCCAAGCCTCGGGCGATATGTATAACTCGTTTGTATCAAAACTCAACCTCGGAGGGATCAAAGAAAAGTTCACTAAATTCACTTAGCAATTATACCTTTTGAAGATCAGCCCGAAATCTTACTTCAGCCAAAAACCATAGTAATTTTGGTACTTGTGTGAATAGAGTGTTAGTAGGTGTTTCTTACGTAGTGTGGGACGTCCTCAGACTCCGTGGAGCGATGATCTTCGCAGGGCGGCTGGCAAGAGTTGGATGAGAGTAGCCGAGGACCGTGCTCGGTGGCGTGCTATAGGAGAGGCCTATGTCCAGCAGTGGACAAGCATAGGCTGATGATGATGATGATGATGATGATGATGAGGTGTTTCTTTAATGATAGTACTAGAGCTGTGGGTATTATTGATCTATAATAGCAAACTCGAACTTATTTGGGACTTAAAAAGTAACATTCGTACATAACAATCACTTGTCCTGGTCCCAAACTAGGATATCCTGTAGTGTGGTAACCAGATAATGACGTCTCAAACATGGAAAAACACCCAGACTGAGGCAATTTGTGCAAATTAAAGTACGTCGGCCCCCCCGGGAATCGAACCCACGACCTGTATAGCAAAGTGTCAAATCCTCTAGACCAACAAGGCAGTTAATCCTAAGCCCTATTTTGTTGGCTTTTAAGGTCTACTTAAGCTGCATTAAGGGCTACTTGACTGTTATTTCGGTTTCACCAAAGTTTATCCGTCACCTAAGGCGCTAGGAGCATTGTTGCCAAGAACGGCCATTTTTTGCGGCAATCAATTAAAGCGGCAATCAATTTCTTGGCCATAAGTTCTAGGCCTATACATAAGTCAACTTTGACTTTATTTTCGCAACAAGCCTGATAGTTGGGATATTGTCGAAGCAAGCGCTTAGCTATGTGAACATCTCAGATAAGGGCAGGTTTGTAGGTTTTATAAATTGTTATTATTATTATTGAAATGTATATTAGTCACTTTAAAAAAAGTACTGTTAAGTAATGGTTTAAGGCTAAAATGGAGTAACTTTAAGGTTCAGTTGGTAAAAAACGGGTATTTAACCCTCTATTTTGTATTTTTTTCTAAGTTTTGCCGATTCGGAAATCACAATTCTGTATAGGTCGATTCCCGGCCGGATCATCATCATCACAAGTTATAAGCTGCCTACTGGCCGAAGGCTTTGGCTTTGGCGAAGTTTACTTTAGGTAAAGCGTACCCATTTACCGTACCCATTAAGAGTACCAAAGCATACTCCATTACCTTCCGTGGATGTCGTAGAAGGCGACTAAGGAAATCAATTACGAGGAGACGGGCAGCAGCGTCCTCCTGAGATTCCAACCGCATACTGCGTCCATCACCCGTCCACCCGCCTAACCAGATGCCCTGACCATTTCTGGACAACCTCGATGGACTAGTGGTTAACGCGCTTGACTACTAAAAGAAAAGACGTGGATTCAATTCCTACTGGCGGCAGCTGCACTTGGTTTGTATAAATGACCTCAGTATGGGTCTATTTCTATGTTTGTGACGCCTTATCTGAGATGTTCACATAGCTAAGCGCTTGCTTCGACAATGTCCCAACTATCAGGCTTGTTGCGGAAATAAAGTCAAAGTTGACTTAGGTATAGGCTATATAGTAACTATGTATAAGCTAGGTGGACTGGCGGCATCATTGCTGTAAGCAAGTGGGTTCGACTCCCACTGGAAGCTGCCGTACTTTATTTGTACAAATTGTCTCAGTCAGGGTGTATTTCCATACCTTAGCGCTTGCTATGACAGTGTCAGATCTAATCTAACCATCAAAGCAAGTGCAAAAATAGAGTCAAAGTTGACTTATGTATGGGCTAGATAGTAATTATATGTATGAGCTAGAAGTAAGAATATTGGGTGTGTACAATAAAAAATATTCTTATCTTATATTTAACGGCCTCTCATCTTCCACAGAGGTGTGGCCGTCGACGACCAAGGCTACATCGTGGTGGCTGACTCCGGTAACAACCGCATCCAGATCTTCCATCCGGACGGAGCCTTCCTCAGAGCTTTCGGCTCCTGGGGCAACGGCGACGGAGAGTTCAAGGGTCTCGAGGGCATCGCCGTGATGTCCAATGGCAATATCATCGTGTGCGACCGTGAAAACCATCGGGTGCAAGTGTTTTGAGGTGAGACTTGTACTTCATGAGGTTTACGGCGCCAGCATAGTCAATGCGGGCGGAGCTGTGTCGGGTTGCATGGCCGTTTAACGCGAAATATCATGTAAGCGTTCATTTTTAGGTCAGTCTGCGCAATGTATTCTTAGCACTGGCAACATAGAAGAAGAAGAAGAAGAAGAAAGAGTTTTATTGGGACAAATTAACACCAGAAAAAAAGGCATGACAAGTAACATAAACAAGTACAAAGGGAAAACATGTCACATAAATACAACATCATACAAGACAAAGTCAGAGTCACACCCTGTGGTGTGTCAAAGTTGCCACAAAGGGCATCTGACTCAGCACTGTGCTGAGGGTGTGAGTGCCTGCGGGAATTGACGCGTATATTACAAATTGGTGCCAAAAGAATGAAAATAAGACAATATGTACATACACATAGTTTATAAAAGTATATATTATAAGAAAGTGGTTAAAAAGTGATAAGTAGATAATATTCCAAAATAAATATATCAAAAATAAAACATACTGATAGCAGGTACCGCAGTCATGTCTAGCTAGAGGCAAGAAAGAGCTAGCACTTCACGAATAACCACCCAAACAGGATACCTATATTTGACATCTAGTTGCACGAGTCAAACGGATCTGAGTAATGGCTACTTTACTCTACTTAACGCTATATACGTGAATTGCAAACGACGTGAAGTTACAAAGTAACAGTCCTCGCCGAGCCGACATGTTTTCGTTGCATGCTATCCTAGCAAGTGACCCCCCTACTACCGAACTGAATGATGTTTCTCATCGAAAGCATTGCATAACCAGTCGATATGCCTCCCATTGCAGGGCTGAGGCTTTCTTTGAAAGAGGGAGAGAATATTGCCTGTATGTGCCCTCAGTAAAGACAGTACTCGGGAAAGTTGACTACGAGTCTTGAGAAAGAAAACTTGTACATAAATGTTCACCAAGTTCCGTTACCAAAAAACCCCTATATTATAATGGTGGGTTATTATTTGCTGTGTATTCATCTCTTTTGGTGAAGTTTTTTTTACTTAGCAAAAGATTTGAATACTTTTGTGAGCATTTAATTGTTTTGGGAAAAGTTTATGTATTTTAGTACGAATTTATTAAGTGTTAATTTATTTTATTTTGGTCTTTGGATCTTAGGATCGAAAAATTAATTTTAAATTGTACCTAAAACGATTGCCTAGAATTTAAAATGTTTTTTTCCTTTTTTGCAGATTACCGGTGCCAACAATATATATTTGACTACAATACAAATACGTAACGTCTCTATTAAATACTAAGTAGCAATATCAATTACTGTTTTTTTATGTTTTTAACTTAAACTGTAAACATTTTAGCAAACAAGAAAGATGCAAAAAGCAAAAAGGTGTCTCAAAAAGATTATGCTTAAATATATTTGAGTTAAACTTGGTTAAAGTTTTGCATCGTTAATAAGTCATTGTTAGTGATGTTTAAAACAGTTCTTTTAAAATAAAATCCACCGTTTTATCGTCGTATGGTTATATTACCGGTCAAGATATTTGAGGTATTGTTATATTGCATTTCTAGAAAAACTACTAAGTTTTAAAAACTTATTTAGAGGCTAAAAATTCCACCTATGCCGGGACTTGAACCCGAGACCTCTGGCTAACCGTGCAGGTCGCGGGTTCAAGTCCCGGCATGGGTGGAATTTTAGCCTTTAAACAGGTTTTTAAAATTGTCCTCAGCACGGGTTAGTGCAACAAAAAGAATATAACTACTAAGTTTTTAAAATTACACACAGTAATAAGTTTTACACCAAAATCAAACAGCATTTACATTTCTCCCATTTGCTCACTTTTCTTAGAACATTAAATAACAGAAATTTCATTTTTACACCTGAAAATAGATTGTTTCAAAAAGAATTAAAAAAATATTTGGAAATTGGGCACCGATATTCTTAAACTCGGTTTAAAAAAATGCCCAGGGTCCTTCTAGTCCATTTTTAGTTTAAAAAGTTTTAAAATATTCACGTGGAATAGTATTATCTAGTCAATGAAAACATCTACACTTGTTTCGTAAAAGAATATAAATATAATTTTACAATATTTATGCGATATATTAACATCATCATGGCTTTTGCTTTTTACATAATATTATAAAACATGATAAATATGTATGTACTTAATCACTTGTACAAATCATCATTTTGAACGTTACAAATTATAATGAAATGTGTACACATTTTAAATGGTTTTAAAATTTTAAATAAATAAAAATTGTTACAGAAATCAATGGTGTTTCAGTTCTACAAACTTTTGGTTTTAAGTGTACAGCTCACATTGAGGGCGTGCAATTTAATTTAAATTAACATTATAAATTCATTGTCGACTGTACCTATGCGTACTAGCTACATCCCTTATGGGGCATTGTGTACGCTTCTATTAAGATCTCTAAAAACATATTCTTATCCTCATCGTGTTGGTGATAAAACTATCTAGATTTTATTGGCCCAGAACTTGGCCACGCGCACTGCAGCGTCTGTGTTAGCCAAGAAGTCCTCTCGCGCGCATGCGGCCGGGCACAAGGGATACACAGAGAGGTGTTCCATAGTCTCAGGGGAGTCTCCGCAACCGCAGTAGTTTTGCTCCTCACCCATGTAACCCCACCTGCATAGGTTTTTTCTGCATCTACCGACCTGAGCGCGGAGTCTATTTAGTGACTTCTACAAAGATATACTTATTGAGCTTAGCAGAGACGTGGTTAAAAAATGTGTAAAGCATACTTTTGTAGAGGGCTACTATAACAGTAAAGACTATTTTTAGATGACAAAGATGGCATTAAGACCAATTCAATGCACGAGTTCTGTTTTCGAATAAGAATTTAACAAGCTTAAATAGATTAAATATGGAGTTTTTTTGTCCTTTATTTCTCCATAGAAAGCTAACTTGCTTGAAATGGGAATCTTTAATTTATAACGTTCATTACACTTACAGTTTTTGCGCAATTAGAATTTTTGCGGCTACGGTTTTTGCACTGTATTGAACAAAATATTTTGATCTGATTCGCAATTTTTGTAGTGTTGTATAACAATATAAAAATGTCTGAGAAACAACTGAGCGTGCCTTTGACTGTCTTTAATACGTCCTTGGTCTAGCCGTTAATACGTTTAATTGTCAAAACAGAGGTCATGGGTTCTATTCCCGCTGGACGCCGCCATTTGAATTGGAGAAATGACCTCAGTCTATGAATTTCCGTGTTTCTCATATTCTGGTCTGTTTACCATAGCACATGGTATCCTACTTTGGGACCGGGACAACTTATTGTATTATGTGGAAGTTACTATTATATTACAATAACAAAGACAATTTTCATCCTTATAAATACACACCAGCCTGGCAGCTCATTCAAATTCATGAACGTTACAGAATATTGCCATGTTAATCGCCTAACTTGGACTAAGTAACGGTAGCTCTATACAATATCGAGTACACAGCCTCGGGGGCTTTACGATAGTTTAATTGAATTGTAGGCTTGATCGTAATTTAATATTTATACTGGGTTTTAAGTGTTGAAAACATTGCGGTTGCATTTTGAAAGTACCGGTTAAACCGCCATGCATGCATGGAAAGATTAATGAAACTACCGGTGAAACCGGCGTGCATGCATGACGCGATTAATGAAAGTACCGGTGAAAACGGCGTGCATGCGTGAAACGATTAATGAAAGTACCGGTGAAACTGGCGTGCATGCATGAAGCTATTAATGAAAGTACCTACCCATGAAACCGGTGTGCATGCATGAAGCGATTAATGAAAGTACCCGTGAAACCGGTGTGCATGCATGAAGCGATTAATGAAAGTACCCGTGAAACCGGTGTGCATGCATGCAACGACTAATGAATGTTGAGGAAGCGAAAGTGATCTGTCGGGATCGTGGCAAGTGGCAGTCCCTGGTCTCTGCCTACCCCTCGGGATACAGGCGTGAGTTTATGTATGTATAGTTAATATAAAACGGACCATTTTTCTTCTAGTTACGTACTGCGACCGGGGCGACCTGATTTACGACAACTCGAATATCGTAAATTATTGTGTGATAGCTAGTTAAATCGTTATTCAATTATACGAATACATTAGGGTAAAAAGCATTTTTTATCACCTTACTGAGTGTTAACACCATCTATCTTACTGGTTTTTAGTTTCTAAGTATTTATAGGGAAGAGCGGGTGATCGTGCTCTTCGACTATAAAGGGAAATTTCCCGCCAGGCAGGTGCATTTGAGACTGATTGTATGTGGGGTGCTGCGAGAGCGAAGGAAGGGTGACATTATCACGTCGGGGTCACCACTATAGGGAAGAGCGGGTGATCGTGCTCTTCCACTATAAAGGGAAATTTCCCGCCAGGCAGATCGTATGCCTGAGGACGGCCGGTCCGACTAATGTTCGTCGGACGTTACATTTATGGTATGTCATGTGAAACATTTTGCTTGCGCGATGCAGGAATGTTGGAGTTTATAGTGCGCGTGCAGAGTTGACATGTGCTTGCCACATATTGAACAGTATTGATTCATTCGCATCTTGATTATTGTCGAGTAATAAATGATTTTGTCAAGAGAGAATAAAAAGCATTCATTTGCCCCGAAGTCAGATTACACTTCAATATTATAAGAGAACAGAAGAGGAGAAGGAAGAAGAGGAGACTGAAAACGAGAAATACGAGAGCTTAATCACTGAGTTTTAAAAGGAACTGTTACCAATTTAACCGAGATATATAAAAATACTCTAAGTCACTTTCTTAGTAATATGCTTAGTATTACAGATTTGTCAGAACACAACTCAAACGCAAAACATAGGCAGTAGATGCCTTTGGTTTCATAATACCATAACTATATCACAGTTCAAGAATTTGCAATTTGTCGCATTATTTCAACTAAAAATATTGGCGCGGTTCGCAGGAATCAAATGATTTTTTTTCTATGCTCAGTTACAGTAAATCTATCGACAAGAACCTCTAGAAAATTTAGAACAACTCGGCTGTGTTCTCGGACTAATTGTAACATGTCAGGTTTCAAAGATATCGACCATATATACACTGTAACAAATAGACTCAAATAGATTACGACATTCCGTTTCTCGAA
Source organism: Yponomeuta cagnagella (assembly GCA_947310995.1). Lineage (NCBI taxonomy): Eukaryota > Metazoa > Arthropoda > Insecta > Lepidoptera > Yponomeutidae > Yponomeuta > Yponomeuta cagnagella. Next base: position 3,178,488 of record OX371279.1, read on the forward strand.
GCAAATTATGTGGGTATATTGATTGTGTCCCGATAATATTATTAAAACGCCTGTATAACAGATATTTGAGGTCTTATAGCTTAGAGCAATCCATAGCCAACTCCCCTAGATATGCATTCTTAGCACCTAAGTAAGGTAGGTATTGTTTTATTGCAAGCGCAAAAACAGCACGCGTTCAATCTTTGTCCGAGAAAGAAAATGAAGGTTCAATAACTGCTCAATACGCCGCAAAAAAAACAATCTCGACAAATTAATTGCTACAACGCATGGTTCAATAGCCGTTTGTATTCAGTGGAAAAAAACAAGAGAGCAACCTCTTAACATTCCCCGACTGAAACATTATGCAAGTAATCTAATCCGGAGCATATTCCTGCAGATTCAACCCCTCTAGGGTGGAGATTTTGTGCTTGACGGAGCAAGAATGATGTATAAAGGCCACGCAGCGATAAAAAGAACAAGACATAACGGGAAATAAGTAAGTAATATATAAAGCTAGGTGGTGGGGAAGATCTCTTAACGATTAGGGCGAGAGACCAGTGCGTGATAGCAGAGCTAGCTACATATCTCGTCTAAGAATATAACCCACTGGTATATAATAATATTTATGTGGCGAAATAGGAAGATAAACAAATTACCGTGACGGACAGCCAGACATACGTGATCCCATAAGGGTTCCGTTTTTTATAGAATATACGGAACACAAAAAAATAAGGAGAGCTATATACCTACTTATAAAATGTACTCTGGGTATACCAAACAAGTGTCATCTCGTTTTAAGCTTTTAAAACGACGAATAAAAATATATTTTTGTTTATTTTGAAAATAGTATTTTCTAAGGTCAACACGAGTACTAGACATAATAAAAATTGAATTTGCGCGGATATTTACTCGTTCATTTTTTTATTTCACAATTTTCCGACGACGTTTCGGTAACATGAAAAACTAAACGAGTTAATATCCGTGCAAATTCAGTTTTTATTATGTTTTGAAAACGTTTTTAACTATCACTGTTTTGAAACCTTTAAATTAGATCTTTCTTGACTTTCTTTATAAAAGTCCAAAGACCTTGCCAACCAAGCCGAGATATAAAGGACACGCATTGATCAACAAAAGTGGGCATTTTTAGTTTGACCAAATTCCAAGCTATGTGCCCTGCCCACTGCCACTTCAACTGAGCAAATTTTTCGAGCTAGATTAGTAACTCGGGTTCCTCTACGGATCTCTTCTCACATCCTTTGTCGTGTCTTGATACTCCCGTGTGAGTTCATGTAATATAATGTACGTTTTACAAAAGTCTCAAGTGTAGTATTAGTGATTTGTATGACATTTAAAAGCATTACATATCTAAGGCATTGCTGAGCATCGTTCGCAAGCACTGTAAGAGCGCCTTTAAATTACTCTGTTTCCAAATAATTACCCCTGTGTTGTTTCAACGCTTCGTTAACAAGAAAAATATTTGTATCCCATCCTTTGGGAGGCAACGATAATGGGATCCACGCACGATGCAGAAAATGGACAAATAGACAGAAATAAATTAACTGCTGCTTCGGTAGTGTAGTGTTGGAAAATGAACAAACAAAACGAATAAGAGCTACGAATATATTAGGGGTTAAAGTAAGAAATAGCCGTTTTATTGCAATAGGTTCTTTGAATTGACATAGAATCTTCATGGTTTGAGGTTTTCGAATGAAACTTTTTTCAAATGGTTTCTATGATGTTCTTTTTTTAAAAAATGTGAAACATTTGAATATCGACTTTCAATTGTTTTTGTTATTCAATTTAGACAAGAAAGATGGATACTGCGAAAATTCGAGTGATTATGAGGCACCCATTTTTCGTATTTTTTTTATTTTATTGATTTGACGCAAGTGAGTCAATATTGTGGGTAAGGTAACGTTAAACCATGCCGCTAATTCCTGGGTAGTTTGAGTAGGGTCGGCTTCCACTATCTCTCTTAATTCATCGTTATTCACCTGTGTGGGCGGTCTTCCTCGTGGCTCGTTCTTTAAGTCGAAATTTCCATCACGAAAGCGTTTAAACCAACATCGCACGGTGCGTTCATTAGTAGACCCCTCTCCAAACGCAGCATTGATATTGCGGGCTGTTTCTGCCGCGTTAGTTCCGCGTCGGAACTCGTATTCAAAAATCACTCGAATTTTCGCAGTATCCATCTTTCTTGCCTAAATTGAATAACAAAAACAATTGAAAGTCGATATTCAAATGTTTCACATTTTTTAAGGGCATTTCTCCACGGGGTCCGAACTTGACGGCCCGGCGCATAACATGTCCAGATTATCAAAATATACACCTGCAAAAAATACTACAGTATCCTCTAGGTCCTCGTCTACCTGGAGAACATGCAAACTTTGCTGAAAACCGTTTGCAACTCACAGAAAAAAAATCTGAAATGGCTGAAAATGACCTTCGGTGGCTTGTCCCCAACCCAAAACTTGACAATTTATAATTATTTTTGTAAAACTCAGACTGTTTTCGGGGAATGTATTTATGTTCACATATTCTCAGATAGTTAAAGTACCTCTCATTTAAATACCTTAAGAATCTAAACAATAGCTCGCCTACAATAGCAAGATGTTTGAGTGTCCCTTGCTTCTGCCTGAATCCGGTGGCACTTATGAACCAAGCGTTTCTTCGGTCATAGATTACTCTAGGAATTCGCGGTGTGGATGAGCCATTTTGTCAGTCAAGCCGTAGCGCCCGAGGTCAACGAACGGGTGATTGAATGAAAGTCTTGGGAAATATCAGGGTAAGTAATTGATTCTTGAGATTTATTCCAGGGCACACTTTGACTTCGGTGGAGGTGTTATTGGAAAGAATACTTGTTGACTGTAAAATCTAGTGCTTACTGTATAATTTATCTCAGTGACTAATTTCTAGTGCCTTGAGCTGGGGTTGATACATGTTTTTGTTTAAGAGTGAACTTGAAAAAACGTATCTTTTCTGAATTCGGTGTGCCTGATTTCGGTGGCTTTTTGAGCACCGTCGTCAGAAAAACTTCCACCGAAGTCAAATTTGCCTGATTTCAGTGTATTTCGTTCGACTTTAGAGAACCGAGGTCAGATTCCTTACATGTAAGTTTCAAGTAGGATATGCGCATTTGTTTCTTTTTTTCAAAACTAATCGCTAACTGTGAAAGAAAACATCATGTGGAAACCTATGAATAGTTTTACACGTGTAGATATTTTCTTTACTGTTAATAATAACGACAAAAATACATATGTTGTTTCTGTCATAATTGATTTCAGTTAGATTGTTAGTTAACTTGAAAATGTGAAACATGTGTACCTATTTGTGTGTACATGTGTATGTGTGTGCTTATTATGTCTGTATTTGTGAATTATGTGAATGTGTCAACAATGGCAAGTTTAAAGTACCTACAAGAAAGAAAGTGGGTGTACATTTCTTTAACATAGTTTTCTTATAGTTTGTGGTCAGTCGGTGTGTACGTTTATGTAGGTATGTACAGTAGGCTCTACATCAACCTACTCTACCTACCACTCTATTCTATTTCAGCTGACCATGGAGCAAATAAAGCAAAAACAAGCTGCGAAAAAAAAAACAGGAACAAAAAGAAAGAAAGAGATTGAAGGAGCGTGCTAGGAAAGTAAAAATCAAGAGTGATCCAGTCCTTTATTAACGACTTAAGGTTAAAGACATACAGCTTTACTTAAAAAGGCAGATGGAAGGGAAGATTGTAAAGCTATCTTTACCTGTACTTTGTATTACCTCATAAATTAAGTAAGACAATATTTTTAAGAAAGATATATTTTTCTTAGTAAGTTTTATCTTTATGTTAAATAAATATTTTCCGAAGACTGATTTAAGTCTAAAAAAAATTTATGGAAAGTTATGTTTGTCGATTTTTTAATTATCTCAATTGAGTTTGTACTTGTCAATAATAGTAATTACTATTATTGACAAGTACAAACCGTAGCAGAAAAAATAATAATAAAAACATCTTTGAATGTTTACACAACATTTTGTGTTGAATAAGTCCAAAAGACTATTTTGCTAAGTAAATTTTATAATAAGGTTATCGACATTGTTAAACAAATATGTTCATAAGACTGATTTAAGTTTAAGGAAAGTTTTGTTTGTAGAATTTTTATTTGATTATTATTAAAACACATTTTACCTACGTACATTATTTTATTCCATTTTGTTAAATTCGCTTTTCATAAAAAAAAAACGTTAAAATGGAATAAAATAAAGTCCAGAAGTAAAATTCGCATAGTACCTATGTGTAATTTTGTTGAAATCATTTATCTCTTTCATAACTAATTATGCCATGTTAAAACCAAATAAAGGGTGTCTCGAAATGCTTTTTGTTTTTGGTGTAGTCACTTTATAAAAACAAGGCTATACTGAGACAAAAATGTATAGTTTGACTTTATTGCGAGTTTTGATAAAACTTTGCCACTTTTTTTTGGAAGGATTATTATTTTTCGTTCTAGAATAGTTAGCTAGAAATAGTTATCTACTCACGCAATTCGTGTTAGATTTTTAGCACTTACATGACGAGCTGACAGACTGACAGATGAGAAAAACTGACTGAAAAAATGTGATTTTAGGTAAAAGAAGTAGGTACTTTAGAGCTTAATAATGTATGAGAATTACAATAAACAATTTGATTGATTATATCTGCCCGGTTTTTATTTATTATATCCTCTTCTAATTACTAGACAATGCCTAACATTACTGGTATCAAATTGTGACTTTGGCACGTTAAATGATTCTCTGGTCATTTTTTGATTACAGTGAATTATTTCCTGATGTCGATGCTTACAATCTGATTTCGGTGCAGGTAGTCAGATTTCGGTGTTAGTTTTTCTGCTTTCGGTGCTGGTAGTCTGATTCCGGTGTACAGTTTTCTGATTTTGGTGTAGTCTGATTTCGGTGATTTAAATATTTCGTTTTATAACTGAAAATCTGGCTACCCAAAATATATCATGATTTATAGTTTTTAGCCCTTTATCCAAAACAATCGATAAAATTCCCGAAAGACGAAAAAAAAAAACGACCACCGAAGTCAGCCATTTTTGCCTCTTCTGGAGAAATACCCTTAAAAAAAGAACATCATAGAAACCATTTGAAAAAAGTTTCATTCGAAAACCTCAAACCATGAAGATTATATGTCAATTCAAAGAACCTATTGCAATAAAACGGCAATTTCATACTTTAACCCCTATTAAAACACGCCTTTTACATACACACGCTGATTTCTGGATGGTTTGAAAGCCGCGATAAAGTAATTAGTAATTAAAAATGGCGTCAATTTAGACTATTACTTTTAAGTATAGACGTAAATAAAAAAAATTGTTGAGAAATCTTTTTTTTAAAAATGCACGAACAGTTAGTACCGTCTAACAGAACAATGACCCGCGGACCCGCGGCACCCTCGCATCGCTCTGGATGGCTACTAATTGTTCTAATAGATTCGATTTAGTGTCGAGATTATTTTAAAGAATAAATATGAAGTTTCTTCTTCTGCACATAATAGATTAATTCTGAATTAATTTTTGTAGAAAAAAAATTTTGAGTTTGAGATTTCCAGTCAAATTGTAAATTAAAGATATTGTTCTTGTAGAAAGATATTGTCAGATCAGCCCGCTCACTGTCGGACGTTCAATCACTGAACCAGCACCAAACAATACCCTTAGGTTGTCAGATAAATATGATTGAAAGCCTTTGTTAATAATGTAGGGTGCTCAATGACAGAATGTGTGGAAATAATGCTTTATTGAACCGTCGGGAATCGCTTTTTAAAATGAAGATTGGGAATTGAGAACGGGATTTAAGCCACAAAGGGTATACGTGTTTGGAACTATTTTTTTTATGTCTTTTTTTGCATACAAAAGAGGTGCAAATAACAAGTTATAAGTACATATTATTACGCATTTTGTATATATCGTAAAAAACGTCAAATTTGTCAATTTACAGTTGGCGTAGTCAGTATACAAACGCTCCCTAGATTACAAAATGCCGAAGGGAAATTGTAAATGCACTTAATTTCACAATGTGCGCGTTGCAAACGTTTACCAAAGACGACGCCGTTTGTAAACGGCAGAGTTTTACTAAATACCTGCGACATTTATATATGATATGTGTGCATCAAGCAAGTAAATATACCTCTATCTTTGTTTTACAGTTAACGGGTCTAATCACCATTGTTTATAAAAAAAGGAATCTAAACACATATTAGGTAAAGTTAATCATCTTAATTCCCGACGTAATTACTTTTATATAAATCGCATTAAATCCATTAATTGTACTCTTCTAACTTCGTACGAGAGATAATGATGTTATTATGGGGTAATTAACACGCGTGCCCACCGCGGTTAGGCAATTTCAAGCGAAGAGGTATGTGAACACCTCAGACACTCAGGTTTCTTCACAATGGTTTCCTTGACAGTTGGGGAGTGGTATTGCTAATGTGCGTAACTTAGGAAACAAATCATGTCGGGATTCGAACCCACTAACTCCCGAATGTGAGGCTGGCGTTCTAACGCTCCGGTACCACCGACCTTGAGCATCACGATTTATTAAAAATACTATCTATTTTTGTATTGATATACACAAAGAAGGAAAGAAAAATATATTTATTTGACGACACAATACTCAAAAACATAAAATCACACAACAAAATACAACAGTCAACAGAAAGCACAATGTCACCCGAAATGTGAGTAGCGGTAAAAAAAATGTATAAAAAATTGTGCTATTGCTTTGAGCAAAAAAAAATCAACGCCAAAAGAAAATTCTAGCGAGGGTCAAGTTCAAAGTCCAACCCAAATAAATAAAACGCGTTAACCCGAAGTATTATCAAAACCTTCCGACTCTGCGCCCAATAATACACCCCGGAGTATCATTATCGTATATTTTGGTCAAAATAAATAAAATCCTGTATGAATCCCGAAAGCATCTACTCAGTATCGTTTTGGTGCTGACATAACATAAACTCATACCAACCTGGTCCTTTACAGGGGCATTTTGTGTGGATTATTTTAGCGAAATTACCCGAAACCGGCGTGCGTGCATGCAATGACTAATGAATGTTGAGGAAGCGAAAGTGATCTCTCAGGATCGTGGCAAGTGGCAGTCCCTGGTCTCTGCCTGCCCCTCTGGGAAATAGGCGTAAGTTTATGTATGTATTTATTTTAACGAACTACTTATAAATATGAGGGGAGTAAAAAAAAATACGCTAGACCCGAAAGCTATCGATAGGTACTGGACATAAAAACTACTTTATCCAATATAATTATGTTGCTGGATATTCAATATTATCGTCATTAAAATATTAAAAATTAACACGTAACTATCATGAATTTATTACGTCACGGAACGTTATTATGTCATGGAGCGTAAATACATATAAACAAGCGCTACAAACACTTGTTTCAAATTTTAGTTTCAAAGTGTTGAATACAGTGCGCCTGGAAATTTAAAATTGTGTCTTAGAAAATTATTAAATAAATAAAAAAAATATATTAAATATATTAAATAGGGCCGGTAAGGGACGACCCAGACGGACATACTTTGACCAAATAGAGGATGTATTAACAAAGGGCAAGATAAAAAGTACCCGAAACCGGCGTGCGTGCATGCAACGACTAATGAGTGTTGAGGAAGCGAAAGTGATCTGTCAGGATCGTAGCAAGTGGCAGTCCCTGGTCTCTGCCTACCCCTCTGGGATACAGGCGTGAGTTTATGTTATGTTATATTAAATAAATTTAAATGTCAATATTTTGGCCGTTGATTTTCGAGGCACGGTTCCTTATGATTGTAATGATCCAGAAAATATTTGGGTTTTGAGACGGGCATCAGTAAATTTACACTCAATATCGCACCCTTATTCCAACACTGTCACTAAGCTAAAAATGCAAATTGCGCAGGAGCCGCATTTTAAAGATCTCAAGATTACAAGTCATTTAATGTAGTAAAGCTAATTTAACAGAGATAGTGAAGGCGTCAGTACCGCCCTATCTGCAGTAAAGTTGTAACTAGAATGAGTTAGAAACACTTAACAATAAATTGAAAATTCTGAGCTAAAACATGAGATATGAAAAAAGGCACGCTCGATATTAGCCTAGTAGCTTTCGAAAAAAACAAAACTCACTTTTCAATAAAAATTAAGTATCATTATTCAAGTATTGCACACAACAGACAAAACGAATAAATAAAACAGGACCATAGATGTAGCCTGTGGTGTATCTACATTGCCACAAAAGGCAGCTGACTCAGCGTTGTGCTAAGGAAGTGATCCCTCAGCGCTGATTTTCAGTCAGTTCAGTCGGTAACCCATATTGTACTACGGAGTGCGTGCCGTGGTGCAGTTAAAGAATTAAGACAAATTCAATTGTATGTATGTTATACAATAAAGTAAAGAGATTGCACAAACCGGTGTTATCTAGGCTTAATCTTTAGCTTTAGTTCCACATGAAACATAATACTGACGGCGCATGTTCTGGCTGCCTGTAAGTGAGATAACACTTGGCTTATTTTTGGTTTTGTTGTCTGTTGTGAATGTATTGGTGTGTATCTTGTCGGTGGTCCTAATTAAATAAAATAAATAAATAAAATATGACAATTTCACTTTCACTACTTGATACAGCTAATGAATGTTGCCCACTGTTGGGCTTTGGTCTCTTCACCGCAACAGCACATAAGAGTACCTAATTATCAATTGGCGATTGAAGAAGAAGAAGAAGAAGAATAAACTTTATTTGACAACATTACAAAGAATTACATACAGTAGGCACATAAGCCAATATCCTTGCAAAGAATTACAAACAATAGGTGCATCATTAAGTTAGTAAACTATAGGACACATTTGGCGAAATACCTGTACCTAAGTACCTACATGAAACTTAGACACACGAAGTTGCCAAAAATGGGAAAAAGTTGCAGCGTAAGACGGTCTTCAGCTCGCAATACCGACTATTTGATATAGATTGCTGGCAGCAGATGGATGAGGATGGTCGAGGACAGAAGGAAGTGGCGCGCCTTTGGGGAGGCCTATGCCCAGCAGTGGACGAATACATCGGTAGACAATGAGCCGTTTTCAGTACAAATTCACAAAGCAATTCATAGATGGCGCTTACAGGCGTGGCCATAGAAGAACCGGAATACGGCTGTCAAAATTAATCTGTGCTAAGCGAAATTTAACAGACGTGTCCCTGTTCTTGTATGTGCACGCCTAAAAGCGCCATCTATGAAGTGCTTTGTGAATTTGTGCTGAAAACGGCTCATTGTAGCGTTTTAGACGAATCTGCTGTCGACTTTTTTCGACGGTGGCTTAAATGGCCAGAATCGTGGCAAGTGGCAGACTGACCAGCGAAAGCTGTCCACGGCTTTTTTTGCAAAACTTTTAAATAGCAACACTTTTTCTGTCAAAGTTGTACTTCATAGTTTTATGAAAACGTGTTGATACTTTTATATTATTTTGAAAATATTAACAACGTTACTTAACAACCTCAACAAAACATCAGTTAACTGCGCTTTGGCTGTATTGCTCGACACTGTGCTTTGTTACTCAGGGTTACTGGTAATTGTACTTAGCATTGAATTTCCATTTTAATTCAATGTAATTAGTTACCGATAAAAACTGACGTGATTATCCTCATGAATACAAACAACTTTCACTATGAAACAAGAGGTGAAAACCTAATTTTTTTTAGATTTTATTTATGCCCATGTTTTGCAGTAAAAGTTGTTTGTGCTTTACGTTATGTTATTTTTTTTCGGTTACACAAGTCACGTCTGCTAGCGCTGCTCTGCTTAAACACATGTCATAAAAACCATGTAGGCTGATTATTACGCCTGACTAATAAAAAGAAAAGTATCAACTCCGTTAATTCGGTGTATAGTCAATGTGGCCACATGTAGATTTTTAAATTTGCCGCCGTTTTCTTGGGACGTCTTTCGCTAGCCAGACTCTAGCAGAACCCGGTCCCGCCGTGATTAATTCTTGACACACAAGAATGTTGATGACACACACTTGTCTAACAAAGACAGTGTACAAAAGGTGGACTTGCGTATGGCATTTTCTACCGGTCAACCTGCCTGCAGGTACAGGAAAGGCAAGAGTGTATGTATAGTCCGCACAAATCTTTTTGGCGGTAACGTGAACATAGTCGCAGATCGTTTGCACCTCGCTTACTTTCTTTACAGTGTATGCGTGAGTAATTGACTACTTTAGTAATTGAGTAATTTACTACGCATCACACTATGCCAATTACTCACACATACACTGTAAAGACAATAAGCGACGTGCAAACGATCTGTGACTATGTTCACGTTACCGCCAAAAAGATCTGTGCGGACTATACTCGTATGTATGTGTTACAGTGTTGGTCGGTTATTAGATCGGTCTGGCTACGGAGTTGGCCCCCCTCGGTAATCGCTTGACAAACGCCGTATAAGAGAACCCACCGCTTTTTCTTATCGTTCGCGCTAACGACTCCTATAAGGGTGGGCGATTTTTCTTAACCACGCTGCCCCATTTAGGAGCGACGAGCGATTTTGAACCTTAAATTGTGATTTGATTCAATCATTTAGCGCGTACTCGTCCAGTGCTGGACATATTATGCCTTTTTTTTTAACCCAGGAGGAACCCTATTACGGGTACCACCGGCTTGGGGGAGCACGGTGGTTATGTCGGACTCCCCGCCCTGAAAAGGGCAGTATACCAACTAAAACTCCAGGGGTATTCCTTCACACCGCAAGGGATGGGGCCGCGGGAACGCTTGCGCACACTACCGCAACTTGGCTGCTGGGTTTCCCCCTGGCCCGGTTCGCCCCTCCTTAGTGAAGCTGCACTCCCCAGATTCCTCCGGGGAGTACATATTAACACCAGGCTTAGTGCGGACGTCCAATCAACATGGGCCACTCAGCACCAGGACTCCCGACCTCAAACCATCCTCCACACCCGACCTCCGAGTAGCCGGATTACAGGAGACGCCACGCTCCCAGTCGGGACATATTATGCCTCCCCCAAGGCATGTCACTTCCTTTAATCCTCGGCCAACCTCATTCAGCCACTGCCAGCAAACCGTGATTAAATTCATATAATTCTTCAGCTTACTTATTACTACCTTAATCCCGAGTTACTTATTAGATTTTTTTTGTCGGAAGCGTCCGAACAGAGCCGATCTGTCCGATCTTACAACTTTCAGAATGAATGAATGACATTTGATTATTTAAAGTCGCCCCCCAGCTGCGCAAGCGAATAAGTGTTAATTTTCTCAATGCAAATATCATAAACATATTCTTTAATGGCTGATGATTACCAGCACCCACTGAATGACAGTTGGGCATAATATGTATCGTATATTATTTACTAGCTCTCCCGGCAAACATGGTACCGCCACAGAATCCGTTTACACGATTCTTGCACATCGCCATCTATTTTAAAACACAACGTTCGTTCGCACAGCGCCATCTATTTTAAACTTCAAATAAATATTATTCCACGAGAACGCATTACCGAGATATCAAGAATGCTATGTGTCAATTCAAGTCTTTGTCTATCTGTACGCCAAGTTTCATGTAAAACCGTTTAGCCGTTATTGCGTGATTGAGTAACAAACATCCAAACACCCAAACCTCCAAACATCTTCACAATCTTTCACATGTACAAAGTAGGATTACACAGTTCTGCTCGTCAATATTTACAATTTAAACTTTGTGTAAACGTCAAAATCGCGAAATCCTTGGAAAAAATATCTTGTTTTCCATGCTAAAGTTACTCCGTTCGGCATTTAAATGTATTAGGGGTTAAAGTATGAAATTGCCGTTTTATTGCAATAGGTTCTTTGAATTGACATAGAATCTTCATGGTTTGAGGTTTTCGAATGAAACTTTTTTCAAATGGTTTCTATGATGTTCGTTTTTTAAAAATAATACTGCGAAAATTCGAGTGATTATGAGGCACCCATTTTTCGTATTTTTTTTATTTTATTGATTTGACGCAAGTGAGTCAATATTGTGGGTAAGGTAACGTTAAACCATGCCGCTAATTCCTGGGTAGTTTGATTAGGGTCGGCTTCCACTATCTCTCTTAATTCATCGTTATTCACCTGTGTGGGCGGTCTTCCTCGTGGCTCGTTCTTTAAGTCGAAATTTCCATCACGAAAGCGTTTAAACCAAAATCGCACGGTGCGTTCATTAGTAGACCCCTCTCCAAACGCAGCATTGATATTGCGGGCTGTTTCTGCCGCGTTAGTTCCGCGTCGGAACTCGTATTCAAAAATCACTCGAATTTTCGCAGTATCCATCTTTCTTGTCTAAATTGAATAACAAAAACAATTGAAAGTCGATATTCAAATGTTTCACATTTTTTAAAAAAAGAACATCATAGAAACCATTTCAAAAAAGTTTCATTCGATAACCTCAAACCATGAAGATTCTATGTCAATTCAAAGAACCTATTGCAATAAAACGGCAATTTCATACTTTAACCCCTATTATAATAATGCAGCCTATTCACAGGAGCAATACCACTCGCTAACGGTGAAGGAAAACATCGTGAGGAAAGCTGAGTGTCTGAGCTATTGATAAACCTCAGCGCTTGAAAGCTTGAAATCGCCAATCCGCGGTGGGCACACGTAGTGATTAAGACCATACTCTCTCCCTGAGAGAAGGTCTGTGCCTTACAGTGGGACGTATACAGGGCGTCTCAAAGTTATGGGCCATGAAGGGAAAGTACCTTAAATATCGTAGATAGGGTATTTTGCTGAAAGAAGACTTTATGTTATTTTTAAAAGTTAGTAATTCTGCATTCAAAGATTTTTTAAAAATTACTTGCCTTGTCTGGGAATCGAACCGACTTAAATGTAAAAAAAAACACCCCTAATTTTATGATGCCAATCGAAAGAATGGCCAAAAAATAATAACTCTTCTTAAATAACATAGTATTTTAAAAGAAAGGAACAGCGTGAAATTAATCATTTTAATCAAATTAAAAACATACATGAACCTGCCGTAGTCAATTAAGTGGGTCAATTACGTGTGTAAGTGAATTAAAACTAAACAGAAAAGCAAATTCTTGCACAGACTGTTCCATTTTCAAATTTAAGAACAACAAGCAAACAATTGCATAGACTGTTCCATTTTCAAATTTAAGAACAACATTTAAAAATTTGTCTTCTTTTTAAAATATCTTAAAAAGCATGCATTCAAACAAATGCTTAGCTGTTTAGCTTACCAAGGACGTATTGAAATACTAAATTTTATCATTTTATCTACACTTCCACTTATAATAAGGAAAACTATGCTATAAATAAAGTATTTTATGAAGTGGGTACTTATTTACGAATAATCAATGCTATCTATGGAATGATAATATCGCTACTTTTCGAACGTCGTCGTCGGCAATAAAAAACTTTCTTGAAATTTGACTCAAACATTTTACGTTGTTCCTTTCTTTTAAAATACTATGTTACTTAAGAAGAGTTATTAGTTTTTGGCCATTATATAGGGGTGTTTTTTTTTTATTTAAGTCGGTTCGATTCCCAGACAAGGCAAGTATTTTTTAGAAAATCTTTGAATGCAGAATTACTAACTTTTAAAAGCAACATAAAGTTTTCTTTCAGCAAAATACCCTATCTACGATATTTAAGGTACTTTCCCTTCATGGCCCATAACTTTGGGACGCCCTGTATAGGCTGCTTATGTTTTATACGTCCCACGACTTGAAGACTCCGCAAGTATTGACTTACCTTTCCTGTGGGCTAAGCAGACTAAGCTGTCATGATGGTATAGGTGCTGGCAAGACTACTCCATCTAAAAGACCATGTCCCAGGCACTGCAGTGTCCAAGTAGTCCCTTCACCCATCTAGTGTGAGTGAAGGTGCTACTGGACACTGTATAAATCACCTCATTACTAGTGTTCCTGAAGCCCCTTAGTGTATATTGTATTGTTGCCTTGATGTTTCGTGTCGCTAATAAATAAAATAAAATGAGCAAATAAATTCTTGTTGTTCAACCTTTGTATAGAACAAGAAAGGTTCAACAAGGACTTTGCTCACGCAAACAATCTAGGTGCATCAACAAACGGCGTGCGTGTGCGACGTCTAATGAATGTTGATGAAGCGAAAGGGGTTTGCCTGCCCCTCCGGGACACAGGCGTGAGTTTATATAATGTAATGTTTGTGTATGAACCGTAATTAAAATGCTGCACGCTCATCTCATGGCTTACAGCAGCACCGTAAAAGCTGGCGATTTCTCGTAACAAGAACTCTGTTCGCTCTCCCATCACAAAATAAATAGAATAGAAATACATTTCAAGACTAGGCGTGAGAAACGGCTGAGCATTTATTATTGACACCAGTTTCGATCCTCCTAATTTTATAGTCGAAAATTGTTAAAGCATACTGTATCAGACTATTTTTACGCTCAAACGGGATAATAGGTACTAACCACCAGTTTCCAAAAGGTTTCTAAGATTGATTTTTGAGATTCGAAGAGGCCGAAAACTTGGTAAGCCTGTTTGCAATTAGGGTCGAGTTTCATAAGACTACAATTCGTAGTTTATTATGTCAACTCAATGAACACTGTGTAGCAGAGTCTTCTTAGTAATCTGTAGGTTAATCGACTGTGCGATGTACATCGAATTGTCATAGCAAGCCATGAATTTGACTATAGTTCTGTGGAACCCGAAACCGCGTGCACGCAACGACTAACGAATGTTGAGGAAGCGAAAGTGATCTGACATGATCGCGGCAAGTGGCAGTCCTGCCCTTCTGAGATATAGGCGTGAGTTTATGTATTTATCTACGTATGTTCTATGGAACAGGCCCCAGAAGTCAGTCCTTCTTCAGTTTCTATTTTGTGTCCTCACAACATCGGCGCGAACAATCAAACCTGATTACTTCGCGGCCTGTTCTAAACGATACTCCAGATCCTGCCGTCCTAAGTAGACCAAGGTTATTCGTTTTTTTAAGGTCATCCAATCTAAAGACGGTCGAAGGCCAAGAGTAAGTCAACCATCAGTTGGGAATATTTTGTATTTGTGTAAATTCTCCTGTACACACACTTGGTGTATGACGACCGTAGGAGACCAGCTACAAGATCAACGTGTGTCGATTGTCGCAGCAACGTAGGTCCACTGTCGATACTAGATGGTGTCGCAGCAACGTGCGTCGACTGTCGATAATAGATGGCGTCGCGTCAATATGTGTTGTTTCTCGATACCAGATGGTGTCGCAGCAACGTGAGTCGACGGATAACTAGATTGACCGAACGAGGGTTGATTACAAAGAGCCAAGCTAACAGCTTTGACGTTCATTAAGTAAACATTTTGTTTTTATAGTGAATAAAATTTTTGACTTTGACAAGTGTATATCCAACCACACGTAGTAACAGCGCACGATTGATCGTGCAATATTTCCAGACAAGCCACCCCGCCATTCCTAGCCCGACAGTGCATCTGTTTTTGATAGTAGAAAGTATCGCAGCAACACCCTTCTGTTGTTGGTACTTAATGGAACTACTTACTTACTTACTTAGCTGCAACGTGCGTCTGTTGTCGCTACTGTGAAATGTCGCAGAAACCTGCGTCGATCGTTGATACTACAGGGTCAAATAATCAATAATACATATCATAATGAAAAGAAAATCCATTTCCAAATCACGTTGTAGATGGTGACGCAGCAATGCGAGTTGAATGTCGTTATTAGATGGAAAGAACAAGAGTTGATTTCAAAGAGCCAAGTAAGTTTATATCCGACCATACGAAGGAAAGCACAAACACCTGATTACTTCGCGGCCTGTTCTAAAAGATACTCCAGATCCTGCCGTCCTAAGTAGACCAAGGTTATTCGTTTTTTTAAGGTCATCCCATCTAAAGACGGTCGAAGGCCAAGAGTAAGTCAACCATCAGTTGGGAATATTTTGTATTTGTGTAAATTCTCCTGTACACACACTTGGTGTATGACGACCGTAGGAGACCAGCCACAAGGTGGACAGATGACCTCATCCAAGTGGCAGGAAGACGCTGAATGCAAGCCGCTTTCAACCGGTCATTTTTGGAAAAGCATGGAACGGACTTTTTGTGGCCGAACTGATGCAGAGAATTCACTTATTTTCTGTGTTATTACAATATTTTTTCCGAATGAATCATGTCTCGCACAACCATATCCTATAATCGAAGATGTCTCCATCTACCATCAGGCGGAACTGGGGCCAAGTGTCAACCTGTCCTAATAAAAAAAATTATAGTTAAAACGTTTGCCTTTCCAATTGAAACACTGTCTCCATGTACCGAAGTTATTTTATTTGCAACACTTAAGGCATTTTTAACCTTTCAGGTACCGAATCTATTTTTTTTGGTACATAATTGACGATGTTAGGTCACGGTGACACCCTAATCGAGGTTGGGTTTTGATTAAAAAACTTTTCATACTCTGTTGCATCTGGAACAATATTAAGACATATCAATAACTATGTGTTGAAGGCGACTAAGGAAATCAATTACCAGGAGACGGGCAGCAGCATCTTCCTGAGATTCTAACCGGATACTGCGATCGCCAACCCGCACGCATGCCAAGCGTGGCGATTGTGGCAAACCCTTCATGGCTATGAAAACTATGAAGGAGGCCTATGTCCTGCAGTGGGCGTCAAATGGCTGACGATAATGATGAATAACTGTTACGAAGGATCCGGATTTGGAAAATAAAATGTATGTTTTAGGAAACTATTCATTTCATTTGAACTATTCATTTTGTTATTAATTTTACAGTAGAAAGCAATTCTGAGTTAAAAGACGACTTGGTCTTAATAACTGTCCTTAAAATAAAAGTGCAAGCCCTTTATTTTGAAGATTATTGAGTTATATTAAGTTTCTATTTTGAAAAACGCTTAAATGTGCCACTTGCCTATTAGGACACGACCCAGACACTCATTGTAATCAAGAACGAAATAATATGGGATACTTCTCTGTAGTGGGCGGCGTTTTGTTCACAACATGTGTAGTAAGTAAGTCGTTATTTAATTGATGTTATTTTTAGAGCAACAACACCTACTTAGTCGCATTGTCTGTAATTTAATCTTCTACGTATATTTTTATTGTTTTTCGACATCATTACATAGGCAGTGGCAGTGGGCGGGGCACATAGCACGCAGAACTGATGGCCGATGGGGCCGAAGGGTTCTCGAATGGAGACCGCATATCGGCAAGCGCAGCGTAGGACGACCAGCCACAAGATGGACAGATGACCTCATCCAAGTGGCAGGAAGACGCTGGATGCAGGCCGCTTCCAACCGGTCTTTTTGGAAATCCATGGAGGAGGCCTATGTCCAGCAGTGGACTTCTTGTGGCTGAATGATGATGATGATGACATAGGCAACCTGTAGTCGGCCATCTCTCAGAAAGTGACAGTATGAGCTCAATCACCATGCGAGCATACCGAGGATTGGCTACGTCATTGATAATACTGAACCCGAAGCGGTTTCCGATAGTATTTTTACTGACTCGCGATGCTCATATCTGTAATCGCGATTCTAATCCAGATGTCGCGCATTACCTATCACCGGACCTGTCCGTGGACGTAGTGAGCGTCGTGTGTCGACCGGCTGCGAAAAACTAACCGCCGGTTTCTCGTACACTAACAAGCTGTTAATCTACTGTTAACAGCTGTTAGTGGTTTTTTTTGTATGCACTTTGGTTAACAGCGTGTTAGTGTACGAGAAACTGGGGGTAAGATTGACTTGAGGGTAGACCACCTACCCTCAAGTCGATCTTACCCTGACAACGACAGTCGACCGTACTCGCCACTTCAGCCTACCCGTGACCACGGCAGCTGCAACGTTGCCGAAACGTCGGGAATTTAAGGTAATTCAATGTTACCTAATAAATAATCGCGATTAGACCCGTTTGGTATATAACTTAACACTGAACGCAATTTATTTGACATGTGCTTACCCTTTCGGGATGTCGGCGCGTGTTTACGCGCCGACTATATTGACAACTTATATATTATGTAAGTTGTCAATCGATAACTATCATAATTCCCTTTCACATTGTTTCATAAGCAGCGTATATACGTCCCACTGTAGGGCAGAGGCCTTCTCTCAGAGAGAGAGTATGGGCTTAATCACCACGCGTGCCCACCGCGGATTGGCGATTTCAAGCGCTGAGGTATATAAATAGCTCAGACACTAAGGTTTCCTCACGATGTTTTCATTCACGGTTAGCAAGTGGTATTGCTACTATAACTTCACAAATGTACATAACTTAGAAAACAAAGTCAGTGGTAAATGCCGGGATTCGAATCCACGACCTCCCGAATAACATACATATATTTAGATTTATAAATACATCTAATTTACGTACAAGTGTCCTCTGCTCCTTTGTGTGAGAGCAGCGTCTTGAGATCATTACGAACACAATATAGTAGCAACCTAGATTGTGGCACTAAAACGTAGAACTATTTTTGCCCTCATATCACTGTGATGTGACTAACAAGGGTCCAAGACTATCTCACATTAGTCCACAAGATCCGAGTATTACATTGTCATGATTACTGTCGGTACAGAGGTGTATTTGGGTTTCCAGTCAAGGCTACTTCTATTACATCTGGAATTGTTCTAGGTCACACATTCGAACGTAATAATAATAACTTCCACACAATACACTTGTCACTTGTCCTGGTTTCAAACTGGGATACCCATGCTATGGTAACCAGCTAAGGACATCACGAACATGGAAATATATACCCAGACTGAGAACATTGTGTAGAAATGTACCGCGCCCCCCATTGGGAATCGCACCCACGGCCTCCGTTTTGGACACATTTTTAACAGCCATGATGACAATTTTTTTTAAATTGTCCTATGATGTCCCAAAACATACATTATTTACAATCTATTTCATATGTTTGGTCACAGTTATGGTTTACTAGGAAAAAAGACGTTTTAGTTTTCAGATACAGAAAATTCCCACCGAAACGCTCGCCAATGTCATGGCGTCGCTAGTCACGTCACAGTTAAAAAGTGTAAAATTAATCTGTGGTGTAAAACTTCATCACCGCAATATCGTTTACGCATAAAAAAAAATTAAACCAGAGAGTTTGTTTATTTTTATTTTTTTGGGTCTGTTCGCCTTTTCAGGCAGGCAAAGGAGAGAGTTTGTTTACTACGTTTGTTTACTACCTACGTCACAGATTATAAAGTAATGTGTCTAGAGCAGACCATGTTTACTCGCGTGTTCTAAAAAAAAATGCGTGTTTCGTATTCCACAATTCAATTCTTATTAAAAATTACGTAATTTTCATGATTTTCATCATGCCTATTATTGATATTGCACCCCATTAATAAATATCTTACTAGCTGACTCGGCAAACGTGGTTTTGCCACATTAATTAGCCTACGACCTATTCTCAGACCTACCAAATGTACACAAAAAAATCATAAGCATCTGTGAAGCCGCTTCGAAGAAGTCCGATAACAAACACTGAGACACGAAATTTTTATATATTCGATTTACCACACACGGCTTTAAGCCTTATCAGTCAGCAACACCAGTAAAACAACCTTTGTTAGCAAAATCATTTTTTTTATACAAAACAAGACAAACTCTAATTGACGTACCGGGAAATGCGTATTCCAAAAACGGCCCTGTTTAAATCAACCAAAGCCGCAGGCATCCGCCCACAGTTCTGTCATTGTCCTTCAGCATCCATTGAATTCAGAAAGGGAATAACGCATCACTGCACACGCCCCTGTGCTCCAGTTACATAATAGCCACGGCGGGTGACAATTGCGTTTGCTGTTAACAAGGCAGATTGTTCCTTACATTCACACGTCACCCTATAGTAATAAACATTCCAACCTAGCCCGTGGAAGGGTTAGCGGATCTACATTTGTAATTGGACATGTATGACCCTCGCAGTAACGTGATTGTAGATGCTAGATGTGTCACAACAACATGCATTGATTGTCAATATTGAATGTGTCGCAGCAATATGCGTCGATTGTCGATGCCAGAACGTCTTGCATCAACGTGTGTCGATTGTCGCAGCAACGTAGGTCCACTGTCGATACTAGATGGTGTCGCAGCAACGTGCGTCGACTGTCGATAATAGATGGCGTCGCGTCAATATGTGTTGTTTCTCGATACCAGATGGTGTCGCAGCAACGTGAGTCGACGGATAACTAGATTGACAGAACGAGGGTTGATTACAAAGAGCCAAGCTAACAGCTTTGACGTTCATTAAGTAAACATTTTGTTTTTATAGTGAATAAAATTTTTGACTTTGACAAGTGTATATCCGACCACACGTAGTAACAGCGCACGATTGATCGTGCAATATTTCCAGACAAGCCACCCCGCCATTCCTAGCCCGACAGTGCATCTGTTTTTGATAGTAGAAAGTATCGCAGCAACACCCTTCTGTTGTTGGTACTTAATGGTTTAGCTGCAACGTGCGTCTGTTGTCGACATTATAAAATGTCGCAGAAACCTGCGTCGATCGTTGATACTACAGGGTCAAATAATCAATAATACATACATATCATAATGAAAAGAAAATCCATTTCCAAATCACGTTGTAGATGGTGACGCAGCAATGCGAGTTGAATGTCGTTATTAGATGGAAAGAACAATAGTTGATTTCAAAGAGCCAAGTAAGTTTATATCCGACCATACGAAGGAAAGCACAAACACAACACAGTCCGTGAATGTGTTAAGGGTGCACGATTTATGGCGCAATAATTCCAGACAAGCCACCCCGCCATTCCAAGCACGATAGGGCTTGAGATAGAGGCTTGGCTCTTCGGGAAAAGGAAATACCATGCGAAAAATTGGGTGTGTAGTGTAAGAACTTGTTTCACTAGAATTATGTTTGTGATGTCCTTGCCTGGTTAATATAGCACAGGGTACCCTAGTTTGGGACGAGGTCAAGTGATTGTGTGGAAGTTATTATTATTATATTATTGATGTAAGTATACATTTACAACTAGCTCAACTGTGTAAACCCAATTCAATTATGAATTAAGTACGTGCTTTCGTTTTAAGTACTTCTAAACCGAAAATGTTAACAATGTTGCTGTGTTTTGTTTATACTTGCCATAAAGTTTGTATTTTTTTTGTTTGTTTTCACAGTCGTACAATAATTAGATCTAAGATATTAATTGATTCCATATACTACTTTTATGCCACTGTTATTGTGTCAAACAGAAATAAATAAACTGTAATTATAAAAAGAAGTCTTATAAACTAAAAAACCTGACTGCTACAAAATCGTAAACTAGACTTAGGTATTTGTTTGCGGCTGCCACAAAGTCTGTTACTTCCTTGGTAGTAGTAACTTATTATTTTTCTGTCATTAGACTTCTTTTTTCTTTTTAAAAATATTAGCGCACAGAACACATATATTTTTTCTAAACTTTTTATTTTTATTAAGACCCCTTGATAATTCTTTGGATTTTTCTACGAGGATTTACAGAAAAAAATAATCTTTTCAGTCTTGTTTAAGTAAAAGTCTCCGGTTAAGTTGATAATATGGTTCGCCTACAAAACTTTTCGTTTGAAAAATTGTCTCGTTGCATGTTTCTTATAAGAACTGCGCCTTTAGTTTGCGTCTTAAGTCAGAAACGATGGGTAAGCAATTAGGCCTTAATGGGTTTTAGATCTCTCGCCATGCGGGTGCTTGATAGGGGTTTTTTATGCCTGCTGTAGGTCTTTTGTAAGTGACGTTAGCTGTGAAAATTAAATCAGTGCATTTCGATCACCATCAATGCTGATGACGTTTCATTTTAAATACAAAAACCCAACAGAAATTTCGACTTGAATGCAAAATTAAAACGAGACTTGTCTTGAAATAATAATAAGCTGTTATCGTCTTTCTTTCAATTATTCAGATATAACTGACTCTTATGACTCTTATTGAATGCCGGTGTCACATTCAGGAGGTCTTGGGTTCAAATCCCATCTTGCACCAGTGACTTTATTTTGTAAATTACGTATATTTAATTTTGTGAAGTTGTAGTAGCAATACCACTCGCTAACTGTGAAGGAAAACGTCATTAGGGACCCGAGTGTCTGATGTGTTCAGTGCGGGCATGTACCTATGACTTTGTTTTCTAAGTTATGTACATTTGTGAAGTTATAGTAGCAATACCACTCGCTAACGGTGAAGGAAAGCATCGTAAGGAAACCTGAGTGTCCGACCTATTCACATACCTCAGCGCTTGAAATTGCCAATCCGTTGGGGGCACGCGTGGTAATTAAGCCCATACTCTCTCTCTGAGAGAACCCCTATGGCTCACAGTGGGACGTATATCGGCTAAAAAACCGGCCAAGTGCGAGTCGGACTCGCATATGAAGGGTTCCGTAGCATTATCTATACAACATTTGAATAGTTCAATCGTCTACCTGTTGCAGTTATTAATATAGAGCAAAAAACTGCAATAAAATCACGTTTGTTGTGTGGGAGCCCCCTTTAATATTTATTTTATTCTAATGTTAGTATTTTTTGCCATAGCGGTAACAGAAATACACCATCTGTGAAAATTTCAACTGTCTTACTATCACGGTTCATGAGATACAGCCTGGTGACAGACGGACGTACGGACAGCGGAGTCTTAGTAATGGGGTCCCTTACCCTTTGGGTACGGAATCCTAAAACCTGACTCTCGGTGTTTTAATAGCCTTAGAAGTTTAATTTTAAGTTATGTGAAAGACGATCGTAAAGGATATTATCGTAACGAAAGTAGTTGTGCGTCTGAGCTGTGAAGCTCACTCGTTGAAACGAAATTTGCAGAATATAATCCACCTTAAGTGACTAATTAAGGTTGGGCTATTAGGTTTTACAGAGCTTTCGAGACACGCTTTCCTTAGTACAGCCAGATGTTATCAAAAGAAGGTTTCACATTTGTTGAAAAACTCGTTGGATCTTTCAAAACGGGATGTCCACGAAGTATTTGTATGGAAAACGTGCATGGTTTGGAGGTTTGCGTAATTATTTGTTTATATTTATTCATAAAAGACACCGACGTTGCGGCAGACCGAGGCGAAGGGGCGGGATGACCTAAATGCATTTTTGCCGGGATGGTGCGGGATGGTGCGAGATGGTGGCCGGGGACACAGAGAGATGAAAAGAAGGAGAGAAGGTATTTGCCCAGCAGTGGGACACAAAAGAAGTAAAGTAAATCATAAGAGAACATGAAAAAACCGGCCAAGTACGAGTCGGACTCACGCACGAAGGGTTTCGTACTATTATCTATAAAACATTTGGTTAGTTCAAGCGTCTACCTTTTGCTGTTATTAATATAGAGTAAGAAACGGCAAAAAATTCACGTTTTTTGTGTGGAAGCCGCCCGCAAATATTTATTTTATTCTGCTTTTAATATTTTTGCCGCTATAGGCAACTGAAATACATTATCCGTGAAGATTTCAACTGTACTGCTTCAGCCTGGTGACAGACAGATAGATAGACGGATAGTGGAGTCTTAGTTATTACCCTAGTGGATCCCTTACCCTTTGGGCACGGAACCCTAAAAACAACAATTACTGGGAGCACTATTTTGCCAAACTGCTAATGCAATTTAAAAAAAACCTATTTAGAGGCTAAAAATTCCACCCATGCCGGGACTTGAACCCGCGACCTCTGGCTCACCGTGCTCAAGTAACCACCTAGTACTCACTTTTCACAAGTCGTAGAACAAAATGTTGTTGTAAATTAATATTTTGCAATTTTGGGAATTGCGCATTCTATAAATAACCCTGTAGATTAGCATCGTTGCGAACTTTTTTTCCCAAGGTGTCATCCCTGGGAAATCAACGGTCCGGGAGATGTTTAGCTTTAAAGTCAAACTTTTTCGCATATTTCTCCTGAAAAGCTTTTAGTATATTTTATCCTTACTAATTTTATAAACGTGAAAGTTTGTATGAATGGATGGATGTTTGTTACTCTTTCACGCAAAACGGCTAAACGGATCCGGATGAAATTTTGCACACAGATAGATTGCGGGCAACAGCTAGCATCAAATATGTCCTAAGATTTTTATTTTCAAATTTTCAAGCGTTCTTGTAGAATCGAGCTTGAAACGTGCAATGAAGTTTCTCAAGGCATCGAGATCACAAACTTGCGTATCTAGCGCTAATTCATGCTTACGCTCAGAACGCTTAAAATTACTAAAATCTTCAGAGACGGGCATAGACTTAAAAATATTTTTTTCTCTGTTTAAATTTTTTAAAACGGAACCCTAAAAAGGTTGCATACAGGAGTAGCAAAGTACTATTACAGAAATCTTTCCTACAATTTCACCAATTTTATTAACGTTTTGTTGACACCCAAAACGAAATCCTACCTGGAACGGCTTATAAATTCAGAGCACCGTTGTCACTATATAAATGTTTGCGTTATTAACATACGGCTTACATTACCTACGCGTATTCAGTAATTTTAATGGAACGTCTCGAAACTATTCCATTTAGAAGGGTGCTTACGTGACAATTTATTGGTCTGGTCCTCACTTTTTGGTAAGGATTATGGTGGAAATGTTAGGCTATTCTAAGCTGTTAAATAGGTAGGTGTATTTAATAATTAAACAAAATAAACTATTGAAATCTATTTTTATATATTTAATTGAGAAAGGAATGTTGCGTTGGTTTGGACAAGTGGAGAGGATGAAGGAAGAAAGATTGACGAAACAAATATATCGAGCGAATGTGGGTGGAAGGGCCGGTAAGAGACGACCCAGAAGGACATACCAAATAGGGGACTTATTAGCAAAGGGCAAGATAAAAAGTACCCGAAACCGGCGTGCGTGCATGCAACGACTAATAAATGTACTAATAAATTAATCTTTATCTACTGTACGTGACAAGTCAATCTATTATATAAAAATATCATGACACAGTGTTTGTTATCGAACTCCTCCGAAACAGCTTCATAATTTTTTTGTGTTTATATGATGGGTTAGGCTCATTTATATGGCAAAACAACGTTTTCCAAGTTCGCTAGTAATTGATAAAAATAATGTTGCTGTTTTCACTTTAGAGACTTGATTCCTAATGATTTTGACATTACAGATATTTCTTCTTTTTGCGGTGACATGACACCGTTCCTCATAGACTTGTGTGGGAGTGTTCGGAGGATGAATAATTTTCAGAAATAGAATAAATAAAGTAATAAATTTCTAAATTGCCCAAACACCCCCTATTTCTCTCCCTCCTCATCAATTTCTGTCCAGACAAAGAAGCTAAATAAATATAGGAACATATTAAGTATATGCGGAGGTAGCCTAGTGGGTAGAACGTCGGACTCGGAAGCGAGAGACCCAGGTTCGATCCCCAGTACGGGCATGTACCTATAACTTTGTTTTATAAGTTAAGTACATTTGTGAAGTCATAGTAGCAATACCACTCGCTAACTGTGAAGGAAAACATCGTGAGGAAACCTGAGCGTCTGAGCTATTCACATACCTCAGCGCTAGAAATCGACAACCCGCGGTGGGCACGCGTGGTGATCAAGCCCATACTCTCTCCCTGAGAGAAGGCCTGTGCCCTACAGTGGGACGTATACAGGCTGCTTATGTGATGTATTCAGTATATTCGTCTTAAGCCAACGTAGTAATCCAACGTATTGCTTTATACGATCAGAGCAGACTGGCGTGCCAACGTTAGTCCGAAAAGTATATCAAAAGAAACCAAAGCTGCAATCCAACGGCCTATTATTCATTTATCGTCCCCGTAAACCACCCTATTGGTAAAACATGTTGCTTCCTAAAGCACAAGTGGGAATCAGAAAAAAAAGGTCCTACTGAAAATATTACTCCGAATCCGTAACCTTAGCGTTGTTTCGATTAGGCCGGTTCCACCATTTTATTTACGAGGGTGTTTTTTAAACCTTTTATTTTATACTTTCTCTGTTTTGGGATCATCATCACCGCAGGACATAGGCCTCCCTTGTGGTTTTCCATGCTTCCCGGTCTTGTGCCTTTCGCAACATTCCTTTCAAAATGTGACTGACTGGCATGAAAATGTTTTAATAACATAAGAGTCTTTGGAGAATTTTTTTCCGATGGCACACAGCACTTAGCAACACTGAAATAGTTGATAATTTGGGACAAAGATACATTAAGACACGTGCGAACCCACTATTTAATTGACCTTTGAGAATTGGGATACCTCATCATCATCACCATCAGCTATTTGATGCCCACTGCAGGACATAGGCCTCCCTCATGGTTTTCCATGCTTCCCGGTCTTGTGCCGCCTGCATCCAGCGACTCCCCGCCACCGTAACCAGGTCGTCAGACCATCTGGTGGGGGGCCTGCCCATGCTGCGTCGTCCGGTCCCCGGTCGCCAGATCAGAACTTTTCCGACCCAACGGCCGTGAGTTCTCCGAGCTATGTGGCCCACTCACTATGTTTTGGAATAGTAAAGAGTTCAATAAATTTTGAGTTAATTGGTGAAGCTGTGCCCTGTTGAGTGGGCATTTATCTATGGCTTTCTTTATTTTCAATGTTACATACATCTGCGAACTTGTAGTAGCAATACTACACGCTGACGGTAAAGGCAAACAGCGCTAGGAAACCCGCTGCTTGGTTGGCTCCAAACGCATTGACTTGTCTTTCCTGTCAGGATGGTGTAGGTGCTGAGCAAGTCTACTCCATCTAAAAAACAATGTTCCAGGTATTGGAGCGTCTGGTTGGTCCCTTCACCCATCTAGTGTGCTACTGCACGCTATATAAATCATCTCTTTACGTAGATGCAAAGGCGCTATTGAGCACTTCTACTCATATCTTGTATTTATGCAGTTTGTTTTCTAAAAACCTATTTAGAGGCTTAAAATTCCATCCATGCCGGGACTTGAACCCGCGACCTCTGGCTAACCGTGCCAGCCATCTCCCAACTGAGCTAATGGGCAAGTGCAGGCATCGGCGAAATTTCTCTTCTATAAACTTCTCTGTATTACGTACAGACAGCGACATCTGGCTGAAGTAATTTACATCACGTGCAGCCCCGACTACCCACCTTTATGCAGTTAGGTTTTACATCGGAATGATATCACTGTAACTACATGATTATATTCTTTATAGGACATATGGTGCTACATTACCGCACTAGTGCGATAATGAGCACTTTACGTGCCTATGTCGAAACTTCAAAGGGCCATATGTACTATAAAACGTTGTACGATACACGTGCGAATAGGTAATTCGTAACTCGTGTCGATATAAAACACTCCCTTCGGTCGTGTTTTAATTTATCGCCACTCGTTGCGAATTTCCTACTTTTCGCACTAGTATCGTAATGTACTATTTTGTTGTACTAATCCGTGCTGAGGACAATTTTAAGGCGACCTCTGTCGTGGTTCAAGTCCCAGCGTGGGTGGAATTTTTAGCCTCTTAATAGGTTTTTAAAATTGTCCTCCGGAATTTTTAAAACCTATTTAAGTTTGTTTGGAACCGAATTTAAGTTTAACTAAGCCACATTTAGCAACCGTCTGGTAAAACTGCCCCTTAGGGTCGGAAACGTAACATCTATGCTCCTTCACGCGCCCACTTTTTATTCCAATAAATCGCGTACGTGACACGACTTTCGTGAGGTTCTCAGTCAATTCCTGACTGGATAGCCCTTTAGCAACTCGGAAGTACTTAATTTATGAAACGGTGAAACATGCCGCATTCACGCCCAATCCGATCCAAACCGGTCCGATCATTTGGCCACTGCTGGACTTAGGCCTCCACTAGGGCACGCTAATCCTTTCTGTCTTTGGCCATCCCCATCCAACCTCAATCCAATCCTTCGTCATCCAACACCAAACCAATCGATCAGTTCACTATTTGCCACGGCTGTCCGGCCTCTACCAAGTCACGCCAGTCCTTTCTGTCCTTGACTATCCTGATCCAACCAATCCAATCAATCTTCATCCAACACCAAACCAATCGACCAGTCCACATGTTTTTCCAGCTTGACTTAGGCCTCCACCAAGGCATTCCACTCCTTTCTGTCCTTTGCCATTATCATCTATCTCCAATCCAATCCATCCTCGCCCAACACTAAACCAATCGATCAGTTCACAATAGAAAGCAGCAGCTTCTGCTATGCATACATACATACTCGTATTTGGTGGTAAGCCATGTTAAGGCCTTGTACACACTGTCCGGTTAGCCGTACTGTGGCTGCCGGTTAGCCGTACTGTGGTCGGAAACATAAACCGTATTATCTATTCGCACTGCGATACCGGCTACTTGCTAATCGCTCCGGTCGCTCGGAGCACTGCAGCCCGATTGACGGCAAGCCGGATGGTCGCTATACGCACTACGTGGATGCACTGCGGTTTGCTTGTGTACGGTTGCTCGCCATTGAAGGCGAACTTCTACCAACATTAGCGTCGCTCGCGACTGATAACATAGTTCTTAGTTATGGATTTCGATACAGAATGGTTTATTATTGAAATTCAAAACAGGCCAACAATCTGGGATACGAAATGGCTCGATCAATGCGCAAACCACGACGGTTTCTATACGCATTATTCCGGTTACGGTATCAACCGCATACAGCGGCTACCCGGACGGCAACCGGCCTAAAGCTGCTCTTAACTCTACCATCCATCCCGCTCGCACAGGGCCGGTTTCTGAATTGAGTATTTCAACTTAAGTAATGTTCTGTCACGCTCTTTTTTGAGAAATTCAAAGAGACAACACTACAGTTAACTTTTGACTTAGCGAGATTCTCAATTCAGAAACTGGCCCTCAGTCTGATATTTTTAAAGATTGTATAAAGATAAGTATAGTTTTGAGGTCTAAGGTAATACATACTGAA
This sequence comes from Yponomeuta cagnagella, assembly GCA_947310995.1. Lineage (NCBI taxonomy): Eukaryota > Metazoa > Arthropoda > Insecta > Lepidoptera > Yponomeutidae > Yponomeuta > Yponomeuta cagnagella. Next base: position 3,207,281 of record OX371279.1, read on the forward strand.
AATTAGTAATTTTAGAAGCAAATTTTCTTTAGCACAAACTTGCTACTGGAATTAATAATTTTAGTAACAAGTTTTCCTCTACAGAATAGTAAATAATAGCTAAAATTGAAGCGCTGAGTTAACACGTCAAACAATGAGGAATCCTCGCGATGCTTACTTGAGGTATTCCAGCTACAAATTCAAAAAGAGAAAGCCGTTAACAAAATAACAACTTTAAGTAAATTGAAACGCTCCACTCTGTTTCAATTTAAATTCAAGTCCTGACATCCGAAAACAGAAGGGCAAAAAAATTAAAAAAAATCTTAGCTCTTTCTTTGAAACGAGGTCGTACCAGTAAAGATTTACGCTCGAGAGCGGGTTTGTCCAAGGACCCTCTAAAAATGTTTTGTAATGATGAAATAAGGGCCTATTAATACTAATTTTCAAGAAAGGAAAATGTGGCCGAGTAAGTTAAGGGACGACCGGACAGGCCCCTACTCTGGAGAGAAAGTAAGTACGTAACATAATTTTGCGGGAATTTTTAAAAAATGTGGCTCACTTTTAAACTGCATATAACCTGTATTTACTATGTGAGTAGATATATGATTTGTACAAGTGCGTATATAAGTAAGTATCTATTTATAGCTATAGTAACCATTATAAGTATTTTATATTAAACATTTTATAGGTGATTTTTTTTCTTGTAACGAATTTATGTCATATTATGACATTTTTGTATATGTACATTATGTATAATTATATCCCATCGATCAATGCGCAAACCACGACGGTTTCTTTACGCATTATTCCGGTTACGGTTACGCAATTTCAATCCAATCGCTATCCAGGTTTCATTGTGGGTTGCATTTTGAAAAAAATACGGTTGAACTATAGTGACCACTACGTCAAAAGCTCCGTATTCTTTTGTGGCTAACAGGTTTTAATTTTAAATTATGTGGCTACTACATCTTGGAAGGGTAGATAGAGACCAGGGTTTGGCTCTTGCTTCAGTGGCTGCATGCTTGCAAGCATCAGTCGCTGCATGCTTGCTCGCCGGTTTCGGATACTTTTCATATGGCCAATATTTCTTCGTTAATTCTCTCCATAGCTCAAACCAAAACGCAACATGCCTTTCAAAATGTGACTGACTGGCATGAAAATGTTTTAATAATATAAGAGTCTTTGGAGAAAATTTTTCGATGGCACACAGCACTTAGCAACACTGAAATAGTAGATAATTTGGTACAAAGATACCCAACCCACCCACTATTTAATTAACCTTTGAGAATTGGGATACATCATCATCATCACTACAAGTCTACAAGCCTCCACCAATCCGGACTTGGCCCCCGTGGTGGAGTATGGCCTATATCTTCCTCAGGGAAGAGATCCGTGCCCCTCGGTGGGGATGATGATCATCATCACCATCAGCCATTTGACGCCCACTGCAGGGCATAGGCCTCCCTCATGGTTTTCCATGCTTCCCGGTCTTGTGCTGCCTGCATCCAGTGACTCCCCGCTACCGTAACCAGGTCGTGAGACCACCTGGTGGGGGCCTGCCCATGCTGCGTCGTCCGGTCCGCGGTCGCCAGGTCAGAAATTTTTCGGCTCAACGGCCATCAGTTCTCCTAGATGTGCCTATGTTGTGCCCCGCCCACTGCCACTTAAACTGAGCAATTCTTTGAGCTATATCGCGAATATATCTAAAATTGGGATACGTCAAGTTTAAAATATATTTTACGAATAGCACTGTACTTGCACCTAGGGCGGTGGTAGCGGAGCGGTAGAACGCCGGCTTCTCATTCGGAAGTTCGTGGGTTCGAACCCCTGCATGTACTAATAACTTTGTTTTCTAAGTTACGTACATTTGTGAATTTATAGTAGAATATGCCAGAAATCTGAATGTGTCGCCCCTAGTTATTAAATAAATCATCATCATCATCAGTCATTTGACGCCCAGTGCAAGACATAGGCCTCCTTTGTGGTTTTCATAACCATGAGGGGTTTTGCCATCATCGCCACGCTTGGCAGGCGGGTTGGCGATCGCAGTATGTGGTTGGAATCTCAAAAAGACGCTGCTGCCCGTCTCCTGGTAATTGATTTCCTTAGTCGCCTTCTACGACATCCACGGAAGGAAATGGAGTGACGCTATTCTTAATCCGGCGCCAAGCGTAACATACCTAACTGAATAAATAAACATACCTAATTGAAGAGCAATATCACCATATTGAGGTCGAGAGTAGAGGAGCAGGATTTCCGCGGTTTTAAGGGAGTATACGCAAGAGTCCTAATAAATTACAAAGTTTCATAAAAAAATCGTATCGTTGGTTCAGAGGATATTTTTAAATTTTTACATTACCTGATAGTTTACTAGAATGTCACCTCGTTAGCGTAGTGGTTATATACCTAGCATCAACAAACAAGTCTTCATTAAAATAGCTACTTTAAGCTTACAATTTTCTTCTACTAACTGTTAAAGAATAATCGAAAATTGAGAAAGAAATATGAATAAAAAAGTTAGAGCCTTTGTAAAGACTTTTTATAAAAACTTCTAGCAAGGCTCAAATTATTAGAACTAAACTATGTTCGTACAGGAAACGCCTCGTAGAGCGCCCTCTTATGTTCCACAAGATGTAGAAGCTGTTTAAGCCTAAACATGACCATTACGTGTGGCGCCACATTACGTGTCACTCCATTTTCTTCCCTGGATGTCGTAGAAGGCGACTAAGGAAATTACCAGGAGACGGGCAGCAGTGTCTTCCCGAGATTCCAACTGCATACTGCGATTACCAACCCGCCTGCCAAGCGTGGCGATTATGGCAAAACTTCTCATGCTTATGGATAAACGTCAAATGGCTGATGATGATGATGACCATAAACTTAAGCTCTTGATTTGTATCGTGAATTCGTGACGTCTGCTATCGGATGCCGGCAATCAAAGTTTCTGTCTTTCAAAGGAAGTAATTTAAAACTTCAGTTCTGTATGAGTTATATCATTCATCATCATAGTCATCCCAACGTCGCCACTTCTGGCCAGTGTTGCGCTTCAAAAGAGTGTGATGGTAGATGAAATAAATAGAAGTGGTAACGGTTCAACGACGACAAGAATTTATTTAACGTGGGTTCACTAAAGCCCTACACACAGTCAATCATTTTTCAGTTGGCACGGATAGGCACTCCCCTGAAGTCGGCAGAAGTTTCACTGCGTCATCGAATCAGGAATGAGAATATGCGTAGAAGAACCCGAGTTACTGGTTAAAGAATTAGAATACCTATAGGTTGAAGAATTGCTCAGTTGAAGTGGCAGTGGGCGGGGCACAATGCTCGGAGAACTGATGGCCGTTGGGGCGAAAAAGTTCTGACCTGGCGACCGTGGACCGGACGACACAGCCTGGCCAGGCCCGCCACCAGATGGTTTGATGACCTGGTTACGGTGGCGGGGAGTCGCTGGATGCGGGCGGCACAAGACCGGAAAGCTTGGAAGACCATGAGGGAGGCCTATGTCCTGCAGTTGGCGTCAAATGGCTGATGATGATGATAAAGTCGGCAAGCACGTAGCGTGACCCTCGATAGCGCGACTTGCAGGCCTGGAAGTCTCCCGTCCGGTATTTCGTAGTGGAAAGAGAAAACTCCAGAACGGGGGTAGAGGTTTGCAGCTCCAGTAATACCATAGGCCGGGTGATTAGAGCCCGCTGCTGCCTGGGTATAGGCCTCTTCCCGCAAATGCCATTTCTCACGGTTCCTTGCCATCCGCATTTTCAGACCTTCCCTCAACCCAACTATAACGTCTGAGCGTCGGGCTGTTAGTCTGCTCACTGACCGTCGTCCTGTTATCGGCTGCCACTTGAATTTTATTAACTCCTGAACTGCCCTCGCGGAACGCAACGTATAGGTGGCCCATACTAAGTTGGACACAGATCTGTGTCGCGGCAGACGAGTGGTTAAGGCGCTAACTAGTGCCACCAAGAGAAAAAAAATCTCGTTTCATAACGCGTCTTTGGAAAAAGGACACAATAAATTAGTCCTGCTGACTCGAACCTAGGGCCAAGAATCTAGGACATTAAAGCATTAAAAAAATACATATATGTATTAAGAGAAATTTTAATTAACTTAGTACATGTCACTAATATTAGTCATCGATATGTTGAATCGCTCGTAGCCCCGGCTGCCTGAGTGATCTTAAACGATCACGAAGGTTAAGCAACACAGGGCGCGTTCAGTGCATGGATGGGTCGCCGTCTATGCCTAACGCTAGTGGCATTTTTCCGAGCGGTTCCGTGCTTCGCAAGGCACGTTAAGCTGTTGGTGCCGGCTGCCGTCGATAGATGGCAGTCGTTAAGCCAAGTCAGAGTCCTTAGGGCGGCTTGACAACTTCTGACAGTAGACGAGCCACTAGTCTACAAGCCTCCACCAATCCGGACTTGGCCCCCGTGGTGGAGTATGGCCTATACCTTCCTCAGGGAAGAGACCCGTGCCCCTCGGTGGGGACATAATGGGTTGATGATGATGATGTTAACTATGTACACAGTAAAATATTCTAAACCGACTGTTGCGTTTAAAAAAATTATCACCGAATAAAGTCCCCAACATACAGGCCTAGCCGGGTTTGTTTATAAGCGGCCTTAGCTGGTTTTAGTGGAACTCGATTAGAGTCCTAAGTTGTTTACCCTAGGTTAAAATAGCTATCGAAGATCATGGACTTTTATGAGGTTCACTTTTGGACAAAAAACGCGTTATGAAACAACATGTGATTTTTCCGTTAGTGGCGGTAGCAAGCACCGGGTAGCGCCTTAAAGTCTGTAATTTAAATTTGGAATCCAAATTGAAAAATATTTACTGAAAAGGAAGCACTCAAATGTATCTGCTCATTATTCTAGACAGAACGAGGCGTTCGCTGGCTCTTGAATACGTGACTTGGAAGTGTAGAAAAAATATTTTTTGCTAAGTTACAATTGAAGTAGGTACTGATGGTGCATCATATTTGAATTTCGAATGAAAAAACGAGAAAGTGGACGGTATAATTTTGTAATTCAGATTGAATAACATAAAATAAAATTAACTCACGCCTGTATCCCGAAGGTGTTTTCCACACCAGGGCCTGCCTCTAGCCACGACCCTGACAGGTCTCTTTCGCTTTATCAACTCGTTTCACGCACGCACGCCGGTTTCAGATACTTATTATCTTGCCCTTTGCCAATTTGAATCCCCTGTTTGGTCGAAGACTGTCCGCCTGGGTCGTTCTCTATTCGGATTGCAACCTATCATATAGGCCGATCCCAAATTCCAGAAAAGAAAATAATTGAGTGGAAATATATAAATTGTTTCCAAGCTTCCCGGTGTTGTGCCGTCCACATCCAGCGACTCCTTGCCAACATAACCAGGGCCTGCCCACGCTGCGTCGTCCAATCCGCGGTCGCAAGGTCAGAATTTTTCTGCCCCAACGGCCATCAGTTCTCCGAGTTATGTGTCCCGCCCACTGCCACTTCAACACTTTATCCGTTCAAACTTACCAAGGGTCTCGTACTCTCGTACATTTGTAAGTACTTACATATTATAAAAAAAAAATAGTTAAGGAATCGAGTCTTGCAATTTGTTCCGAGCTCTTCCCGAACTTAGAGACAATTGTTTTATGATTAAATTATAAATGTATAATTTTCAGATTTTTTTCCTGTACATACTCAAAGTATAAGACGCTATTACTTGGTGAATTTCATAGTTCTATGTCAACGGAAAGTTCTTTATAAAGTTTGATTCCCTTGAGTGTCGAAACATACGTTTTTTTTACGGTGTTAAAAAGGAAGTGATATTGTACTACTTTGTACTACTCTTTTTGAAGTAGGTACATAGTTATCACAATTTCGGAAGGAGTCAAATTGTAATCATGTATGCCTACCAAGGGACGATCTTTTGTTAGCTGAACGATTCTCAAAGCCCCAAAAGCGATTTCTCAATCTGAAAAAAAAAACAACCGAATCGTTTCAAATAAAATTGCGGCGCCTCCCATTTGGGAAACTAAGAATAAACAGGGAAGTAATTTAAAAGCCTGCCAAGTGCGAGATGATTCCGAGGACAAATGGCTTCCGGGCCACCATAGAGCATACATAAATAAATACCTAAATTCATGCTGATATCGTGGATTGATAGGCAGAGACAACATCGCGTCAACAACATTATATACGTGACAAGTATTTGAACCACTGCGAAATTTGAAATTATGAATCCAAAAAAACTGGTTAGACCAAATTTGACACGTGTGTGAAATTATGTCTATTAAATATTTTCTTAAATCTTGTTTCTGCTTCAAGATTAGTAAAGATTCAGAATCGTAGTATGCCACCGCGTTTTTTAAATTATTATTATTTTTTATTTCTGTTAGGAACAGCCGCATAACAGTTGTACATAAAATAAATTAATGGCTAAAGGCCAATTATAAATCTCCATTTCTAAAACAATGACAAAAAAAGAAAGAAACTTCTGCAACTTTAACATAGGTACATAACATGGGGTCTTTTACATAAGACATTGTAACATTATTATTATTATTTATTTGGGAAACTTGCGGCTAACATTAATGGACAGGTACTTTTTGGTACAGGTAATTTTTAATGAAATCTAACTTGTAAGATATATGAAATCTAACACTTTCTGATTGTAGGTTTTACAACTTCTGTCTAATTTAAGTTAAAGTTAAGGTTAGAATGAGTATTAAAAGGCTCCGTTCACACCAAAACATTTTTTGAATTCGCTCCAACAATAGAAATTCTTATATCAAAAGGATTTATTATTTATTCCAGCTTGCGCTCATGTACCATTAAAAAAAGATGAAGCGAATGAAGTTTCTCAGGATGGGGGCAACTGTCAAACACTGGTCTCTGCCTAACCCTCCAGGATACAAGTATGAGTTTATATTATTTGATTGAATTTAGAGATGTAATAAAAATATAGTAAAATATACCTCGTTGGTCTAGTATCACGTCTGATTACCGTGCCGGAGGTCGGGTTCGATTCCCACTAGGGGCTGCCGTATGTTTGTACAAATGATGGTCTCAGTCTGGGCATATTTCCATGTTTGTGATGTCCTTTCCTGGTTACCATAGCACAGGGTATCCTAGTTTGGATCCAGGACAAGTGATTGTGTTGTGGGGAAGTTATAACTATTTACTGCAAAGCCGCATGGTTCATGTGGCTTTGTCGTGAGTACGAAATCCTAAATCAATCCTGAGAGGGGCGAGCTGTAGGAATACGGACGCAGTGGTGGGCACATAATTATTTTATTCTCACGGAATAAGATCCTTGTGATTAGTGAGCCACTCCCGTTAAAGATAAGATAAGATAAGATGAGATGAGATGAGATGAGATGAGATGAGATGAGATGAGATGAGATGAGATGAGATGAGATGAGATGAGATGAGATGAGATGAGATGAGATGAGATGAGATGAGATGAGATGAGATGAGATGAGATGAGATGAGATGAGATGAGATGAGATGAGATGAGATGAGATGAGATGAGATGAGATGAGATGAGATGAGATGAGATGAGATGAGATGAGATGAGATGAGATGAGATGAGATGAGATGAGATGAGATGAGATGAGATGAGATGAGATGAGATGAGATGAGATGAGATGAGATGAGATGAGATGAGATGAGATTAGATGAGATTAGATTAGATGAGATGAGATGATCATTTATTAAATTGCCACAACATAAAAAGATATTACAATTTACAGGCAAAGCATGCTTACAGTTTATGCAAATAACAATAAAACAACACTTATAATAAATCCAAATAAGGAGGGTATTTGCCCTGTAAGGAAGTGGGTACATGCACACCTGTAATTTGCATTCACTGTAGGATTATGATATGTCTTGCTACAATGCCCAGTAGTCAAAACTACTCGTGTCGTAGGTTACCCTTGTTACCTTACACTTTCTTTCAAGGTTTCTTTACTTTTCCTTAAAATTTTAGCAACGGTAAGAAATGTGGTACAAGTGCATGGAATTATATGTCAGGTTGTATGGTGTTGCTGCTATGAATTCACAAATTAAACTTTAGTCTGGTACACGCAGGAATTCGAATCCACGATCTCTCGAATGCGAGGCACTGCTCATTCGAAAAAATCGTATCGAGCTTTACTGTTGCATTCAACAGAGAATGTAAACTTTTGACGTTGAAATAAAATGTTGACGTCTGATTTCTAAACGCTCTTGTACATTTCAACCCTAAAGCCGGGTCCAGACCGTGTAGCGTGTAATATAATGTAACGCGAAAATAAGCAACGCGAATTGTGCGTGCGAATTATTGTAAGTCTGGAAACGGGTGGCGTCCAGACCAAACGCAATTCAAACGCACGAAAAAAATTAGTAAAGCAAACTGTGTGCCAAAAGGGCTAATTTAACATTAAAGATTATTTACATGACAATGATGTTTGGAATTAAAGCTAGTTGAATGCATGAGTTCCAGGTTTTGGAATATTTATATAAAATCAGTTAATTAAGATAAGAGAAGATAAGAATATTCTTTATTGTATATCGGAAAAAATGTTACAGAAACAGCAATGACAAAAGAAAAGATACAATTGGCGGCCTTATTGCTATATAATAGCAATTTCTTCCAGGCAACCTCATATCGGAGAATTTGCCGAAGGAGTAATAGATACGGGTAGGATTTTGAAATTACTAAGTTTAGAATTTTGTTGTCCATTTGTTCTCCAAAATGATCTAGATTTCGACATGGACACCTAGTTTAAAGTTCATTAAGTCGCAGTTTCTGTGCTACTTCGAATAAAAAAAAATTGAATTTAAATTTGATTTTGCGTAGCGTATTAAATACACGCTAGAAGACCTCTTCAATCAAATTGAACGTCTATAACGAGAGACCATCCTGAGGGTGTTTGTTTGCTTATCTCCTTTTCTTATTAGCTCACTGAATAGAATCTATTTCTGCTTAAATGTTCCCGAGGCAATGACCGGCGACCCTATTCTCAACTTATGACCCGTCGGAAATATCTAAGCACCTCGATGGAACGTTCCACGTCACATCACCCCTGGGCCCTGTTTCACAGAACTACCATTCACGGTTTACTATAACAGTCCGATGTGCATTGGAACGCCGTTTACCCCACAGAATAACAACTATGGAAACTCGTCTATGCAATTTACATCGAATTGTCATAATAAATTATTAATTGAAGTTTTATGAAACTATAGCAATTGGTATGGAATTTGACAGACGATTCTTTCAGGATTTGGTGCGCAAAATATACCTACTATATATATATTTGACACCGGTCAAAGTACCGAGTTATACTAGCTTTGGCGTGGATTTTACGCGTATCAACTTTTTATTCCGATTGATTGAAATATACCAAATATGCACATCATTTGTCTATATTAGATTTACGTATCACCTACATTAAATGAAGGTTTATTTATTAGTATTTATGAAAATTTAAATATGACTGATGATTGGAAATTATGGCTGATAATTGGAAATAGCCCCGAAGCCCAAGGGGTAGGTAGATTGCCACAATCCTGATCCTACCTTTGTGATGTGTGGTGTATCATCATCATCACCATCATCATTCAGCCACAAAAAGTGCACTGCTGGACGTAGGCCTCCTCCAAGGATTTCCAAAAAGACCGGTCGGAAGTGGCTTGCATTCAGCGTCTTCCTCCCATTTGGATGAGGTCATCTGTCTATCTTGTGGCTGGTCGTCCTACGCTGCGCTTGCCGATATGTGGTCTTCATTCGAGAACTTTTCGGCTCCATCGGCCATCAGTTCTGCGTGCTATGTGCCCCGCCCATTGCCACTTCAACTTACTAATCCGCTGGGCTATGTCGACGACTTTCGTTCGTCTACGGATCTCATCATTTCTGATTCGATCTCGTAGAAATATTCCGAGCATAGCCCTTTCCATAGTTCGTTGCATGATCTTGAGCTTTCTTATGAGGCCCATAGTAAGAGTATTAATCTAATCTATTCCGCTCTCGCTTTATCAACATTAAGTTGCCATTTAAATCGAATGCTATGCGAATGCGAATGCTGAGTGAAATGCTGTTCAAGCCACATTTAAAAAAGTGGTGCAAGTGGCCCTTATACACGGCACCCTAACCAGGCCGTCAGACCTAACCTGGGGGGCCTAACCACGCTGCGTCGTCCGTCGTCCGGTCCGCGGTCGATAGGTCAGAACTTTCCCGCCCCAATGACCATCACTGGGAATCTTGGATAACCATGAAGGAGGCCTATGTCCTGCAGCGGTCGTCAAATGGCTGATGATGATTATATAAATTGTACAATTCTTTGGATAAATAGCTATAAAAATTATTAGAAGAACTCACTGGCTACAAAACCTGGCTGAATAGCTTCAGATTGGCGCCATCTATTTCTTCCGAGCCACCACATCACGGGTCACCGTGGCTACAATGACAACCGACCTCCGATAGGATATAACACCACAGGACGAGAAGATATATGTATTATTTTTGCGAGGGCACGAGCCATCTTCAAGAAAAATATTGTTTTTATCTACAGATGTGACTATTTGTGATCATAATGGCCATGAAGCGATGGATAGACTCGTAGAAATAGCCTCCAAAAAGCCCGAACCTCATCACCTAAAACGGACGTATCTCATTCCGTTTATCCACGGTGAGTAATATCGCCTATCTATTGTGGGAACTCAAAATGTACTAAGGTTATTTCCTAGGTATCACACACTCATCTTGCTAAGCCCTACTAAGTGGATTCCTCACAAAGGTAATCGACTGAACGTAGATAGCGGTTGTTACAGCTATTCTCTGCCTTCCCTTTTGCGGGTGGACTGTACTGCCAAAGAATAGAAAACCGACAGACAAATTGTATTTTTCACCAGACTAAGGCAGAGACATATTCAGATGAAGACTTACATGAAAACGTATTTAAAAATAAATACGTTTTGGAGAAACAAAATTTATCTGTCCAAGTACACATACACATATACATAAGCTCACGCATGTATCCCAGAGGGGTAGGCAGAGACCAGGGACTACCTCTTGCCATGATCCTGACAGATCACTTTCGCTTCCTTAACATTCATTAGTCGTTGCATGCACGCACGCCGATTTCGGGTACTTTTTATCTTGCCTTTTGCTAATACATCCCCTATTTGGTCGAAATAAATAAAATAAAATAAATAAATAATTGTTTATTCTGTAAAAGGTGCATACATTTCCAAATAGTCTCATTTCCGCCAAACTAAATAATAGTTTGTTGGCAGATTTACTCTCAATTTAGTTTACATAGAAAAGTAAAGAAGATACTTAACTTAAATTAGGATAAATTTATGGTACTGGTTACAAACTGGTTCATTAATTCAGAAGCTACACACTTTTTATAAAGCATTTTACTAGCATATTGTGATGACCTTACTTCCACTGACATTTCATTTAGTATAGTAGGGACTAAGTACTGTCTTGTCCTTTTTCCATAATAGTTGTTTACTGGTGGGACAGTTAACTTTTTATTTTTCATATTCCGAGTGTTTTTGTTGTAAATTACAGGGTTTTTGAATAAACTATTATTGTAGTTTTCCATTAAAATTGCAAATTTTATTTTATACTTAATTGGAAGAAGGTTACATATTTTGAACAATTCATCGTAGTTTCCTTTACAATTATTTTTTGTTTTTACATCTACTAAAGTTTTCATTATTCTTATTTGAATCATTTTTATTTGTTCCAAGTAAGATTTGAAGGTGCAGCCGTAACTGCTAAGACCATAAGAAATAATCGTATCTACGAGCGCATAATAGACAGTATAAAGAGTGGCCCTATTTACTATTGATCTCAGATGGTAAAAGTTGCTTAAGACCGATCTAAGCTTATTACATACATTGTCTATATGCGTCTGCCAGGACATATTCTGTTCGACAGTTAATCCTAGGTACTTATATTTATCAACAAATAGAATTTCCTCGCAGTTACAGCTGCTACCCTGATCATGTAAACAATCATAGCTATGCCCTATAATTTTAATGTTACAATTTTTGTTCCTGTTATGTGGGGAACGTATATGTACGCATTTGGTTTTGTTTAGGTTAATAATTATTCCGTTGTCATGGGCCCACTTAATTATTTTCTCCAAGTCTGATTGTATACTGGATTCAATTACTTTTAGGTCCTTATGAGAAAAAAGTAAACAGGTGTCATCTGCATACATATACATTGTACAATTCTTTACAACATTACTCATGCTGTTGACATGCATGATGTAGCCGATCGGACCGAATACCGACCCGGTCGGCACACCATACACTATCCCCGCTTCCTCCCCCCTCCTGCCACTGACCACTGTCGTTAGTCGCCTATTGTCTAGGTAGGAACGCATCCACGCACTTATCGGCCCACGCACGCCACATTCATGCATAGCCTGAATCAGTTGATCATGGTCGAGCGTGTCGAAGGCCTTTTTGAAGTCGATAAACACAGCGACGACTTGGTTTCTGTTATTTAAGCTGTTATAAATATAATCTGTAAACTTGGCCAAAGCCGTCGCCGTACTCCTCCCCCTCCTGAACCCATGCTGAACGTCTGATAGTAAGGAATTTTTCTCTAGGAACTGCGTTATCTGGTTAACTAAAACTTTCTCAGTTATTTTATTAATGATCGATAGTATGGCGATAGGTCTATAGTTCGAGTAGTCAAAGTGGCTACCCTGTTTAAAAATAGGTCGGATCAGGGACAGTTTGAGGTCATCGGGGTATGCACCATGGGAAACACACATATTAACAAACTTTGCTAATACTGGGCTTATTTTAGATTTAATATATTTTATATCTGATATTCTTATCCCGTCAGAACCGGGGGATGTTTGGTATTTTAAATTTTCAATATGTTTTTCTATTAATAACGCACTTACCTTTCTATATCTTATACTAATATTAGCTTCTTTTACATAGTTCTCCCTATCTAAAAACTGTTTATCGCACGAGTGTTTTATATTACTTATTTCTTCAGTAAATGTCTTTGAAAAATTACTACATACATTTTCAATATTATCAGTTTTACCTAAATATTTTAAAATTGTGCTGTCTATGTTACCTTTTTTTCTTCCAAGCCACATATTAATTTTTGACCAAATTTTCTTACAGTCGTTATTACATTTAAAAATTTCTTCCTGTCTAAATTTATTTTTTGCTACCGTTATTAGTTTATTAACTTTATTTCTATATCTAGTATATTGCAGTCTCCTACACATGCTATTTGGAAAATCTTTCCACTTTCGGAATAGTTCATCCCTAATTTCGATCATATGATTTAATTTATTGTCTATCCATGGCTGTTTTACCCGTCTATTACACAAAACGCGATCGCATTTGGCCGACTCATATATCTCACCGAAAATTAAACAAAGCTTTTCGTACAACAATACAGGGCAATCGTACTCACATAGGGCCTCCCAGCACACTGCATCTAGTTTTTCTCGCACTATTTTATTATTTAACACTGTTAACTTATCATTGCATTGGTTCCCTGAACTTGAGGCTAAGCTATCCTCCATTCGAACGCCAATTAGGTAATGATCTGATATTTTGCAGGTAAGTAGGTAGGCTTCTAGAACCGGTCGACGGCTGCGAACCCACAGATGATCGATGCATGACGTCACAAGCCGCCCGTCCAATATTTCCTCTCGCGTGTTATCGGTTATTGTGCATTGAAATCCATGCGCACACAGGGTGTTCTGGTATAAACCCAGAGCAGAACTTGTTTCTCCGTTAAGGTTCAAATTTGAGTCTCCAATCAGTATGGCATCACAGTTTTTTGGTATTGTTTTTAGAATCTGCTCTATTTCTTCTACAAATTTATTCTTATTTGTCTTGGGTGGTCGATAAATCGCTACTATATGAGTGTCACGTTTGTTTGCTCCTTGTATCTGGCCATGTACGTATTCGCCAGCAATGCCATTAATACTTGACGTCGTAATATTTATCTCATGTCGGGTGTAAATTAAAATACCGCCTCCTCTTTGTGTTTCTCGTGTATTCCAGTGTTGTTCAAAGTTAGGTATAGGAAATAGCGGCATTTCAGATTCTTTAATATTAATCTCTGTGAGTATTATTACGTCGATGTTTGATATGCATGGGTTGAGTAGTACCAGCAACTCACTAAAATGCTTTCTTAGCGATCTTATGTTTAGGTGAATGATATTGAAGTAGTTATTCGAATCGTTTATGTTTATGTACCATGTTGTGTTATCTATGTATCTATTATAGTTAACATCCGGCGAAATTGCAGAAAGTATATCCTTATTTCGTGTTTCCATAAAACGACGATGGGATTTAAATCATCCTGTAGGCTAAACGCAGTCTAACGCTGCGTGCTAATTGCCGTCTTCTTTTAAACGTTTAATATCGTCCTCGGAGCGTATTGAGTAGACCTTCCTATTCTCATCGCTTTTACGTATCAATATCTTGCCATGATCAATCCATACGTACTTATATGCTGGTTTAAGCTCCGTTTTTGCCGCCCAGAACAATTGGCGAATGTGATATGGTAGCTCTTCATTGATATAAATGGGAGTGTTGTTTTGGTTGTTGTATAGGTCCCCATTAGTAAACCTTTGTTTGCGCTTCGCCAGCCATTCCTCACGGTCCTCTCTGGATTGCAAAGATATTATTACGGGCCTTGGCTTAGCAGACTTGGCGCTCGGCTTTTTTCCGCCTACCCTCCACACCTGCACAATTTTCTCTGGGTTCAACTTTAATGTTTTAGCAATAGTAACGGCTTTTTGCTTCAAAGATTCTCCTTCCTGCCATTCTAAGCCAGCAATTTCTACATTTCTTTCTTTCTCCTGGATCTCCAATGCCGTGACACGTTCTTCCAGAGCTTTATTACATTTTTCCAGATACACATTTTTCTGAGCCAAGTCTTTTATTTTGCGGTCTGATGCAGCTTTTTCGTCCACAAGGACTTGGTACTGCTTTGCATAAAACTCGACAGATATAGCCAATTCTGATAAAGTTTGCTGCATGGTAGATAAGATGGCCAACTTGTCATTGAGTTGCACCAGAATTGATTCGTTTGCCACTTTTTCGGTATCAAGGCTTAGCTTCCTCGGGTCAGGGGTTGAGGAAGTTTTCTTCTGATCCTTGCGACAAGCATCACATATTTCCTCCTCCATGAATAGCTTGATGTTACGTATGCACTTTGTGTGGAAGTAACCGTCACACTTTCCTTTGCACTTGACTGTGTCATCTTTATTTACTGATAAAAACAGACTACAAACTTTGCACTTCGTCATATTTTTACAGTCACTTACTGCTTCCACAATCGTACTAGGTTAGTGAAACAACTGGTATGCGCAAGAGCGTAAGTAAAATCGCACGGTATCGATTAACACATCCACCCGCGGAGAGCGCGCGTGGCGGTATGTCCGTATGTCCGTATGTCCGTCCGATAAGTCCGTCTGGGTCGTCCCTTACCGGCCCTTCCATCCACATTCGCTCGATATATTTGTTTTGTCAATCTTTCTTCCTTCATCCTCTCCACATGTCCAAACCAACGCAATATTCCTTTCTCAATTCTACTCACTACATCCTCTTTCAGTCTACAGCTGTCCAAGTATGTCCAACGTATCTTTTTAATTCAAGTCCATCGCATATTTCTATCAATCATAGACACTGTGCTATAATATACTCGTAGTATATTTGGGACATTGTTATCTGATATTACTGTATGTATGTTTGTATTTACGGATGTTCCACCCTACCGCCTGAAATACTAAAAAAAAAGTAAAGGTCTTTATTAAATAATAATAACAACCGATTGTGATGATTGAGGCGTCAATCGATTTGTTTTTGTGGTCCAGATAACAAGCTAAATTTTATATGAACGAAATTAATACGAAGCGTACAACATTAACAAAGTACTAGAAGTCTCTGATATTCTTCTGCTGTCGTTTCGAGTGGGATATAAAATAAAACAGAAGAAATTAGAGAAATTTGTTAGTTCTAATCAATTGGGATTTTCGTCTTCTTTCATTTGATTGAATATTTGTGTACACTATAGTAAACATATTTTAAGCGACAAAAAATAATTTTACTGTATTTAAGCGTTTCTGAATACAACTAGCGCCATCTATACGCAGTTTGGTTATAGTTTTGACTGTGACATATCATATATACCTAGTTTGACATACTTACATAGTGACAAACTATATGAATATATTTTATTTATAATCTTTATATATAAAAATGAATTGCTGTTCGTTAGTCTCACTAAAACTCGAGAACGGCTGGGCCGATTTGGCTAATTGTTTTTTTTTTATATACCTATTTGTGGAAGTCCAGGGAAGGTTTAAACGGTGAGAAGAAAAAAAACGGTTGACGTCGGTGATACGAAGTTCACGGGGTCATCTAGTCATCACTAAAACTTCGGTTATAAGGGTAATTAAGTTAATCCAAGAGCGCTTACTTTCTCCCAGAAAGAAAATGTGTGCCAGTATGAGCCAAGGATGTTTTAGCCCTGGGCTTAATCATCACGCGAGCCCACCGCCAACTGAGGAAAAAATGTAGACACTACATGTAGTAGGTGTAGACTAGACACACAAAAATGTAGTGTCTAGTCTACACCGAGGGAGTGCCTACTCTATGAGCAGCCACATCTGAAGGCGTTAGCGAAGTAATCGCGCTAAAACCGTCATTCTGTGCATGCGTCTGCCCAGCTTAAACCTATGGTGAAGAAAAAATTTAGTGTCTAATCTGCACATAGAAAGTGCCTACTCTATGAGCAGCTAAATCTGAGTGTTAGCCGAGCAATGGCGCTAAAAGCCGCCATTCTCTGCCAGCGTCTTCCCAACTTAATGCAATGCTGTAGAAAAAAAAATGTATCTAGTATACACAGAGAGAGTGCCTACTCTATGATCAGCTACATCTGAAGGCATTAGCCAAACAATCGCGCTAAAAGCCGCCGTTTTCTGCCTGCGTCTTCCCAATTAAAAACTATGATGAAGAAAAAAATGTAGTGTCTATTCTACACAGAGAGAGTGCCTACTCTATGAGCAGCTACATCTGAAGGCGTTAGCCGAGCAATCGCACTAAAAGCCGCCGTTTTCTGCCTGCGTCTTCCCAATAAAAAGCTATGGTGAAGAAAAAATGTAGTGTCTAGTCTACACAGAGAGAGTGCCTACTCTATGAGCAGCTACATCTGAAGGCGTTAGCCGAGCAATCACGCTAAAAGCCGCCGTTTTCTGCCTGCGCTTCCCAATTAAAAGCTATGGTGAAGAAAAAAATGTAGTGTCTAGTCTACACAGAGAGGGCCTACTCTATGAGCAGCTACATCTGAAGGCATTAGCCGAGCAATCGCGCTAAAAGCCGCCGTTTTCTGCCTGCGTCTTCCCAATTAAAAGCTATGATGAAGAAAAAAATGTAGTGTCTAGTCTACACAGAGAGAGTGCCTACTCTATGAGCAGCTACATCTGAAGGCGTTAGCCGAGCAATCGCGCTAAAAGCCGCCGCTCTCTGCCGCGTCTTCCCGCGCCTTTGACCTGCCTCGCACCTTGATCATGGAGCGTCAGCATAAGAAGGAAAGTGGTTGCGGGTAAAGAAGCCAAAGTAGCGGGTCCACTGTGGAATAACATACATGGCATAAACTTGAAGGGTTCTTGGTATAATATAACAAAAATATAATATTTACAACTTCTAAAACTGAGTTTTATTTCACTGAAGCGGTATGATAAAACAAAAAAGATGAAAGATGGAGCAAAAAGGAATCGTGTAAAAAGATCACACCGTTACAAACTTATGCCTACATGCCGGAGGGGTACACAGAGAACGGGATTGCCACATACCACTTCATAAGAAGAAGAAGAAAGACATTTATTATACATTTATTATAGGAACAAGATAAATCACATAACAACAGAAAGAAAACTAAATACACAAAAGAAAAAACGAATAAATAAAACAGGACCATAGATGTTGCCTGTGGTGTATCTAAGTTGCCACAAAAGGCAGCTGACTCAGCGTTGTGCTGAGGAAGTGATCCCTCAGCGCTGATTTTCAGTCATGCATAATTGTACTACGAAACGCGTGCTGTGGTGCATTTAAAAAGAATTAAATCAAATGCAATAACATACATACAATAAAGTAAAAAATATCTTCATAAAAACTTACATATATTATTAATTTTAAATTAATATGTGTGAAATGTAGAGGAAGACCATAATAAACTAAATCAACTTCTCTCTTCGTCTTAGTCCTGACAGATCTCGTTCGCCTCATCAACATTAATTATTAATCGTTTCATGCACGGACGTGAATGCATCCCTTATCTGATCCAAGAACATCAACTGGGACATCCCTTATGGCCTTCGCTGAATATAATTTCTTTCGTCAATCTTACTTCCCTCATCCCTCCATATGTCCAAACCACCGCAACATTCCTTTCTAAATTCTAGTTACTCTAATCACACTATTGCGTATCTTGTCATGGCAGTGCTCTCAAGCGTAATCAACCTACACACATCCCAAGGCACTGGCGCTGGCTTTTTTCTGTCGAAAAAGTTAAAAAAAAATATATGTCGCCTCCAACTCATTAAATCAGCCGTCCAATTCAAGTTTATTAGGCGGCGGCATTCGATTATATAGCTAGATTTTTGGTTGTAATACGGCATTGTCTAAAACGTTGAACTATCTACTTGGCTGACCGAAAACTAGCCTCTTTATTAAAAGGCTGAATGAAGATTCACCTTTTAGTGTGAATTCAAATAATTCAAGATGGCGTCACGCAACAGCTGATTTACTTCACCTACGTTAGCTTTGGTAATCATGGTATTTGGTTGTATATCACAAAGCAGTTGTTAGAAAGGCATTATTGCCAAGATAAAAAAAAACATAGACAAACACTACATGTAGAAACTAAACGCATTATGGCGCGAAAACGACAATTTTTAAACGTGAATTTGACGATTTTTGTTCCTGCGTATTTTTGAAAAGTCGGAGGCACCGAGGGTGGACATCTCCCGCCTAACAAAGAGCAGGTGTGGAGGTGAACATAGGTGCCCAGAGTTTGTTACGCAGGCGAAGGAGCTGCACATCCAAGAGCAGTTGCAGAAGTAAATTAGGCTCAACATTGCAGTTGCCGAGGTAACAAATAGACTGAAATGGCGAGTACTGTATCTGGTCACCCTACCAAAGAAGACGCACCGTCTAGTAATGACTACTTGGCTAGCCACCTTTAGCCAGGTTATTTAACGTGTGATTCAATCTCACGGCGGAATGCCTTAAGCCCTTTAATTGGATGCCGCCGCCTAATGAACGTCCTAGGCTGTTAATTCGACGGCAAATTTTACCAGTTGACGGCGACATATTTATACTTACGCGGGCTCATTACCGCGGGACAGTGACCTGGGGCAGGTGTTTTATTTGTAAATATAGAATTTATGTTATTTGTATATTTTTATCATTTATATATTAATTAAGTCCAGTTTCTTATTTCAATTAGTTTTTTTTTTGTTATGTTATGAAAAAAGTGTCGCTTTGTAAAAAAAAAATACTTACGTTAATTTATTCAAAACCTTAATATTATTGCACAAACTACTAGGAAGTTTTTTGGGCAAGCGCTTTAAATCTATATAATATTGGCTTAACTCCTGAACTGCCCTCGCGGAACGCAACGTATAGGTGACCCATACTAAGTTGAACACAGATCTGTGTCGCGGCAGACGAGTGGTTAATCACCGAGCGTACTTTATACCCGTACTTGGAGTCTATTTACGTATTCACAAAAATAGTGAGAGGAAAAGGACAGTTAGGTTACGCTAGGTAATCTCTATAGAATTTCGCGAAATTTTTAATGGTATTCAAAAGGGTCGCCAATGCGCACGGCCACGCGCAAATGCATTAAAGTTGTCGCTTATGTCCTGCACGCACGTCATCGCTCGTTCACGCGCTCGCCCGGCACTAAGCGACAGCCCTCGCCGTTATTAGTACAACCTACGGTGTTATGTTCGTGCGGGTCCAAATGAATCGTGTGATCTTAAAACAACACATGTCCTTTCATTACAACTTGTCAAGATATAGAAAAAACTGTTTTATTCAAATACTAATATCTACAACAGCAATATTTTAGCATATTATGTTAATTTCTGTATAAATGAACTACATTTTTTCTAATGTAAATCAATAGGTAGGTGTAAATAATTTAATACAAAAAAAAATGGACAAGTGTCATTTTAACAACACCTGTGACTTGTGTTGTTTTAAAATCACACGATTCAAATATTCTTACAATCTTCATTTGTACTATAGCCAGGGTTCGCTCTCCTAGGTAACACGGGACATAAAGGTCGACGCACGGTTCTGTAAGTTTACTCGTCGTTAGCATGATTTTATTCAATTCACATAAATCCTGTAAATTAAGGACTTGAAAAGACTAAGTTTGGAGTTTTTTTGTCCATTTTTTCTCCAAAATGATCTAGATTTTGAAATAGACACCTAGTTTAACTTGTAACGTTCATTAAGTCGCAGTTTCTGTGCTACTTTGAATAAAAAAAATTGATTTTGATTTGATTTTGATTTTTGATTTTCACGCTCTACGCATCCGACTCGTGTTGCAGTCTTCAGTAAATCATTGTCTTTTAAAGTGGAATTTCTATTCTACGTCTCACATAATTTTAATCATTATCTATTAAACAATGGTACAAAAAAACTGTAAATTGAACAAAAAAGTTCAAACGTTGTAAAATTAAATTTGCTGTGTATGACAAACTGTAAGCGACATGTTTCAGAAATTGCGCATTTTAGAAAAAACACTGTTTGCTTTAGCGAAACAATAGTTCACTTTAGCGGCCCCTAGGGAGAAATTATATGATAGAATAAGAATACTCTTTATTGTACAGAAGACAACTATAGAGACATCAGACAATAAAGCGAGCTGCACATTCAGGAAGTCATGGGTTCAAATCCCGGCCTGTAAAAAAAGTAAAGTCAAATTTATGGGGACTTGGTCTAAGTTTAAGTTCTACATCTGTACATCCACTTTTTTGACAAAGCTTTTTGTGAATGTTCGGATTTTTTGATGCCTTTTCTTTGTGTTAAATAAATTATTGTACTTGGTAAAGTTGCAGTAGCAGCATCATTCGCTAATTGTGAAGGGAAAGATCATAACGAAACCCTCAGTTACGAGGGTTTCCTTATGACGTTTTCCTTCACAATTACATACCTCAGTGCTTGTTTCGTACAATGGCCCGACTATGAGGATAAGTACGGTAATCTCACTAGAAATAGAACAGTCAACAAATTATAATTATCTACCACAGAAAGAAATTCCTCTGCCAACGGTCCAAAACGGGGTGTTCATTAGTCGCATTGTGAATCGCGTGGGGGTCTATTGACGTGTCGATCTGCCAGCCATGCGAGATACACCCCACTTCAGCTTTGAAGTCGGAGCCGAGGAAATGACATGAGATTGTGACGAGGCGGATATGGTCCTAACAAGGGTTTACGGGGTATCTCTGTCGATTGTTAGATGTGAGTTTCCTTGTGTATAGCACTCAGTAATCGCCAGTCAATATCTTGTTCTGCAGTTCTTAAAATATAACATTTATGATGACGATTAAACTATTATCATCATCATCATCATTCAGCCACAAGAAATCCACTGCTGGACGTAGGCCTCCTCCATGGATTTCCGAAAAGACCAGTTGGAAGCGGCTTGCATCCAGCGTCTTCCTGCCACTTGGATGAGGTCATATGTCCATCTTGTGGTCTAGTCGTCCTACGCTGCGCTTGCCGATATGTGGTCTCCATTCGAGAACTTTTCAGCCCCATCGGCTGTCAGTTCTGCGTGCTATGTGCCCCGCCCACTGCCACTTCAACTTACTAATCCGCTGGGCTATGTCGACGACTTTTGTTCGTCTACGGATCTCATCGTCATCGATTGAACTATATTGCCTACGAAACATTTAACAGGACATTACATAAGAAATAACAAGTGCAAAGGCTATATTCCCAATTATATTTGCACGTAAATTTTTTTATAAAGAGTTGTTAGTACTACTTGCGAAGTTGGGCAAAGCACGGTGTTTAATTTACCAATGAAAACTGGAAATGATATCTGTAGTGACATAAATGGTACATTATATCTCTGAATGGTCAAAAACGACAAATTAACCACAAATAAGTTGATCATTACTTAGATTTAAAAGATCATATTTTGCAATTCTTTTTTATGATCGTCTATCTCTATCTATTTATTCACTGTAATATACATACATATTTTGTCAATTCGAAAACGTTAAGATAAATATATGTATATATAGATTTATATAATACAGTGCAGATATCACAAATGTAAGTAACATACCTCCAGTTTCTTGTACTCTAAAAATCTTTTTAACTGCAATTAACAGCTGTCAGTGCTTTTTTTTATCTGTTTGACGACTGACATCTGTTAATAAAAGATTAACAGATTCTTCATCATCATCAGCCTATGCTTGTCCACTGCTGGACATAGGCGAGACTATTGCACGCCATTGAGCACGGTCCTCGGCTGCTCTCAACCAGCTCTTGCCAGCCACCCTGCGAAGATCATCGCTCCACCGAGTCTGAGGACGTCCTACACTACGTTTACCGATCCGCGGTCTCCACTCAAGAACTCGTGTACCCCATCGGTTATCAGTTCTTCGGATAATATGACCGGCCCTCGAAACTAAATATTATGAACTATTTAGAGTTTCGTGGTCAACAAGGAACCACTATAGTTTCGCCATGTCCGTCCGTATGTCTGTCCGCGGTTCAGCGCAGAGACAACAAGTACCCGTAATCTTTGAAAAATTTTTTTTGTGTTACTCGCTTACACCTAAATAATTAGCGATGCATATTTTTTCGCCTGCACTATATGTATGTAGTAAGGTAACCATTTCAGTGATTGATTGAGGGATCCGTTTGCGAAATGTCAAGCTCTAAAGCCAAAATCGCTAAAAGAGCTGGGCGTCCCCCTCCCCTCTCCCGGCTAAACGGTTGAGGCTATAGAAACGTGAAAAAATCACTATAGTAGCGCATGTAAAGAACTTACAAGCAAAACTATCACGCCTAAAAATACTTAACAACTTAACGAGTAATCGGCTTACGACTTATAAAAGGAAACTTATATAGAAGGAAAACTTCGAACAAATTCCATTGAAAATTATTTTGATCAACTTGTTAGCTCTGTGAAGCAGGTAAAAAACTCCTCCTTCTAGGGAACTCCACTCTGTGCGTGGCCCAACACGTACTTAGCCGGTTTTTAGTTTTAGGTCATACAACGGTAGAAGTGACGTGGACTGTACCTACAGTCGACGGCCTATCATCATTACCGTACGTGCACTCTAATCAGGTACTTTAAGGGTGACATTGCAACCAAACTGTAAAGGTTGACGTACTGTATACTGTACTCATGAACGTAAACAACAGGCACCCTCATTAAATCCCACTTTGAATCGCAGAACCGTCAGTCCGACTGTCTGTCACGAACAGGGCGTGCTATTTGCGTTATGACTACAAAATAAAATGAAAATCTCCACAAAGGATTGTTGGTTCCCTTAGGAATAATTAAACGAGCAATCTTACCCACCTTTTGTGATGCAAAACTCGCTAGCTGTTAAGAAAGGTGTCTTGGGCAAACCCGAGATTTAAGGAAATTAAAATGAACCAACAAACAGATCTGGTGTGTAAAAGTTTTTTGGACACGATACTTGGCAGTCCCTGGTCTCTGCCTACCCTTATGTGATACAGGCGTGAGTCTATGTAGGTATGTAATATGAAATTAAAATCTCTTATCGGACTGCTGTAGAAAGATTCGGTAGAACTTAATAGTAGTTTATGTGACTGTCACATAATGAGGGTTATTAAAACACAAGCGAGATTTTAAAAAACGAGCCTTGGCGAGTTTTTTAATAGCATTGGCGAGTGTTTTAATACCAAGTTATGTGCAGTCTCATACACTACTTTATCTACACTCATGTCTTAATCTTCAAAGTAAGGAATCAAAGGAAAACACGTTTGACAAGCTTTGTACTATACATAAATCTCCGGTTATTAACTAAACTCATATCGTAATGAAACAAAATTTTCAATTATAATAGGTATTTTTAGTTGCACTTTTGGTACCACGAAAATGAAATTAGGTTTTTTATAGAGTCAACTTTTGACATTAAAAAAAAACTTAAGTTTTGTTCCGTGATCACAGCAACACTTTAAAAAAAATAACTGTAACATAAAGTGAAAAATCTGACCTTTAATGTAACTTTATATTACACTTTTTTTTTATTTTCTTTAAAGTTATTTATTGTTTAACCACTCGTCTGCCGCGACACAGATCTGTGTCCAACTTAGTATGGGCTACCTATACGTTGCGTTCCGCGAGTGCAGTTCAGGAGTTAAAGCCTGTCAATATGTGTTTAGCTTTGAATTCTTAATTTGAAGATTATGATATGAGTGTAGATAAAAGACTAAATACCACTCACTTATACAAACCACTTTTAATGAGGCGCAAAATGGCTGTTCACGCTACATTTCATCATCATCAGCTCTTCGGCGCGGAGTCGGTGGATGCGGATGGCAAGGGACCGTGAGAGATGTCCTTTGGGGGGAAAGACCTTTACCCAGCAGTGGGCAGTGGTGGGCTGTGAACGGCAGGACCGCACTTGTAGTAAACGGAAATAAATATGTTTATCGTCATCATCATCATCATCAGCCATTTGAGGACCACTGCAATACATAGGCCTCTATCATGGTTTTCCAAGCTTTCCGGTCTTGTACCGCCCGCATCCAGCGACTCCCCGCCACCGTAACCAGGTCGTCAGACCATCTCATGGGGGGTCTTCCCACGCTTTGTCGTCCGGGCCGCGGTCGCCTGGTTAGAACGATGCTAAAGAACAATACCTAGAATCCTCTAATTGCTACCTTTAATCAGATAATTAGTACCCAAAGCTTTTAAACTATAAATATAAAGTCTCATACAGAGGTCATATGACGTCAGGTCAGCCGCCGTATCGTCGTTACGTGCAAACCACCACGACGTTGGTCACAAGCTTTGTATGATAATTAAAAATAAAATTTATTTCATCAACTTAAGGTACATTTGTCTTAACAGTATATGGAGCTTCCATTTAAGCAAAAAGATGCCTGTGTTAGGACACTCCGCTGTGTCGTATGATGACAATGATGATCAGCTCACCTCTGCCTGCTGCGTGTAGTTCTTTTTCCTATCACGCCATCTTTTGCAGTCTCTCGCCATATGCATCCACGCGTGCAAGTTCTCCATTGCTACGCAGCATGATAAAACATTAAACTATTTTTATTCCAGTAACGATTTCAATGTAAAAAAATTACTTTCTAAGAGTAAATACTCAGCACTTGATAGAAAAGGAAAATAAATGGAGATTTTCTTATTATTTTAAAGCCTTTATTTTTGTTACGCATGTACATAATTTTGTAACAATAAAGATAAATGTGGCTTCCCGGCGCCTAGCACTCTGAAATAATTGCTTTATAGTAAAAATAAAAAAACCGGCCAAATGCGAGTCGGACTTATGCACGAAGGGTTCCGTATCATTATCTATACAACGTTTGAATATTCCAAGCGTCTACCTGTTGCCGTTATTAATATCAAGCAAAAATCGTTTGTTGTATGGGAGCCCCCCTAAATATATATTTTATTCTGTTTTTAGTATTTTTTGTTATAGCGGCAACAGAAAAACATCATTTTTGTGAAAATTACAACTATCTGACTATCACGGTTTATGAGATGCAGCCCAGACGGATGGACGGACGGATGGACGGATGGATGGACGGACGGATGGACGGACGGATGGACGGACGGATGGATGGACAGACGGAAGGACGGACGGACGGACGGACAGCGGAGTCTTAGTAATAGAGCCCCTTACCCTAAAAATGGAGAAAGTTTTAACGGTACACCTGAAAAACGCCTTCGGAGAATGTGATTTCCCAAGACGAAAATTCAAGATAAACAAAAGACTGGCCAAGTGCGAGGACGACTCGCGCACTTCGAACTGCGAGCAGATCATTATAGTACGAGTAAATACACTTTTTTTATGACAAACTCGACAAAATAGGCTATTGTATTAGCGAAGGGCAAGATAAACGTACCCGAAACTAGCGTGCGTGCATGCAACGATAACGAGTTAACTCTCAGCCAATGAGCAATATTACATTACGTTACATAAGATAAACTCATGCATGTATTCTCGAGTGCCTCGTTGGTCTAGCCCCTAAGACGCTTAGCGTTAGCTACCATAACAGAGGTCGTGGGTTCGAGGCCTCAATGCTCCGTGAGTCACCAGAAGGCCCTAGCTGAAAATCAGGGTTGTGGGTGCAAACCCTCAGCTAATACTGTGCATGAGGCCTTTTTTCTGCTGTATCGACATACAGAGTACATCCACTGTACACTTAGCCTTTGTTTTTTCTCACTATTAGCTTCACATTTCTTCTGCTTTTGTCGTATGTCTGCCTTATTTACTGTATTTGCTTTTCCTGCATAATTATGTGTGTCTATGTGACGTTAAATAAATGTTTTTCTTCTTCTTCATCATCATCATCATCATCATCATCATCATCATCATCATCATCATCATCATCATCTTCTTCTTCTTCTTCTTCTTCTTCTTCTTCTTCTTCTTCTTCTTCTTCTTCTTCTTCTTCTTCTTCTTCTTCGTCTTCTTCTTCTTCTTCTTCTTCTTCTTCTTCTTCTTCTTCAGTCTTGGTGTATTTTCGTGTTTGTGACTTCCATACCTGGTTACCATAGCACAGGGTATCCTAGTTTGGGACCACGCCAAGTGATCGTATTGTGTGGAGGTTATAATCCCGGAGGGGTATGCAGAGACCAGGGCTTACACCACTTTTCATCATCCCGATAACACTTTATCGCTTCATCTACATTCACTCTTCTTCTTATGGTGCCTCTCCGACTAGCATACTCGTATAATTATGTCTCTGTCTCTCGCAAGGCGGAAGAGCTCGGGAGCACGCGATTCTAGTCCACCCCCGTAGGTTTCTCAACCAGGTTTTTCTTTTCCGGCCTACGCGTCTCTTGCCAGCGATTTTTCCCATCACTATGAGTTGTAGGAGACAATATCTTGGGTGTCTAAATTCATGCCCCAAGTATACAATCTTTCTCCTTCGGATGGTACGAGTACTCCAAAGCTCGCGCTTCTTCTTGACACGGTCGTAGAACCTCGTAGTTGGTAACCTTTTGAGTCCAGCTAATTTAAACAATGGGTCTGTATCATTATTAGTCGTTGTTTGCACGCACGCCGGTTTTGTTTATCTGGCCCTTCGCTAATCATCATAAGCAGCCTATATGCGTCCCACTGTAGGGCACAGGCCTTCGCTCAGAGAGAGAGCACACCACGCGTGCCCAGCTAATACCTAATCAGAAATATTCTTGACAACATTTCTATTGCAGTGTTGCCAAGCGAGCTAGCTTGGATAATTTTTTTGTGGAATTACTTGACTAAGTGCCGAAATGTCTGAAAACAACATTTCTTAAGCAAATTTTAAGTAAAGGGTAACTCACCTCACAGATAAACCTATACAGGTTTCAATGAGGGTCTGCTGTATTAAATATGTACTTTGTGAAATTCTTTGAATAAATAACTATAAAAAAAAATGCAAGACTTTACTCATAATTTACCTCTTCATAAGCAGCTTATATACGTCCCACTGTAGGGCACAGGGCTTCTCTTAGGGAGAGAGTATGGGCTTAATTACCACGCGTGCCCACCGCGGATTTGCGATTTCAATCATGAAGGTATGTGAATAGCTCAGACATCCAGGTTTCCTCACGATGTTTTCCTTCACCGTTAGCGAGTGGTATTGCTACTATAACTTCACAAAGTACATAACTTAGAAAACCAAGTCATAGGTACATGCCCGTACTGGGAATCGAAACAGGGTCTCCCGCTTCCGAGTCCAATGTTCTACCCACTAGGCTACCACCGCTTCATTTACCTCTTGGGTAGTGTTTATAGTCTGTTATACATGTATCGGTTTTCATTTGACGCTATTTCCGAGGCGGGGTAATTGTGGCAATCAAAATGCAGGCAGTGGACACATTATACCAAATTAAGTCGTTTGATACGATCCGTCTCATGCGATTGACACGGACTTGTTATGAAGAGAGTTTAATTATCCTATTGCCGCATGCTTCCACAATTTCATTGAACAATATTGGTTTAATTTAAAATTCCAATGTCATTATTTTCTAACATCCATAGTTAGCTTTTCATAAAGTGTTCGAATTATTTCTATAATGGTTGTTTCATTGGCATTCCGTGTGGCGCCGGATTAAGAATAGCGTCACTCCATTTCCTTCCGTGGACGTCGTAGAAGGCGACTAAGGAAGTACTCGTACATTACCAGGAGACGGGCAGCAGTGCCTTCCTGAGCTTCCAACCGCATACTGCGATCGCCAAACCGCCTGCCAAGCGAGGCGATTATGGCAAAACCATGGTTAGGAAAACCATGAGGGAGGCCTACGTCCTGCACTGGGCCTCAAATGGCTGATGATGGTGATGATGATGATTGGTAGTATACTAACCAAACGCATCCCAATGGAAAACTAAACGAAACTCGGCACGATGGATGCCAATTTAATTTGCGCAGGAATGAATGAAATTGTAATGCTAATATCGTTTAAGGCCCGGGTTGGACTCTTCGGATAAAATTACAAGTAAGTGAATCCGGGCTTAAATTATTAGTTATAAAGAGACCAATTTGTGGCTGATTTTTTATCTAGCCTATACGTGCCACTGCGTCTTATGATTATAAAATATGTAACTAAATATACAACGTGTCACTGAAGGAATGCAAAAATTAAAAAAACGGTCTCGCGCACGAACGGTTCCGTACCATTATCTATACGACATTAAACACAAACATCGAGAAAAAACGGCAAATAATCACGTTTGTTGTATGGGAGCCCTCCTAAAATATTCATTTTATTTTAATGTAGTTATTTATTTAAGAAAATATAGAACTAAATATTCTGTGAATATTTCTAGCGTCTACCTGTTGCTGTTATTAATATCGAGCCAAAAACGGCAAACCATTATATTTCAGATTCTCTTATTCTTCCTGCAATCCACTCCATCCAAAGGTTGTCTGGAAGAGATCACTCTAAGCGATAAGATACTATTTATAATTCTTTCTCCAGGTTGTGCAATAAAGTGTTCTCTGTCTCTATCTATCTATTGAACAAACCAAAGACATTGTCTACACCCTTCAATGAATCAATAGCCTTAACGTCTAGAATAGATTGACGCCTAGAATAAAGAGTGGGACAGTTGATAGCTGTTCTTCCTTTGTATTATCATTGCAAAATAACCCGTAACGTAACTGAGTTAAGCGCACGCATGTAAATGTGGACATGCTCTCGGCTGTACTCATCGGGATGGTCCGAGATGGTATCAGACGACCGACTGTCCCTAACTAAAGTGTACAGGCTTTGTAAACTTTGTCTTCGTTTTGGGGGAGGACAGTACAGTGAGTAAGGAAACAATATTGCATTGACACGAAATATCTATTAGACTAATTTTGAAACAGTTGTCAAGTTTTTCATCATCATCAGCCATTCGACGCCCACTGCAGGACATAGGCCTCCTTCATTGCTTTATATGCGGTTGGAATCTCAGGAAGACGCTGCCGCCCGTCTCCTGGCAATTGATTTCCTTAGTTGCCTTCTACGACATCCACGGAAGGAAATGGAGTGAGGCTATTCTTAATCCGGTGCCACACGGAAAATATGAAATATAGAAGAAAACTACAATTTTTTTTATTTTAACCTTACGTGAACAGATAAAACCATGTCCTAAGATTGCAAACGCTTGAGGCTGGGGCGTGACCATGGCGGATCGATTTCCTTACTAACTTAGTGACGTCACGATCGTTTTGAATAGTTATTCAAGATTTTGTTACATTGTTACGTAAGAAATAACATTGTTAACAGAATTTTACTTTAAATTTTTATCCTAAAACTTCTTCTTTATTTAAACTTTATTTATTTAACAAATAAACCAGGGATAAAGTTACATTAAGCTTAAGTATCAAATAAAAAAGCATCCATGCAAAAAACGAGCTCATTTTAGTGACAAAATTTGTATAAGATTTTAAACCACGATTATTTTTAAAGTGATGGCTCTAAAATGGCGGAAAACCATCTACGTACTTTGATCTCATTTATAATAGTGTAAAATATATCTAAAACTACAAGATATCCTATATTATTACAAACAGACAAACATCCGTCCGTCCGTCCGTCCGTCCGTCCCAGGCGGACATACTTGGACCAAATAGGGGATTTATTAGCAAAGGGCAAGATAAAAAGTACCCGAAACCGGCGCGCGCACATTCAACGACTAATAAATGTTGAGGAAGCGGAAGTGATCTGTCAGGATTGTGGCACGTGGCAGTCCCTAGTCTCTGCCTACCCCTCAGGGATACAGGCGTGAGTTTATGTATGTGTATGTATACAATCAAACATCTATGTGGATGGTACGAGAGTTGGTGAATGAATAACTTCATTTACATATATGATGATATTATGTGTACAGTAAAGAATATTCCATCTATCTATCTATGTATACCTTAAAAAAAACTGTGGTTTTATTTCGATGATAGTAGGAAACTTCGATTAAAAACAGAACAAAAGATAATTTCACAAGTAGAATAAGAAATTTGATGTCGATGCTGTCAATCGTGGGGTTTAGTCAAAAGGTATAGTTGCAATGAAAATCCGAAAGAAAGCTAGAGTGGGTGACGTACCTTTTAATTTTGATTAAAAAATTACATTGAAAGATATATAAAAAACTATATGTAAAAAGGTTTACACCGTTACAAGTAAATATATAAAACAGTTGGTAATGAGGTTAACAATGATTGATCAACTATGATTTCATAGTTAAAATCATTATCAACTATATTATACATTTTAATGCCGCAGATTTGCACTTTGAAACCGTTTTAAACTTAATTTTACTAACAATACTTAGTCAATAATATCAAATTTTAAAATTGCTTAAATATTTGTGGTGTAAAACGTAAGTAATTACCAGACAATGTTAAGACATGTACATTGATTTAATTATTTTGTAGCGAGGAGCGTATCTGGCTGTAACTGGTGTATACACATTAAATCCTACAAATATTAATTTTAAAATAATAAATAAACAAATGATTTGTGTTCTTTGTTCTAATATTTCAACGACGGCACTCAAAAGTGGTAGAATCCTTCAGAAGAGGATAATTTTTCCTTCCGATTGTACAAAGCGTTCGGTTCGGCGTTGATTGTTGAAGTTTGGACCTCGCATTGACAATTCGGGCGCCAACTTTTGATAGCGGCGAGACAGCATTAATCACTTGACAATACCATTGAATTTACTTAAAATTCAATGACAATACTTATATTATATCAGATCGGTTATGGCCTGTATCGTTATATTTTCCTGGTTACATAAATTTTGAACGACATGAAGATTTTCAGAGTACTTATATCTATCGGGTTTTATTACCTACTGCCTTATATCTAACATGTTCTCCACAAAAATCATGCCTGGAAAATCAACGGCTTAGAAGATTTTTAGGTTCTAAGTCACACTTTTTGTTTTTTTATTTTAATTTTTACAGAAATTAATATTTGTTTCCATGGCATTAAGTATGCAAGTTTCAACTTTCCTTTTACGAAATAAGTTTCAATTTTCAACGCGGAACTTATTCAGAACATTGCGAAAGCAAAAAGTTATATCGTTTGTGCTTTCGACACACAATAACAATAACTTTTCTTACATTTTTCTCATCCCATAATTTTTATTTACGCTCTGTACTACATAAAATGTTGAAAACTACACGTCTATTGCGGATAAAAAAGTATGACAAAAATAAATATGGTTTTCCCAGCAAAACTGTAGAGTTTTCCAATAGCCTCTGCAAGATACGATTTTTTCTGTGATAATAAATAGCACACGCCAGCAATTCCCAGTACGGGCAGGTACCTATGACTTTGTTTTATAAGTTATGTACATTTTTGAAGTTATAGTAGCAAAACCACTCGCTAACTGTGAAGGAAAATATCGTGAGGAAACCTGAGTGTCTGAGCTATTCACATACCTCGGCGCTTGAAATCGCCAATCCACGGTAGGCACGCGTGGTGATTTAGCATATACTCTCTCCCTGAGAGAAGGCCTGTGCCCTACAGTGGTACGTACTCGTATATAGGCTGCTTATATAACCTTTTAACACATTACACAATATCACGCCTATATTCCGGCGGGGTAGCTCAAGACCCGAGTTTGCCACTTGCCACGATCCTGACAAATCTTTCGCTTTATCAACATTCATTAGTGGCTGCCTCCAGGAATGTTGGTTTTAGGTAGTTTTTATACTATAAACAGGTTCTTTAAAACTCAGGAAAGTGGTTCTGGAAAGGTGTATATTTCTCGAAACTCCACTTCACCACTAGAAGTAAGCCTCGAGAGGCGCCGACTCCGTACAAGTAATCAACGTCGCTTCAGACAAAGATGTCTAAGTTGTCAGTAAGTTTGGTTGTTTTTGAGAGGCGCTACGACAATAGGTAATCAGCCAATAGACAGTTGAAGGACCGAGGCTTAAACTTCTTGGCGGTACAGTCAACAGCACGCAATCACTTATAATGATAATAACTGCGGGAGCCGGTTTGAATCCGGATTCAATTTGTTTTTTTGACATTGGAAAAAGTGCGATCCCCTTATATCTCGGAGAGATGTGAAGATATTTTATTTTAGATTCTAATAAGACTAACAGCTATTACAAGGTTATAAAACATAGAAAAATAAGGACACACGAAGCCAATTAAAAGTCATCATAGTTAGAAATTATTTAGATAGAACGCAGACAGTTCAAAGGTGATAACCACCATATAGACATAAACAAAATTATATGAAGAAAGAGAAACAAGAAAGTCGCAAATACTATCTGTATTTTTATTAAATACTTGATTTAAGCCGGGTTTTGACGGTCTTAGTACGCTCGGACCGTATGTGTACAGTTTTAGTTGATTATGACGACAGTCAGTGCGTCGTCATAATCAGCTTAAACTGTACGCACACGGTCCGGACGTACTAAGACCGTTAAAATCCGTCTTTAGGGGTATTCTTGGAGAACCCAGCCTTAAGTGTTCAATGAAACATGAACAAAATTTTTACACTTATTCATCCAATCTCAATCACTCCCTTTCACAATCACAATCAACCGTCCTTTCTACAAATTTGTCATCGAAAATAACAGTCATAGAGATAACCTATATACGTTCCAAGGTGTACTCTCTCTCAGAGAGAGAGAGCTTAGTTACCACCATGCTTGAAATCTAGCTAAGGTATGTGAACATGGCAAATACTCAGGTTTCCTTACGATGGTATCCTTGACAGTTAACGAGTGCTATTGCTTCTACAAATTCACAATGTATGAACGTATATATGAAAATAAAGTCATTGGTACACGCCGGTAAAGAACCCACGTACTCTCGAATGCGAGAGGAACGATCTACCACTGAGCTACCACCGCCTAGCCTCAATATAATTAATTAATACTTTATTCATGTATTTGCTTCTTACTAAGTAAGTTACAAAGTGAGCCTAAAAATAACAGGTGATTTAAAAGGATGTTCTTAGATAAAAAAAAAAATTATTATTAGTGGCCTACTGGGGCTGTAGAATTGGACAAAATAAAAGTGACCTACTTATTCGAATTCAGTCTATGCCTTTGCGATAAAATTGGTCCAAAATACAAAATGGAAAGCTCAATCAGCTGCTGACTGTATCTGTTTTGTGTGTAAGACTTGTAACTTCGTTGATTTCGTTTTCATTAAGGTAAACTTATCATACCGCTCGTCCGGAACAACAACGACGAAATTACACTTTTGAGAAGTGGGCTACCGGAGTACATTGTGTTAAATTATTCCTAAAGGGAAGTTAATCACGAGGTAACTCGACACAATTGAATTTCTATTAACTTCAGTCACATTACGCATAATGCATTATATACTGAAGAGATCGTTAATGCTTGTCTCTGAAGAAAAATAACTCGCACACACACACACACAAACAAAAAAAAAACACACACACACACACACACACTTTCACATACACTTTACACGTAAAAGTCACACTTAACACATATTTGTATTTTATTTTTATTTTTTGTTAAGTATAATTTTTATGATTTATCTCTAAAGGATACCTATTCTTAGTCTATTTTTTCCTAAAAACTTTTTTTTTATTTCTAGCGTTTACTTGTAGCGTTACCGAACCTGTTGACAATTACTTTAGTAAGTTTAACAAGGTCTCTGCGATACAGACTTAAAGTCTAATGCAGATACCGCGAGTATTATAACTATGCAAATTTTTCATCAGCCATTTGTCGCCCACTGCAGGACATAGGACTTCCTCATGGTTTTCCAAGCTTCCCGGTCTTGTGCCGCCCGCATCCAGCGACTCCCCGCCACCGTCAACAGGTCGTCAGACCATCTGGTGGGGGGCCTGCCCATGCTGCGTTGTCCAGTGTCTTGTAAGTATATTGTGTGATAAACTTATAATAGTCGTAAAGGGAAGTTAATCACGAGGTAAATCGACACAATTGAATTGATCCATTCTACTTTCTGTAAAACCATGGTTGAAATGTTCTCCCATTTTCGCAAAGATGTAATATGACGTAATTACAATTTTATTCTTCTGGATGAGCGATTGCGACACTGTGGATACAGACAGTCTTATTTATAAATTCTAATTCTAATTCAATTTAAAATTTATAAATATTTAATTGCTTAAAACACGAGGAGTGTTAAAATGCAGTTTAAATTTTATGTGGTAAAGGAAAAGACTTTACTACAGACTGTTTAAACCGCATTTGACCACTCGTTTTTTTATTATTATTATTATTAATCGTTTATTTCGGATCATAAAATCCATATAACTTAACCTAATCTTTAAAGTTAAAAAATATAAAAAATTTACTAATTACTTAAAAACATAATCAATCAATCAACTGATCAATTAATTAATTAATTAATCAGTTGACCGACTAATATGCATCTTCTCAAAATGATGCCACATAGGGCAATCTGGCCTGTCAGCCAAAACCTGTCGGATACCGCTGGCGCTGCCGCGGACGCGGTCAATTAAGGATGCCACTCGTTTGCGCATTATGGCGTGAAAGCCGTCCGTACGGGCCTCGGCAAACATGCCTGAGGCACTGCAGTACCGCGGCAGCCCCAGCAGCATTCTGAAGATGTTGTTATATTGTACACGGAGAGCGCAGAGAGCCCGCTGGGTGCAGCCAGCCCACAGGCTGCAGGCGTAGAAGGACTGGCAATAGGCCTTGAAAAGGGTCACTTTTACCTCACCACTACACCGAGCAAACCTGCGGACCAGCATGTTCCCCCGGACAGCCAGCGCCCTCCGTTCTCTCTCAATATCTAGGTCGTGTTCGAGACATATCCGAACATAGGTTAGCTACCAGCTAGCAATTTTATAGTGTTGGCATGACTGTTTTGAGATTGGGCTTCCGGGCTCCATATTGTTACCTGGCTGTGTCTATAACACGTCAAAATAAAAGCTGTGAATTTAATTAATTCCGGCCTTTTTACTTATGCTTCCCCCAACTCTGTGTGGAACATAAGTTTGGTCCTTCGAAAAGACTATATAATATAACCAGTGCGAGTGAAAACAGTTCGTCGAAACTTGAAAGTGTAACTATATTACACAACCCACAAGGTGTTTGGACAATCGGTGCGGTGAGGTGCAAAAATCTCCTATTTTACGGTGTTGTTCGTAAAAGACTGTCGCCTTGTTCTGTGTTATACGGAACTCTTTGAGTGGGCGAGACTTCAGAGGACGAATTATTGCTACAGATAAGTGTAAAAACCGACTGCAGTCCATTGAAAATACACGTTTTTGTGTCATCGCGTACATTCAAATATTGCGGCTGGAAGGCTCTCCAGATCTACATCGATTAAAGAAAACATTTGCGTCATCATAATCAAGCTAAAAACCCTGAGTATCCATATTTCATCGTCATCTTCATCATTGATATTGATACATTTCTACGATAAGGTGCATAACCTAAAAGAAATTACAACTCATCTGTCGTCAAATACGCGTGCCGTGCATACATACTCTGTGGTGCTGGTGCCGTATTACATGTCATCATTTCCGCTAACTTGCTTACGTTGGCACTCTGGACGTTATCATCGTACCCGAAGCGTGTATCCGAACGCAACAAGAATCACGTGACTGCAAATTCCCACCAATCAGCATTGCGAGGCGAATGCGCAGAGCGACGAAGTTAGCCGACAACGACCGAAACTTGCCGATCGGTGATACAAGACGACACAGGCACAGGATTTCACGGGAACGAACGACGCCATCGCCATATTGTTTTCCGACATTGTATTTGGTTTGCAATTTAATTGTAACTTTTGCAAATATTAATCATAATTCGGAAATTATACGCTCAATAGTTGTATAATTATAGTTTAAGACTAATTAAGCGGTTCTATAAGTTGGAGTATACTGGTAAGGGTGATTTGTTGCATCAAATAGGCCTGGGCCTAATCAAATTGTTCCTTTTCGATAGCGTAATATTTTATTTTCGTTGTCTGGTTTGTTCCTGCAGCATAGCTCAAAATGTCGTTAACTCGGTTAGTAAGTGACCGAGGTTACGTTAAGGGGTGTCTCACTCGTATGGAAACGTTCTGTACGTCGGAAGACATAGAAAAGGCAAACTACGAGGCTCTTGTGGCAAAACGTCAACGTGTCATCGATTCTTTTCGTGACTATGAGACCCTGAACAAGGAAATTCTATTCTTGAACGCCGCCGACCAAGAAGATTACGAGGAGTATGAACGTAAGTACTCAAATTGTTTAACGTTGCTAGATTGTGCGATAGGCAAACGAAAAAAGGAACAAAATACACCACCAACTGATAGCTCCAAAAATGGATTTAAAAAGCTACCACCGATCGATATCAAACCGTTTGACGGTAAAAACATAGAAGATTTTATTCCTTTTATAAACATCTTCAAGGCAGTCTTTCATTCAGACTCCAATATTAGTCCTTGTCAAAAACTTTACTACTTACGTACTTATATACACGGCGAGGCGCTTGACATCATAAAAAATTTATCATTGACTGATGATAACTATTCATCAGCCCTTGAGTTGTTAGAAAAACGCTATAATAACATTCCCATGATAGTAAATCACCATATAAACAGCTTGCTCGACTTGCCGACTTTTACAAAGTGTACTGCGCAGAATCTTCGTTCCCTTGTGTCTAAAGTAAATCAGCACACTGCGGCTCTTAAGAACCTGGACCTACCTGTGGGGCAGTGGGATGCGATATTAGTAAATATATTGTCTCGCAAGGTTGATACCTATACCAACAGGGGGTTTCATTTAGAAAGAAATGAGAAAAAATTGCCTGGGTTATCAGAGTTACTTGATTTTATAGAAAAACGTGCTGTTGCAATGGAGAATACTGCCAGCGAGAAGCCGCCACCAGCGCCTCCGACTCCAGCAAAACCTGTGAAGTCTGGCAAGGCCAGCTTAGTATCAGCAATGAAGCAACTGTCGTGTAAGTACTGCAACCAATCACATAAACTTTATGAGTGTGCAAAATTCAAATTGCTGACAGTTCCAGACAGGTGTGATTTTGTAAAAAGCAAAAAATTGTGTGTCTTGTGTTTGAATCAGCATCAGGGTAATTGTATGCTACGCTTAAAATGCAAGATCTGTCGCAAGAGGCATAACACGCTTATTCATACTGACGCTGAGTCAAACTCTGATGCTAATGTAAGTAATGCTGCTACTGCATATTCAGCTGGTGCCAGTTCTGACAATGCTGTGGTGATGACTAACACTTCTCAAGAAAGAGATGTTTTGCTGCCTACTGCGGTGGTAAGATTAATAGACAAAAATGGGAAATTTATTTATGCCCGTGCCTTGTTGGACAGCGGGAGCCAAATGTCATTTATTACACAAAAATTAGCTGAAAAAATTGACTGTAAATTTTCTAAAACTAATAAGACTATTACAGGCATAATAGATGGCACCAATAGTGTCACACAAAAGACTGAGCTTGATGTGTTTTCTGCTGTGAATAATTTTTATTTAAATGTGACATGCCTTGTTACTAAAAACATTACATGCGACTTACCTCAACAGTCCTTTGATGTAACAAAGCTTAACATCCCCTCATATGTCAAGTTGGCTGACAAAACATTCCATCAAACAGGTGAGATAAGCATGCTATTAGGCTGCGAAATATTCTTCCAGGTGCTGCAGAGGGAAACCCTACCGCTGACGCCGACTGGGCCTTACCTCGTGAATACTAAGTTTGGGTATGTTGTGGCGGGGAATCTGCCAGTATCTGCTGGCACAGTTTCTACATCTAACTTGTGCATAACTGTCAGAGGTAATCCTTTTCATAATAAAACTAATACACACATTAGTGAAGAAAAATGTAATTATTTGCAACAGAATAAGTCTTCTTTTGACACACAAGATCAGTCTTCTTTTTTGCTTGAAAAACAGACTCAATTCTCCTTGGATGAAAAAATTAATCACACTATTTCACAACTGTGGGAGTGTGAAAAAGTACCCAATATTTACAAAGAGGGCACAACTGAGCATCATCTTGCGGAAGAAAGTTTTATAAACTCCATCAAGCTTGCCAACAAAAAGTTTTCTGTGGCTTTACCGTTAAAGCTTCAGCTGGATGATGTTAGGTTGGGCGACTCATTTGGTAGGGTTTTGCAAAGGTTCTATAATCTTGAAAAACGGTTTTCCAAGGACAATCAGTTATATGAAGCCTACAAGGCTTTCATGCACGATTATGTTAGTCAGGGTCATGCTAAAATTTATGATGTCTCTAATTATGATATCAAGGCAGGAAACGTTTATTTCATTCCGCATCACCCGGTTTTAAACCCTAATAGTAAGACCACACCGGTCCGCGCTGTTTTCGACGCGAGTATGAAAACAAGCAATAATTTATGTCTAAATGACATCATGCTTAATGGCCCCACTGTGCAGAATGATCTCTTCGATATTCTAACGTTATTTAGAACATTCAAATATGTACTACTGTGTGACGTCAAGGCTATGTATCGTGGGATTTTAGTAGACAGTAACTATCACTGTTTACAAAACATTCTTTGGCGCGATTCGCCTACGCAACCTGTCCAATGTCTACAGTTGCAAACTGTTACCTATGGTCTAAAAAGTTCTGCGTTTCTAGCCACCCGCTGCTTAATTGAACTTGCTGATAGATTTAAAGATGAGTACCCACTTGCTTCATTTGTCTTAAAAAACACAAGTTATGTTGATGATATCCAGTGCGGCAGCAATAACTTGGTGGAGCTCGCAGAAACAAAACAGCAACTGATAGAGCTTATGGATAAAGCTAGTTTTTCCCTACACAAATGGTGTTCTAATTGCAGTGAGCTTTTAAGCGATATTCCTGAATCTATTCATCAGTTAAGCAGTAAAAATTTCGATAAAGTTAGCAATACTTTAAAGACTTTAGGACTTTCCTATGATGTGCATACTGACACTTTGAATATGAAATGTCCAGTAACTGAAAAACAAGAAAGCTTCACCAAGAGGGAAATGCTTAGTTTTATTAGTAAGTTCTTCGACCCCTTAGGGCTAGTAGGACCGGTTTTGGTCCAGGCAAAGTATTTGATGCAACAAGTTTGGTTTGAGAACTTAAAATGGGACGATGTGTTACCAGAGTACCTTAATAGCAAAATGGTTGACTTTACTAACAATTTGATAGACATGTCTTATATTTCTGTACCTAGAAATATCAATGTACCATCACCTGTCAAAATGGAATTGGTCGGGTATGCTGATGCCTCAAATATTGCTCACGGCTGTTGTTTGTATTTGAGAGTAGTTAGCCATGATAATCAAGTAAATGTCAATCTTTTATGTTCAAAGTCTCGTATCAATCCAAAGGAAAAAGTTCTCACCACTCCTAGGCTCGAACTAAATAGTGCTGTGTTGTTAGCTATGTTAGCTAGAAAAGTATATGACACTTTGTCACTTAAATATGATAATATCAATACATTTTTGTACTCTGATTCAAAAATAGTTTTGTCTTGGTTAAATATAGAACCAGTAAAACTTACTGTTTATATTGCAAACAGAGTGGAGAAAATTAGGCAGTTATGTGATACCTTTCAGTGGAATTATGTAAACACAAATGAAAACCCAGCCGACTGTCTGTCACGTGGGGTAGAACCTCACGAACTTAAAGGGAATTCTTTGTGGTTTCATGGTCCTCAATATTTACAAAATATAAATTATGTGCACTGTCCTGTAGAAAGTACAAAACAAATTAATTTTGAACTTCCTGAACTGAAAAAACCTTCACCTGCGTCCTATGTATGTAGTAAGGTTAATAATCACTTTCAAGATTTCATTGAAAAATATTCAGATGTAGAAAAAACTACTAGAATATTATCTTATGTGAAACGTTTTTTGTTTAACTGTAAAAAAGAAAATGTAAACAAGAAAAAAGGAACTTTGTGTCCAGAAGAGTTAACTTCTGCACTAAATGATTTGATCAAACTTGAACAAAGAAGACATTTTGAAAGGGAATTTAAATTTGGTGAGTTTAAAATAAATTTAAAATCAAATTTAAGTAAATTGAATCCTTTTG
This sequence comes from Yponomeuta cagnagella, assembly GCA_947310995.1. Classification (NCBI taxonomy): domain Eukaryota; kingdom Metazoa; phylum Arthropoda; class Insecta; order Lepidoptera; family Yponomeutidae; genus Yponomeuta; species Yponomeuta cagnagella. The sequence continues at coordinate 3,247,999 of OX371279.1, forward strand.
TCGATGGTTTTGGTCTCTTAAGAGTTGGTGGTAGATTGCAAAATGCAAATTTAACATTCGGTCAAAAACACCCTATTATATTGCCCAAAGGTTCAACCTTGACCAAATTATTAATTATTCATGAACATATCAGGCTCAAACATGCAGGACAAAAGTTAACTCTGAGTAGTCTACATGAAAGATATTGGTTGATCAATGCTAATAGAGAAGTCAAATCAGTTTTGCATAAGTGCGTGCTATGTTTCAGGTTAAAGGCAAAAAATGCAAAACAACTTATGGGTTCTCTCCCCCTTGATAGAGTCAATATGACACGGCCATTCCAAATTGTAGGTACTGACTATGCCGGTCCCTTCAGTGTGAAGCAAACTAGAGTTAGAAAACCTGTTATAACTAAAGCATATGTCGTTATGTTTATCTGTTTTCTTACAAAGGCCATTCATATTGAATTAGCCTCCGATATGACAACCAATACCTTTTTGGGCTGCTTAAAACGATTTATTAGTCGCAGAAATAAACCCACTAAAATATATTGTGACAATGCTAGTTACTATAGAGGCGCCAACAATGTACTAAAAGAATTGTATGAGTCACTGAACTCCACAGAGCACCAAAATGAAATAATAAATTTCAGTAATTCAGAAAGAATTTCCTTTCATTTTATACCGTCTTACTCACCAGTTTTTGGTGGTTTGTGGGAAGCAGGGATCAAAAGTATTAAATATCATATAAAACGTGTGATAGGTAACCTTGTACTTACCTATGAGGAGATGTACACGGTTTTGGTTCAGATTGAGAGTATTTTGAACTCTCGACCGCTTACTCCTCTATCTAGAGACTCAGATGACATGACATACCTCACACCTGGGCATTTCCTCACAGGTGCACCATTGACTTCATATCCAGAATTAAACTTAACTGATATAAATGTTGGAAAACTTAGCTTCTGGAAACAATGTACTAAACTACAACAAACCTTTTGGGGCCAATGGCACAAGCAATACTTAACAATGCTTCAAAGTAGACCTAAATGGCAGAGCTCCCAGCCTAATCTGCAGGAAGGTACTATGGTACTAATTAAGTCCGATAATGTTACTCCTCTTCAGTGGCCAGTAGGTAGAATTGTAAAGGTGATACCAGGCAACGACAACTTAGTTCGCGCGCTTGATGTAAAAACACCTAAAGGATTTATCATTAGAACTAGTGTAATGAAAGTTTGTCCGCTTCCTATTGATTATAATTAGTTAATAGCAATGGTATAAAATGTACTATTGATACTTATATTTTTTTTTGTCTCAAGACCTTTGTTGTGGGCCGACTCTCACTTAGTGTAAGCTAAATTATTTAAAGCATAAGTGAACTAAAGTTAAATAAAAATGTTGAGATTTATCACTATGCTATTAGATTATGTGTAACCTAAATAGCTAGGCTAAAATGAAAGTGATATACCATTTTAAGTAAAAAATAAAATTTACTTACCTATTACCTTTAACCTGACTTAGATATTCTCAATTAAGCATTTTCGCTTTTGAATTAGATATCCTTGCTAAAAGATTTGTTTACTTAGTCAAACTATGTTATGTTACTTAGTCATTTCGGTATTAGTAGTTACTAAAAAGACATGTTATTTGTTTTCCTCGATAGGCATCAAGTTTATTAAGTAAAAAAAAGGTTTAATTAATATTTTGGCTTATGCCCGAGCATGTTCGAGACATATCCGAACATAGGTTAGCTACCAGCTAGCAATTTTATAGTGTTGGCATGACTGTTTTGAGATTGGGCTTCCGGGCTCCATATTGTTACCTGGCTGTGTCTATAACACGTCAAAATAAAAGCTGTGAATTTAATTAATTCCGGCCTTTTTACTTATGCTTCCCCCAACTCTGTGTGGAACAGTCGTCTGACAGGTCTTCAGTGACCCAGTGGCCGAGGTACTTGAAATGATGTACCCGTTTCAGCTCCACGCCATTTAGACTAATGGGGGGCACTGTGGCTACTTTATGTTTGCGGGGCTGAAACACCATCACCTCGCTCTTTTTTGAGTTGTATCTTAGCCCATGCTGGTCTACATATTCCTCACACAATGTGATGAGCTTTCTTAAACCGCTGATTGAAGGGCTAAGCAGCACCGTGTCGTCGGCGTAACTAATGTTGTTAATACTTTTTCCATCTATTGAGCAGCCAACCCTGGTATCGCTAAGCCCCTCAATCAGCTTGTTAACAAATATATTAAATAGACGAGGGGAAGTCAGGCCTCCCTGTCTCACACCACATCGCAGACTGAACTCCTCGGAGTCCACCCCGGACCATCTTACTACATTTATCTGGTTGCTGTACCAATAGTCAAAAACTTGTATCAGCTGTTCCGGAAGCTTGGTTTTATGAACAGCTCAAGAAATTTATTACTAATTCTAACTTTATGGAACAGTGCTTTTATATTCAAATCAAACCTAACCTTTTTTATTCCTGACTGCCTCGTTGGTCTAACCAAAATCGAGATCGTGGGTTCGATTCCTAATAGATCTAGTTTTTGGTGGAACAAAATGGACAAGAAACACTTTACACTCATATGAGTACTTTGTAATGGCCGAGACTGAAAAGTCGCGTAATCTTGCCCTGCTAATGCCATAACATAGTATTCACATAATTTAATTGCGGTTTGATTGACTGATTTTTTATTGTTTGTACTGTGCGTGTTTGTGTAGGTATGTCTGTGTGATTTATTTTGATGTTTTTTTGGATGTACAATTCATAGTTTTAATTTTTGACAAAACATTTGTGGCTATCATATTTGTAAAGTGTGACTTTATCCTATAGTATTTATTAATAGTATGAGACAATTGGATTTACATAATTATCTCTCCACAATTACAATAAAACAAAATTAAGCTACTCAAATAACTAATAACTCTACTGCATCGAACTCTAATTGAAACTCGATACAAAGATTGTGCTAAGCTGGCAGATCCTCTACTATATTGTTCCCTGATCCTAGTATATTAAAGTCGCTATCCCCCTGGCTACAATAGGCAGGGGTCTGAATATAAAACTTCCTCGTGGCACGCAATATGCTCCGGAAGATTCATAGTTACATTTATTAGTCGCGATTTTCCTCGATCCCTTTTTCTGTACATACGGAATTAACCAGACTCGAGAGTGTAATTCTGAATAAACGGAATTTTTTACTTTCGTTCGTATTGCCAGACGTGACATTTCGAAACAGGAGTACGTGCATGCAACGACTAATGCATGTTGAGAACCGAAAGAGATCTGTCAGAATCGTGGCATGTTGAACGATGAACCTGATTTCTACCTACCCCTCCAGGATACTTGCGTGAGTTTATGTTTATGTTTAACGTTGTCAGAGCGTAGGACTCAATGGCCGGTTTACACCAGGTTTTGAGCATCTTAACAATATGACAACTCGATTTCACTATCACAATGCATGCACGCTGTTTTTGAGTATTTTTTATCTTGTCCTTTGCTAATACATCCCTTATTTGGTCGAAGTATGTCCGCCTGGGACGTCGCTTACCAGCCCTTCCATCCACATTCGCATGATAAATTTATTTCGTCAATATTTATTCCTTCATCTTCGCCGTATATCCAAACCAAAGCAAGGTGCCTTTCTCAATTCTACTCACTAAATCCTCGTTCAGTCCACAACAATTTTTAAATTCCTGTTTAAAATAAAAACTAACCTATCTAGGTAATTAGTTTCTCGGTTGTTTTTAAATTTGAGAATTCCACTAATAAAAGGTATAAGATGCTGACGGATTTCTAACACAAATAGTAAAAATCATCTGAATCATGGTATTGGCTATTTTAGAAGGTTCTGCCTGAAGGCTAGATTCAATAGCCTATGATTTCCGCTAAAAACGGCCGTTTTTGGCAAATGAGCTTTTGAATCTTATTGTTAGATGAAAGGCAATACATGTAAATCATAAGGACAAACAAACAAACCAATGAACGAACGATCGAACAAACAAACAAAGAAAAACTTAATGTAAAATAGACAAAAGAACGTACATGTAGTCAGTGTGACCTTACGTAGACGATCCAACTTAAACTGCGTTTGAAGTATGTTTTAAGGAATAGTGTTTTATAAGATTATGTATTTTTTGAGTTATTTAATAATTAGGTCGGTATTCTAACAGTCATAAAGAAAAAATAAAAAAGTATGTGTATACAAAAATAGACCGGTCTCTCAAGTGAACTAAGTTATAATAATAGAACATTTTTAAAAAAATGCTTTTTTTAATAGTAAATAAAGTTCTACATTTGTTTCATTTTCTTGTTTTTTTTATTTTCATGTTTGTAGTTGGGAGTAATCCGCTTTTATAATCGGAACGAACATTTGGAGTTGGTCATTTTTAGGAGTACAGATGAACAATTCCAAATGTTGTTCCAAAATCAAACTTATTCCTAAAACAACAAACATTGTGTAGTAAAAATATTGTAAATCCCTTTAATTTCAGAATGAACGCCTGAGGCGGATCGAATTGGAACCTTATTTCATTCGCAATAACAAACAAAAGAAGTGTGATTCCTTTACTAATGAATGTGACAATAAAGCCTCCGAGAAAATTATCGCATAAAATTGATCGCGTCCATAATAATTTATATTGCTTGGGGCAAGGAGGTGCGAAGGACTGGTCGATTATGGAGGTGGCAATATAAGTTATTATTGAAATAACGCAATACTTAAATCACTTTCAATGATCAAAAGTAATAAAATACCTTTTTATTTTTTTTACAATTTTAACAAACTGACCACATCAATTTTCAAGATTATAGGAAAAAAATGAGACGTTTAAACTTTTGCTCACTGGACGCCCAAGCTACAAAGGTTTTGATAATTTGCGTTATTTTGTATTAACTTGTTGTAAATCAAATTACAACATTTACTTGTCTCTTTCAATAAGTAAAAATTGATTGTACCCAACTTTTTTATTTCAAAGATTTTTACAAAGATTAGCAGCGTCATGTTTTAAGGTTGTACGAAACACCTACGTCATAATAATACTTCATTCGTCGTCGTGATTTTTATTGAAAACTGTCATAATTGTGGAATTTGATGTATTAAAAATTAAGTCCTAGCTCTAAGATACCTTGTCCAATCAAACAATGCCCAACCGAGTGTCATGTCGAAAAATCATACATAATAGGAAGTTTTCCTATTATCGACTTATCTCAGTCCCGTTATTCATAGATAGTCGTTACCGGCGACATTAAGGACCGAACCGAAATATTTGGCATGATACTTTATTCGGCCGAGTGATCGTTAAGATGCGCGCAGACTTTCTAAAATGAAACCTTATTTTTGTCACATACACATATACATATACATTTACATTTGGTATATGTAAATGTATATGTATATGTATATGTATATGTATATGTATATGTATATTTATATGTATATGTATATGTATATGTATATGTATATGTATATGTATATGTATATGTATATGTATATGTATATGTATATGTATATGTATATGTATATGTATATGTATATGTATATGTATATGTATATGTATATGTATATGTATATGTATATGTATATGTATATGTATATGTATATGTATATGTATATGTATATGTATATGTATATGTATATGTATATGTATATGTATATGTATATGTATATGTATATATGTATATTATTATTAATACGTTTATTGCACATAACTAAAAATACAATGGCAATGTGGCGGACTTAATGCTATAAGCATTTTCTACCAGTCAACCACATGTGGTGCAAGAAATTAACTGGTAGGCATACGCAATGGATGGATAAAACGATTTACTTCAACTAAAATATATGTATATGAATGTACAAGTTCCACGGAAGCGCTAAAGCTACTTATCGGATTTGTTTTGATTAATGAGATTAGATTCGTTATTGTTGGTTCAGGTGACATAGGCTACAATGAACAATTCAATATGAGAAATGTCCTAAAACTGAGGGTCTCTGAATATTCTTTTTTTATCGTTTCGATGGGTACGTCGTCGGATGAATGAAAGAGGAAAAACATCTGAAATGATAAAATATATAGTACAATATAAAATTATACTAAGCGATGGAAAAATAGTTTACAACATTAATTTCAGCTTTTGTGTATAGGTATAGGTACTATTACTATACTACGGCCTTCACCCAGCAGTGGGCAGCGATGGGCTGATGATGATGATGATGATGATACTATTGGGCCACCTATGAGCAGTTCTGAAGAATATAAATCTTGCAAAGATAACTTATAAATAAAGAGTAATAATAAAGATTCATCATCAACCCATAGCAGTCCTCTGCAGGACATGGGTCTCTCCCTGTATGGGAGGTTTTGCCGTAATCTCCACGCTTGGCAGGCGGATTGGAGATCGCAGTGTTTGGTGGTCTTGTGTCACAGGTCAACGCTGCTGCCCGTTCCCTGGTTTCCGTTTTTTAGTCGCCTCTTACGACACCCACGGGAAGTAATGGGGTGGCTCATTCTAGGCCGGAGCCACACGGCACAAAGAGTATTAATCTAATCTAATCTAATCTTATTTCGTAGTCGGAATACGATTTCTTAACTATTGCTTGTTCTGTGACAGTCTGTGGGCCGGTTTCTGAATTGAGAATTTCACTAAGTAAATACTTAAGTAACGTCCTGTCACCCTCTTTTCTCAGAATTTCGAAGAGACAGCACTACAGTTAACTATTTACGTAGCGAAATTCTCAATTCACAAACTGGCCCTTAATTAAACACGCTGATTTCTGGGTGGTTTGAAAGTCATGGTTGTGTAATTAGTAATAAAAATGGCATCTATTTAGACTATTACTTTTAAGTATAAACATAAATAAAAAAAAAAAGAGAAATCTTGTTTAAAAACATGCGTGAACAATCATCGCCTCTCCGTCTAACAAAACAAAGACTCGCGGACCCGCGGCACGCACACAGCGCTCTGGATGGCTACTAATGGTACCAATAAATTCGAATTTCGAATTCGAACAAACTAACGTATTCGAAAGCTGTTATCAGGAACATTCATATTGCTTTTCAAACCATCCAAAATTAATGCAGTATAGGTTCGTAAAATTTTTTTTGAGAAATCTTGTTTCATAAAAATGGGCGAAAATTTAGTACCACCTCTCCGTCTAAGAGGACAATGACCCGCGGACTCGCGGCGCGCAAACATCACTCTGGATGGCTACTAATGCTCCTAATTGATTCGAGTTTTTGTCGAGATATTTTTGAAAAGTGCGTTTTTAAAAAATACTAACTAGCGTATTCGATAGCTGCTCTACTGCCAGGCACGTTCATTTTGCTATGACTTTCAAGCCACCCAAAATTAATGATGTATATTATTTTAAACAATTTTAGCTTGCAAACAATATTTCATTTATATCTGTATATATGCAAATGCTGTGGCTGCCTCTCACCGGGATGCATACCAAAAACTTAGAAGAAGAAGAAGACGAAGAAGAAGAAAAAACATTTATTATAAAAACAGTGCACACGCCACAATAACAAAACAAAAAACAACCCAGAAAATATTTCAACAACAGACATCATCATCATCATCAACCCATTATGTCCCCACCGAGGGGCACGGGTCTCTTCCCTGAGGAAGGTATAGTCCATACTCCACCACGGGGGCCAAGTCCGGATTGGTGGAGGCTAGTAGACTAGTGGCTCGTCTACTGTCAGAAGATGTCAAGCCGCCCTAAGGCCTCTGACTTGGCTTAACGACTGCCATCTATCGACGGCAGCCGGCACCAACAGCTTAACGTGCCTTGCGAAGCACGGAACCGCTCGGAAAAATTCCACTAGCGTTAGGCATAGACGGCGACCCATCCATGCACTGAACGCGCCCAGTGTTGCTTAACCTTCGTGATCGTTTAAGATCACTCAGGCAGCCGGGGCTACGAGCGAACAACAGACATAGACTCGCCTAAATAAATAAAAAAGAGACAGTATGCAGATTATCGCATCTGCGGCCACCTTAACCCAACTCCGGTTATCCGTAAAGATATCGTTCCGAGCGAATAGGTTGACGGGAATTATGGTCCGGGTTACACCGGACATAAATTGGAGAGACAATTATTGCGATGTTAAAGTATCGATAGGGCGAACAGTAAGGTCCTTAGCCATGAATAAGGCGCTAGCTATGATAATGCCTCTCAGGGTATTACACCGTGAATAAAAACCTCAGGAGAAAACTGAGTGTATGATGCACAGATGTAAAAGGTTTGTTTCATTTTTAATCCAAAATTAACATTAAAAATAAAACAAACTAAACAAGAAAAGCTAAAAACACGTTAATGATAATTATAATACGATAGCGCAAACACTTCAAAAGAAAAATTCCAAGTGAAAGAGGAGAATGTATGTGGTGTAGAAATGTATACAGGATGTAACAAAATCACCACAAACGTCTTGAAATAGGAAGTTCTACTTGTCAATCCGATCAACTTTCACTATGAGAAAAACTTGGTAATCGCAAAAAAATACCTGTTCCATGCATTTCAATGTCGTCTACCTTAGGAGGTAGTAATTGCTCGCTGCAGACTGACGGACTGAGGTGTCAGCACCTGAGGCTTGAGTTGGGATTCGAACCCGAAACCTAACAAATGTGAGGACTGGTCTGTGGTTTGCACCCTCACACCGAGAATGAACGTTTTGTACAAACCTGGAACGATACCTACTTTTGGAACTAAAAATTTTGTAAGCACTTCACAAGTGAAGTCATATGGAAATACAACTTTTTTTGTCGCATATTCAGTTGTTTAGGTGCATTTGTGCTGAGCTAATGGGCAGCGCACAATGGCAGTTGATTGTTATACGAAATGTTATTTGTTCGAATCGATTAATTGCTAAAAGAATACGCTTGCACGTTATAATCCAACCACACGATTTTGCCGGATATACTTTTTAATAATGTTGTCGGAAAAATACACTCTGTTTTCTTACCCGAGATACCAGAAATACCTAGCTGTTACAAAAACTTTTATTTACAGCATGTGAACACATCAGCCCAGACTATCCTGTACCACAGCGTTCCATCCCTATTTAAGCCTGCGGTCCTCCAACAAACTAGTCTAACTACCTCCATATTCTACCCACGTGTCCGTCCGTAGACAATTCACGTGAGGTCATAAAATGGTTGAGTCATGCACCTAGGAACGCTATTACGCTACTGACGTGCATTGAATATGGTCGGTGTCATGGTGTAGGTGTAGAAGGTGTTGTGCTAAGGAGTCGTCTGCTTCTTATCGTGTCGGTGACAAAACCGGTTAGATTTTATTGGCCCAGAACTCGGCCACGCGCACTCCAGCGTCTGTGGCCCCCAGAAAGTCCTTTCGAGTGCATGTTGCGCGTCCACATGCGTCCACAGAGGACCGTCCCAGCGGGTCACACAGAGAGGTGAGGGCAGTCTTCGCAAGCTGAAACGCAATGGTTTTGCTCCTGAACCATTTAGCCCCACCTGCATAGGTTGGGGGCATCTAGAAACAAGGTGGCACAATTTAAGTTGAAATTAGACCTCCACCGCCCTTGGTGATACCTGAGTAACACTCGTGACTCTTAATGCGAACTAGAGCTCCCTCTTCCGCTATCTTCTAGCGATTTCTGTCGCCTATGGCGTCCATTAGGGAAGAGTTGAGGCAAAACGCGCCGAATGGCATGAATCTGTTTTAGGGGGGGGGGGGTTTGTCTCGGCGCGTCGCTAATGGACGGTTATTGTTTCATAGGTTTTAATCACTCAGTGAATAATAATAATATTCACTTTGAAATACTTGTAACGTGTGTTTTTTTACACAGAAAACTCAGTTATTATTGATACAATGATCCATTTACATATACCAGCCTATTGTATGACCCATTTCAGGGCACAGGCCTTCTGCCCACCGTAGATGTATGTGAATGTTTTATGAAGAACATTTGTTAGGATCGTACTGTGCAGCAAACCCTTACCTCTGCCTGCCTCTCCGAAATACAGCCGTGAATTTATGTAATTTAATGTACACTGAGAGACGTTCAGTTTCTTCACGATGTTCACTACGTTTTATTCCTACATTCTTACAACGTGAGATTATAATTTACCCATCAACTTTTATTTGTTTTACTTTGTAATAGAATACCGTGTTACAATATGCCACGGTCTCTGGGACACCTAAGTCAGATCTTATTTTAAAAACCTATTTAGATCTTATTACCAAAGATTACCTTTGCATTAGATATCGTTTGATGTTTGATCTAGGCGAGACGAAAGTTGAGATAAAAAGCCAAGTAAATTCTCTACTCTTTTTACGTCCCTATGTATGTGAAAGTGGAAAACGCCGCGAATATTGTGAAATCTAACCGGTCGAGTCAAATCAAATTAAAGTATTTTTATTCAAAATAACACAGAAACTGCGACTTAATGAATGTTACTAGTTAAACTAGGTGTCCATTCCAAAATCTAGATCATGTTGGAGAAAAATGGACATTAACAACTTACGGTTTTATATATAAAACACACAAACGCCGATTAAAATAGTTTTTTTATAAATAAGGCCGTTAGTCTTTTCAGTCTTTTGTCCTTAATTAACAGAGTTTACATATAAATCTAAAACCTAGCCCAATGGCTGGCTTTAATTTCAGTCATGTGAGTTAAATGTCCGTCACCGGTCAAGTTTGAGTCAGATTCACACACAGAGGGTTCTGTTCTATCTACCATCACATGTTTGTGTTAAGGCCAGGTTCTCCGAGCGCACGGATTTGTATCACGGCACTTTTTGCGCTACGTGAGCGAATAGTTGGGGGAGAAGTAGGCATTTTTGAAAAAACAGAAATACAAATGTTATTAATAGAATTTTGATGACCGATGTCACAAACATATTCAATAGTAGTAATTTTGGTATATTTTTTACTATCTAAAACTCAGTACAACTCAAATAAAACCATACCTAGTGATAATTTAGAGTCACGTTTGCGATTTTTTTGATGCTATAAAGTTTAAAAAATCATAAAAATAATGACCGACGGCTCTGGATAGCACTGAAAAGTAATATTGTTTTTCAGATTTTAAATACACCCCATTTAGGGGCAATGTCAGAGAACCCAGCCTTAAAGATTTAGTAAAAATGTGTTTTCTTTTATTTAGTTTGGACATTGGACGAGACTAGCAAAGGACGGCGTGAAAGAGAAGAGGCCTATTGTGCCCAATAGTGGGCTCTGTTTATGGGCTGATTAGATATATACAAGGTGGGGCAAGACAGATCACCCGATGTATTTTTGTTGTATATTTTTTAGGAATGAAAACGATCTTCAGGAGTCGGAGGCTTATTAACAAAAGCCTGGGGCTTCAAGTAACCCCCCCACAAAAAAATCTGATGCGGTCAAATCAGACGATCTGGCTGGCCAGTGTAAATCACCAAATAAAAATGTAAATTATTTATTACCATAGAAACATCTTTTATTTTTTTTTTCACACTTTTTAAACATTTTCGCCTAAGCGAGAGATTGAGGCAGTTTGCTCCGTCCTGCTAGAACCACATGTCCTCCAATACCAATACATGCAATTGAGGAAGAAAAAAGTCGTTGAGCATGGCTCGGTAGTGCTCGTCGTCCACTGTAACCGGTCGGTGATAATTTTGCATATGCACGTAACCGGATAGATGGAAATGGGCGTCGTCATTGCTCGTGATGATTTTCGATGAAAAATGGTCGTCAAGTGACGTCTCTTGGGGGAGGCCTATATCCAGCAGTAAACGAGTACGAACTGATTGATTGATATCTGCAAGCCCTGAATCGTTCGTTCACATTCTTTCTGTCAGTCTGCGGGCAGTCGTGAACAATTTCATTATCTAAGTAGTGTGGCCGCTTCAATTAGATTCCAAGATGCGAAGCCCTGTTTGAATTATTCACTAGCTCACAGAAAGAGATGAATCGCCTATGGAAAAAGCAACGGCCTAGTACTGTACATACGTAGATGATTTATACAGCATCCTGTGGCAAAGTATTAACTTAACGCATTAGCCAACTAAGCTGAGAGGACGGTATAGGTTCAAAATATGTCCCAGAATCAAGCCAGCGGCCACACAGAAAGGACGTGGGACGGGAGCGCAGAAAAGACGCGACGCGTTGTAAAGAAATCGCACATTCGCCCCGTCTCTTCTATTAGTAATAGCATCGCGCGAGTCAACTTCGGGTTAACGAAGTAGACTGCTGACTGCTGAATTAATGTTAGCGGAATGTCAGTTAAATTAATAGCATAAATTCTGTACAGATAAATGAAACTGGATATTATTAGCGAAATTTCAGTTATGGTGATTGCATAAATTGTGAAAATGGTGATAAAAATAAAAATTTCACATTATTTATATGAAGATTTTTATAGGGGCATGGTGTGAATATGATTTGGTTTGGTTTTAGTTTTATATAGTTACAGATGTTAAGGAAGCAGCTTTTTTAGGTCAAGTAGATATTTTTTGTAGCTGTTTTAAAGCTATTTTTTTATTGTGTTTGCCTAACAGGTGGAAGGATGTTGTTCCAACACTTCATCATCATCGTCATCAGCCATTTGACGACCACTGCAGGACATAGGCCTCCTTCGTGGTTTTCATAACCATGAGGTGTTTTGCCATAATCGCCACGCTTAGTATGCGGTCCAGCCTGATCCTTCAGGCCGGCCTGGAAGGTCAGGACCTGCTTCAACCACTCAGCATTTTCGGGTTTCATGAAAGGTGTTAAGGATACGACGTCCCTGATTTTTACCTCTTTTCACAAAAAAATCTTCTTTGTGCATTTTTATCTAGGTTAGTGTAACAGTTTTTAGAACAACACGTGTTAATATGTTTAAAAACCTTTTTAGGTACCTTCTTTCCTGGAGCTGTGTGTATTCTTCACCCAAACTTCTGTTTAACTTTCTCACATTTTTTTTCCACACCTTTACGTTCTTTACCTTCCTTTTTCCCTTGTTTTTTGGGGCCTCATAGTCACTCTGGCCAGCATCTGATGAAAAGTCACCTGAATCACTTGTTTCAGACATTTTTTACGTTAATAAGTTTTTACAAACTGCATGCAGGTAGGTAGTAACGTGTTCGAATTTAAACGCAATTTTGTCATCTATGCAACAAGGGCGTAGCGCCACCCTCGAAACAAATGATTCTCACGCCATCTAGGAGCGTCTGATCGAAACGAGTTTTTGTGACGTGAAACTAGATGGTGTTGTGCATGTTTTGATGTAATAACATTAAAACGGGCTTTGGGCACCGAACGCTCTTGTTGCTCCCAATGCTTCAATTGATTTCCTTAGCCGCCTTCTACGACATCCACGGAAGGAAATGGAATTCTTAATCCGGCGCCACACGGTTCCAACACTTGGTTGCCTGAAACCGAATACTACCACGAAATGCGGCAGTACCGTGACGTGGCACACCAAGCGGGTTCGAGCTGGCCTTAACTCTGTCGCAATCTCCGTACAGTCCAACGCCAAATAAGTTTATTGTATAAATAAGCTGGTGTGAAGATATAAACATAACATAACATAAACATAAACATTTACATACAGGCACATACATTGCTTCTGGCCCCACACTAGGATACCCTGTGTCATGGGAACCAGAAACAACGACATCACAAACATGTAAACATCCAAGACCTGGGGTTTTTTTTTTGTCCCCAGATTATTGTTCTTTCCATTTGGTGGTGCTAAGTGGAACTGGTTAGCACCGTTAGTGATACTTCTGATCAAATTTTGTGTGTTGTTCAACGTTTGGCTAGACCAACTCCGGGTAGTCTCAAATATTGCACTCGTAGCGTGACTCGTAGGCCTGCCCTACACCTGTGTGTATCACTCGGCACTGAAACTTTGGTGAGAGCAAAATCAAATTTGTTACCGGCAGTCGCTTTGAGTCGCTTTCAGTTGAGAACAACGGAGACACTTTTAGGGGCAGTGCATACTGAAATGTTGGGTAGAACGATTTGTTTTTTTAGAGATACTTTTTTATGTAGATAAGATTGTGTCCCGCTGTTAGGCAAAGGCTTCTTCTTTAGACTTCCATTTGTCCTTGGCCAAGGGGCAATATCTTATTTGGGAGCCAGGACGCTCGCATGTAACTAATATACGCAAATAAATTATTTTCATTCAATTTAAATTTTTTTTTATAAAAAAAAATCTATTGTTTTTTTTTTACAATACAAAGAAGTTTGTAAGGAGGTTCGAAATTTCGCCGATGCTTGCACTTGCCCATGGGCTCAGTTGGGAGAGCGCTGGCATGGTTAGCCAGAGGTCGCGGGTCCAAGTCCCGCCATGGGTGGAATTTTTAGCCTCTAAATAGGTTTTTAAAAATTATCCTCATCACGTATTGGTACAACAAAAAGAATGTAATCAAATACTTAATCAATGGTTCTTCTGTGGTAAGAAATATTCAATGTAAAATATTTCTAAATGCGCAGGCTAAAATATATTTTTGCAAACTTTAATTAAGTTAGGTTCAAAGGGAAAACAAAAAGTTTAGTTTATAATCGTTTGTTCGATACGCGCTTACCTATTCGCACTTGTTCGGTTTTTTCCGCGTAACGTATTTGCTAGTTATAATACTGCTCGCAGACAGTAGGTAATGGGCAACATCGTGCAAACATGAGCTAACATTTTTTTGGTACGAGACAAGAACTTGAGGACTACATATCCTCAAAGATTAGCATCCTAAGGTGGCAGCGGCCTGGTCAGAAAGAGACTAAAACGTTGAGCCAACAAACCCAGCTTGGGATGCCCGGTAGCTCGATAGAACGACACTCTGAAGCAGTTCGCCGTTGGCTTTCGAAGGCTGAGAAAAGTGGCATGCGCCTGGAAGACCTACGCCCAACAGTGGACGACTGTAATCTGATATGACGAAAGAATATCATCATCATCAGCCACTCGACGCCCACTACAGGACACAGGCCTCCTTCATGGTTTTCCTAACCATGAAGGGTTTTGCCATAATCGCCACGCTTGGCAGGCGGGTTGGCAATCGCAGTATGTTGTTGAAATCTCAGGAAGACGCTGCTGCGCGTCTCCTGGTAATGTATTTCCTTAGTCGCCTTCTACGACATCCACGAAAGGAAATGGAGTGACGCAATTCTTAATCCGGCGCCACATGAAAGAATATACTATGACATAGACTTTACACAGAAGTTTCTGCGCCGTACGTTCCTGTCATCGACGAGCAATAATATTGTGTCCAAATTATCCACAGTGCATACGGTGCCTTAGCTAAAAACCGAGCAAAAAGACTCTCCCGACAAAAAAGCTCCGCAAAGATAACGCAGTGAATGCTATCAGGATGTAATGGTCGGGATTCGCCACACGCTTCCCGGCGGCATTGTGTTGACACAGACGTCTTTGGCGTGGGGCACATAGGGTCTGGGGCACACAGGAAGGCGTGGGATGAGGGCGCAGAAAAGACGTGACGCGCTGCATAGAGTTCGCGCCCTCGCCTCGTCTCTTCTGTGTGGGGTTCAGTACATTTTGTATGAGATCCAATTAAAGAGACGACGCGTCTTTTCCGCGTCCTTTCTGTGTGTCTCGGCCTGGAAAGGACGTGCGTAAATCTCAGAGCAAGGACTGTGGTCTGTGACTGTATACAACGCGTCGAATCTTTTCTGTGCCCTCGCCCCACGTCCTTTCTATGTGGCCCACGTCTTTGATATTGAGAATGGTCTTGAGGGAATAGTCGGGCCGAAAATGGGCCCGGCCTCTTGTTCCTGCAGGTGATTTCACTAATATTGTTATTCCAGATAACTTCTACTTTGAACCGACTTCAAAAAAGAAGCGGTTCTTAATTCGACACGTATGTTTTTTTTTGTATGTTCTCTTATACATTATACATATATACATAAACACACTTCTGTATCCCAGAGGGGTAGGCAGAGACCAGGGACTGCCACTTGCCACGATCCTTGCATGCACGCACGCCGGTTTCGGGCACTTTTTATCTTGCTCTTAGCTAATACGTCCCCTATTTGGTCGAAGTATGTCCGCCTGGGTCTGGCCGCCTTCCACCCACATTCGCACGATATATTTGTTTCGTCAATCTTTCTTCCTTCATCCTCTCCACATGTCCAAACCAACGCAACATTCCTTTCTCAATTCTAGTCACTACATCCTCTTTCAGTCAGCAACGTTCTCTTATAATTTAACTATTTTATATTATGTAACATGGAAAATTGTAAGATCCACTTGGCTCATAGTTTTGTAGACATTTTTGTACTACATTGATTCCATTAACAACCTCCTAGCAAGGAAAGTTATAAGTCATCTAAATTTTGGTAATTCTGTATTTTTATTTTTCAAGTTAACCTTCAATGCATTTCTTCTAAAATAGGTTTATCGCCAATATAGTCTCATATGTGTATTTTCTATGCAGTTATGCATCCTACTGCAGGGCAGAGACCTTCTCTCATAGAGAGAGTATGGGCTTAATTAATACGAGTGCCCACCTAACATCGTAAGGAAACCTGAGTGTTTGAGGTGTTCACGTAATAAATCGCTTGAAATTGTCAATGTACATTTATTTTGATAAAATTTTTGCTCAAGTAAAACAACGTGAACCTACCACCAGCATTGTTATTTGTTTAACACTACCCGCGGGGTCACGTAAAGGGTAACGAGGGTAAACCTACTTATGCGAGTACCTACAACCCTCAAATCTGTCTCAAAGGTCCAAAAAGGCTAGCCATGTAATTACTTCAGCCATAAAATAACTATAGAGCTGAAAGGGTGATTAACACTAACTCAGTTTTCCGGCTCCCAAATAGAAAAGAAAAGTTATAGCGAAGTGTAGTCTCAAAATGAGGCACCAGATGGATCTGCGCGCTTAACTTCCATCCCGAGACGGGTAAACACAATTTTCGTAAAGCTTTTAAAGCGGGGCAAACAAAGTCCACCATTGATATTCTAGAGCCACCCACTGGGCTACTAGGGCTTCTCGGATGTTACTATCATAGTAAACTTGTTGAGGAACAGACTGTTGGGTAGAAAGGTTTTTTAAGAGATACCATTTTTTACGTAGATAAGTGAGACACAACCTATTGTTGGGTAAGATTGTATCCCACTGTTGGGCAAAGGCTTCCCCTTTACATAACATAAGCAGCCTAGATACGTCCCACTGTAGAGCACAGGCCTTCTCTCAGGGAGAGAGTGTGGACTTAATCACCACGCGTGCCCACCGCGGATTGGCGCTCAGGTTTCCTCACGATGTTTTCCTTCACCGCTAGCGAGTGGTATTGCTACTATAACATATGTACATAACTTAGAAAACCAAGTAATAGGTACATGCCCGCACTGGGAATCGAACCTGGGTCTCTCGCTTCTGAGTCCGATGTTCTACCCACTAGGCTACCAACGCTGGGCAATGTCTTATTCAACTCTATTTTTCTTGCATGGTTAGATAATAGTTGCTAGCTCTATTGTTAGTGTCGTACAGTTAACCCCTTTGATTCATTTAAGTCATGTAGACTCTGTCAACATAGCATGCGGAACTGACGGCCGATGGGGCAGAAAAGTTCTCGAATGGAGATCACATATCGGCAAGCGCAGCGTAGAACCACCAGCCACAAGATGGACAGATGACCTCATCCAAGTGGCAGGAAGACGCTGGATGCAAGCCGCTTCCAACCGGTCATTTTAGAAATCCATGGAGGAAGCCTATGCTCATCAGTGGAATTCTTGTGGCTGATGATGATTATGAGACTGTCAAACAGCGACAAAATTACTTATTATAAGTTTACGCCTTATTACAAGCTTGTGCCTTATTACGAGTGATTACGCCTGGATAAACATTTTATTCAAATATCACAATTGTCTGTCTCTTTATTTTATTATTATTTATTATGCTTTATTGCACACGACACATTAAACAGGACAATACATAAGAAATAATATGTACGAAGGCGAGCTCATCTCTCTAAGAGATTTCTTCCAGCCAACCGAATTTTATCGACCTAACCTCTTACCCAACCTAACCTAACCATTAACCTCTTTATCAAATTTAAGTAATTTATATATGTAAGTCTACTTATTTTACTTTTCAAATAGACAAAATTAACTTTATCTCTATTTCGTACGAAGAAGGTACGATTATCTGCATTGGTTCGAGAGGTCACTGTGCCCCTTTTCGCCAGTTGGATTAAACCAAATGTCGACCGCGACGACGGTCATAATTGTATATTAGTGCAATCGTAATAAGGTCGTATTTTCCCTGCGGACCGCGTCACATCAATCTCGGCTGCCGCTGATTGTTTTATAATTAAAACCTTTTTTATTACATTTTCGAACTGGTCGGAGAGAAAAATGGCGGACTACTGGATGCCTGAAAAGATTAAAACAACGTTGATGAAAAGAAAATTACGTTGTCTTCTTTTCGAGCAACTAGATATCCGCCATTTTTGTTTCGAAGCAGTTCGAAGTGTTGATTTTTCAAAATTTTTTTATTGTATAATTCTGACGATTTTTCATAAAACATTTCCGTTTATACTCAGTACATATTGACCTTTTTAACCGACTTCAAAAAAGGAGGAGTTTCTCCATTCGTCGGAATCTTTTAAGTGTGTGTCGGGCCACGCGCAATGTAGGGTTCCGTAGAAAGAGGACTTTTTTAATCTGCTTTACAGAACGAACAACTCCATCGAAGTCATTTTCAATGGATTTGTACGAAACTTCACTTTTATAAGTTGATTGCCTATTACTCGTTAACTAGTAAAGCCTACTTAGCGGTGATACTTTTCTTTTTAAGTTCATTGTATGTGCTATACTATTTTTTTTTTACGTTTCTACAGTCAACCGTTTAGGTAGGAGAGGGGGGATAAAAATTAACGCTTTAAAGCATAATATTTCGCATAACGGAACCCTAAATCAAAAAATGGTCTTCCTACACCTACATTATTTTACAACGACCAATACAACATTGCCATACAAGATGGGGTAGACGAAAAAAAATCATCCCCACTTTTCATGTCATGTGTTTCATTTTAAGTAAAAAAAATTTTTTCACAATATTTTGTTCTTTATCTTTGTCGGCGTAACAAATATGTATAAACCTACCAAATTACAGCTTACTAGTACTACCGGTCTTTGCGCTAGGTCGTGGACGGGCAGACAGACAGACAGACGCACATGGCGAAACTGTAAGGGTTCCTTGTCGGACTACGGAACCCTAACAACGGAACCCGTATAGGATCTCTTTATTTTCAGTCCGTCCCTCCGTCCGTCTATCCGGCCGTCCGTCTGTCTGTCAAGACCCTTTATCTCGGGAATGCGTAGAGGTATCAATTTGAAATTCAAACTATATACTCAGGTTTACAGTCCCTTGTAGCTGCGAAAAAATCAAACTTCTAAGTTAACGTAAAAAATCCTCGGTACCTACAAATTTGTACGGAACCCTTGGTGGGTGAGTCTGACTCGCACTTTTCCGATTTTTTATGTATGTTTCCTGATTATCCGAAGACGTCTGGAACTCTGTAGAAAATTCTGTTTTTGTTTGAAAGGGTAGATTTCACAGATCATCCCATGGTTATCAAATCAGGATTTATCAAATCCTAGAGAGATCCTAGAGAAATCGAGGAAACTATTTAAATTTTAAAGGCACGTTTGAAGCGATTTGGCTATTTTTATAGTGATTCCTGCATTTGCACTCGGAAAACTTAATTTGGTGGAGTCGATATTCACAAAAAATTGTGTTTTTTTTTTTCAATAAAAAATTATAACTCTAGAGCAGTAAAAACACGGAGATACTAACCTGTAAGTTTAGTATTGTTGAAATATATTTTGGAGTCAGTGCCCAAAATGTATGTGCTGGTCATGTAACTTGGCACCGGCTTCAATTGAAAGGTCATATTCGTTTTAATTATTTCTGTTCTTAGTGGTGCAATATTTTGAAGTCAGTTTTTTTTCTTAAGTTTTGTATCCTACAGCAAATTTTAAAAGAAATTCCCGTGAACAGGGTTTCTAAAATTGACAACTTAATTATCTACGAACATCCGTCCGCCACAAATTACTTTCACCGAATGACCTCTAAAAAAATCTGTCTCAAACAAGTCTTACATTGTCCCAAACAAGGTCTCTGAGCCACAACTCGAAACTGTTTTGTTCGGCCATTTGCCATTCATAAATCATCGCGAACGCCGACAATAACACGGGCTTTATTAAACTAGAGTTTTGATGAATTGTTTTCTTCCTGGGCCGGCTATTACTCGCAAATTTTCAAGTCTTTTAAAGGGTTAACCTGTTTTAAAAACCTATTTAGAGGCTAAAAATTCCACCCATGCCGGGACTTGAACCCGCGACGTCTGGCTAACCGTGCCAGCGCTCTCCAAACTGAGCTAATGGGCAAGTGCAATTTCGAGCCTCTTTACAAACTGGTCGAAGTAATTTACATCACTTGCAGCCCCGAGCAACCCACTTTGCAGTTAGGTTTTTACATCGCAATGATATCGCTGTACCTACATGATTATAATAATATTATTTTTGTTACACTAACCCGTGTTGAGGACAATTTTAAAAACCTATTTAGAGTCTGTGTTGAGCGTTCAGTAATTTTCTGATTACTATGACAATCCAAGATAGAAAATAATTTGAAGCAACTTGTAGAAAATCTTACATGCAGATAGTCACGCATCTTACATGCAGATAGTGAACAACATGTTTAGTAAGGAGTATGACACCAATACTACTGTTGTGTTATTAATAGGGGACAGCGCAGGAATTCAGAGACATGAATTGACCAATTATGATGAGTCTATAGTTGCTCTTCAAGTAATAAAAATTATAATCTGGGCCCTTATTATGAAGCAGCGATATTTCCCTCAAATCTAGCGACAAATACGGTTATTTTTTTGAATAGTTTCCATAGTTGAAGAGTAATAGCTATTCACTAAAATAACCGTATTTGTCGCTAGATTCGAGTGAATTGTTGGGCTCAAGCGCGACGTTGACGACCCTTCCGATAATGTCGAGTTTTTCATAATAACGGGCATATTCCCATATTCTAAAACTCTATCAGAGACACGAATTGCCCAGATAAATAAGCTAAGCCGGCTATGGCCACCGAGACAAAGTATTGTATTTTGATACGAATTTTTATGTTTCAAACCTTACATTGACTAGGTAAGGACACAGTACATGTGCCTCTGTCTTCAAAGCGACAGATTGCCAAATTGTTGGCATACAATATTTTATGACCACACAATTGTTAATCACGTAGCATGATGTTCTCGCCCTCGCCTAATTCCCTAAGCGTGCCGTCGCGTCGCTGTTCTGCAGCATGCTGTGCGCTGCACACCAGCTCACGCGTCTCTGGCCGCATTAGGTGAAGACGACTGCGTAGCTATGTTCTGTGTTTCGATAACTAAATAAAAATCGACATAAAGCTGTTTCACTACCTTCCTTCTTGAAAACTGCCTTTTTAAAATACGTTTTACGCCCTTAACGTCATTACCACTCACGATTTCTTTCGGTAAATCAAAACGGGCAAGAGTTTTTATGAAGAAGGCAATGACAGAAAAAGCGGATGTGCTGGCTACGGCTTCGACTTCCATCCAATTGGAATGCGCGTCAACGAGAACTATAATATAGTATTTATTGCTAAATGGACCTAAAAATTTTACATTGAGCCTAGTCCATGGTTCTTCCGGCCAAGGCCATGAGTGCAATTTCGCTGGTGGCGGCTGGTCGCGCTGCGCCACGCACGCGCCACGCGCGCTCGATGTCGGCGTCCACGCTCACCCAGCAAACATAGTTCCAAGCCACCTCTTTCAACTTTACTACCCCCATATGGGCAGTGCGCAATTCTTCCATCATCTGTTTTTTAGAGTAACCGGAAAAACCACGCGATAACCCCAAACAAGACGGTCATGCTCAACGAAAAGATTTTCTTTTCGAATAAAAATGGTTTCATGTCTTCAATGCATTTATCTGGCCAGCCAAATTGTATGTGACCTATGACCTTGTTCAATGTTGGGTCTCTGTGTGTTTCTGTTTTGATTTCATAAAAAGTAATTGGCAATTTATTTTTAATATAGTTTAAATAACTGCCATCGTATGTTTGTAAGTTGGAGTTAACCTTCTGTTTATGCTCTAGAGGAAGTGAAGATAAGCAATGAGCGAAACAATTTCTAGTGGACGGTACGAATTCAATTTCAAAGTTATAACCAGCGAGTTTGATAACATAACGTTGTACTCCACTGGCCGCCCGTTTGAGGAATCCCTTTATTATGGCCGAAAATGTAACTCAATGTTTTGTAATCGCTTCGTAAGATAAATCTTCTTCCATATACTGGATAGTGCTTTGCAATTGGGTATTTTTACTTTTAAAACGAAATTTTGTATGAAAATACTGGCTTATGACGTCACATTTCAGAGCACTCTTTTTATGTTTAATCTATTTAAAAATTGTAATAACTAGTAATTAACTAAAAGAGATACATTTTCCGAGAAATTTTGTAATTTTTGTTTTAATCGAGCATGTGAAATAATTTATTGTTGAACGTGTCAAATACCGTATTATTAACACCAACTTCAAACGATTGTATTTTTCCGATAGGCATCGCGTAGTTTCGATACCGGCTGTGCCAATGTAATGAGTGAAAGGAAACTGATTTATTGGAACGGAAACACTACAATTTAAAAAAAAATCTGAGGAAGATATACTTTGCAGACCCATAACAACCAAAAAACTATAATTACTTATTTAAAATTAACTCAAAAGGTTACACCTCCTCCAAAAAATAAACACAAAATCCTAATGCCCCTTATGGAGATTTCTTCAAGGTGGTTGCATATAGTTTTAAAAAGGTTTTTAATTAAAAAAAATTTCATGCAAGAAAATAAATTTGTATTTATTGAATAGGCCGCTGCCGGCATCCGAAAAAGTATCGACATACTTTATGGCAAAACCCCTCATGGTTATGAAAACCGCTAAGGAGGCCTATGTCCTGCAGTGGGCGTCAAATGGCTGATGATGATGATGATGATGATACTTTATACACTATATGAGATAAAACATACACATATGACCCCAGTTTTATACAGTATGTTAATTTACCTATTACCTCAGATGCAGCCCACTATTTAGCCAGGTGGCTCTACTAGGACCAATCGATTCGATGATCCATTTGGCTTTAATCCAAATTCTAAACTGTCCAATTTCAGAACGTTCCTGGCTCCAGGCATCACTCCCCATAAGATATGGAGGTCAGGTAGGTAAGCGGCGCGGCATTGCCTGCCTTTTTGTCTTCCATCCACAGTATCGAGGCCTTGTACAAGAAAATTGTTAGCTCTTCTCTGGGTGACATTGAGGCCTCGTACTGTGGGGAAGCCAAAGAGGCATGGAGACTGGCCTGCCCTAATGAGGATCCGCCGAAGGATCCTACCATCCAAAGGCAGTGGGACGGGCTCCTCTGCGAGCTGGTGCAGAGGAGGTTAATCCATTCCTGCACCAGCGACGTGGAACGCGCTCGCCTACTGGCCGTGTCCGAGCGAGAGGCGGGCTACTGGTTGCAGGCCCACCCATCAGCATCTATAGGGACCCTGATGGACAACACCTCTTTTAGCACCGCCATCGGTCTGCAACTGGGTTGCCCAATCACTGTGCCCCATCGCTGCCCCTGCGGTACCGACGTCGATCGAATGGGCCACAATGGTCTGTCGTGTCAGCGTAGCGCCGGCCGCCTTTCCCGCCACGCGGCTCTCAATGACATCATCCGGAGGGCCTTTGCCACAGCCGGGGTTCCGCGACGATGGTAAAAGGCGCGATGGTATGACATTGATCCCCTGGAAACATGGGAGGCCGCTAGTATGAGACGCTACATGCGTTGACACGCTGGCACCCTCTCATGTTTCCCAGAGTGGAAGAGCCGCTGGTTCAGCGGCTGGCGCGGCCAAAAGCCTCAAACTAATTAAGTCCAGTTTCTTATTTCAATTAGTTTTCTTTTTGTTATGTTATGAATTAAAACAAAGTAGCTATAAACAATTTATTTTAATAAATTATTACTGTTAAAGTACGAGTATATTCAAAATTATTTCGGGCCGTCTGGCATAAAGCAAAATTCGAGCATATAGAATCCAAAATAACAATTTGGACCATTATAAATAAGGAATGAGGTAAATACAAATCAGGTGACCGCGAATTTTCACTTAAAATATGTGATAAATTAATGACTTCAAATGAAGACATTGCTGCGGCTTTTTACATCTGTTCCAATTGTAACGGCCTTTAAACTCTTCTCCTAATCTTCCGAAAGTTTTATGAAAGATAATACCTATCCCCCGATAAGATCACGATTTTTCGTTCGACTTCATTGAAGCCCAACCCGTGACTAAAACGTCTAAAAAGCTAAATCTTTAAAAAAAACTGAAGACTTGTGGAGTATGTCAGTAACAATAGTTAGCTCAGTAATCGATTTCCTAGCACCCCATCTAGGCAGAATCTCTAACAATGTTCAGATGAGGGTTCATTCCCTGACCTAATGAAATATAGCTGATATAGTAATCTCGTTCCTTTATTTAAACGTGGTTAATAAGCACGATCCCACAAATTTACTACCCGTTTTGAGTAAAATTGCTTTAACTTGAAATACTTTTAGAAATAGCGGTGGTAGCCTAGTGGGTAGAACATTGGACTCGGAAGCGGGAGACCCAGGTTCGATTCCCAGTGCGGGCATGTACCTATGACTTGGTTTTCTAAGTTATGTACATTTGTGAAGTAATATTAGCAATACCACTCGCTAGCGGTGAAGGAAAACATCGTGATGAAACCTGAGTGTCTGAGCTATTAACATAGAAATCGCCAATCCGCGGTGGGCACGCGTGGTGATTAAGCCCATACTCTCTCTCTGAGAGAAGGCCTGTGCCCTACAGTGGGACGTATATAGGCTGCTTATGACGCACTGACCAGGCGGCCCATAAGACGGAAAACCGTTCGCTATGGACACGTCGATACCAGGGAACTAAGAAAAAAAACTTATATCAAAATAACCAATAACCCGCCCGACTGCCGAGCATTTACCGCTGGGCAGGGCGGGACCAACCTAGGTGAGTTACATTGTTGACTTTGGGACCCGCTGCTCAGCAGTCGTGTTATTGGTTATGTCTTTTTAGTGTTTTTTCTTAGATTTAGTTGTATTATGCTGATTTCATATACTTACGAGCCAAACACGTTACCGTCCTTTGGGCTCTGCGGCAGTCAGATAAAAAGAAGAATTATTTTTATCCGACTGCCGCACTTGTGCGCATAAAACGGTTCAAGTCGCAGATCTCGATGCCAATACCGGGCCGCTGGAAGTTTCATTTGATATTTCAATCAAAACTTTTTCCCTGATTAGCATTGTACGCGGCGAGTAATTTATCCGTGGCAAGATAAGTCTGCTACTGTAAAAGCCCGTAGTGATAATTGTTAATGTGCTGATAGACCTCAACATTTTCTTAAAACACAGGATTCAAAATTTTTCCAGTTTGTGGGACAGAATAATCAATTGAAACAATCAGAACACATAACATTACATTACATTACATTACATTACATTACATTACATTACATTACATTACATTACATTACATTACATTACATTACATTACATTACATTACATTACATTACATTACATTACATTACATTACATTACATTACATTACATTACATTACATTACATTACATTACATTACATTACATTACATTACATTACATTACATTACATTAAATTACATTACATTAGATTACATTACATTAAATGACATTACATAAACTCGGCATTATGTAATGACAGTACATAAATACTACGGTATGTATGCCGTAGGGATAGGCAGAGACCAGTGTTTGCCACTTGCCACGATTCTGACAAACTCCTTTCGCCTCATCAACAATAATTAACCGTTGCATGCACGCACGCGGGTATAACAATTTGAAACAAGTTCTTATTTCAGGTATTCAACAAAAAGCAACTCAATGAAACGAGTGTATTTATTAAAAGACCTCCACATGCTGGTCTAAAAAAGAAAACCTTACAGTGGGAGATAACTTTCTTGTAAAATATAACTCTTGAGTTTCAAAGAAAAGAGAATCCTTACTCCGCCTTAGAGAAAGTACAGAAAGCTCGGCGATTGTATGAAGCCATCTCTGATATAGGAATACGAACGCTTGATACTTGAAGTGTAGTAAGGAACACCTGATACAGTAATGGTATCTAAAAATTAAAGCACACTTTAAATGAGCACCGAACAAAACCAGTTTTAGAATGCTTTGTGTCATCATCATCAGCCTTTTGACGCCCACTGCAGGACATAGGCCTCCTTCGTTTTTTTCATGCTCGGTAGGCGGGTTGGCGATCGCAGTATGCGGTTGGAATCTCAGGAAGACGCTGCTGCCCGTCCCCTGGTAATTGATTTCCTTAGTCGCCTTCTACGACATCCACGGGAGGAAATGTAGTAACGCTATTCTTAATCCGGCGCCACACGCTAGCATGCAATAAGCAAACTTTTTTTCTAGTTTATTTATTCACACTTCATAAAACAATTTTCAATATTTAATTGTATTCAGCCTATACACGTCCCACTGTAGGGGGCAGGCCTTCTCTCAAAGAGAGAGAGAGAGAGTATGGGCTTCATCACCACGCGTGCCCATGTAAACGCCTCAGACACTCAGGTTTTCTCACGACGTTTCCCTTCACAGTTAGCGAGTGGTATTGCTACTATAACGTAACTACGAATGTACGTAACTTAGAAAACAAAGTTTAAGACTTTACTTACTTACTTACCAATGACTTGAAACCATGAACTTAATTAAACATATACAATAAATTCGGCCAAACTACCAGGTAAATTGTAGGCAGATTTGCTCTTTGTACTACATTATTATCTTAACAATTTTATTCATACATATATTATATTTCAAACTTTTCTAGACACTACATGCCGGGATTCGAACCCACGACCTCCGGAATAAGAAGCCGGCGTTCTACCGCTCCTCTACCACCGCAGTATTTAATAGTACCATACAAAATAGTACGAAAGATCTAATAGTATTTAATATTAAATTAATTTGAATTTGTAGTGTAAAAAGGCAGCGAAAAGAGACTCCACTGGAGCAATCTTTTCTCAAATCTTCTTAAATATAATAAATCAGTGCAGCGCCAGATCAGTCGCCGGCCAGTATCCGTGTGGCGCCGGATTAAGAATAGCGTCACTCCATTTCCTTTCGTGGATGTCGTAGGAGGCGACTAAGGAAATAAATTATCAGGAGACGGGCAGCATCGTCTTCCTGAACTTCCAACCGCATGCTGCGATCGCCAACCCGCCTGCCAAGCGTGGCGATTATAGCAAACCCCTTCATAGTTAGAAAACCATAAGGGAGGCCTATGTCCTGCAGTGGGCGTCAAATGGCTGATGATGATAATAAATCAGTTGATACCCACATGATAAGATTCTATGATGGTCATCAATAACTTTAAATGCCAAAACATAAGTTACTTTTCTTACAAAAGAAGAGGAAGAAGAAAGTTTAGAAGAATAGAAATCGTTTATTACCAAAACACAAACAATTTAAAAAAGTAGGAAAGACATTAATGCTGCGTCGAGACTCACGAGCACGTTAACAAGCATAACGCAGAGGTTAGCCATCACCGTAACAGAGCCGCTTTATGGCTTTATTAATAAAAAACCCGATCCGGTTCGGTGTCGGTCTATGCGCAATGTAGGGTTCCCTAGAAAAAGGGGGTTTTATATGCTTTACAGAAGTAACAACTTCATGAACGTAATTTTCAATGGATTTTGTACGCAGTAACTAGTAAAGCCTACTTCATTATATGTGCTCCTGCCCTGAATTTTTTCACGCTTCTACAATTAACCGTTCAACCAGGCGAGGGGGGGGGGGGGGGGGGGGTGGTCACCCGAAAAACCGTTTTGTTGGCGTGATTAATATGTATGTCGTTTCTGAGCTAGGCCGCGGAACGGACAGATAAACAAATGGACAGAGATGGCGAAACGCGTTCCTTATCGACTAATGTGGCGTCGGATTGGATTTTTCCGTGTGGCGTCGGATTAAGAATAGCGCCACTCCATTCCTTCCGTGGATGTCGTAGAAGACGACTTAGGAAATAAATTACCAGGAAACGGGCAGCAGCGTCTTCTTGAGATTCCAACCGCATACAACGATTGCCAACCCGCCTCCCGGCAAAACCCTTCATGATTAGGAGATCCATGAGGGAGGTCTATGTCCTGCAGTGAGCGTCAAATGGCTGATGATAATCGATGACGGAACCCTAAAAAACGCTTACACGCTTATATTGATCTTGATAGCACTATCAAGATAAACTTCTCAATAAAATACATTGAACGCCAGCATCCCTTGAGACTTTCCAAACTTTTAGAATAAATTCAAAATAATAATTTCTACAGAGCTACATGGCTTGTTCTGGTCCCAAACACGGATTCACTGCGTAACCAGGCAAAGTCATTAAAAACATGCAAGTATGCGCAAACTGAGGCTATTTTGCAAATCAACCACGGCGGACATCAGTGGGATTCGAACCCACTCCTCTGTTTTGGTGTCAACCGTGTTAACCGCTAGACCAACGAGGTGGTCGGTTGGCAGAGAGTTATAAAAACATGATGACCTCAGATACTCGAGTTTCCTCACGATGTTTTCTTCCACGGTAAGCGAGTGGTGTGGCTACTATAAATTCACAAATGTACAATCCGGTATTCAAACCTCTCGAATAAAAGGCTAGCGTTAGAGCTCTGCACTACATTCACAGAGTTATAGGAGGAGAAAGTCTTTTGTCGTTTCTTTCCTAGTGACGGCATTCGCCATAATATTTGCATACCCGCATAAACTTAGATTGGATCCAACCTTACCTTGTCGCCGGGTAGATTCATTTATATTTTATAGGTTTCGCGTTTAATTTTATGCTGACAAGAAGGTTCAGCCCCATATATTTTCTTCTGCAGAAGCAAAGTCGCTTTGGAGCCGTCATTTCGAGATAATAAAATTTAGGGGGCGACGAGGAGCTGGGTCAGGCTCTAAGGACTCAGTTGAGTCAAACATCTGGAGTCAAATCTTCGTTAATACGATCTAGATCTTCAAAATTACTTTCTATTTGACTTTTTATGCTGTATATGACGTGAGTAACTATAAAAAGTATAAAAAATCGAAAACAAAATAGATATGCTTCGAGCATCTTGTGGTCGACGCCGGCCAATTCAATTATTCTTTCGGTAGTTTACGCGTATTGAACTTTTAAACATTAGCATATTAAATCATTGTGCGGCGTTAGAATATATTTTATCGCTTTGAATTAGAATTCACCATTTTATTTTTCCATTTTTTTATGTTGCTTATCTTAATTATATTCGTCCCACTGCAGGGCAGAGCCCTTTAAGCGCTGAAGTATTTTTGCGTATAAAATATAATGACTAAATTCTTACATGCATAGATTTTAGCTGAGAAACTTTTTTTTAAACTTCTTAACTTTATAAACCATTTTTCTCTGGCAACAAAAAAGTATAGGCAAATTAAAACACCTGTCCGTGATTTAATGTTGTATTGTCTATATTGTCTACATTTTTCAAACGTAAACCCTTTCTTTTACAATCATCATTTTTTATTTCGCTTATCCTCGGTATACAGCGAGTTGAAATTAATATGAAAGGGAAGTCATTAATCCGCTCGGTTACTTCCTCGTCCGCTTCGTGAATTTTTCAGGACCATAGCGGATAATCGTAAAAAATCTGGCACGTATAGTGCACTTCTCCGCATCTCCAGGTAACGTCTGTACCAACGTTCCGCCTATGCATCAGGTCGGCGCAACTCGCAGGGTACTGCGAGGTTCGCCACCTTTTGATTTGAGTTCAGTTTCTTCAGGGTATATTACAGGAACTCTTGACTTTGGATCACGCACCAGATCCTAATCCCTGTTGGGCGCTTCAGAGTTTGTCCACCTATCCGTTCATCTTTTTTTCCAACAGGGTCTTTTCATGCCATACAACTTTGGACAGAATCAGTGCCAATGGCCTGCGTGATTCGAGACGCTAAGTGCCGAAATATCTTAAAACAATATTTCTTAAGGTAATTTTAAGCAAAGGGTAACTCACCTATACAGGTTTGAGTGAGGGTATTTTTGTATTGAAAATGTACTTTGTGTAAGTTCTTGAATAAATAACTAAAAAAAACTTATTGTATTTTCAAGATCTTTGTTGATTGGAAGCCACAGCATTTACTAGTTTTGTCGTATTTCTTTCGGACTGATAACTCCGTGTCGGGGAGCAGAACATTGCGCGGAACCGGAAGCCATATGGTGGTTGGTTACACCGTGCCAGAAAAAATCCTCATAGCAGAGTTGAGTTCTACATCAGTCAGTTTGGTATGATGGCTGGTGCACAGTATTTGGCTGTATTGAAATCTGGAGCCAGAGTTGATGTGCGCAGAGTATTCCAATCCAGTAAAATTCATCCAATTATCCAGACAAGTTTCAGTAGAAATTAATCTGTTCATAAAGGCTTTAAAAAAATTTGTATTAAAAATGTGTCCCTAAATAGTGTGTTAAAATTTAATAATTATATAAAATCCAATTAATTCCACGAAATATAAATATTATTGTAATATTATTATGATTTATTGTGATACGTGTCGCAATTAATTTAATGTATTTTTGAATTGCATGAACATTTTTTCTCATTTCTTTAATCTTATAAAATAATTAAAATTAAAAAACTAAATGTGCTTATTCATACAAAAATTTCTCTGAATACATTTCTATTTTTATTTTAAGTTAAGTTACTGTTAAGTTAAAAAAAAAACCTATGTTAGGAGAGGCCCGCTCTTTCAACGAATATAAATTCATACCTCTGTTACATTGTAAGCTAAGTTATAAGAAAAGATTACAATAGTTATGGACAATGGCGACTTCCACACTAGGCGCAGCCTGTGTCGTGAGTGACGGGTAGAATACGCACTTCATAGTTAGCATTAGCACTGGTCGACAGATCGAGACAAGCGAGTCACAAGCGAGGCGTGAGCAAAACAGTACTACTATGGACTCTCGGACTTCCACACTAGGCCGAGCCTATGTCGTGGACAGCCATTGATTGTTTTTGTGTTTGACGACCTCGTGGCGCAGCGGTAATGCATCTGCATACCATGCAAGAGGTCCCGGGTTCGAATCCCGGCTGGGGACACAAAAAAAAAACCCCCAGGTCTTGGATGTTTACATGTTTGTGATGTCGTTGTTTCTGGTTCCCACGACACAGGGTATCCTAGTGTGGGGCCAGAAGTGTTAGAAATAAATATTGTATAAACCAAACAGTTAAAGATGTCACTTTAGTTTCGCATTCCGCCGTTTGGTGGCGCCTCCTTGCCAACTTTCCTTGGCTGTGTTATAATGTCAACGAACCTGTGCAAATTACTTTTCTTTATTAAATCCGTTGTTCTAATTGTGATCCTGGTTTAATTTACTCATAATCTATCAGGTTATGGGCCCAGGATACGCGAAAATTTCGAGTACGATAATATTACTGCGTAAACTTTGAAGAAATCGGGATGCAGAACGAAAACGCCGGTCGGCCGGTTGCAGACAATGTTCATGGCGGCAGCACACGCGGTGAAGTTATGTCGTCTACAGCTACGAGTTCTGGAATTTCCATTAACTTTGAGAAGCTCAGTGGCATTTCCAATTACGGAAATTGGAAATTTTTGATGCGAATGTATTTGATACATGAAGACTTATGGGATTGCATCGACGAGTCGGCGCAGGCGGGCGTACCCAAGGTCACGGATGCACGCAAACAACAAAGAGCGCTTGCAAAGATATGTTTGATGGTGCAACCAGCCTCGTTTTCCCATGTGCGGAATGCAAGTACTGGATATGAAGCTTGGGCTAACCTTAAAAACGCCTACGAAGACCGGGGGCTATGCAGAAGACTGGGACTTTTACGAACATTGTTTGGCTTGAAATTAGAACAATTTAGTGATATGGAAGCTTATCTCTTCAAGATCAGTGATTTAGATCAGCAATTACGAGACATTAATGCTCCATTGGACGACGATTTCTTATCAGTGTTGATGCTAAGTGGTTTACCTACGAACTATGACCCACTTATTATGGCATTGGAGAATTCGAACATTAAACTGTGTAGTGAAACGGTGAAAAGTAAACTTTTGCAAGAGAATTTGCGCAGAGACGATAGGTGTGAAGATAGTGCACTGTTGACAAATCATTTAGCCTCGTCAAAAAGGTTAAACAAGAATTCTGCCTCAACTAAGAAGGTCAAGTCGGTGCCTAAGTGTTTTTTGTGTAAAAAACCGGGCCATTTCGCTAAAAACTGTCCAACAAAAGCTAATAAAAGTGTTAAAAGGGGTGATGAGTGTGAAAAGGCATGGAACGGAACTTTATTGACAGCATTGGCTGTAGACATTAACTCTAATGCCTGGTATGTCGACTCCGGCGCAACATGTCATATGACAAACAACAAAAAATTGCTTAAAAACTATGTTGTGGACACCCAACGCCTTGTGACAGTTGCGAACAATCAGAAAATGTGCAGTGATGGACATGGTGATGTAGAATTGCTGTTAAAAGGACAAAAACAAAGCATAACAATAAGTAATGTTATTTTTGTCCCTGATTTGTCTACAAACTTGCTTTCTGTGAGCAGTATGACGGCTAAGGGTCTCGAGGTGCACTTTGACACACAAAAGTGTGACATTCTCAGCGGTGAGGCGATTATTGCAAGAGCTGCGAAGGTGAACGGTGTCTACCAACTAGACACTGAGAGTTTGCAACCAACAGATGGAAGCGAGCTAGCTGCGGTGTGTGAAACGATGGCTCAGTCAAATACTCAAGGTGCAGAAGCTGCTAAACTATGCGAGATGAAACCAAGTCAGGAGCTGTGGCATCGTAGACTCGGACACTTGAACAGGCGAAGTATGGATTTACTCAATCAAGGTATGGCTAGTGGAATTGATTACACTAAAAGTAAATTTACTCCCTGTGTTGCGTGTATTGAGGGAAAACAATGTAGATTACCATTCCCTAAAAGGTCTTACACTAGGGCAGCTGAAAAACTAGGCCTTATACACACTGACTTATGTGGACCAATGTCAGTTACCTCTTTCAGTGGTGCCAAATATCTATTGACATTTATAGATGATTTCACTAGAATGACTTTCGGTTATTTTATACGAAATAAAGATGAGGTGTTGCCAACATTTAAGATATTTAAAAGTCTTGTAGAAAATCAAACTGACTTAAAAATAAAAGCCATTCGAACAGACAATGGCCGTGAATATGTCAATAAACAGTTCCAGGTATTTCTGAGACAGCACGGCATCGAGCATCAAACAACTGTGCCCTATTCGCCGGAACAGAATGGCGTGGCAGAGAGGGCCAACCGCACCATTATGGAGGCAGCGCGGTGCATGCTGCAGGATGCTGGAATGGACAGGAGTTTTTGGGCAGAGGCAGTAAACACAGCAATTTATATTAAAAATAAGTCACCGAGCAAAGCAGTCAGAGGCACGACACCGGAGGAAAAATGGACTGGTAACAAAGTCAATTTATCTAACTTAAGAGTGTTTGGATGTATTGCATATGCTTTGATACCCAGTGAAAAACGTAAGAAACTGGATGCAAAGAGTAAGAAGTATATCTTTGTGGGATATTGTACTGAATCGAAAGGTTTTAGATTAATAGATCCAGATAACCCTTCTAAATGCATTAAATCTAGAGATGTACAGTTTTTAGAGAAAAAATTGTACAAGGATTTAAAATTAAATCAGATAAATTGTACTACTGATTGTCAGATAAATCTCACAGACAATATAGATCATGATGATGATGATATTAATATTTGTAATGTTGATCAATCACCTGTGTCGCGATCGACACGACCCAGTATTATAGAATTATCTGATACTAGTCCCAATACCAGTAATTATAGTGATAGTAATCGCTCAGATGTTACTTGGACCCCTGATATGACCTTAGATGCAGCATCGTCAAGCGAATATGAAAACCTCGATGAGACTGCGGCAGTAGTGGTGGCGATGACAGCAGTAAACTACTCCGATGAACCACTGACTGTACAAGAAGCGCTATCAGGACCTGAAAGAAAACACTGGAAACAAGCTATCGCAGAGGAATATGAATCATTTGAAAAGAATAAAGCCTGGGAATTAACATTATTACCTACAGGAAAAAAAGCTGTTAAATGTAAGTGGGTATTCAAGAAGAAAGAAGGGACAGATGGGGAACTGTTGCGCTATAAAGCGCGCCTTGTTGCTAAAGGATTTACCCAGAAGTATGGGACAGACTACAAGGAAACCTACTCTCCTGTGGTCAGATATTCTACGATACGCACTTTACTTTCCTTGGCGGTAAATTTAGATATGCATGTTGACCATATGGACGTGAAGACTGCGTTTCTAAACGGTGATTTGACTGAGACGGTATATATGGAACAACCAAATGAGTACAAAGTACCCGGAAAGGAAAATTGTGTTTTTAAACTCAAGAAAGCAATATATGGATTAAAACAAGCGTCGAAGGCCTGGTATGATAAAATTGACAATGCTTTGCTTAGAGACCTCAAGTTCAGAAAATCACTCAGTGAGCCCTGTGTTTACATGAAATCCGATGATGATGACACAGACAACCTCATTATATTGGCACTGTATGTCGATGACATTTTGATATTTAGTAAAGACACACCTCAGAAGCAGAAACTGAAAGAGGAACTGATGAGATTGTTCGAAATGAAAGACCTTGGCCGAGCTACACATATATTGGGAATGCGATTGAGGCAAGAACAGAATAAAATTATTCTTGATCAAAAAAACTACATTCAGAGAGTTTTAGCACAGTTTAACATGACAGATTGCAAGCCTGTAAGTACTCCATTAGAGAGTGGAATGAAGTTTGAAAAAGGGGATCAGAATGATCCAGAGTCCAAATATAGAAGTCTTATAGGATGCATTATGTACATAGCAGTATGTACAAGGCCCGACATAGCACATGCAGCAAGCTTATTGAGCCAGTTCAACAATTGCTACTCAGAAATGCACTGGACGGCAGCAAAACGAATTCTTCGTTATTTAAAGGGTACAATAGACTACAATATAGTATATGAAAAATCTACACTTTCTGTTACAGGGTATGTCGATGCAGATTGGGGATCTAACCAATTAGACAGACGTTCTTATACAGGCTATGTTTTTAAAGTAGGTAGTTCGGCTGTGTCCTGGGAAAGTCGTAAACAAAGAACCGTGGCACTGTCTAGTACGGAAGCCGAATACATGGCTTTATGCGAGGGAGCAAAAGAGGCTAAATTTATTAGAAGTTTTTTGAATGAATGTTTAGGAAAATGTTTCCCTATAACTTTGTATAACGATAGTCAGTCAGCACAAAAATTATGTAACAGTCAGACTCATCATAATAGAAGTAAACACATCGACATAAGGTATCATTTTGTACGGCAGATTATAAAAGATAAGATTGTGAGTTTGCATTATTTGTCTACTGAACAAATGCCAGCAGATGTACTGACAAAACCTTTGGGAAAGGATAAACATTTAAATTGTGTTTCTAACCTAGGTTTAAAGACTGTTTAGTTTAAGGGCAGGTGTTAGAAATAAATATTGTATAAACCAAACAGTTAAAGATGTCACTTTAGTTTCGCATTCCGCCGTTTGGTGGCGCCTCCTTGCCAACTTTCCTTGGCTGTGTTATAATGTCAACGAACCTGTGCAAATTACTTTTCTTTATTAAATCCGTTGTTCTAATTGTGATCCTGGTTTAATTTACTCATAATCTATCAAGAAGCAATGTATGTGCCTGTATGTAAATGTTTATGTTTATGTTTATGTTTATGTTAAGGGATATTTAAGCAACTGCTTTTGCATGCCCATGCCCGTGTTCTTATGTATTTTTAACAATTTACAATTAAGTACGTATTTTCTATGCCGTTACCGGTAAAATTACACAGTTCAATATTAACCCTAAGTAACATCTGAACTTACTGTAATTTACGGCAAGAAAATATTGAATTGAGTTAGTTGCTGCTAGCTTTGGAATGAGGTCACTTCTGGCAGCGACCTTTTTTCTTGAGGCGGGCTTTAAAGATCTCAGTCCTGTTCAGTAACCTGACTGAGGTAGGTAAATGAATGCTTTGGTAATTAATGGGCACGATGTACGCTCACTAAAATCGTAATATGCGCAGCGAGACGAATGTCAGACGAAATAGCAGCTTTAGACAGAAAACAAGTTTATTCGTACAATTTCTTTTATACTACACCTGCTTGGAAAGTACCTTGATACTTTATCAAATTTACGGTAGAAAGTACGTCATTGCATATCGAACAAATATGCGGGGAGAAAACGCATCTGAGCGGGAGAGAAAAGTGTATGAAAATCCATTCCTTACGTGGTTTTTCTTTTTTAATTTTGGGTAAGACTATGCGCCGGTAACCTAAATATCAAAAGCCAAAAAGTTTTTACCTCCAAGCACTATGTATCACTCGAGAGAAACTGCGATTCCCGATCTCGGGTGTTTTAAAGCCCTCGCCTACGGCTCGGGCTTCAAACGACACCCTCAACGGTATTCGGTCACTTTCTCCTCTCGGTGAACAATGTACTATTTACTGATTTACGTCTAGTAAAAGCAACCTGTGGAGCGCTCGTTATTCAAACTGACACTAATACAGTCAGCAACTAAGTGACTTGTTTGCCGAGCAGTGTTTTTGTCTATTCACTAGGAGTGAGATGGTAGTTTTTTTAGGCGGAGTGCCAGGGATTGTGTTTAGACTCTTTTTTGCTTGGTTTGTCGGTTATTAAGATCTGTAA
Organism: Yponomeuta cagnagella; assembly: GCA_947310995.1. Lineage (NCBI taxonomy): Eukaryota > Metazoa > Arthropoda > Insecta > Lepidoptera > Yponomeutidae > Yponomeuta > Yponomeuta cagnagella. Next base: position 3,284,827 of record OX371279.1, read on the forward strand.
TTATATTACTACTAGCTGAGAAATTTGAAAGAAAGAAGACACTTACTTAAATTGTCACAGAAACAAAAAGTAAACACGAAGGTACACAAACAAAATACACGAACGTTAACAAAACAGCAATAAAAAGAAAACAATCGTGAAAAGAGCATGTGAGGCATAATATATAGAGGCGAAGGCAGCCGGGTAATGTATGGCACCCAGCCACCTCGGACTACTTTGGATGAAATGTATGCTGTTCTCTCCGGATCACTAAAGTAAAAAAAATCTGGACAAGTGCGAGTAGAACTAGCGCCCTGAGGGTCCCGATTAATCGATATAAATCAATCAGCCCGTACCCCTCCATTGCAGGACATAGGTATTCCATAGGGCATGCCATATCTTCCTGTCACAGGTACCAAAGAACCGATAGTCAATGGGGCATCTCGGGTGGAGACCACAAACTGGCAGACGCAGCGTAGAAGCTCTAACATAAAACCTGATTATTGTTTCTACAAAATTGATTATAATCAACATCATCATCATCATCATCATCAGCCATTCGACGTCCACTGCAGGACACAGGCCTCCCTCGTGGCCTTCATAACCATGAAGGGTTTTGCCATAATCGCCACGCTCGGCAGGCGGGTTGGTGATCGCAGTATGCGGTTGGAATCTCAGGAAGACGCTGCTGCCCGTCTCCTGGTAATTGATTTCCTTAGAATCAACAAATATTTTCTTAATTTCGTGTAAGTTAAAAGATAAACAAATGAGAATTTAATTACAAACTTTAGTATTCTTAAGGCAGGATTCCACCAGCACAAGTTACACACAGCGTTGCTGGTGGAGACAGAGGTTAGATATATATAGATAGAATATTCTTTATTGTACAAAGAGATTACATTAAGAGAAATTCAATAAATCGAAGTAAAATGATCGGCCTTATTACTTGAAGCAATTGGTTAAACAACGAGGTTAAACGCGACACTAGCTTAGTTTGTTTGTAATGTTTGTGCAAGACTCCACAAAACACACTATTTTGGTGGAATCATACCTTTAAATCAGTATCAGAGGAATGGATACTGATATATCGGTGGGATGCAAAGCTTCTCGATTGGAGACAAGAAACTGGCAAACGCAGCGTAGGACGCCCATTAGCTCGCTGGACCGTCGATCTGAGGCGGTTGCCGGCAGAGGCTGGATGAGGATGGCTGACACAACGAACGATAAAGACGGTAAAAAAAAATTAAGAAAGAGACTGAATACCTATTTTCCTCTCGCTCACACATTATAGAAGGAATTTTATGAGCGACATGCAGCGAATTTTATGAGGTAGCGCGCGTTGTAATGAAACCCATACCCTCTCTCTGAGAGAAGGCTTGTGCCCTGCAGTGTGACGTATATAGGCTACATTTAAAAATTCAAATAAGTGTCTAGTCCCTTTCTTTAATTAACAGTGTTGTACAATTGCAAACGTGGGTTTTTAATTGCAAAAAGCAGTGTTTTATTAAAACAATAAATCTTCTATTTTCGGATTTTTTCTGTAACTTCTGAGGCCTTGATTCCAAGACAAACACATTAAAAAAACTTCTCCGCAACATAATCACTTGTCCTGGTCCCAAACTAGGATACCCTGGGCCCTTATTACGAAAAATGGGATATTATCGGAAGTAGCCAGATGGTCGCAAATCAAAAAATGATATGACTTCATTGGGCTAACAAAGAGCCATGCAATTCTAGCGATCATTACTCAGTGGTAGGAAGTTTCGAAACTATTCAAAAAAAGAACCGTATTTGTCGCAAGATTCGAGTGAACTGTCGGGCTCAAGCGCGACATTGACGACCCTTCCGAACATAATGCTGCTTCATAACAAGGTCCCAGTGCTATGGTAACCAGGTAAGGACATCAAAAATGTGAATATACACTCAGACTGATTGATGCCAGATCTAATCGTCGGTCCAGCGACCTGGTGGGCGTCCTACGCTGCGTTTGCCTGCCATGAGGTATGTGAATAGCTCAGACACTCAGGTTTCCGTTTACCTTCACCGTTAGCGAGTGGTATTGCTACTATAGCTTCATAAATGTACGTAACTTAGAAAACTATGTCATAGGTACATTCCTGCACTGGGAATCGAGCCTGGGTCTCTCGCATCCGAGTCCAATGTTCTACCACCTACGCTAACACCGGTCGAGTTTATATAATATAATGTTAATAACATATTATATAATATGGCATCGTCATCATTATCAAAGGCAGAAATGCCCACCAACATAGTTCAGAAACCATAATTCGTGTTGCGAGCAAAAAGTTTTTAAACTATTTCTGCGAGCGTTCGGATCTTCTAATTACAGTTTGATATTTTTTTGTTCTGAAGCTTTGTTTGCGGGAATTGTACTGCGGTCGGCTAGAAATTGCTCTCGTGACAATAACAGACTGCTTTGTTGGCGCAGCGATTGATCGTTTCTCCACCAACCAACGCAAAGGACAAGGGACGTGGGCTCGATAAACCACCGTATATTTTATTAATTCTTCTATTGCATTGCACTACGGCGACATGATCCCTTTTTTATACCCTATAGACGTGCCACTGCAGGGCTTAGGCCTTCTCTTACAGTGAAAGTATAGGCTTAATAACTACTCGTGCCCATCGCAGCAGCGCTTGAATTTTCCCGATCGGCAAATTCAGGCGCTGAGGTATGTGAACACCTCACACACTCAGGTTTCCTCGCGATGTTTCCCTTCACAGCTAGCGAGTCGTATTGCTAGTGCATATACTACATGTCACAAATTTACTTAATGCCTTAAGTCCAAGGGTAGTCTGGAAGAGGTGGCTCTAAGCGATAAGACCACCACTTGTATACCACTACTTAGATATAAGAAACTATTTGTAATTCTTTCTCCTAGTTGTGCAATAAAGTGTTCTCTGTCTCTATCTATCTATCGGGTTTTTCATTTTTGTTAGGCTATAGAAATTTGCGTAAACTCGCCCCTATTTTTCGTACGCCGACAATCTAATATTAATCTGCTTTTAACAACAGTGAGTTGGCCAAAATACCCTAAAAAAATAACTGACAGGTTGTTAGCAGTAGATTAAAAGATTGTCTCGGTACGAGAAACCGTGTGTGATCTAGCTATCTAGATCCGCCATGAAAGAAAATGGACAAGTTTTTTGCTTGTAAGTAGGAAATTCTATGTCACTTAAAACTCTATTTCATTTATTACTAATTAGCTAGCTTTTAGATAGATATTTTGGTCTCACCATATTTTTGTTTAAATTTTTAGGGTTCTGTACCTCAAAAGAAAAATGGAACCCTTATAGGATCGCTTTGTTATCCATCTGTTCGTCCGTCCGTCGATCTGCCAAGACCCTTTATCTCGGGAACGCATCGTGTTGAAATTAAAACCATATACTTAGGTCTAGAGTCCTTTGAAGTTGAGAAAAAAAAATCTAAGTTAACGTAAAAAAAAGTTACCCGTTGGCCGTTTATGCCGCAAAACTGTATATTTCGATACACTCAAGGGAATTAAAATTTATAGGGTACTTTCCGTTGCCCTAGAACTATGAAATTTGGTAAGAAGTATTATCGTATACTACAAGTACAGGAAAAAATCTGAAAACTATACATTTGTAATTAAATCATTAAAAAATTAGTTCGGGAAGAGCTCGGAAAAACTGCGTGACTACAAATTTGTACGGAACCCTGGGTGGACGAGTCCGATTCGCACTTGTCCGATTTTATTATATTGTGAAGAGACCATCAAAAATAGGACATTATTCATCGACTGTGGTATAATACGCAGTTTGTGGCTTAATGCCCGTGAAAACAAATTTGTAGGAAAGTTTCCAACTTTTTTTCGATTTTTTCTTCAGTTCTTTTATGCGGGATCCACATATACTTTCTCGTGGTTTGCCACCGAAGTGATGCGATAACAAATGAGGCCTATTTGAGTCTATTATATAAGGCAGATGTTCTAATGGCTCGACGTTCCCTTTAAAAGTCCTTGAACACACTTAGTACTTAAAGCGAAAGGTCGATTCTTGATCTCGATAGAAAAGCTCTGAAAAGGACGTATAAAGTAATTAATTAATGGAAAGCTGTTAATGACAAAGTTTTGATGCTTTAATTAAGAAAGCTTTGCCAATTTGCTTTCTTAAAGTAAAAATAGTTTAATTTGGGTCTGTACTATACAATAATAATGATTCTTCTTCTTTGTTTTCTGGTGGTCCAATAAAGTGATCTTTCAGAGAAGACAATATTTTCCACCTTGAGTTCGCTTTAGGGTTCCGCACACAAAGGGTAAGGGACCCTATTGCTAAGACTCCGCTGTCCATCATCCGTAGGTCCGTCTGTCACCAGGCTGTATCTAATGAACCGTGATAGTTAGACAGTTGAAATTTTCACAGATGATATAATTTTTGTTGCGGCTATAACAACAAGTACTAAAAACAGAATAAAATTAATATTTAAGGAAGGCTCTCATACAACAAACGTGATTTTTTTGCCGTTTTCTGCTCGATATTAATAACGGCAACAGGTAGACGCTTTAAATATTCATAGAATATTTAGCTCTGTATTCACTTCAAAAATAAACAATGAAATTGAAATAAAATAAATACTTAAGGGGGCTCCCATACAACCAAACGTGATTTGTGTCTAATGTTGTATAGATAATGGCACGGAACCCTTCGTGCGCGAGTCCGACTCGCACTTGACCGGTCTTTTAAATAACTCCGTCAACAGACATTTTGTCTATTTTATGGGCAGGGGTGGACACTACATTTTAAAGCATTTACTGAACGAACCGTCATAACTTCACAAATGTACTTTACTTAGAAAAGCAAAGTCATAAGTACATGCCCGCACTGGGAATCGAACGTGGATCTCTCGCTAAAATAACCGTAAATAATCGGATGGAACTTCTAGGCTTGTTTCAATACAATGCGTTCGCATAGAATCATGAATGTGAAGTAATGAATAGACTTGAATACCATTGTTTGAAACCGACTCACTAATCACTATTCTCTTGATCAGCCCGAAGGTCCATAGAAGTTTTAATTATATGCCTACATGTAATAATAATATGGTCTATAGGCCTTTATCAAATCCCTAATCCTCCAAAGTAATCTATTCCTCAACTAAGTAACACATAGAGGACTAAAATACTGAGAAAACACCTATTCTTAGAGACTAAGGTTTGTTACCTGGATTTGCTCTGTTACACGATCTTGGATTAGACACTCAGCCACAAAAACTACGAGTGGAATAAATCTACATTGTACCATTAACAGCCAGTTTCTGAACTGAGAATTTAGCTAAGTAAAAAGTTAACTGTAGTCTCTTCAAATTTCTCGAAAAAGAGCGTTGTTGGCGACTGGCTGTGGTGCAAGGATACTCTACACTATGGATGGGCCCTGTAGTACTATATGTACCGAACGTGATAATGCAAGCGTGTGCATAGATCCGCCATCTTAATTGCCATTTGATCTTTGTAGTCTGTGCATTTGGTCTGTCAAGTTCTTTAGTTTTGACTGTGTTTGTGTTTTGGACATTGATTTATCAAGTTTTGGACCATAAAATTACATGGGAAATTAAAGTGCACAATGCCCTGTTGCTCTGTTAAAGATTGTGACGCCCGTAAAAGCGAAAATCAGCCTCGATTGACCTTGCACAAGTAAGTAATTATTATCTTTATTTACGCTTTGGTCAAGAGTATTTTGTTGGTTTGTTTCATGCTTCCTCGATGTGATTAGAGAAAAGTTCATGAACATTGTAATATTTTCGCCCTAAAAGGCTTAGTTTTCATGATTTCTTCCAAAATTACATTCTCCCTTTGTTTACCTAGTGATGTGAAACACTGATCATTTATTATCGATGTTTGATACTTATGCAATATCCATCAAATTCGGCTAAATGCCCTCCTAAATGTAGGTAACATGTTATTAAAAGTTTATACTTTTCTTTTCATCTGGTGCTTGCGAGGCGGTTATTGAATACGAAAATTAAATAATTTCAGGTTAAGTGAAGCACGGAGAAGGAAGTGGCTTGATGCTATTGGCCTTGAAAATATCAACCCTCGGCATAAAAATTCGCATGTTTATAACGATGAATGAAAAGTCTGAGCCAAAAGGTCCGAAGACGTGATAAAAAAAATCCACTTTGACCAACGTCTTGAAAGACCTACAAAAAAGGAAATATATTATTATCCAACTGAGGCAATAAATAGCCTTACAGAAAAACAATCTTTTGTGAAAATTCCAGAAGATCATAGCGACTTGTTTGACACATATAGTCAATTACTAAGAAACGTGTCCTCTGATTATGTGAAAAGTGTTCTTGAACACATAGCTGGATTTATTGCAAAAAAACTGGAAAAATCACTAAAATGTGATAAATGTGTGGCACTCTTAACAGGGCAGGAAAATGTTCGGTGGTGTACAATATGCCTCAACTGGAGTCCTGGATATTTAAAAAAAAACTGAAAATCTCATAAAACCGCAGCTTGTAGATAAAATCCTACCAGAGAATTACTACCTGTACATTTTTAAGTTCTTGACAGAATTCTATGATAGTGAGAAAATATTACTCATTGATAATGAGACGGAGCACAATACAAATCACAGATTTTTATTAATAAAAAGTGTAATCAAAACATATCTGGACTTAAGATTTAGATATCATTCAAAAATAATGAATGATAAAGTTTCATTCAGAACATTTTATAACAAATTGACGTTATTTAGAAATGAATAAATGTAACATTTTTAATCTACTTACTTTGGTTTTTTTAGTATGTATGCCGCTGGTAAGATTAGATCTTAACTTAAGGCTTCGAATAATGCTATAATGCTAACTAGCTAAATGGGCTAATGTGACTAAATTAATTTGCATATAGATCCCTGAATCTAAAATAAAAGTATTTGTCCACTGTCGAAAAATGAAATAAATAAATTCTATATAAAACATTCAAAAATACATTTATTAAAAAAAACATGTTGACAAATTTTACGATAAGTATCGATTCTCACTCTAATTGCATGATACAACCCTAGGTCAGCCATTTTAATTGCCAATAAGCTACGCCTCTCGCCACGCTCTATGAGTGTTTAGGGCCCATCCATAGTGTAGAGTATCCTTGCTGTGGTGCGACCTATTTTATTACAAAACGTCATGTTTTTATTTTTGATTCGATTTCCATTTTTTATTGTCATTGTCTCTTTGGTCTTGCCACTGTCATACGCCTTAATAAAACATAAGTATTTTTTCCTACGTGTTTCCCTCAGCAAACCATCACATTCATACAGTCCACTCAACCACTCGCTATCAAGCGTGACGGAACGTTACTTAGTGAAATTCCCAATTCAGAAATCGGCCCTTAAGCTACCTTGCGACAATGCTCTCTGACAGCACTGTCTATCTGTTTATCCAGGGGAAAGCTGTATCCAGTGAATGAGTCCAAAAACGTCTTGCACTATAACATATGACCGTAGAACTACCTGCTTTACACATCTAACATGAATGTTTAAAAATAAATTCTTCAGGCAGAATAAAAAACGTGAAAACATAATATTTCAGGTGCAATGCGTCCGCACAACGTTCGCACAAAGATCTCAGTCATTTTTAAGTAAATTTTTGTATAATAGAATCAGTACACAACACAATATATCCGATCTAACAAAACATTAATGTAAAGAGTGGGTTAAAAACTTTCTTCTCACTCTTCCTTACATGTAAATTGAAGATCTGTTGGCAATCATTTCATAAAATTACAATATTACACAAATGCCACTAAATTGTTTTACTCTTCATTCACTACACATTACATAATTCCTTCACCCTCACTATATTTCGCAGATACACAGACTACACACTCACACTTTTCACATGCATGCTAGTATAGCTTTAAATATATTATATGATTATAAAAAACTATAAATAATACAAATTTAAATACATAATACTTAACTGCAGAATGATTAAAATGTTATAATATAATAATAGGTACTTGATACACAATTTATCTATGGCATATCATAGTTCATCACAAGAAGTCCACTGCTGGACTTAGGCCTCCTTCATGGATTTCCAAAAGGACCGGTTGGAAGTCTCTTGCATCCAGCGCCTTCCTGCCACTTGGATGAGGTCATCTGTCCATCTTGTGGCTGGTCATCCTACGTTGCGCTTGCCGATATGTGGTCTCCATTCAAGAACTTTTCGGCCCCATCGGCCATCAGTTCTGCGTGCTATGTGCCCTGCCCACTGCCACTCCAACTCACTAATCCGTTGGGACGACTTTCGTTCATCTACGTTCGTCTACATTTCTGATTCGATCTTGTAGAGAAATTCCGAGCATAAACCTTTTCATAGTATAAACTTTATCAAATTTAACTTTTGGTACATCGTAATAATTGGTGAATATCCAAACATCTTCACAAACTTTCACATTTATAATATTAGGAGGATGACTGTGATGTACTCGTATGTCAAATTTAGTTAAACGTAACAGGGCTCTGCTCGTCGTTGGCCCGTTGTAATGTCTTTAGAGTTAATATCCTAAAAATAGATTGATGTCTATATTTAGAGAAGAATAGAATCTCGATTGATTGACAAACAAACTCTCTACTCCTCCAACTTTATTAGATAGCCCCGTCCGTCCGCACGTCCATTACTGGCCTTTTGGGACGAAATTTAATCACTCTCTTAAGACGGGCCATTGTTTTCCTTCTATTAGCGCTGGATAGATGGAGACTGAAGCGTGGAGTAAAGTATCGGGAAAGGTAGATGTATACAGGGTGAGACAAAATACCCATATACGCCTGAAAATGGGAAGTCTTACTCGTCAATACGATTAACTTTCATCATCATCATCATCAACCCATTATGTCCCCACCGAGGGGCACGGGTCTCTTCCCTGAGGAAGGTATAGGCCATACTCCACCACGGGGGCCAAGTCCGGATTGGTGGAGGCTTGTAGACTAGTGGCTCGTCTACTGTCAGAAGTTGTCAAGCCGCCCTAAGGCCTCTGACTTGGCTTAACGACTGCCATCTATCGACGGCAGCCGGCACCAACAGCTTAACGTGCCTTGCGAAGCACGGAACCGCTCGGAAAAATGCCACTAGCGTTAGGCATAGACGGCGACCCATCCATGCACGGAACGCGCCCCGTGTTGCTTAACCTTCGTGATCGTTTAAGATCACTCACTCAGCCGGGGCTACGAGCGATTCGTATTTGCCTATAGTCCAGATGATTTCATGTAGACAAAAATAGTTTAGACTCTGCGACCGTGTACAAATTTACAAGGACAAAATAAAATACATTGTTGACTGACGGAATGACATTATGGTGAGGTTAATGTAAAAAAAAAAACGAAATACATACTACTATTATTATTTTTTTTATTGCACAACACATAATTTTACTTATTAACTTTCACTATGAAGAAAACTTCGAAATCGCGATAAAATATATGTTTTATGTTGCCTATACGGTATTTTCCAGCTGCTATAAAAGCAAATATCAGTTCTTTCATGGAGGTAGAGGTTAGGTAAAGAAACTAGACTAGAAGTTCATAATTTTATTGGTCAATTTTCTTTTTCAAAAACTAAGCATCATCATCATCATCATCAGCCATTTGACGCCCACTGCAGGATATAGGCCTCCATGAGGGTTTTCACAACCACGAGGGGTTTTGCCATAATCGCCACCCTTGGCAGGCGGGTTGGCAATCGCAGTATGCGGTTGGAATCTCAGGAAGACGCTGCTGCCCGTCCCCTGGTAATTGATTTCCGTAGTCGCCTAAGTACAGTACAACTAAGTATAGTACAACATAAATACATCTAAAATGTAAACGCCTTAAGGTTGACTTAAGAACGTATATAATATACCTCTGTATAGTAAATTCCAATTTTAAATATAAATAACATAATATGACATAAACTCACGCCTGTATCCCAGAGGGGTAGGCAGAGACCAGGGACTGCCACTTGCTACGATCCTGACAGATCACTTTCGCTTCCTCAACATTCATTAGTCGGGTACTTTTTATTTTGCCCTTTGCTAATACATCCCCTATTTGGTCGAAATATGTCCGTCTGGGTCGTCCCTTACCGGCCCTTCCATCCACATTCGCTCGATATATTTGTTTTGTCAATCTTTCTTCCTTCATCCTCTCCACATGTCCAAACCAACGCAACATTCCTTTCTCAATTCTAGTCACTACATCCTCTTTCAGTCCACAACGTTCTCTAATCACACTATTGCGTATCCTGTCGTTCAAAGTAACACCAGACATACTTCTCAAGGACCTCATTTCTACTGCATTAATCCTACTTTCTTGCTTCTTTTGCCATACCCAAGTCTCGCTAGCATACATAAGTGTTGGGACCAGCACTCCATTATGGATAGCCAATCTAGCTCTTATGGAGATGTTTTGGCCACTCACCAAGGAGTGCAATGCACCGTTTACACAATTACAAATATAAATATTAACTCCTGAACTGCCCTCGCGGAACGCAACGTATAGGTGGCCCATACTAAGTTGGACACAGATCTGTGTCGCGGCAGACGAGTGGTTAATCTTTACAAATATAAATCTGAACCCTTTTGTACTTTAAAATGTCGGAGGACGGTGGTGCCTATAATAAAGTCACTAGGAGAATATATACATCCAAATAACCTAGAGTGGTTTATTGTACCCGTAACAACAAAAAATTTTTAAGCATTATGTCTTGAAACTGCACGGCGTTACGCAAAAACATTCCAACCCACAATATGAAATTTGCGGGATCATCAGAACAAAAACCTGGAAAATAAACAATGTTATGCATGAAGAAGCGTTTGTCTCGAAAACGGCTTAGTGTAGGTTGGAATGTTTGTGCGTAACACCAAGCAGTTTTAATACACCTTGGTAACACGGTCCAACTATGGATAAGATAACATTTTTACTTTACTCTCTAAAAGACCATTGTCATAAAATAATTCACTGAAGATTGATGTGACCAAACAATCCATCTGCCGATGTAAATGGGAACACTTAACTAATGGATCCATCTTCAAGGCATTGTCCGAGAATAGGAACCCACATAAAATGCATGCATAGGCACAAAATCTACGTTCGCTGAGCAAGCAGAAATACGCTCTAACTCCACGTGTTACGAGCGAATAAAAAAGCTGCCTGCAGAGTTTTAACGATGGTCCCCGAGATGCTACGCTCTGGGAGTTGTGAATTTTTTTTTTGTATCGTCTTCTTTGAGGCCTAAGAAAATGTTGCGTTATGACCAGCTGTGCCGCTAAAAGAAATTCCGAAGTTCTTCAGGGTTCTGCAGTTAGTAACGGAACCAACGGAACCTATTTCTAAGCCTACACGGTCCCTATATTTATCCGTCCGTTCTTTCATTAGTCCGCCTGTGTCTTGCTTTTAAAATTGATTTTCTTGAAACGATTTGTTTGACATTTTTACAGAATAATAATAATAATAATAATAACTTCCACACAACACCATTACTTGTCATCATCATCATCATTATTCAGCCACAAGAGAAGTCCACTACAGGACATAGGCCTCCTCCATGGATTTCCAAGAAGACCGGTTGGAAGCAGCCTGCATCCAGCGCCTTCCTGCCACTTGGATGAGGTCATCTGTCCATCTTGTGGCCGGTTGTCCTGCGCTGCACTTGCCGATATGTGGTCTCCATTCGAGAACTTTTCGGCCCCATCGACCGTCAGTTCTGCGTGCTATGTGCCCCGCCCACTGCCACTTCAACTTACTAATCCGCTGGGCTATGTCGACGACTTTCGTTCGTCTACGGATCTCATCATTTCTGATTCGATCTCGTAGAGAAATTCCGAGCATAGCCCTTTCCATAGCTCGTCCCAGTTACTTGTGCTGGTCCCAAACTAGGCTACCCCGTGCTGTGGTAACCAGGCAAGGACATTACAAACATGGAAACACACCCAAACTGAGGCCATGTCTACAATCGTACGATGGCCCCTCCTATATAGAATATTGTGTTAGTATGGTCGATTTGGTAAAAAATTATCGAATTTCGAATTACTGGTGATGCAGATGATGATGAAGGAGATCTCTCACAGAGAATGCATGGTTTTAGGATTCTTCGTGCCTCACACGACTATGGAGCACATTGTAAATGAATCGAGTCATAAATGTCATGTGAAAAATGTCGTTCTTACTTTTTGACTTTTTTCAAAAAGGTTAGTATACAACAGGGTAAACCCTTGACCCGATCCTCTTTGTTTTCGGCTCAAATTGTAGCTGACTAAATTATCCAGAGGATTTTTTCTTAAATTTATGATATCACTCTCCGCTTCCAAAATATCTTGCGCCAAAATCAAAAATTAGGAAAAAACATTTTTTAATTTTTTTCACTATAAATACACATTGTTTTATTAAGGATGGGGAAGCTCATTAATGCCATGACTATTTTTATTATTTAGATTCTTGATGACTTTAAAAAATTCTCGTAGATCAACTACCGGTTTTAGAAACATTGAATTTTTCGTAGGTTGGATCGGGTTTCATGGGGTCTCGTTTGTTGCCTATGGAATAGAAAAATGTATTAAATAAGTTAGCTACGTCTATCGGATCTGTAATTTGCATCTGGTCGATTTGTAAAGTTATGTTATTTTTCTCTTTTTTGTTGGTTCTTTCAGATATAATACTCCACATACATTTGGTTTTATTATTTGATTTTCTAATTATATTTATATATTGCATTTTTTTGCTGTTGTGATGGCTTTTTTAAGTATCTTTTCATATTGTTTATAATATTTGGTTATAATTTCATTATTAGCTTGTAGTGAAAAAATTTTTAGTAATCTTTTGTTTTGGCGTGATTGTTTGATACCTATAGTTAGTCAGTGTTTTTTAAATATTTTGTTTATTTTGATATTTTGTTTTGGGATTTGTTCATCTAAGACTTGTGATAAGATGGCATTAAAAGAATTATAGTTTTCATTAACATTTTTGTCTTGTTTCATAGTATCATGCCAGTTTATTGATTTTAACTTAGATTTAAAATTTCTATTTTTTTACTATGAAATAATCTTTTTTTTTTGTGTTCCATTGTAGGTGAATGCTCGTTCGAGAGGTCTGCATGGCTAATATTGTTGCGGCATGGTCTGAAAGTCCAAAATCTTCCTTTGTATGTATTATTCCCTTTTTGAAGTTTGTAAATATTAAGTCTATGCATGTTGATGTAGATGCAGTTATATGTGTAAAGTCATTTATGTGTTGAAAAAAAATTTATTCTTTCATTAAATTTAAGAAATTATTTGTTTTTGTATTATTTTGTAATATTTTAATATTCTTCGTGTAGGCGTGTAGAACAAGTGTGTTTGTTACAAACTTACCTTTGCTGCTGGGATGTATATGAGACCATAAGATTCAGCTGCAAGTTGAGTTTGTAAAGTTTGTTCGGAACGGACGTGCCCGAGTTCTACTCACACGGAAACATACAAGCATCAAATTTGGTAACATAATAAATGTGCAAACGCTATAGTATAACAACACATGGCACAAAATAACCTACAGATCCCGAACAGAATAAAAACAAAGACCTTTTTTGTAAAAACGTAGTTCGATTCTGGTATGCACTCTTACAGTAAATGCATGTGAATTTGTAGTAAAGGAAACATGTTCAAAAACCTGACTGTCTACGGCATTCATATACCTCAACGCTTGAAATTATTAATCCGCGGTGGATACGTGTGGCGATTAAGCCCATACTCTATCTTTAAGGTCTGCGCCCTGTTTTGAGATTTATATATAGGCTGCTTATGTATTTTGCCCAGCACCTATACCATACTGATAGCTTAGTCGCCCTAGCCCACAGGAAATAAAAGTCAATACGTGCGGAGCTAACCAAGGCGCGGGTTAACTCACGATGTTTTTCTTGACGTTTAGCGTGTGGTATTGCTCCTAGACATTCGCATACGTAACTGAAAATAAACAAAGTCATAGGTCCATGCCCGCACTAGGAATCTAACCTGGTTCTCGCTTCCGAGTCCATTGTTCTACCCACTGGGCTACCACCGCGGCACTCTACCCCACTCCATCAAAAACAATGTGCCAGGCACTGCAGCGTCCGAGTGGTCCCTTCACCCATCTAGTGTGAGTGAAGGCGCTATAAATCATCTCATTACGTAGATGCAAAGGCCAAAGTTTTTTTTTCATATTTCATAGTGAATTGGTTGAGTGGCTGGATGAGGATGGCTGAGGACAGAAAGAAGTGACGTTCCTTGGCCTATGTCCAGCAGTGAATAAGTGTGGGTTGATTGATTGATTTGATTCATTGAGTTGGTGCAAAACCTTCGTTACGCGAGTCCGACTTGTACTTGGCCAGTTTTCTTTATTACAATTTAGAAGAAAATAAAGTTGGTGCCAGTCAGAAATGCGGCCGTAAGAAATGAAGAGAACTTTTTGAAAACCGAACGATGGCGATGAGAAATAAAGTACTAACAGCTTGGCAAAAAAAAATTAAATTAAAAAGTAAGACTTTATGTACTAAAATTGAGTTCTGAATTATACGTACCTTGACTCATGCCGATATTCCGGAGAGATAAACAGAGGGCTTGCCCCTCACGAAAAGTATCGTTTCATCAACATTCATTATGGTGCATGCGTCGCCGGTGTCAGCCTGCTTTTTATCTTCATAAGCAGCCTATATACGTTCCACTGTAGGAATGGGCTAAATCACCATGCGTGCCCACCGCTGGTGATTTAGCCCACTATTTCTCTGACTATTTCAAGCGCTGAGGTACGTGAATAGCTCAGACACTCAGGTTTCTTCACGATGTTTTCCCTCACGGTTAGCGAGTGGTATTGCTACTATAACTTCACAAATTTACATAATTTAGAAAACAAACTCATAGGTACATGCCTGCACTGGGAATCGAACCTGGGTCTCTCGGTTCCGAGTCCAAGGTTCTACCCACTAGGCTACCACCGCTTTCTTGCTCTTCGCTATACATCCCCTATTTGGCCGACGTATGTCTGCATACAGATACAGATACAGATACAGATACAGATACAGATACAGATACAGATACAGATACAGATACAGATACAGATACAGATACAGATACAGATACAGATACAGATACAGATACAGATACAGATACAGATACAGATACAGATACAGATACAGATACAAATACAATTAATAAACTTTATTTCCATCCACAAATCAGGTACCTAATTAGTACCGTTTATTGCAAATTTCTGTGCTTTTGCTTTTCCGGTGAATATGCTATTATTTTGTACATGCTTATTTTGTGCTGTTACTTTTAATAAGTCGTGCCTTTTGCATACGAGTGCTTTATCTAACATTTTTTTTCTAATTGCTTTCTTTACAACGCGCACCAAATCATGAACGATTCCAATGGTCTAACTGTCAAGTTAGACACTAATTGCTATTGCAAACGTCAGGATTCCGACAGGATTTTGGTAATAAGGTCCCTTGTCTATGCGTACGTGTGTGTGTGTCTTATGTAAATACAAATGATTTATCAATCCATGCGAAGAAGAAAACCGTTTATCTTAACAACAGAAACACCCATACATTAACAACGTTACAACATAAAATATTAAAACACATTACAAAGTTAAAAAAGAAATTTAATTAAAAAAGTATTTGTATTATTTGCGGTGTCTTCCGCAAAAGGTAGGTGTGGCTTAGCGTTGTGCTGAGGATATTCGACCAAAGTGTTGACTTTCAACCAGGGCCTGCCTATCCCACGAATATGCTAGGGTGCGGTGCAGTACATACCAATAAATACACAGTTAAATAAGCGATATGAAATAGATAAGTAAATAAATAAAATTACATAAAATACAAATAAAGCTATTGAATTTAGATATTTTACAAGAGACCGCAAAACAACGAATTGATTATGGTGGCTAAAGCCGTACCTTTATAACATTCAAATTGAATACAGACAATGTAAGTATTCATTTTGAATAAAGGTAATAGACAGAATTTTAGGTGAAGCAATTATTATTTAGCTTCCGATTTCTAGTCGCTTTTGTCAACTTGTTTTTTTCAACCGGATGTCAGCAAAAATACTGGGCAAAATAAAATGTCCGTAATTAACAATAACTGGAATGCCGACATAAAAACCAACCAAAAAACAAAACGATCTGTTACTAGGTCAAGACAATAATAAAACCATCATAGTGCCCATTTTTTCCGAACAAAATAGAAGCCTTTGGGGCTTAATATCCGGTCCAGTCGGTTGTAGAAATAAAAAGAGAGCTAGAGTTCAGTGACGCTAAAATATTGTTCGAATATTATACAGGGTGTAGGATCCGGATGTTGGGGGGTTCGGATAATAAATTTCCACACAACACAATCACTTACCCTGGTCCCAAACTAGGATACCCTGTAGCCAGGCAAGGACACGACAAACATGGAAATACACTTAGACTGAGGCCATTGGTATAAATTTACGGCGGCGCCCAGAAGGAATCGAACTCAACAGACGTGATACCGCTCGGCCAACGAGACAGTCCATATATTCATCATCATCAGCCATTTGACGCCCACTGCAGGACACAGGCTTCCTTCGTGGTTTTCATAACCATGAGGGGTTTTGCCGTAATCGCCACGCTTGGCAGGCGGGTTGGCGATCGCAGTATGCGGTTGAAATCTCAGAAAGATGCTGCTGCCCGTCAGCTAGTTCTAGTTAGACCTGAGATTTTTGCGCTTACTCTCACAGTTGGGCCATTGTACGTAACAAGCACTAAGGTATGTAAATACCTCAGACACTAGGGTTTCCTCACGACGTTTTCCTTCCGTCCGTCCATCCATCCGTCCGTCTATCTGTCAAGACTCTTTATTTCCGAAACGCGTAAAGGTATCAAGCTAAAATTAGAACCATATACTCAGGTCTACAGTCCCTTGAAACAGCGAAGAAAACTAACTTTTCAGTTAAAAAAGATACGGCCGTTTATGCCGCAAAAGACGTATATTTCGACACTCAAGGGAAACAAAATTTATAGGGTACTTTCCGTTGACCTAGAGCTATAAAATTTGGCTGGTGATATCGTCTTATACTACAAATATAGGAAAACGTTTGAAAACGATACCTATATTTGTAATTAATCATATATCAAATGTATAGCTTTTGAAGTTCGAGGAGGCTCGATTCCTGAACTAGTTCTAGTTCGACTGAAGATTTCCACACTTAGCCTCATAGTTGGGCCATTGTACGTAGCAAGTGCTGAGGTATGCAAATACCTCAGACGCTAGGGTTTCCTCACGATGTTTTCCTTCACCGTAAGCGAGTGGTATTGCTATTATAACTTCACAAATGTACGTCACTTAGAAAACAAAGTCATTGGTACATGCCGGGATTCGAACCCACGGCCTCCCGAACGAGAAGCCGGCGTGAACTATTTTTAATGTGTAAGTACACACCTACAAATTTGTGCCGCACCCTCGGTAGGTGAGTCCGACTCGCACTTGTCCGGTTTCTTGTAATTAAAATTTTTTTGACGAAAGCTGTGGATCTATTTTGCATTGGATTTATTTTTGTTTGTATTGTGTTTTGTTTTAGCTTTTTATAGTTTGTAAATAAATTTTTGAACTCGTTAAGATCGCCCATTAGATTTAGACGTAATAGTTTACTTTAGATGACCTCGTGGCGCAGCGGTAGTGCATCTGCATACCATGCGAGAGGTCCCGGGTTCGAATCCCGGCTGGGGACAAAAAAAAAACCCAGGTCTTGGATGTATACATGTTTGTGATGTCGTTGTTTCTGGTTCCCACGACACAGGGTATCCTAGTGTGGGGCCAGAAGCAATGTATGTGCCTGTATGTAAATGTTTAAATGTTTATGTGTTTATGTTATGTTTACTATTATGTTTTGTTAATTCTATTTCTTTGTTAGTATCACAATGCTCTATTAGGGTATCATGATCACTATATGACTAATAAAACCTGTGAAAAAAGAGAGAAAACAATTGGTGTTATGTTTTGAGGCTGCGCCAGTGTGAGCCGACCCTTAGATCCATTATATTTCAACCTCGGCAAACCACCGGCGGAAATTATTCAAAAATTGGAAGCCTCGTAATTAGCGCAAGTCTTAATTCCCGAGTAATCAAGGAGTTTTTTCGAAGTTCGGGGTAATTTTTTTTTTTTCAATCGTCGGATGAAAGTTTTGGCGAATGTTTTTGATGGTTTTTGGGGTTCTATACCGGACGACAACGGGTCCCTATTACAAAATTTACGTACTATTACAAACAAGAGACCCAGGTTCGATTTCCAGCGCGGGCATGTACCTATGACTTTGTTTTCTATGTTATGTACATTTGTGAGGTTATAGTAGCAATACCACTCGATAATTGTGAAGGAAAACATCGTGAGGAGACCTGAGGGTCCGAACTATTCACATGCCTCAGCGCTTGAAATTACCAATCCGCAGTAGGCTGGAGTGGCGATTAAGCCCATACTCTCTCTCTCTGAGAGAAGGCCTGTGCCCTACTGTGGGACGTATATAGGCTGCTTATGATTACAAACCTACTATCCATCTGTCTTACTCAGTCTTACCTCTGAAGGGCTGGTATATCTTGTTCTCAAAAGGGCTGCGGATTTCATGAACTGTCAACAGCTAGCCAAGTCGAATGTCCACAGAATATGACACGTTGTATTATTAGGATTACTAACACATGATAAAAATACCGCTCCGCTACCACCGCATTTCATTCGGGAGATCGTGGATTCGAATCCCGGCATGTGCCAATGACTTTGTTTCCTAAGCTAGGTACATTTGTGAAGTTACAGTAGCAATACCACTCGCTAACCGTGAAGGAAAACATCGTGAGGAAACCTGAGTATCTGAGGAGTTCACACACCTCAGCGCTTGAAATTGCCAATCCGCGGTGGGCACGCGTGGTGATTAAGCCCATACTCTCTCTCTCTCTCTCTCTCTCTCTCTCTCTCTCTGAGAGAAGGCCTGTACTTTGCAGTGCGACGTATTTAGGCTATATAAAAAAAAACAAAAATTAAGGAGTTCCCTCTACCAGAATATTTTTTTTATCTATAGTAACAATAGAATGGCCCGAGGCAGCAAGTGAACGAAAATCTTGGTCGAAAATGAGGGAGGCCTTTGCTCTGCAGTGGGACATCCATGTTAGGGAGGCTACATAGAAAGTATCAATGGTTTTGAATAACGTGTCAAACTTAGTGGAACTGTAGTACGTACTCTATCTCTGCCCTATCTACGATGTATAAACTAATTACAAGGCCACGTTTAAGTCGAATTCACGCTACAAGTTAGTTCAGGCTGATGTTTGTAACTCTCCAAGCGCGAGCCGAGCTTCCAAACGATCCCGAACTGAATGAAACAATTCATATTTTTGGTAAAATTGGCGCTCCAAAACAAATATTTAACAAATATATAACAAACTTTGGTGCTACGGGACGGATCCTTCGGTGTGTGAGTACAACTCGCACTTGAACATTTTCTTCTTAGGCTTTTCAACTAAATAAGTATGCTGTGAAATTGGAATTCATTCGCGTTAAAATTAACTAAAGTTTTCGATTTAATGAATGACGCAAATTTGAGCAATCCTTTATAAAGTTAACAAAATATAAACTCTTAATTAGCCTGTGACCAAACTTAAATTATTGTAACTTTATTCATACAAACGGCAGTGGTAGGCTAGTGGGTAGAACATTGGACTCGAAAGCGGGAGACCCAGGTTCGATTCCCAGTGCGGGCATGTACCTATGACTTTGTTTTCTAAGTTATGTACATTTGTGAAGTTATAGTAGCAATACAACTCGCTAGCGGGGAAGGAAAACATCGTGAGGAAACCTGAGTGTCTGAGCTATTCACATACCTTAGCGCTTGAAATCGCCAATCCGTGGTGGGCACGCGTGGTGATTAAGCCTATACTCTCTACAGTGGGACTTATATAGGCTGCTTATGATTCATAAAAACAAACAAGAAAAACACTCATACTTATCCAAAAAGGGGAACGTATTTCGTCAATACAAATCACTTTAACAATGGGGAATGTTTTGAAGTGCCGAAAAATGTTCGGCCGCTCCATGCCACTTTAATCCTGCAGATGGTAACTAGCTTGAAACTGCTGTTAATTTTTTTCAAACCGCGCCTACCGCGAATTTCAACCTCTGAGGTATGTGAACGCTTAACATAATCAGGGTTACCCAAATACACTGCATTTCACTACACAAACTCAAGCCTGCATCCCGGAAGGGTAGGCAGAGAACCGGGTTTGCCACCTGCCACGATTCTGACAGTCTTCTTTCACATTTGTTTCCTACAATGTTTTGCGAATTCACCAATGTACTTAAAAAACGTAGTCACATAGCACATTCCGGAAGTGATCTTAGGATCTTTATAACCTTAATATTTTCGTTTTAAGGTTGTCTTAACGGAACGGATTAGAGTACATATTATAATGCAAAAGTTGAAGTCCTGTCAACTGTTCAAAATATTACCTTAGCAAGGAAATCTTTACAAAAAAAATCCTATAGGGTAAAATCTTAGTTTGCAAACGAAGGCACAAGCAACAGCTACGTCTAAATTAGATACGTCTAAATTCAAGCCATTCCATGCATATTAAGACAGACTACACCAGCAGGTTGCAGGAAATCCTGATAAAGTGACGTCATCATTCGTAGTTATGACGTCATCACGTGCGTGTTTACGGTATTATTTTGCGAGTGAGGCAGTAGGGCCACTATATGGACTTATATGAACGTTTCACTCAAAGAATAGGCCAAAAAAGACGGTTTTGTCTCATCAGCATCAATCAATCAATCAATCTTCACATGCGTGCCTTATACTAAGTTACGTTATGGGTGGCTTTGCAATTGAAACGTAAAGGTTGATGTATTGTCGACACTATCCTAAGGATAAACCAAAAATGTCGGTTTTGTAAAAGTTTTATACTGATTTTTGTGTAATAGTTCGCACAGATTTTTTATTTTTATTGGAAAAATGCAAGAGATTAGAAATATAACAATTTCGCGTCTTAATTGTCGTCGTACGTCATCACAGAACAATACTTATTTTTCCATTCAATCACTCATTCGTTCCTTCTGTTCTGTCAATCATTCATGTTCCTTTTCATTCCCAGTCAAAACGTTCTTTTCATCCGTCCCAAATACATTCAGAAAGTAACTCATGTATTTCTGAAGGGCAGGCAGAGACCAGGAGTTGCCACTTGCCACGAAGATGGAAAACCCACGAAAAAATCAAACATAATTAAAAAAATATTCAGTTTTTATGCCAGTGTCACCATAACAGTTTTAGTCAGTAGTTAGAAGGTCTCTACCAATCTGCCAACTGGTCGGATAAGTAAAACGACTAAATCCAAATTTAGAAGAAGTTTTTTTTATGCCAGTATCACTATAACAGTTTTTAACAGTTTATTTTTTGTTTAGATGTTTAATACATTCTTAATGTTTATTACCTGACTAAAATTAAGTACTTAACTGTTCTACTCTTAATGTAGTATTCCGCCATGCATTTAATACTTGGCTATCAACCGTTCTTTAAAGCATTTTCCAGCGAGCTTTCCATATGAATGCGTTTATAAATAAATTGGTAAGCTGTGGACAACTGTAATGTTATTGGCCTTAGTTTTAGTAATTGGTTAATGGGTAATTATAATCAGATTACGCCGTTGTTGTTCCTAATAAAGTAAAATAAAATAAAATAACCAAAAACCTTTTTCTCACTTTATACAGCCAGTTTGCATGTAGGTCTTCTGCACGCTTCAAGTTTATGAAAACGGGGTCGTTTTGTCTCCCGTATTTTCACGCGAATATACGCATTTCTGCCGCGTCTAATAGAAATGCAAATTGTATAGGACGTGAATGAATTTCAGAGTAGATTTCGTAGATAATTGCGCGCGTTTGGCAATCCATGTTTGTATAGCATTAATTGTATAGAATCTCTTCCGTCGTGATGGCAGAATTTGTTGTCAAAAGTTTTAAGTATAATTTATCAAGTATTAATTTATTACCACCCTTTCTGAAACTCACGTATTCGCTGCATCGCTATTTTTTTGTTCGGAAGAATCCTAACTAGGTACTCAACGGCTTAGGAGATATCTAGGTTCATAGTCGCACATTGCTTGGAACATTTTTGCAGAAAATAATTCAGTATAGTATACCTACTGAACATTATTCTGATACTTTATTTGCAATAAAATTATCTTATAATTATTATTATTACTATTGCCTAGAAACGTTACCAAGATGTTCAAGCTTTTGAAAACGAATTTTCAATGTAACGTTTCGTTCCATAAGAATGCTGAAAATTTTATTGTTGTATAATACAACGTTTGTATTAATGTTTGTATTGTTTTTCCTATGAGCTAGGCCGACTAAGCTGTCAGGATGGTATAGGTGGTGCTGGTAATCATATTCCATCTAAAAAAAAACAGTGTCCCAGGCTCTGCAGCGTCCGAGTGGTCCCTTCACCCATCTAATGTGGGTGAAGGTGCCACTGGACGCTGCATATATAATCTCAGTATGTTGATGGAAAGGCCAAAGTTAGTTAGTTATTGATGTTGCTGTCTCTGATATGGTCAAATATCTGAATATTTAGGTTTACAAGACTAGACAGAAGCTTTAATTGCTTGAACCATTTTGACGAATACTAGTTCCATTGTGTTCAACCACAATAACTATTTTAACTCTTTGCAAACGACAGAACCAAAAAATGAGTTATTGTTTGAATATTATATGTAGATCAATATATCAAAATACAGGTCACTTTCCTGTATCTTGCTTACGTCTTAAGGTGACTCCTCAAGAAGCAATTCCCATTCAAACGTAGTTTGGTTTTCATTCACAAACATGCCGGATCGCAATGAAACTTTACCAATACATTTTGAGGTCACAAATTGAGGTTTGATCGTGCTTATAAGTAGTAATAAACTTATTAAGAAGAATAATAGCTTCTTAATAGTTTCTACAAAAAGTCTTATGAGTCTAAAGTTTCTCTTTTTTTTTCTCAATTGCAAACCTTGATTTGTGTCCTCTAAAAATATTGGCAAGGTTTCGTGGCGATCCGTTTGTCGTTTGTGATTCAAACCAAACTACGTTTGTATGGGAATTGCTCCTTGAAGGGCCGTTTATGCTTTAACTAAGAAAAACGCTGGAGTCACAGGAAATAGCCTCTTGACTTGAAGCTTTAGCTCGGCGTCTACAGCTACGGCGTTACGTAAAACTCAGGGTTCCTTCCTTGCTGCCTAATTAGTGAGAAATAAGTCAGAGATTTATTTTAACATACAAAAATTACGTTGCGTTTATACAATATCAATATACAATACTGCCTTCTGGTCGATTTAGTAATTTTTTTTTTCATTCCACCTTTTTTCAAATTGTCTGTCCGTCTGTCCGTCTGTCCGTCTGTCCGTCTGTCCGTCTGTCCGTCTGTCCGTCTGTCCGTCTGTCCGTCTGTCCGTCTGTCCGTCTGTCCGTCTGTCCGTCTATCCGTCTGTCCGTAGCGCCAGACACACTTTTGATAAATCAAGTCATCGTTTTTAGTACTGGTGACTACAGATATTTTCAGCGTCGATTAATCACGTTTCAAACTTCAACGTTTACGGAACCTTATTTTGCAAGCGCCCGACACGCTTTTGACCAATTTTAAAATGAAAGAGCACATAAACTATGCAGTGAATACTTATGTTTTTTACTCATTTTTGCGCTTTCAAGCCGGAAATACGAACCTTTTACTCCTATGAACGCAGAAATGTTTGCTACGAAAATCGTAGCACCCGCTACGCCGTAGCTGCTACGATAAGCGTAGCAGGCGGTCATCTGTTTAATATTTGGCAGTTTGTAGCGTTTCGCGTAGGTGCCTTTTGACTAACGGTTTTATGATTGAATGCTTTTTAGTTGCAAACATGATATTAATTAGCCTCTAGAAATCAATTTATTAATGAAGGTAGATTAAACAAGGTAGATAACGATCATAATAACTTCCATGCAATACAATCACTAAGTAATGGTACTGTACGGTACTCAATTAGCGGTACAATGACGGTCATTTATTAATTGATGGGATTCTGATTATTAAAGTACATACAAAAGAAAAGACTGACACCCGTAGGCCCGTCACCTGCCGTGAAGAGCGTATATAGCGACTGGGATCTGAATATCGAGATTTACGGGCCTACGGGTGTCAGTTTTTTTCTTTTATATGTACATACTCTAATAATCAGAATCCCATCAATTAATATAGAGCATCGAGAGTACGCTCACCTTACATCGAAGAGGCAAGATAAGATAAGGTTTATTGTGCTTTCACGAAGACATGTACCAATGACTTTTTCTGAGCTACGTACATACATACATACATGCATAAACTCACGCTTGTATCTCAGAGGGGTAGGCAGAGACCAGGGACTGCCACTTGCCACGATCCTGACAGACCACTTTCGCTTCCTCAACATTCATTAGTCGTTGCATGCACGCACGCCAGTTTCCCTATCTTGCCCTTTGCTAATACATCCCCTATTTGGTCGAAGTGTGTCCGCCTGGGACGTCACTTACCGGCCTTTCCAACCACATTCGCTCGACATATTTGTTATATTTGCTAAGCTACATTCCTTGGCATATTTTAAGTATCAATAATAATAATAATAATAATAATAATAATAATAATAACATACACCCAACACAATTACTTGTCCCGATCCCAAACTAGGATACCCTGTGCTATATTAACCGGACAAGGACATTACAAACGTGGCAATACATCCAGACCGAGGCGATTTGCATAAATGAACGGCTTCGCTAGCGGCGAAGGGAAAAATCGTAAAAATGACCTGAAAAAAAAAAGATTCTGAACGGTTCGCATACCTCTGAGCTTGATATGTCTCGCATGGTGATCAAGCCTATACTCCCTCTCGAAGAGAATATCCGTGTCCTGCAGTGTGACGTTTGAAACTAAAAAAATCCTTGTAATATCCGTAGCTCCAGTTTAATCAACGAAAATACATTCGTCTTCTGGAAGTTGGAAAAATTAGGCGAAAAAAAAAACACAGTGCCCAACGAAGCTAATAACGCGGAATGTGGAAAACAAAACGCAAATCAAGCAAGGCTTTGGGTCAGCCAAGTTATTACTCAGGGGAACCTCATTATAGCCCCAAAACAATTAATGTAAATCCTGTGTCGCTTACGGTGAAGGAAAACGGGCAGGAGATACAATCTGAGTACCTGAGGTGTACACAAGCCATATTCGTCCATAGGTGAATGAAAACAGGGAGGAAACCTGAGTAAGTGAGATTTTCACAGGATATATTTGTCCACTGCTGGACATAGGCCCTCCCTAAGAAACACCACTTATATCTGTCACACAATCTTAAAGCTGGACCTGGTCACAGGGCGTCCTACGCTACGTTTGCCGATTCGCGGTCTCCACTCTAAAACCAGTCTACCCCAACGGTTATCGGTCCTGCGGCAGATATGACCAGCCCAGTCTAGTAACATACAAAGGTTGAATGACTAAATTAACTTCTGTACAATAACTTTCTTTTTCTGATTGAGAGCTTAGTCCAATATTTCTGTAACCGTACAGTATATGGACAGAAACCTTAGTGGTTTAAAACAAGGTGGGATCAATCCCCGAGACCTATTATGAAAGCGACCTCGTTCGCGCCACGCATGTGACTAATGACTGTTCCAGAATCCGGCTTCAACCCGATACGAGTCTCCATTATTTAGATTTGAACTCCAATTTTTTTCCTAACCCAACCCTTGGTGGGCTGCCATGCAAATTATACGCACAGGAAGATTAAATGGCTTTTAAAAGGCTTTATGTGACAGCGTTTGAGATGGGGCGCCAAATATGATCCCTGAAGATATATAATGAGCACACACACACTTCACTGTTCAGCACACTTTGTGCCAAAAGGGCTTCATAGTAGCCCGTATAAACGATGAGTTAGACGACAAAGATGTCTGGAATTAAAGCCAGTTCAATGCACGAGTTCTAGGTTTTAGAATAATATGTAAGTTTCGGGAGTTTTTTGTCTATTTTTACTCCAAAATTATTTAGATTTTGAAATAGACACCTAGTTTTACTTGTAACTTTCGTTAGGTTTCTGCGTTAGTTGATCGATTTTGAATACGGATAACAAGGGAGATAATATTTTTTAATGATTCGCGA
This sequence comes from Yponomeuta cagnagella, assembly GCA_947310995.1. NCBI lineage: Eukaryota > Metazoa > Arthropoda > Insecta > Lepidoptera > Yponomeutidae > Yponomeuta > Yponomeuta cagnagella. The sequence goes on from OX371279.1 coordinate 3,310,983, forward strand.
TACTCATACGAGTCATTAAGATAATTAAGTTTACCTAATAAACGATCGTGATTAGACCCGTCAACGACTAATTAATACTGAGGAAGCGAAAGTGACCTGTCCTGGTATCTACCTACCCCTGTGGCGAGCACATGTCAACTCTGCGCGCGCACTATAAACTCCAACATTCCTGCATCGCGCAAGCAAAATGTTTCACATGACATACCATAAATATAACGTCCGACGAACATCAGTCGGACCGGCCGTCCCCAGGCATACGATCTGCCTGGCGGGAAATTTCCCTTTATAGTGGAAGAGCACGATCACCCGCTCTTCCCTATACCCCTCTGGGATACAGGCGTGAGTTTATGTATGCACGTATAATCAGACCCGTTAAAGACGAGATTAGCAAAGACATGAGCTCCAAAGCTAAGTTCAGTCTGAACGAGAACCAAGCCACTGGATATTTAATAAAGGCCGGCTTTCGCTACCCCTATTTGACTGCACTATCTTTTTTATCATCATCATCAGCCATTTGACGTCCACTGCAGGACATAGGCCTCCCTCGTGGTTTTCTAACCATGAAGGGTTATGCCATAATCGCTACGCTTGGCAGGCGGGTTGGCGATCGCAGTACGCGGTTGGAATCTCAGGAAGACGCTGCTGCCCGTCTCCTGGTAATTTATCTACCTGGTAGCACTATCTGTTTATCCAGTGTTAACACTGCTTAAGCTCTGTCCAGTGAATAAGTTTAAAAACTTCTTGTACAATGACATTAGCTGCAGAGCTATTGCTAAATTGTGTGACTGTCAACTCGGTCCATCAGCTATTTATGATCCCTGGATTCTTATTTATCTATTTTAATATTAACTCACTTATCCAGTGACGTGGCACAATCTGCCCTAAATAAATACGTATCTAATGAATTAATTATATGGATTAACGAATACATAACGAGTTTACAGAATTTTTCGGTGAAAGAAAACATCGTGAGGAACTGAAGTTAACATCGTGAGGAACTGAGGTTTCCTCACGATGTTTTCCTTCACAGTTAGCGAGTGGTATTGTTACTATAACTTGACAAATGTACATAACTTAGAAAACAAAGTACTTGGTGCATGCCGGAATTCGAATCCACGAGCTCCTGAATGAAAAGCCGCGATTAGACCCGTTAAATTTATAACAATGGTAAATTCTGGTAGATAAATCTCTGAATTTGTAATTGCTGCTGAAGTATTTCGCTACTGGAGAGACAAATAAAAATATGCAGAACTGATGGTTAAACTTATAGCTAAGGTTAGGTCGACGAAGGTCGACGAAGCTTTCGAATCTTTAAACGTCTCTCAAGCCAAAATACGTGCAGTAAAGCAAAATTGCGTAAAATTTCCTCCTGAGAGCACATACCTTTGCTAAGGAGTGTGGTGGACTTAATAAAATTCAATTCAATATTTTTACTTCGGTACAAGTCCATAGTGTTAGCATTATAAATATTTGTTAAGGTAGGTTAGTAAACACATTGTATTATTTATTCTAGTTTATTTTGTTTTAAATTTACTGAGATCTAGAGCCTGAGATAGGGCTGTAAGTCCTATTTTCAATGACATTATTAATATAACGACCTACAATTATTTAATGATCACCGCGATTCAATTCATTGGGAATTGGCGATAGCAAGCGCTGAAATGTACGAATATCCTAAAAAGACAGGTTTCTTCACGGGGTTTTTCTTTAGTTTTATCAAGTAGTATTGCTATTACAAATTCACACATGTTTTAGCTACTTTCAATAATAATTTGCTACTCAAATTAAAGTGGCGCCCTCCACTGCTGAAGTCCCTAGTTCTGTAAATTGAAACTGTGGAATTGACTTGTCAATTTTGGACGCAAAATTTGCATTGAAATGGCTTCATGTATAATGATAGTACTGCGTAGTTGGGTGCACAATTTCTAAACTATTGGGGAACTTGCGTCCGACTTAGATTGGAGTGACATTGTTTTATGCCATAACAAAACTTAAAAAAAAAACTATAACAATATTTCTTTCAGGATTTGAGAGATCTCAAAAAATGTAAAAAATCAAGGTACTCTAATAATAGGAAACTTTTTAGTTAGAGTCTCAGTTTTTACATTAAATTCTAAACGTTTTCTCATAAGGGTGTAGACGCATAAAAAAAATATTTTACGAGATAACTCAAGTATTCATAAACGCTTTATACATCATAAGGCGTTATCTCTCTCGTTAGTTCTCTTCACGATTGTTTTGTTTTATTTCTGTTTTGTTGACGTTCGTGTCTTTTGTTTGTGTACCTTTATGTTTACTTTGTGTTTCTGTGACAACTTAAATAAATATATTCTTTCTTTATGTTTAAGTTGTGACGTCATAGTTTGAGCCCGCTTAGTATGGCGTGCTTTTGTGCCACGTCACTAGAATTACTTTTCTCTAGCTTATATAATGAAAAGTATTAGTTTTAGAGGAAAGAAAAACACGATTGTTTATCTTTTAACATGGTCTCACTAATGCGATTTAAACATTTTTTTATGAAAGTTCTCCATTCTCACCACTTACCCAGTTCCACACAGTAGATTATTCAAACAATATTGGACAAATGTTTGGATATATCAACACGAGTTGCTAAATGCAAGATATGATCTAAGGAAGATTTTGTTGTAGGTTTTCCATTATAGAAACAATCTACGACTTGAAAACCTGTTATTGGCTTTGACTTTTATTGACTCATTTTCGTAAATATGCCTCTCACTCATATAATCCGTAGGTTTCCCAATAAACAATAAAAATAAAACTTACCAATAATCATCAGCGCTGAGGGATCACTTCCTCACCACAACGCTGAGTCAGCTGCCTTTTGTAGCAACTCAGGCACACCACAGGCTACATCTATGGTCCTGTTTTATTTATTCGTTTTGTCTGTTGTGTATTTAGTTTTCTTTCTGTTGTTGTGCATATTATGTTACTTATGTGCTTATTTGGTTTCTGTCATGTATCTTGTTGGTTTAATAAATTTCTTTCTTCCTCTTCTTCTTCTTCAATAGTATCAAGAATGATCAAACCAAAAATATTTATCTATCTATCTAACCAGCCCATAAATATAGCCCACTATTGGGCATAGGTCTCTTCTCTTTTGCGCCCACCCATCCGCTCACCGGTCCGGTCCAAATGGGATAATTAAATTATCTACAGGGTTATTTATGAGGAGATCCGGTACCCCTTCAACATGCTCCCTCTCTACCGCTGTTCGGACTCTCCAAGATTTGCTGGAAGAAATCTCTTACAGAGACAAGCTCGCCTTTGTACATCCTATTTCTTATATATTGTCCTGTTTAAGGTTTTGTGTGCAATAAAATATATTATTACTATTATGGTGCTCCACTGGAACGAGAAAGAGAAGACTTCCTAAAACCACCAGGGCCGCTTCTCATAAAACTAGAATTCATAGTTTATTATGAAAATCAATATACATTGCGTAACAGACTTCCTACTTGTTAATCTGTGAACTACAATTCACAGTTTATTATGACAATTCGATATACATTGCGTAGCAGTCTTCCTACTTGTTAATCATTGATCAGGTACGCAATGTATACCGAATTGTCATAGTAAACCATGGTTTGTAGCTCTATGAAACAGGCTCCCGGAGACGCTCATTCCAGCAGGAAACAATTTTTATCGAGACAAATATGGATGAACTTGAACTTAAGGCGCAAAATCGGCCGCTATGGAAGTGTGGGCCCCAATTATGAAAAATGCGACGTTATCGGAATTAGCTTGTCAGTGTCAAAATCCGTATCTCAAGATATGATATGACGTCATTGGGCTAACAAAGAGCCATGCATTTCTAGCGTTCATTACTCAGTGGCAGGAAATTTCGAAACTATTCAAAAAAAGATCCGTATTTGTCGTTACATTCGAGTGAATTGTCAGGCTCAAGCGCGACGTGACGACCCTTCTGAACATATAAGCTGCTTCATAATAAGGGCCCTGTTTCGAGAATTCTATTTCCCTAATGATGGATCACAGGAACTGATGATGATGATGATGGTTATTGACAAAATGCGCGATTCCTGAAACATGTCAATCTACAACAACTTTTGTTTAAGGAGTTTTTTCTCTTATTTAAATTTTTTAGATTGTCAAGGCTAACATTATTATTTTACAGTACATAAACTCACGCCTGTGTCCCGGAGAGGTAGGTGAAGTATTTTATTAATAAATGAAAAAAATACTTGAAACAAAAGCTGACGTTAAACACGAACTCCAATTGGGGTGTCCATTTTAGAAATAACCCTATATAATCAGGAAACTAATTAAACTTTTACTTAGTACATATCAACGGTCTTATTTATAACAACACAATTCCTTAATATACTACTTGTCAGAGTCAGTTTAAATAGTCTGTGTTAAAGGGAAAGACCTAACCACAGATTATTTAAACTCTCTCTGAGGAGTGCTTTAGCGTAAACGTGTTGTTATAAATAAGACCTTAAGTCACTGGACAATATTATGACTCACTGTGCTTCGAGCCTTAGCAGTAACACGTGCATACATAAATCGCGCTTGTCAGAATCTCTTTATAGGAGTTTAGCCACCGTGTTTGGACACTGAACTAAAGTACCTAATTCGGTAGAAGATAACTTACCCATGCCTGTACTAAAAGGTTACACCGTGGCATCAACATGGTACTTAGTGTTATTATAAATGTGAAAGTTTGTGAAGATGTTTGGATGTTTGTTACTCAATCACGCAATAACGGCTGAACGGATTTAGATGAAACTTAGTATGTAGATAGTTTGAGTCCCGGGAAAGGACCTAGGATGCTTTTCATCCCAGTAATCAAATATAGGTAACTAAAGGCCAATTTTTCAATGATCTGACAAGAGTTAACTGGAGAATAAAAGGCATGCTATCACTGTCTATGACAAGACAGTGACAACATCAGTTTATTCTTCAGTTCAGTTTTATCTAACTTTTGAAAAGTCCGATCTAAATGGATTCGTTTATTTGTTATACAATTCTCAGGGGTAAGAAATGCATCCACAAATTTTTTGTCCGAAATAATAAAAAATACCTAAAAATATGTTAAGAGCAGACAAAATATATTATCGAAAAGTTTCTTTTTTCTGCATGTTCGCATGATTCAGAACTTTAAATTAATTAAATCCGAAAACGTGATAGATAGATAGCCCTGTAAACAGCACACTCAATAGCACACTCGATTATGCTACAAATATTGCTAGTCCGATTTCCAGTCGATTATGACTGTTTTGATGATATCTCTTAATCAGAAAAAAAATCTCTATCGATCCCTACAACCCAATTTTTCCATTAAAATGCTGTTAGGTTGGTTTAATTATCAAATGATTAAATAATAATTGTAAACACCAAAAACATATTTTGGTTAAGCTGAATTTATCGTTACTAATTGAAGGTAAAGCTATTTTAAAGTACTCAAAAAGATCTATCATTTGATACCTCAAGTGTAGTCATGGGTTATGTGTTATGGGTCATGTTGGCTAACCATGCCAGAGGTCGCGGGTTCAAGTCCCGGCATGGGTGGAATTTTTTGCCTCTAAATAGGTTTTTAAAATTGTCCTCAGCACGGGTTAGTGCAACAAAAAGAATATAATTACATAACTGCAGTTTTTTAACCACATGGTTAGCCAGAGGTCGCAGTTTCAAGTACCGGCATGGGTTGTCTAAATAGGTTTTTTGTAGTTATGTAATTAGTAGTTAAAACTGACACCTACTTAGACTATTGCTTTTAAGTGAAGACGAGAAGTAAAAAAATAGAATTAAAAATATAGAACTATAAAGTAGTCTAGTGGGTAGAGCATTGACGGAAGCGAAAGACCCAGGTTCAATTCTCAGTGCGGGCATGTACCTATGACTTGGTTTTCTAAGTAAAGTACATTCGTGAAGTTATAGTAGCAATACCACTCGCTAACCGTGAAGGAAAACATCGTGAGGAAACCTGAGTGTCTGAGCTATTCACATACCTCAGCGCTTGAAATCGCCAATCCGCGGTGGGCACGCGTGGTGATCAAGCCCATACTCTCTCCCTAAGAGAATCCTTGTGCCCTACAGTGGGATGTATATACTTATGACTCAAATATTAAAAACAATGTTCACTTACTCGAATGTTACATAATAACAATGTTTAAAATAATCATAACAGTCGAACGCTAATGCTACGCACGCGTTATTATATTTATGTGACTATAACGGAACTGCGTGTTATTAACGTTAAGTCCCCTACTCAAGACATACCATTACCTACTAGGTAAATTCACATTGCTTCTATTCTAGCTATATATATATATATATATATATATCATCATCAACCCATTATGTCCCCACCGAGGGGCACGGGTCTCTTCCCTGAGGAAGGTATAGGCCATACTCCACCACGGGGGCCAAGTCCGGATTGGTGGAGGCTTGTAGACTAGTGGCTCGTCTACTGTCAGAAGTTGTCAAGCCGCCCTAAGGCCTCTGACTTGGCTTAACGACTGCCATCTATCGACGGCAGCCGGCACCAACAGCTTAACGTGCCTTGCGAAGCACGGAACCGCTCGGAAAAATGCCACTAGCGTTAGGCATAGACGGCGACCCATCCATGCACTGAACGCGCCCAGTGTTGCTTAACCTTCGTGATCGTTTAAGATCACTCAGGCAGCCGGGGCTACGAGCGACATGCGACGGCGTATATAACCCCGTAACCATATAAACATATATATATATATATATATATATATATATATATGTTTATACGGTTACGGGGTTATATACGCCCTAGTCTGTGTGGCGCCGGATTAAGAATAGCGTCACTCCATTTTTTGCCGTGGATGTCGTAGAAGGCGACTAAGGAAATAAATTACCAGGAGACGGGCAGCAGCGTCTTCCTGAAATACCAATCGCATACTGCGATCGCCACCCCACCTGCCAAGCGTGGCGATTATGGCAAAACCCCTCATGGTTATGAAAACCATGAGGGAGGCCATGTCCTGCAGTGGGCGTCAAAGGGCTGAAGATGATGATGATGATACGCACTATAATATAACCCTGTAACGCAACTCTTTACCAGTTATGTTGCCAGTATGTTTGCAAATATTAAATTGTATGCTATAGTAAGTTTAAGTATTTTTATTAATGTGAGTCAGTCTGTCTATGTACCTATATTCCTATATAATTTATGTGCACCTACCTACTCTCTTCATCTTACAGTCCTATCCATCCTAAGGTTGTCTGGAAGAGATCGCTTTTAGTGATAAGGCCGCCAGTTGTTTACTATGTAACTTAGATATTTAAGACTTTTCATGTATTTTTATAATATAATGGTGTGCAATAAAGAGTATTAATCTAATCCGATATAGGTACGCCCCTCTGTAGGGGACAGGCCTTCTTCCAGAGAAAGAGAAAGGGATAATCGTTTAAAGACATTATGAACAACACAACACCTTAGGAAGAAAAAAGTGACTGAAAACCAGCGCTGCCTGGAACAGACCCGAGTTGGCACCAACTGAGGCACTACCTTTTGGCTTATTATATCATGTAAGAATTAATTTAAAGCCGCGTTTTGGACTATGTACCTATTAAATAAAATAAATGGCATTAAATAAACTTAAAACAAATTTTAAGTCGTAATTTATTTAAAGTTGTTTTGACGACTTCACACTGCTTTTTAGTGTAGTTTGTTTTAAATCCCCGACCTATCGATACAAAAAGCTCGACTGGTCGTCTCGGCAGCGATTTGCATAAAAATAAAATCAATGTCCGCACACCGAACTGCGGCATTCCGTGGCAGCTTCGGGTGTGCGGCGTCTAAGTGTTGGAATGATATTCCTCCTCCAGACCGTGAAGCGCCTAGTTGATTCGCCTTTGGGCGCAAGCTCAGGGCATATTTGCTTGAGCAGCAGTGACTTTCCCATCCCAACTTCTCGCCGCAAGTGTCTGACAATGTGATCGCATCATAATCATGAACATAGTGAGTTACTTACTTTATTTCTATTTTAAGTAATTTTATTTAACATAACACATAACATAAACTCACGCTTGTATCCCTGAGGGGTAGGCAGAGACCAGGGACTGCCACTTGCTACGATCCTGACAGATCACTTTCGCTTCCTCAACATTCATTAGTCGTTGCATGCACGCACGCCGGTTTCGGGTACTTTTTATCTTGCCCTTTGTTAATACATCCCCTATTTGGTCGAAGTATGTCCGTCTGGGTCGTCGATTACCGGCCCTTCCATCCACATTCGCTTTACTTATTTATATTACAATCATCTATTCATTTATTTATTTAACTTTTTATTATTGGTATGTACTACACCGCACCTATGATAAGGTAATAAATACCTTTTTATCTTATCTTCGTGAAACAAAAATTGTACTGCTTTCCCAGCATTATTTTGTCGGTAAAGTAGTTAACTGGTTTGTTTTGCATTGCAGTGTCCACTATGCGTAGCTTTCGGTACGGGTGCCCGTTTTTTAATACCTTTTATAGTCTAGCAATATTATTTAGTAACCTATTTCAAGATGGAATTTTCGTCACTAAATTAATTTCTATCTCTTTCTTTGTAGACTATTGTAAGAACATTTTTACGCAATGACCCTACAGTAAAAATTGTTTGTATAACAACAAAAAGTTTGTTATACCTTTTAGTGTGGTTTTATTTCTATATCTATTCATTGCTTTCACAGAGTAGGCCCTTAGGGGGTACTCGTTGCAGCCAAAGACACTTTCAATTTTCCTTTAGGCATGTAAAATGATATGTTCGCACGCGAACGTGTTATTATGCCTCATTTGCATCGAGACAGTGAATTGACTATTAAAGGAGCACTTATGATTGATTTTTCATCAGCAATTCTGTATAATTTAACTGGGCGTACAGAACGCGATGGCGGTGGCGCTCGGACGCGCGCCTCGCGTCACATATAATGCTTAATACATTTAAAAAGCACCTTCATTTTGTATAGTTCATATTTAGGAGAACTTTAATAGTTGAAAAGATTCGTCTAATACCTAAAATTACGTACTTGAAATCTGGTGAGGCTCGATTTCTTACCCTTATAATTTTGCATTATGCAATCACGTGACGTTATTTAAATCTCGCACGAATGAAACCTCTGCGATTATTAACACGTGTAAAATTACACGTACTTCGTTCTATTCTGGCTATATTTATGTCATTAAAAACATAAATTGTAAAAAAAGTAAGTCTCGCAACTCATTCAATTTATTTATTTAAAACATAAAAAAAAGAAAAAAAGAAAAAAGCAAAGTTGAGGTTGATGGGCAGGAGATACACTATGTCGACGAGTACATCTACTTGGGCCAGATAGTAAGCTTCGAAAACAGGCAAGGCAAGGAAATCAACCGCCGTATCGAAAACGCCTGGAAGTGCTACTGGTCCATGAAGGATTTGTTGAAAGGAAGCCTTCCGCTTTCCTTGAAGCGGAGACTCGTCGACATGTGCATCCTGCCCATCCTCACTTACGGCTCCCAGACTTGGTCATTGACCGAAGAACAGAAGTCCAGGCTCAAGGTTTGCCAGCGAGCTATGGAGCGTAGCATGTTGAGCATCAGAAGGATTGACCATATCCGCAACACTACGTTACGCTCAAAAACACGCATAGCTGATGTGGGTGTCCAGACTGCAAGGTTGAAGTGGAGCTGGGCAGGGCATGTCAGTAGAATGCACCCGGATAAGTGGGCGAGACATGCCACCGAGTGGGTGCCACAAGGCGGTCGTCGCAGGAGAGGCAGGCCAAGAAGAAGTTGGCGAGACGACCTCGACCGACACATGCCGGAGTGGCCTGAGGTGGCACAAGACAGAAACATCTGGTCTGAGTTGGGGGAGGCCTTTGCCCAGCAGTGGGACATAATTTTTTTTTAATATTATTGATATGGGCACTATACTGTGTTGTTAGGTTAGCTTATTCCATAATAACTGGAGACGTACGACCTTTATGTAGGGACTGAATAAATTAACCGACTTGTTATTACATGGATCACACAACTTTTTACGGTAAATTACTTTTTGGTTTTTAAAGTTACCTTTGAAAGTAATTATATATATAGGTACCCATCTACACACTCCATTGTATTTATTATACATATATGTTTCTGAATTGAGAATATCGCTAAGTTAATAGTTATCTGTAGTACTGTCTCTTCGAATTTGACAGAAAAGAGCGTGACAGAACGTTACTTGAGTATTTTTTTTTTACTTATATAAATTCTCAATTCAGAAACCGGCCCTCAGGGAGTGAGTGAGTGACAAAATTAAAAAACTTTGACTAGTTATAATTCTTAAACTACTGGTTAAAATTGAATGAAATTTAAAATATACTGTGTTTATACAATGCCCACTTAAGTTAAAACGTGTTTTGAAAAGAATAAATGTGGAGTTTCTTTGTTAGCTTCTTCTCCACATAATCCATTAATTGTGAAACTAACAACTTTGACGTTCATTAAGTAAACATTCTGTTTTTACAATGAATAAAAATATTTGAATTGAATTGAATTGGTTACTGAAAATTCAGGCTTCTAGTTTTATCCACAACGAAGTTATTGGGGGTCGGCAATGGCCTAAATTGCTTCGAGAAAAGTATGGTACGGCTGTGCCGCTTTTTTTTCTCGACTTGGCGGGGACACTGCCGTGCCCCCAGATGTGCCGATTTCACAAAATTTTCAAGGCAAGCTACTCAAATTTCAAAAGAACTACTCTGTGTTTAGTACGTATAATTCACCAGCCGGTACCGTCGTATTTCCTAACAGCTGAGTTAAAGTAACTGACCGACAATAACTGCAAAACAAAGTGCAAAGGAGGCACAAAACAAGCAATATGATATCGTACAATAATTCGACGTAACTGACAGCAGGCGCGAACTAAGTGCTGTGAAATTATTTTTGTTCTTACATTCAAAATACATTTGTACAACATTTTCGTCTTTGTAATAAATTTATCAAGTAGCTGCCTTCCGTAATTTCAGTCAATAAATTTGTAATGGTGAGTCACAGGACAAGAGATTGCGTTGTGTGGAAGTTTGACTGCCTCGTTGGTCTAGCGGTATCACGTCTGATTACCATGCGGGAGGTCGTGGGTTCAATTTCCACTGGGGGCGCGTTAGTACCGCATTACTACATTAGTATAAATAGCCCCAGTCTGGGTGCATTTCCATGTTTGTAATGTCCTCGCCTGGTTACCATTGGATATCCTAGTTTGGGACCAAGGCTAGTGATTGGGTTGTGTGGTAGTTTCTTTCTTTCCCTTCATATTATCACTATTGTATTAATCAATGAGTACCAGAAAAGGGCAAGATAAAACGTACCCGAAACCGGCAGGCGTGTATGCAACGACTAATGAATGTTGAGGAAGCAAAAGTGATCTGTCAGAATCGTGGCAAGTGGCAGTCTCTGGTCTCTGCCTTCCCCTCTGGGACACAGGCGTGAGTTTATGTATGTGTATGTATGTTATTAGTACCAACAGCGTAAAAATAATAAAGTGTCATTGTATGCCATTTTGATGTCAGCTCGCAAGGGCATTGAGTCGAATTTAGAATAGTTTGCTCTTTTCCTTGTACCTTTCTTAAGGCGATACATCGGAGTGAAGAAGGAATTTAATTCGATTCTTAAAGGATCCATTCCTTTAATATCGCGATTACAAAATGTAAGGTTTCAGTGCGTCAATGTATTATACCTACTCATGTGAGGTAGGTACCGACTTGATAGAAAAGAAAACGCAATAACGTGATATTTTCCTATAAATGGATTACAAATTTGGCCTTTTTATTCACTTTACTCGATTAAGGACTTAAATATGTACATACAATTACTTCCGCTAAAAACGTCCAAATTTGGCAAAAAGGCTTAAATGTCCTAAGTTTAGGCCCTGGGTTCTAGGTTCTAAAAATTGCTATCACCATTTTCAACATTTGTGATGTTCTTTTTGCAAGAATGGTTTTTAAAACGACTAAAGAATGTTGATGAAGCGTGGTTTGTCAGAATTCTGGCAAGTCGCAAGCGCTGGTCCCTGCCTACCCCTCAGGGATACAGGCGTGAGTTTATGTAATGTTTTTTTTTCGTTGCTAGTTCTAGATAGATAGACAATACTTTATGGTTCGTAAATAAGGAAATTACTGAGATATTTCTTAACCTAAGAGTACAGGCGGCGGCCTTATCACTGAAAGTGATTTCTTTAAGACAACTTTTAGATGGATTAGACTAATACATCGGAAAAGGAAGTAGATGTATAAACTACAGGTAACCCGTTAATGTTTTCATTAATGTATCATGGCAATTATTTCTGAACAGCAGTTCTGGGCTGAAACCTATCAATAAATTAATGTTTTCCAACATTTCCCATCAATTCAAAAACGCACTCGAAATTTATGGAATAATTACGTTTTCACCAATCAATTAATATGATGTTCGTTTCAGTTATAGAGCAATAATAATTAAAACAATTGTGGTGCCGCGTGTTATCTGGAGTGTAGGCCACGGACGGGCGATTTTGAAGCGTATGATTGAAATTGGCTGTAGGGGGGTTCACCATGAAGTCCACCCATTGGAAAAAAAAATCATATCTTTAACAGATCGTTTTTAGGGTTCCGTACCCGAAGGGTGCCAAACGGGACCCTATTACTAAGACTTCACTGACCGTCTGTCTGTCTGTCTGTCACCAGGCTGTATCTCATATACCGTGATAGCTAGGCTGTTGAAATTTTCGCAGATGATGTATTTCTGTTGCCGCTAGAGCTACATACTAAAAACAGAACAAAATAAGTATTTAACTCATACAAAAAACCTAATTTTTCTGCCGTTTTTTGCTCGATATTAATAACGGCAACAGGTAGACGCTTGAAACATTCACCGAATATTTAGTACTTCCAGGTCCGTGATCTTGGGTTCTCGGTGGGTCCTAATAATTACTATTAACATGACTGAAAGATTAATTTGACACTTTTTGCAAAAAAGATCTGAATAATTTTTTTTTTTCATTGGTGGCGTCAGTGAGCTCCTTAAGGCTGTTGCATCTAGCATCCGTCTCGCTCGCACGTTCCAAAGGAAGATACCTCGTTCAGCGCGTCAGCCTGGCCATTTAGAGGGGGAATGGTGACAGATGAATACAATAGATACAATTTTTCATTTCTAGATCTCATTGTAAATACGTTAATATTAAGCTACAAAAATGTTCCCCATATTAGTATATTTAGACGTCTCATTTCTAATAAACAAAAACCTATATTAAATATATACGCGTCGAATTAAGATTAAGCTCCTAAGACGTAAATGTAGCCTAAACATTTTTTCACATGGCATTTAGACAAAATGGGTAACCATCATCAAAAACGGCAACGATTCAGACCGTTCCGTGGCACAAGAAAAAAGAACTCGCTACCGAATCGAATCGAATCCGTCGCCGCGCTCCCAATGAAAAATAAAATATTGATGAGTCTCCCCGATGAGTATGATGCCATTTGGATCCGGCTGAATAATTAAATTTGCCCAAAACTGAGGTACAGGCGCGGGAGTCATCTGTTTGTGACGCTTTTTGCGTCTTCGCATCGGCGACAGGGGAAAATTCGTTACGGAAACTTAATTTGCGATTCGACATTTTGTTACCTATCCTCTATCAAAATGTACCTGAACCTCACAACATCTTTGACATCATTTCTACCTTAATACGTAAATTCACGCCTGTATCCCGAACGGGTATTTTTTCTAATAAAAACCAGTCAAGTGCGAGTAGGACTCGCGAGTAGGGTTCCTTACAATTATCTAACAACATTTGAATATTTTAAGCGTCTACTTATTGCCGTTACTAATATCGAGCAAAAATTTAAAAAATCACGTTTGTTGTACGGGAGCCCCCCTTGAATATTTAAATTATTCTATTTTTTAAAGTGAAAGTGAAAATATTTTATTCACTACAAGTTTTACAACAATAAAAATATGAAGTATTAAATATTAGGGTTCCGTACCCAAAAGGTGCCAAACGGGATGCTATTACTAAGTCTCCACTGTCCGTCTGTATGTCTGTCTATCTGTCACCAGGCTGTATCTCGTGAACCCTCAAGTGTCATTATTTGTGAAAATTTAAACTGTCTAACTATAACAGATACAGCCAATTATGATTATAATTAAACAGCCAGATAATTATGTTCAAATTGCGTCACAATTAAATGCAATAAGTCAGAAATGAAGACTTACTAAACGTTTTAACGGATCCGCTCGCTAGAACATCAGCTCGGAGAGGCTCATCATGAGCTTCAACTAATCAGTGACCGGGAAGAAAAACAAGAACAAGCTAACACCATGGCTCTCTATAAAGAGGTAATGAGCGACGCCGGCATACTGACAATAGACATCACCTCAACCAGCGAGAAGTCCTGCCATTCAGACAATAAAAGTCATGTGACTACGAGTAGTGCAAATAAAATAAAGAAATACATAAAAACCAACAGATACATAAAGAAGGTGCAAAAACTTGTTAAGAAAGGCCGTAAAAGCCTTAATAACTTGCCCATCCACTATCAAAAAATCCAACTAGCAACCCAAGTGGCTGATTGTCAGAAAGAACTTGTCACTAGCAAAGTTGACCACGAGCTTGCCACAGCGGAACTACAATCTCAAGTTGAAGACCTACAGTTACAATTAATTGATATCACATACAAGTATTCGGCTCTACAAACACAATATGATGACTGCATCCCGATGATGAATGGTTTGATTGCGCTTAGCAAGAGTAATCTGGAACGTGTGGAGTCTAACTTGGACAACTCCGAAGAAGGACTGTTACTGCCGTCTCTGTCACCAGTGTGCAACGTATCTGGAGATGAGGCCTCTCTACAGCCAACCTCCATGGAGACACGAAACATCGAGGCAAGTGGGCACTCATGCCTGATACCGTCCCTGGGCATCGCTGACCAACCAGCTACTGTACAGCTGGATCCTGCGTGCTGGCATGGGGCGGAGCCAGGCAGTCTGCCTGCAGCAGTAACTGCACCAGAGCGGAGCAGCACCACACCGACCCCTGATGCCATACTAGATGGACAGCCGCAGTCTCAACCTACCAGCTGCAAAGTTCCTGACAATGACACCCAGCACAAAACAGTTATCTACTCAGATAAAATAGGTGTAGGCTTAGGCAGTAGAGTGCAAAACAATTTGAAGCAACATGTAGAGAATATATGTATGCCCTATGCATCTTACATGCAGATAGTGAACTGCATGCTGCGTAAGGAGTATAATAACAATACTACTGTTGTGTTATTAATAGGGGACAGTGCAGGAATTAAGAGAGATGAACTGACAAATTATTATGATTCTATAGCTGCTCTTCAAGCAAGGAAAATTATAATCTGCGCTTTTCCTTATTCTAAAACTCTATCAGAGACACAAAATGCCCGGATAGATAAGCTAAACCGGCTATTATATAATATGACCTTTGGCCATCGAGACAAAGTATCATATTTTGATACGAATAAATTTATTCAAAACTTTATACTGACTAGGGACACAATGCACGTGCCCTTGTCTTCAAAGCGACAGATTGCCAAATTGTTGGCATTCAATATTTATGACCCTATTATTGTTAAGACAATAAAACAGGGACCAGTTAACAATACAAACTGTAGAATAAGTTCTACTAGTAAACCTCTATACTCTGAGGTTATAAAAAAACCTAGCATAAGTAGGTTACCCTTGACCGCTGATTTAAACTGTCAGCGCAGACAAAAGAAAAGCCCCCCTTAAATAAATTAATTTTAGCTAATCAGAATATACAGGGTGGCTTTTCTGGAAAGTTATTAGAACTAGAGTTGTTCTTAGAACAATATAGAGTGGACATACTTTGCGTCACAGAGCACTGGCTACCAGAAACACAAATGAATTTATCTGTGAATAACTATCAAATAGCCAGTTGCTTCAATAGAAAGTCTGCAAGGCACGGGGGATCCTTGATACTAGCAAAAAATTGTTTGAAATTTAAAGAACGGAAAGACATTTGCAGACTTTCTGTTGAAAAAGTAATTGAAATATCATGTGTTGAACTGTCTAGACACATTGTAGTAGCCATATACAGGCCCCCTACCAGCGATTACAGTTCATTTGAATCCATATTAGAGGATATTTTGAAGGTAGCCTCTAGCAGTAATAAGAAAGTCATAGTCTGTGGTGACTTCAATATCGACTTATTGGTAGACTCGGCTTTAAATACCAAATTGACAATAATTTTCAAGTCGTTTAATTTAGTAAATATTTTCTTGGAGCCTTCTAGAATAACCGAAACTACTGCCACCTGCATAGATAATGTTTACTGCGATTGCGACTTTTCAGATAATTCTACAGTAAATTGTTTGAAGTCAGACCACAGTGGTCAAATTGTTCATTTTGAAATAGATAGAAAAAACGCAGAACAGGTTATCCTCTGCCGGCCCGTAACAAGTAAAAAATTAGAGTCATTTAAAGTACACCTTGAAAGTAGCATAAAAACTCAAGAAAATTACCAAAATGCTAATGCTCATTATGTAGACTTTTTCAAAGTCGTGTCGGGTAGTTTTGAAAAAGTTTTTAAATTGCGGCAGCTAACAAATAATGAGAATAAAGTAGGATTTAGTGAATGGGCAACCTCGGGTATCCGGAAAAGTAGAGACACACTTTATGAACTGTATGACAAAAAGACTTATACATATGACACCAAATTCATACAGCACGTCAAAAAATATTCCAAGTTATTTAAGGCCGTCTGCCATAAGGCTAAATGCGATCATATAAAGAATAAAATCTTACAGTCACCGAATAAAATTAAAACAATTTGGACAATAATAAATAGAGAAACGGGTAAAACAAAATTTGGAGACCGAGATATTTCGCTTAAGATTGATGACAAAATAATAACGACAAATGAAGATATCGCTGCAGCATTTGAACAGTTCTTCACTAATGTTCCAATCGTGACTACAGCTCCGTTAGACTCGTCACCTGATCGTGCAACAACATTACTAAAAGACCATGTCTCCTCGTGCGAACACGATTTCTCATTTAATTACATTGAGCCCCATCACGTTCTTAAAAAATTTAAATTATTGAATCTTAAAAAAACCGAGGACTTGTGGGGTATGTCGGTAAAAATTGTTAGTTCAGTGATCCATGTCCTAGCTTTACCGTTAGCAAAAATTTTCAATAAATGTGTAGATGAGGGAGTATTTCCGGACCTCATGAAATATAGTAGACTAGTACCCTTATTTAAAAGCGGTTATAAACACGATCCAACCAATTTTAGGCCCGTCTCAGTACTACCAGTATTAAGTAAAATATTTGAGAAGATCATCTTAGATCAATTACTTACGCATTTCAATAATTACCAACTCTTTCATAGCCAGCAATTTGGTTTTACTAAAGGGCGGAATACAACAGACGCCGGAGTTATGTTACTTAAACATATTTTCAGCGCGTGGGAGGATCGCAAGGATGCAGTAGGCATATTTTGTGATTTATCAAAAGCATTTGATTGTGTAGACCACGAAACGCTACTCCTAAAGTTAAAACACTACGGAATAAAGGGTGCAGGTTTAGATCTTTTAAGATCGTATTTAGAAGGAAGGGTCCAAAAAGCAGACGTAAATCGTATTAAATCCTCGGGTTCACTTGTAAAAATAGGAGTCCCGCAGGGATCTATCTTAGGGCCGCTCCTTTTCCTAGTCTATATAAATGATTTGCCGTTTATGGTACAAAAAATGTCTGAGATAGTGTTATTTGCTGATGACACGTCACTTATTTTTAAAATAAGGAGACAAGAAAATAATCTTGACGATGCAAATAATGCTCTCTCGCAAGTACTAGATTGGTTCACAGCAAATAATCTGCTGCTAAATTCTAAAAAGACAAAATGTATAAAGTTTTCCTTACCTAACGTACGAGTAGTTGAGAACAACATAGTAATTGGACATGAAAAATTAGAATTTGTAGATGATACTGTATTTCTGGGCATCACAATCGATGCAAAACTACAATGGGGTCCACATATTGTAAAATTAGCACACAGACTTAGCTCTGCAGCATATGCAGTGAAAAGAATTAGGGAACTCACTGACGTTGCAACTGCTAGGCTTGTTTATTTTAGTTACTTCCATAGTATTATGTCCTACGGTATACTACTATGGGGCCGGGCAGCAGACATTGAGACTATCTTCATCTTGCAGAAGAGAGCCATCCGATTTATTTACAAGTTAGGTAGTAGGGATTCGCTAAGAGATTTCTTCAAAGAAACCAACATCTTAACAGTTGCATGTCAATACATTTATGAAAATATTATGTACGTTAGAAAAAATATCAAAGACTTCGAAAATGTTGGTGGCCACCATAATGTTAATACTAGAAATAAACATAAATTGTCATTTCCACTATTTAGACTTGCAAAAGTTAACACATCCTTTATGGGGCACTGTATAAGGTTCTACAACAAAATTCCTCAAGATATATTAGAGTTACCTCCAACGCGATTTAAAAAATGTGTTAAGCACATTCTGTGCAAAAAGGCTTACTATAACATCAAGGATTATTTAGAAGACAAAGATGTTTGGCATTAAACAGTAGATTAATATTATTTAAAGGACGATTGTGACTAGTGTTCAACACATTAATGACTAATATTTTAAGTTGAAAACTCTGTTAATTAAGTTAAAACGTGTTTTGAAAAGAATAAATGTGGAGTTTCTTTGTTAGTTTCTTCTCCACATAATCCATTAATTGTGAAACTAACAACTTTGACGTTCATTAAGTAAACATTCTGTTTTTACAATGAATAAAAATATTTGAATTGAATTGAATTGAATTAGTTGCAAAGCATATTTTGGACCATTTAATAAATGTACTTAATTGTAACGCAAGTTGGCCTAATTAGCGTCCAGAGTAGAGGGGCAGATGGAGCAAAGTTTTTAAAAATAAAACTCTAACATTTTCTTTCGGGCCAGTAAAATCTAAATGCAATACAATACACGTATTGCTTTTAAAAATCACAGAAATAAATATGTCAAACTTGTCACTGCATCTGAAATAAAAGAGATTTATGTAAAAAGCTTTACCATAGAAAAGCTATCTAGGCAGTTCCCAGGAATGTTATTTGCTTGATTTATGAACCGGATTCTACTTTTATTTTTTACTAAAAATGACCGACTATGTAATCGCATCAATTAACTCATAGGCCACCATTGCATAATGTTGGGCATGTATTTACTTTGGTGTGTATGCTTCTACGAGTATCTCTCTTCTCCATATTATTTCACTTCACTTATATTTACTCATTGAATTTAGTTTATTATGGTCTTCCTCTATATTTTACGGGATCCTGCCTTTTCGCAGAAAATTGTTACGCTGATTATCACTTGCCAACCAACATTTCACCTATTTTTCACTTTGACAACAAACGATTTACAAATTTTTGTATGGCAACGTTTCATTTGGTAGGATTGTTGTTAAGCTGATTATTATAATGAAACAAAACGTTTTGGGTATTTATTATTTTTCAAATCTTTTACTAGGCCAAACAACTATTAGATGAATAACAATACAGTTTTTTTTTTTTTTGCAAACCTATAGGTTAGGTTAGGTTAGAACTGTGACCAACTAGGAAAATTCTATCCATTTTACTAGGTTTTCCTAACCTTTAGGTTAATCTATAGGTTTGCCCTAACCTTCTTACCAATATAGTAATGATAAATCATAAATACCTGTATAGAATTTGTATATATTACGCTAAGTAAAACATACGCTACTTAAAAGTTGGCATTTTGAAAAAATTTCATTATAAAAAGCAAACCAAACAAACAGTTGGCAACTGCGAGGTTGGGAAATAAAAAATAATAATAAGAAAAGTTGGCAAATGATTATTCCGCAAAATAATATTCTTCGAAACGTTAGTTGCCAAATGAAAATCGGCCAAAAATGTTTCTGCAAAAAGGCAGAGAACCATATTTTACACATATTAATTTAAAACTAATAACATATGTAAGTATTTTATGACGATATTTTTCAACTTAATTGTATGTATGTTATTGCATTTGATTAAATTCTTTTTAAACGCACCACGGTACGCACTCCGTAGTACAATTATGCGCAGCGCTGAGGGATCACTTCCTCAGCACGACGGTGAGTCAGCTGCCTTTTGTGGCAACGTAGATACACCACAGGCTACATCTATGGTCCTGTTTTATTCGTTTTATCTGTTGTGTTATTAGTTTTCTTTCTGTTGTTGTGCATATTGTGTCACTAATCAGCTTATTTTGTTTCTGTGACGTGTCTTGTTGGTATAATAAATGTCTTTCTTCTTCTTCTGGATTAACTGCAAAAATCTGAACAGTTAATCTCTGAAATCCATTGCAGATAGCGCAATATATTTTTTGCAATAACATTGCCTCCATGGTCTAGCGGTAACACGCTTGACTACCAAGACAGAGGTCGTGGGCTCAAGTCCCCCTAGAAGCCAACGTACTTGATTTGTACGAATGGCCTCAGTCTGGTAGTTTTACCAAGATTGTGAAGTCTTTGCCTGGTTACCGTTAAAACGTGTTTTGAAAAGAATAAATGTGGAGTTTCTTTGTTAGCTTCTTCTCCACATAATCCATTAATTGTGAAACTAACAACTTTGACGTTCATTAAGTAAACATTCTGTTTTTACAATGAATAAAAATGTTTGAATTGAATTGAATTGAATTACCATAGGGAAACCTAGTTTGGGACTAGGACAAGTGATTAATTTGTATGGAAAATACTATTATTATTGGTGAATTTTTGCTCTTTGTAAATGAATATTCCGTTTCATGGCTAAAAAGCAACTAAGGCCTTTGCATCTATGAGATGATTTAGCCAGTGTCCATTGGCACCTTCACTCACACTAGATGGGTGAAAGGACCACTCGGACGCTGCAGTGCTTGGGACATTGTATTTTAGATGGAGTTAGCTGTGGTATTGCTACTACAAATTTGCAGATGTACGTAACTTTGAAAATAAACAAAGTTAAAGTTACATGCCCGCGCTGAGAATCGAACCGGCTAATGAGCACAACTATTTATATTGTACATAATTCAATGCACAGCGCATCACACTAGCGATTTGCAAGCCATTTGAAAGCGAGGCGATTGCGCGGCGAGCACGCCGCGACGACGTCACTCCTCGCTGCGTGATCGGCGTTTTGAACACTCGGGGCCAGTTTCTGAATTGAAAATTTCGCTAAGTAAATTCACTAGGCTACCATCGCTAGTTAACGCGGTGGTAGCCTAGTGGGTAGAATATTGGACTCGGAAGCGGGAGACCCAGGTTCGATTCCCAGTGCGGGCATGTACCTATGACTTTGTTTTCTAAGTTATGTACATTTGTTAAGTTATAGTAGCAATAACACTCGCTAACGGTGAAGGAAAACATCGTGAGGAAACCTGAGTGTCTTTAGCGCTTGAAATCGCCAATCCGCGGTGGGCACGCGTGGTGATTAATCCCATACTCTCTCCCTGAGAGAAGGCCTGTGCCCTACAGTGGGACGTATATAGGCTGCTTATGCTAAGTAAACAGTTGACTGCAGTGCTGTCTCTTCAAATTTCTTAAAAAAGAGCGTGACAGCACGTTACTTAAGTACTTACTTAGTGAAATTCTCAATTCAGAAAGTAGCCCCCAGTAGCAAAATGGATTGATTGAACACGTTACTACCGCTGGCTTTGTTACTTCGAAAACGCAGGAAAAGAAAGCAGATACAAGATTCATTATAAAGTAATCGACTGGGACGGAGCGACTACTATGTATCCCATATAACGGGACGACTTGGAATTTTAGTTATACATAACTTTGTATCCATTGCATCAACTACAATTGAACCTCTAAATGATGCTACGTCCGCTTACACACGTATTTTTGATATGACTCAAGTGGGGCGGAGCGGACTGTCGAACGCGATTGTACAAAATGGCGTCGGGGGTGATAATCGCGGCGACATCCCGGCGACGGCTCGCTGCGCAATCGTGGCGAGCTCGCTGCGCAATCGCCTCGCTTTCAAATCGCTCGCAAGTCACTAGTGTGATATTTATTTATTTATTGATACTTTTATTGCACTTAAAAAAATCGTACAATGCGGCGGACTTAATGCCATAAGCATTTTCTACCAGTCAACCGCAGGAGGTAAGGAAAAGAGTTGGTAGGCGTGCAATAAAAAGGACAAGTTAATATAAGTTTAAAAATATAATTTTATAGAATGTAATTAAATAAACTTACACATTAATATAGACTTACATATGCCGATTTTATATTAAAATACAATAAGACTATAGGACAATAATAAGATATTGCCGTTAGGTCGTAATTAAAACTCTTACTCGACGCCCACCGCAGTACATAGGCCTCCCTCATGGTTTTCATAACCATGAGGGGCTTTGCCATAATCGCCACGCTTGGCAGGCGGGTTGGCGATCGCAGTATACGGTTGGAATCTCAGGAATACGCTGCTGCCCGTCTCCTGGTAATTGATTTCCTTAGTCGCCTTCTACGACATCCACGGGAGGAAATGGAGTGACGCTATTCTTAATCCGTCGCCACACAGATGGTATTCATACTTGCCTGATATACGTGAAATAATACCAAGCTCAGTTTTTAGAGTTCCGTACCCAAAGGATAAGGGACCCTGTTACTAAGACTCCGCTGTCCGTCCGTCCGTCTGTCACCAGACTGTATCTCATGAACCGTGATAGCTAGATAGTTCAAATTTTTACAGATGATGTATTTCTGTTGCTGCTATAACAACAAATACTAAAACAGAATAAAATTAATATTTAAGGGGGGCTCCCATACAACAAACGTGATTTTTTGCCGTTTTTTGCTCGATATTAATAACGGCAACAGGTAGACGCTCGAAATATTTAAATTTTGTATAGATAATGGTACGGAACCCTTCATGCGCTATTTCGACTCGCAATTGGCCGTTTTTTTAGTTTTCATTAATAATTTCTTAATAACACTTTAGCACTACCCTTTTCACTATCCACATCACCCCAGGTTAGCTGGAAGAAATTAAAAATTTTCTGAATTATTAGATTTGTGAAGATATAACTGTCTGTACACGGCCTTCATGAGTTATTTAAAGAATTCAAATATTATCTGAAAGCAAAAAACTCATAAAAGGTATGTCTATTGGCCAACAAAGCCTATGAGCATGCGCAGCAGTGACACCTGTCGGCGTGCACGCCATCATGCCTTCACAGTAGCAATAGCACTCGTTAACCGTGAAGGAAAACAACGTGAGGAAACCTGAGTGTCTGAGGTGTTCATACCTCAGCGCTTGAAATTGCCAAACCGCGGTGGGCGCGCGTGGTAGTTAAGCCCGTACTCGCTCTCTCTCTCTCTCTCTCTCTCTCTCTCTCTCTGAGACATATAAAAGCTAAGTAAAAATCCAACTCACCTTCTTTAAATTATTTTCCTCTGCAGTAAAGATTCTTCAATCAGTCAATCGCTCAAAGGTTGTCAAGAAACACCCCTACTCGCCTACGCTCGGCAAGGGAGTGGCACCACCTTCAGAAAAAGGGTGTTTCCTAAAGGCAATTCCACCGAGATGTCTGGAATTTGCTTCTTGACAGTATAATGAAACGTGCGGCTTTTCAAGACCTAGGTAAGTCGTTAAGCATTCATGCCACTCTTTGAAGTCCTTCCGAGTGGAGCTAAGTAATAAATAAACAAATCGAACGGTACTTAAATCGCGCAGACTCAGAATAACCGGGCGAGGAGTAACTTTGTACAACAAAATAATACGGCCGATGAAACGCGTGAATTATTCAGTACACTCCTTTCTTTCGTGACAATAAAGAGCCGGTAATCTCTTTCCACGTTAGTGACATTGTAGGATTGACTCATAATTTATTTTTACGTACTAATTTTGTAAGTGATCAGTTAAATTTTGAACGGGCAATCAAATCACAGTTTATGTTTGTCCCGCTGCCTGCCTCCATTACAAATACGGCCCGAAGGAAGCGGCTTACATTGTACGTTGACATTCAGCAAACAGAATGTAAATTATTTACGTTGAAATAAAGTTTTTGCATGCAGGCGTGAGTTTATGTACGTATGTGTTTTGTATGTATGTATACATTTATTATTATTTATTAGTATTGGGACAGAAGAGAGAAATTCTATCGGTTCTAAATAGTAATTCTGTTGACTGGCAGAAAATACTTACACGACCAAGGCTGAGTTTCACCTCTTCATTTATGCAGCATTTAAATCGATTTTTTTATGATTTATGTTTTTGTTAAATAGGACTTAAGTAATACTTTAGAAGTGATACAAGTCGGCCTAAGTTATTTATAATAAGTGCAATAAATGCTTTATTCAATAAAAAATACAATACCGGAATAGATAGTCATGTCTTATCTGTTCCGTCCTTTCTGTCTTATCTTAGACTGGCGTGGATCTCTGACGCAATGACAAATTTGGAGGCTGAAAATAATAGGATATACGAAAAAACAAACTTTTTTTATGCGAGTCTTGATGAAATTTGTGCAGCAAGATGATTTACGGCTGTCGCTTTAAGGTCGCTGTGGGACTTACGAAATGAAGTCTGGAGTGACAAATGTTACCTATTGTTATCATTACTTTGAACTTGAAGTTCTTGTGGGCTTACAAAATGTACTTGTATAATCTTTAAACATATATTTTACAACATATATATGTATATGTTAACATATATATATATGTAACAAAGTGGGGTTAGTTACACTATTTTCAACTCAGGAGTGGCCGGAGTGATTTTTGTGAACTTTGATTGGTTGGATTTGTCTCCGTCCCGAATAGCAGAATAACTTTTAAAATATGGCAAAACTACACGACAATTTTTTTTTGTGACGTGGTGCGAAGTTCGCTGGGCCAGCTAGTATTTACGTATACGAGTAGGAGTTTATGTACACTCAGACTCGTATGCAGGCAGAGACCAGCGTCATCATCATCATCATCATCATCCTCAGCCCGTCGATATCCACTGCTGGACAAGGGCCTCTTCATGCAAGCGCCAGTCGCTTCTGCTTTACGCTGTTCTTCTCGTCTCGTCTTGCGGTGGCGAGACCAAGGATACCAGCGTACGAGTCTACAAATCTGTCGTCAGGTTTATTGGAAATTTAAAAACCTATTTAGAGGCTAAAAATTCCACCCATGCCGGGACTTGAACCCGCGACCTCTGGCTAACCGTCCCAGCGCTCCAACTGAGCTAATGGGCAAGTGCAGGTATCGGCGAAATTTCGAACCCCTTTACAAAATTCTCTGTATTACGAACAGGCAGCGACATCTGGCTGAAGTAATTTAAATCACTTGTATCCCCTTATTGGAATTGTTTGCCGCTTGCTACTATTGTGACAAATTCCTTTTGCTTCATCAACATTCATTAATCGTTGGTCGCCGTTTGTGAACTTTACTTGGCCATCTCCTATATCCTCATTGTGAACTGAACTTCCTTGTGTCACTTTTCATAGACGCTTTTCTCTCAATCTTTCTTTTTATGTATCATAAGCAGCCTGTATACGTCTCACTGTAGGGCGCAAGCCTTCTCCCAGAGAGAGAGAGTATGGGCTTAATCACCACGCGTGCCCACCGTGGATTGGCAATTTCAAGCGCTGAGGTTCAAGCGCTGAAACAAAGGTTTCCTCACGACGTTTTCCTTCACAGTTAGCGAGTTGCATTGCTAATATAACTTCACAAATGTACATAACTCAGAAAACAAAGTCGTAGGTACATGCGCGCACTGGTTATCGAACCTGGGTCTCTCGCTTCCGAGTCCAATGTTCTACTCACTAGGCTACCACCGCGCTTTTATGTATATTATAGGTTAATATTTGGTTAGCAAAAGTCATAATACCTATACCTCGCGTTATTACAAAATAAATTATTTAGTCACCCACCCTAGATTTACCTTTTGTGTTGTTACTTTACATGACATTGTGTTCACTGAACCGAAAAAGAAAGTGTGGGAAGTAGCTTTGTTTTTATCCTAAAAAGTTAGGCCTTTCATCATCATCATCAGCCATTCAACGCCCACTGCAGGACAGAGGCCTCCTTTGTGGTTTCCATAACCATGAGGGGTTTTGCCATAATCGCCACGCTTGGCAGGCGGGTTGGCGATCGCAGTATGCGGTTGGGATCTCAGGAATACGCTGCTGCCCGTCTCCTGGTAATTGATTTCCTTAGTCGCCTTCTACTACATCCACGGAAGGAAATGGAGTGACACTATTCTTAATCCTGCGCCACACGGAGGCCTTTGCATCTACGTAATGAGATGATTTTTACAGCGTCCAGTGGCACCTTCACTCACACTAGATGGGTGAAGGGACCACTCGGACGCTGTATAGTGCCTGGGACATTGTATTTTAAATGGAGTAGGGTTGCCCAGCACCTATACCGTCCTGACAGCTTAGTCGGCCTAGCCCACAGGTAAGACAAATCATTACGTGCGGAGCCAAACAAGCCGCGGGTGTCCTCACGAGGTTTTTCTTCACAGTTAGCGTGTGGTATTGCTACTACAAATTCGCAGATGGACGTAACTCTGAAAATAGACAAAGTCATAGGTACATGCCCGCACTGGGTATCGAACCTGTGTCTCCCGCTTCCGAGTCCATTGTTATACCTACTAGGCTACCATCGTTTTTATTCTACTTCCTACTTAATATTATACACGTGAAAGTTTGTGAAAATGTTCGGATGTTTGTTAATCAATTACGCAATAACGGCTTAACGGAGTTACATGAAACTTGTATGTATGCCACATATAGACAAAGATAATTATTGAGATAGGATACTTGATATCCCGGTAATGCGTTCCCGTGGGATAATATTTTATTGTTACCGTAACCTGTTTTCAAACCAAACTCTAAGATATTTATTTATTGCGTTATCATGGTAACACACATAAACTCACGCCTGTATCCCAGAGGGGTAGGCAGAGACCAGAGACTGCCACTTACCACGATCCTGACAGATCACTTTCGCTAACAACAAGAATGGTAACAAGAATGGCATAAACAAATCTGTGGCGGTACGAAGTTCGCCAGGACAGCTAGTATGCTAAAATTATAATTCTTTTTTCCTCGATCTATTTAGTAGAGCTTTATACGTACATAAAGGGCAATTACGCCAATCGCGTCGAAAAGCTTGCTCGTATAAACATAGTTTAGATTCCGTTTGTGAAGCAGACCAAACAAAACAAGTATATTAACATAACATAACATAAACTCACGCCTGTATCCCAGAGGGGTAGGCAGAGACCAGGGACTGCCACTTGCTACGATCCTGACAGATCACTTTCGCTTCCTCAACACTCATTAGTCGTTGCATGCACGCACGCCGGTTTCGGGTACTTTTTATCTTGCCCTTTGTTAATACATCCTCTATTTGGTCAAAGTATGTCCGTCTGGGTCGTCCCTTACCGGCCCTTCCATCCACATTCGCTCGATATATTTGTTTTGTCAATCTTTCTTCCTTCATCCTCTCCACATGTCCAAACCAACGCAACATTCCTTTCTCAATTCTTGTCACTACATCCTCTTTCAGTCCACAACGTTCTCTAATCACACTATTGCGTATCCTGTCATTCAAAGTAACGTCAGACATACTTCTCAAGGACCTCATTTCTACTGCATTAATCCTACTTTCTTGCTTCTTTTGCCATACCCAAGTCTCGCTAGCATACATAAGTGTTGGGACTAGCACTCCATCCAAGTATATTAATAATATAATAACATCCACACAACACAATCACTTGACCTGGTCCTAAACTAGGATACCCTGTGCTATGGTAACCAGGTAAGGACATCATAAACATGGAAATACATCCAGACTGAGGACATTTGTACAAATGTACGGCGGCCCCCAGTGGGAATCGAACCCATGACCTCTACCTTGGCTATCTTAGTAGTAAGCGCCTTAACGGCTAGTCCAACGAGGCGGTCAGTACCTTCTACTATTTAACTACTATTTACTATTTAACCATTTAAGATCACTAGCCATTCTTATAGCTGAGGGGCATCACAAATTTTTACACGATTTCACTTAACTACACACGTATGTTTTATTCTTTCGCAAGTAATGTATGGCCGGTTTTGTTTTTGTTTTTTTAACAATTTTTTTTTTGTATTTCGGCAAGCTCCCGGCACCCGCTGCCCTGGTTACGTCTAGTATATTCCTAAATACTCTTTAAAATAAAAAATAAAAAAATATAATTTATTACGAAATTTCACAATTTATAAAAAGGTAAAGACCCCGTACTAGGTAAAAACCTGTATAACGGAAAGTCCTGCTCTTTCGATTACTATGGTGATAAAAACTATTTCTTGAGTTAGTAGGATACAGTTCGACATTACTTTTCAAATGTCCTTTCTATCCTACACTGATTGAAGTTTGTATCAAACAAAGCCACTACAGAGTGATTTCTTTTATATAAATTAAAAAAAATACAATATTTTTTCGAAAATCGTAGAGCAAAGTCGTTTGTAAATAACAAACTCTAATGGCCAGCTTCAAAATTGAGAATTTCGCTAAGTAAATTCGAATTTCTCAGAAAAGACAGTGACAAGTACTTACTTAGTGAAATTCTCAGTTCAGAAACCGGCCCTAGCCGACGTGATTAAGAAATTGGGCATTTTATAAATATTAATAACTAACATGAAATATAAACATCTGCTAGAAGTAGTATAGGAGGCTGAGAACTGTAAACAATTACGATTTTAAATTCTGACGCGCCCAATAACCGCTCTTCGGTACTTAAACAAGATTTATTTTTAATTAGAGATATTTCGAACCATAAATACGCCATGGAAATAAAATGGTGCAACCCAAAGTCGGCAAGCGCAGCGTAGGACGACCAGCCACGAGATGGACAGATGACCTCATCCAAGTGGCAGGAAGGCGCTGGATGCAGGCCTCTTCCAACCGGTCTTTTTGGAAATCCATGGGAGACCTATGTCCAGCAGTGGACTTCTTGTGGCTGAATGATGATGATGATGATCCCAAAGTAGCTTCAGTACTTTATCGCAGTTGCAGGAAGTGAGAGGCGGCGCCAGCGACAGAAAGTAAACGCGGCCTCGAAACCGCGACCGCGGTTGTAAATAATTCGGCCGGCGCAAGGAAATGGGCGCGGAGATTTTTACGAGCCCTCGCGGTGTACTGGGCGAATGAAAAACGCGTCGAATGGTCGTTTATGCCGCGCGCTAAGGGTTCTTTTTGCTGCGGAGGTGATTAGATGGCTTAAAACGTGTGAAACACGAGCCTAACTATCTAACGTCTTTACAAACCCTTACGTAGGTAGTTGTTGTACTATGTTTTAAATACTCAATGACCACGAGTGGCACAGTGCCCAAGGAATTGTGTACGGCCGTCATCGTGCCGCGTTATGATTGGTTCCCAGCAGGAGTGCAAAAACGATGTGTATGTGAAGTTATAGTAGCAATACGTGAAAAAAAACATCGTGTGGAAACCTGAGTGTCTGAGTTATTCACATACCTTCACCGCTTGAAATCGCCACATGACGTGAGAATTTTAAACTATTGCTCAATGGAGATTATTTAAATAAACATTGGCCTTTGCATCTACGTAATGAGACGATTTATACAGCGTCCAGTGGCACTGTCACTCGCACTAGATGGATGAAGGGACCACCCGGACGCTGCAGTGCCTGGGACATTATTTTTTAGATAGAGTAGGCTTGCCCAGCACTTATACCATTCTGACAGCTTAGTCGGCCTAGCCCACAAGAAAAACAAATCAATGCGAGCAGAGCCAAAAAAACCACGGATTTCCTCACGATGTTTTCCTTCTTAAAGTAACTTTGAAAATAAACAAAGTCATAGGTTCATGCTTAAACTGGGCATCGAACCTGGGTCTCTCGCTTCCTAGTCCAGTGTTCAATCCACTGGGCTACTCTTTGCTTCAGTTGTACAACACAACACTAATTTGGGAATTTCAGGAACTGCGCATTTTGAGGTAAGCCTGTACGTCACCCATTCTAAAAAAGAGTCTCTTGACATTGTACTCAATAAACCACCACTGTAACTATAATAAGTTCCACACAACATAATCACTTGCCCTGGTCCCAAACTAGGATACCGTGTGTACAAGCCAATGTCACACAGGAGGAAATACACCCAGACTGAGGTCATGTGAGCGATGGCAGCCTAGGCAAGCGGTGGTAGCCTAGTGGGTTAACCGGGAGAACCAGGTTCGATTCCCAGTGCGGGCATGTACCTACGACTTTTTTTCTAAGTTATGTACATTTGGGAAGTTATAATAGCAATAACACTCGCTAACGGTGAAGGAAAACATTCACATACCTCAGCGCTTGAAATCGCCAAATCCGCGGTGGGCACGCGTGGTGATTAAGCCCGTACTCTCTCTCTGAGAGAAGGCTTGTGCCCTACAGTGAGACGTATATAGGCTGCTTATGAGGTCATTTGCATGAATCACGTATGGCGACCAACACTGTGAATCAAACCCATGACCTCTGTTGTGGTAGTCAAGCGAGTTAACCGCGAGACCAGCGAGGCAGTCAAACAAGACCAATCTCAATAGTAAAAGCGCTTTATTAATACGCCCTTCGAGTTACACAACACAAGGTTTTACTTAGACTTTATTACGGTCGTGGACTAATATCTGCAAATATTTGGCCAGAACTGCCAGAGCTGTGGTCAAAAAGGGCAAAGTAAAGCCCCAGACTGAGTGAAAACAATAATACGAGGTTGTGGATGGTACATAGAGCAAGCGTAGAGGTTTTATGTTAGACGGGTCTACTCGCGATTATTATTCACCCATAAAACACGGTTAAGTTAGAAAATGCGCCATCCAAAGGACTGGACTTCTTTTGTGTTGTTGTTGCTGGATGGCTGGAATATTGTTTTAGCTTCAGTCAGTTATGATAAATAACCTTGAAAAACAAATAGTTTCGTGGTTAAAACGTCCTACCTTTTATCTATTACTTTATGTACGCCTTTTAGGTGTTTTATGAAAATTACAGGTATTTTATATTTGTGCTTAACATAAGTGCCATTGGACCACAGTGTCTTGTTTCTGTGATGTGTCTTGTTGCTATAATAAATGTCTTTCTTCTTCTTCTTTTTTTTTAAAAAAATGTTGTGACCGAAAAACGTACGAAATTTATTATTTACTAAATTTTACTTCGTAGAAGTATGTATGATCTCAGAAATAATATGAATTAACTAATCTTGTTTTCTGTTTCCTCAAATTCAACTCAAAATACAATTTAATTTTTGTGAATAATCCTTATGTTGTCGCCCTTATGGTGTCACGACACACAAAACACCATACTGATAACTTAACGGCATGAATTTGTATTTGTGTAGTAGCTGCCTCGTTGGTCAAACGGTTGTGTTAATCGAACTTGACTTGACTACAAAAATAGAGGTAGTGGGCTCGATTCCCACTGGAGGCCGCCGAAATTTACGTACACAAATGGCCTCACTCGGTATTTCCATGTTTATGATGTGCTTGCCTGGTTACCATAGTACATACATACATACATACATACATACATACATACATACATACATACATACATACATACATACATACATACATACATACATACATACATACATACATACATACATACATACTTGCATACTTGCCACGATCCTGGCAGATCACTTTCACTTCCTCAACATTCATTAATCGTTGCTTGCACGCACGCCGGTTTCGGATACTTTCTATCTTGCCCATACCATACCTTAGTACGGGGTAGTATCCTAGTTTGGGAACAGGACAAGTGAATGTGTTGTGTGGAAGTTATTATTATTATTATTATTTTATTGTCATTATTAACGAATTAATCAAACTCTTTGTGGACAACTTCGTTGAGGCTGTGAACAATCCTGTATTGAGATCTCTGTAAGAAATACAAGACATGTAACATCATCTAGCTCTGTATCAATTTAAAGTATTATTAATTTAAAGATTGAAGAAGCAACAATTAACCTAACCAAAATTAGAACCCTCTTTTAAATTTAGTGCTAACTGCGAGACTAACCCATGGCTTTTTCGTGTCATTAATTTACTTACTGTATTTTACTACTGTAACCTGTAAGATCTCCAAATGTAAAAACAAATAAATAATTTCTAGCCACGGCCTAAGCCTTTCACCAGTGACGCTACTCATGTGGCACCACCCGGGGGTCACTTATGGGGTAACGAGGGTAAGCATACGGACGTGAGGAGCTTCAAACACCTTCATCCAAATCTCACACGAAGACGCGAGCGCAGCTAGTATTCAATCAAACCTACACAAAAGAGATGTACTTTTGAGTAGCGTCAATCAATCTCGGATCGTAAGGGAAACTTTTCCCAATCGAATCGAATTGTCCAAAACTTTGCTGCGAGACAGATAGTAGGCAACTCGATAAGCAATCTGCCTTTGATTTTTATAGCTCTTCCTCTTTCTTGTTTGCTTGTGATGACAGGGATGGCAATAATGTTTTGGACACAAACGTATCAAGGACTTGTTGTTTTTCTTATAATATTGGTAATTGGTAATATTTCATATGAAACGTGCTATCAGACTATACTCTATATGGTGACTCCGAATTCGTTGAAGGGGACAATCTAACCGTGATTTAGAAACATATGGTAGTGGTTTTGAGAAAAAAAATGCGTCAAAATATTTCTTTTTGTTGCTCAATATTACTTTACTTCAGAATAAACAAACATAATCACGAAAAAAAGTCATATAAATAAACAAACGTTTTGGGCGTCTTATGTTCGGCGCCGGTCACTCAATTGTTTTTTTATTGTTTACGCGTATCGGACGTCGGACTCTTAAGCATTTAACACATGAGAAAAGCTTTTTCAACGTTACGGTCCTACCACTTCGAATTTGGGTTCACAGTTTGGAGAACAAACAGGAATCACAAATATTCACAAATATGTTCTACCATTACAGATAAGTTATTAACAATACAATTTTTCACAATGAAAAAAAACATTCCCTCAAAATACGTAGAACGAATTCAAAGTCACCTGTATATATCTACTTTTATTTATTAACCCTGAAACTAATTACAGCGCCTCATTGTCCTTTTGTTACAAGAAAAAAAAAAGGGACCTGAATATAAAATAATACCTCAACCATCTCAGAAATCATTTGAGTGTGTTAACAAAAAAAAATACAATAAAAGTACAATTTCCGACGCGATACTGGGCGGTTTATTTAAATTAAGAAAAAAGAAGAAAAAGCCGATATCAACCTTTATTTTTTATCAGCCGATTGTCTTTGGGGGAAAAAGATGATTTCAAATTTGGAACTTTGTGAATGGTGACTACTCAAGATTTCACTACCAATATGTATGGCTTTCTAGAAAAATAATCCTTGGCCCTTCTTATGAAAAATGCGACAGTATCGGAAGTAGCGAGATGGTCGCTTGTCAGTGTTAAAATCCGTTTCTCAATCCGTAAAAATCGGTATTGTCGCTGGGGTCGCTCACAAAGAGCCATGCATTTCTAGCAATCATACTTTAATACTTTAACTTGACAAAAAAAATTACGTAACTAAGAAATAAAGTAATTGGTACACGCCGGGATTCGAACCCACTACCTCCCAAATGCAAAGCCGGCGTTCTAGCGCTCCGCTACCATCGCATCATCTATTTAAGTAAGTAAGTAGTAGTAAGCTTTCTAAAAGGTAATTAATTCGTCGAAAAGTAGAGGTTTAATAATCTTTGGAAAAGAAGTGTTATTGGAAAAATGAAAAATGTATCTAGGAACGGTGTAGGGCACTGCCTTCCATTTTATTTGGCGCCAACTTATTACAAAAGAGGAGGAATTAATTGCTGTCGAGGCAATAGGCTATTTGACAGCTTTCTGAAAACCATCTCAGATATTTTGTTGGTGTTCATTGAGTGGTAATTTTAAACTCTTTTGTGTCTCTTCTAAAAATTCAAAATAAAAGCTTTTAAAATAAGCCGCCAAAACGCTATGTTAGGCAACATGGCGTCGCACAGGAATCAGTGACGTCACTGGTCAGTAAGGACACAAACGTTAACTCCACAGAACAATAATTGTTCCGTACTTTAACATTTTGTCCGTTTGTGAGCCAGCACAAAACAAGGATTGCTATTTTCCTGTTCTCAGTAGTATTCCTTTTTTATATATATCAAAAGATGTATGGGTTCACGAACCAAACGTTCGCTCGGTGCAGACACTAAACGCACCGAATAAAAAAGAAACAACTTCTCTATGGCCGATCGTGAAGCGCGCTTACTCGCTGCTCCGCTAAAAAATTAATACGTTGCGTTTCTAAAGAACGTTCTAGTCCAACCAGCGTAAGAAGACCACCAGCACCTCAGCCATCACCGGGGCCCCGGAAACACAGCTGCGACTGCGGACTCGCCGTGGATCACATACATCTTTCGCTAGGGGGCCGATTTGCCTTATAAATTCCCCTACAATAATACTAGGAAGAATGTCGACTCCATAAAAAAATGTGTGCCCCCAAAGCGGGAACTTTTAAATATTAGGACGCTGAAAGCAAACAGGTGTACTACTATACGTTCCTTGAAAAATCTGAGGAATTCGGGGATCCTAAACTTGATTTGTCAGTACCTTTAACGTCATCGTAGATTCCGCCAATCCAGGCCGTTTTCGATAAAATGGCTACGGATACAAAATTATTTAGTTCTATCCTGGTTTTCTGGATAAATGAAACAATATATATTTTTTAATTAAAATGCCTTAAATTGGTTTTAAGACTTAATTTACAGCCTCAAATAGCCTATTGAGATATTACTTGGTTTTTTTCCTCTTATTGTCTCTGTTCTTTCCGGCCGAAGCCCAAAAAGTATTATTGTAAATTGATTCTCGGAAAGTCCTAAACGGAAGCTAATTCGTTAAGGGCTCCATAGAGTGACACTAGCGTCACCAAGAAAAAAATCATATCTTTTTTGTACTGCAAAAAGTGTCTGTACAATCTCTCAATCATGTTAACAGTGATTTAAAGGACCCCTCGCCGTGAACTTAAGGCAGTAAGCCTGGGCCTAGATACCTCTACCGCCAAAAACGCCTATCGTCGTTTTTGTTGGACGGTGCGCGTTTGTTCTTGAATTTTGTTTCTAGCGCTGGGCGTTAACAGACTAGTAGGTACGGGAAGTTCATTATGTAGGACTTTGGGCTGCAGGAGTATAAACAGCATTTAACTAGAATTCTTCAAACAAAAGTCAATTTAAATGACGACTTAAGTGACATTTAAGTAGTGGTGCAAGTCGGCCTTAGGCTTCTTACTTGTTAATCAGCTATATAAGGTACATAGTTAAGCATTGTGATAGTTAAGCATGAACTGTAGTTCTATGAAATCCGTGGAGCCCAGAGTGTGAATCCATTTCAATTCACACACGCGGGGAGCTATATTCTTAACGTCGAACTTTTTGCCCAAGGTCATTGCCAGAATTAAGCGCCTTAAACCAGCCTGGGCGTTTAATAGATTCCGCCGTACCGTAGGTACGTAACACACTTGACATTGGAGCGAAACCATCCAGTTTTATTGTCAAACAAAACACGGACAATTATATAAATGTTGCATGCTAACTGTGCTCCCGCGACCGAACAATCAGGACAATGGGCAGGACTAATGGAATATACCGGGGGCAGGGAGGTACTTAGGTTATCTGAAAATAGAAATTCGTAGTGACCTTCAAAGGGGTCAAACTAAACGTCATTATTTAGGCTGAGATCATTAGTTACGCTTGGTGCCACATAGAGCACTGTATTTCATATCAACAATTATACATATACATACCATTTTTATTTACACTCCTTCTTTACCTTTTTAGTACACTTCCAGGCCAGTCGGTTTTTTTTTTGTTTAGTTTGATCGATTAGTTTTATTTTTTTTACTTTCGTGCTTTTTAGTCCACATTCATTACTGCGAAATAAAATTATTCTTATTGCCTCACAAATAAACAAACTTTTATGTCTATAATACATGCACGTATGTACTGACATGAAATAAACTCACGCCTGTGTCTCGGTGGGGTAGGCACAGACCACGGTTGGCCACTTGCCACGATGCTTTTAGACCTCTTTCGCCTCACCTGCCTATATTATTGTACACTTTCCCCCTTGTTTATAATGTTCGTATCAATACATCAAGGGTTGGCTTTAATTTTTCTGTAAATGTTGTGTTTTATTTATGTGTTTTATGTGTGCAATAAAGTATTATTAGTAAAATAATGCCCCTTGCAAATAATGCAGTACTACTACTTTGCATAATACATCAAGTGCTTAGTGCGTGTAGAATATTTAAACGCTGGTACCTGAACCCCCCGTACGGTCAAAAACACATGAGGCTTTACATTTTACTTGCAAAGTCGTCCTTAACGCAACTGTGTGGAGTGCACGGATTTAAATGTTGAGGTGCCGTTGACTGCACTGGCACAGTATAAGGAATACACAGTATGCAATTTCGGCCGTCCGCTGGATTTAACTACCTACGCTCGCTCGATCGGAGTATGCGCGACAGGGTTGACGCGCTTGTGTTTCGAATTCGATCGTTTCGAATTCGATTTAAAAATTGTCGTCTCATTTACCGGGTATTTCGAGAGTTATAGGTAGTTATTTATTAGAAGAAGAAGAACAAAATCTAGGGCCTAGCTGCAAACTGTCAATTAGATGTCAGTTGCTCATGGTGCATACAAAACAAACAACTGGCAGCTGTTTTTTTATTTTTTTTTTTAAATAAGTAATTTACATCTCTCTTATTACTACGAGTATATAGCCGCTCTCGGAAACCTATTTGGTTTATCTGAAAGCGGCGATCGTTCAATGTATTAACAGATTAATTGTCTACAAGGAACTGGGGTTGCTAGAAACTAAGTTAAATAATAATACGTAATAACAAGACAACTCGTGAGCCCAATGGCCCTAAATACGTCCCCGTAACCGGCGGTTTATTTGGCTATGTGTCCATTAAACATAATATTACGTGGCACAATAGTGGTTGGACAATAGATATACGCCGTTAGGGGGTAGACGGACGTAATTTATAGGAGTATTTTGCAATCAAATCGTATCTAGAGGTATTCTGTTTTATAGCAGTACGAGTATATAGCTATTTCATTGGATTCCGATATAAAGTAAAAAAAAACAATAATAATCTAATATTTAGTTCCATAACTACGGTTATCGATTTGTGTCGTTACTTTTAATTTGCAGATCTACGTAACATAGAAAAAAGAGTACTTGCTACATTTGTATGTAGCCTATACGTCCCACTGCAGGGTCAAGGCTTCTGTCAGAGAGAGGGAGTATGGGCTTAATTACCACGCGTGCCCGCCGCGGAATGGCAGATTCAAGCGCCGTGGTGAACACCTCAGATACTCAGGATGTTTTCTTTGACCGTTAACGAGTGGTATCGCTAAAGAACAAACAAAGTGTTTGGTACATCTTCTTCTTTCAGTGCCATCTCCTATCGGAGGTCGGCGGTCATTATGGAAACTTGGGCTCGTGATGTTGCGGCGCGGAACAACTCGGTGGTGCTTGAATTAACCACTCGTCTGCCGCGACACAGATCTGTGTCCAACTTAGTATGGGCCACCTATACGTTGCGTTCCGCGAGGGCAGTTCAGGAGTTAAACCATTCTGCGAGGTTTTGTAGGAAGTGGGTTCTTCGGCCAGGTCTGGTACATGCCGCGGCATTGAACCCAGGACCTCACAAATATAAGGCCAGCGTTTTACAGCTCCAAATAACTGCGAAAGTTCGAGCGAAATAAGAGAAAACTCCCTCCTGCCTCGCCGGGTTTATCTTGACCCTAACTCGGCCAAATGTGGCGGTTCTGTAATTGCAGAAATGGTCATGAAAAGTGGGATGATTAATAGAGAATTTGCTCTAAATATAAGTCCACCGAGGCCATGTTAAAAGGTAAATAAACGTGGTACATACTGTTCATGATAGAACCTGTCGAAAAGTCATTACAGTCACGTAGTACAAAAACGTGCCATACAAATCGGGTTCAAACTATGACGTCACAACTTGAACGTAACGCCTTATAATGTATGAAGCGTTTTTTAATATTTGGGTT
The DNA here is from genome assembly GCA_947310995.1 of Yponomeuta cagnagella. Lineage (NCBI taxonomy): Eukaryota > Metazoa > Arthropoda > Insecta > Lepidoptera > Yponomeutidae > Yponomeuta > Yponomeuta cagnagella. The sequence goes on from OX371279.1 coordinate 3,349,065, forward strand.
ATCTCGTTAAATAATGTTTTTATGTATAGTGTAACCATTATAAAAAAAAGTTTAGATGAAAAAACTAAATCTAATAAGTTTTTTTATCATTATAGTAACATTATTTTTCGCATTTTTTTGTGATCCAGAAAACCTTGAAAAATATTTTTATGGTTTTATTTTTTAATTTTTCCTAAGTTTTTGTATGTTTTCTATGGAATAAAAGCGATGGACTCCAATCAAAGTCAGCCGCAAGTTCCCCATTGTACTTCCATTGTTTAGTTGGACCGAAACGTGTGACTCATGTTAAGCTGCAAGGTCTTACTCCGGAATATGAAGTTAGCGTTCTACCGCTGCGCTATTACGACTCCGCTCCTTTTCCGTGAATAAAAAAGAAAAACCGGCCAAGTCGGGCCACGCGCAGAAAGAGGGGGTTTTATCTACTTTACAGAACTAACAACTTCATCAACGTAATTTTCAACGGATTTTGTACGAAGTTTTCCTTTTATAAGTTGGTCGCCTATTACTCGTTAACTTGTAAAGCCTGCTTAACCGTGATAGTTTTCCTTTTAAGTTCGTTATATGTTCGTTATAATGTTACAGGGGGACGCCCTGCTCGGACAAAGCTGCAGTCTTCTGTTCAGTTTTAGAAGAGATTAGCTTACACGACACAGGGTGTCCTAGCGTGCAACTTAGTGTATCAAAGCGACAAAGCAAATTTTAAGATAAAAATGTTATTTGTTACTTATGTGCTAAGCCCTATTCTATTAATAATAAAAAACTTGTACACTTTTACTTTACTTTTACTAGAAAACTTGTACTATTTTTATACTCTATACATTCTGGCCACATGACCGTTTCCATTTGATCTTTCGCACATATTCTAAGGCGTCCTTAATGAGATTAGATTAGAGTAGAACACTTTATTATACACACCAGAAAACAAAATACATTAAAAGGCTTACATCTCTAAGTTTTGCCGTATACAATTAGCGGTCTCTTAATCTTAGTCCTCTTACGTATTTCAGTGCTTTTTTACGTTGAAGTTTTACATTTAGAATACACGTTTTCCCATAGGGAAAGTTATTCATATTTATGAGGAGAATCCCGTAATGTCGGGTATGACTTTATCTCACAACCAGAAGAATGGGATTCACAAAAAATTGTGAATTAAAAAAATTGTGAAATATATTTCTTGAATAAAATATAAAAACTGACTTTAGAACACATGACCACCACATACATCTTGGGCACCGACTCCAAAATATATTTCTACAAATACCCAAATGTGCGTACCGACTTCGAATTTCAATTATTTCAGTGTTTTAGTGCTGTAGTGTTTTGAAATCGTTTTTAGTCGTTCTTAGTTTTTATGGGAAAAACTAAGAAAAAATAGACGAAACGAGAGTGGTTTTTAGAAAAATACTTTCACTCAATCAACGATTTTTAACGGGAGAAGGAAGCTCTGATTCACGTGATTTATATTAATTAGGATAATTGATTTACCTCTCTGTATAGTCCATAAATGTTGCATGTCTAGACTGACAGAATGTGTGTTCCCTAATAAGTTTTATGATTTGTACTTATGTTTATGTATGTACTACCAGATTCTACTCAAGTGAATGGATTAAAAAAGAGAGGGATGGATGAACCGCCATCTCTGCAAAAAGTGTCGCAGTTAGAAGATCAAACGACTGAGATATTGTTCTAAAGAAAATAATAACTCAGTGCTAGGGCGGCGCGGAATTTGTTAACTGAGACAGAGTTAAATCTTTGCTTTTAATTAAGATTCCATTTATCAAAGCCAACTTTGTTCAAAGAAGATTAACGAAGAATTCTTTGCTTTTTGTTTGATATATTTTTATCACTTTTTGTGGATTAGAAACTTCAACATAAGTTTCTAAATACTATTTTGATACCAACTAGAGCTAACCAATAGGTCAGTATATACATTTGGGTATATCTCTGACATCACTTTAGCGGTAACTTTAGTATTTGAAAGCTTATATTTTTTTCGCGATTTCAAAATTTTCCACATGATGAAAATTGACAGCGTGTAAAGAACTCCCCTTTTTCGGATGGATTTCTTAACACGCTGTATACGTAATTGCGCTTGCTCAAGAGCACTCTGCATAGAAAAGTACTAGACAAAACGCTTGCCATGTTAGGCCGGCGTGAGCAGTCGTCACTTGAGTGAAGTTGTGGGACGTAAAATGCCCCATGCCTCTGAACTCTTAGGTTAAGAAATATTTTTAGGGTTCCGTACCTAAAGGGTAAGGGATCTATTACTAAGACTTCACTGTCCGTCTGTCTGTCTGTTTGTCACCAGGCTGTATCTCATGACCCGTGATAGCTAGACAGTTAAAATGTTCACAAATGATGTATTTCTGTTGCCACTATAACAACAAATACTAAAAACAAAATAAAATAAATATTTAAGTGGGGCTCCCATACAACAAACGTAATTTTTTTGGCGTTTTTTGCTCGATATTAATAACGACAACGGGACGCATGAAATATTCAAATGTTGTATAAACAATGGTACGGAACCCTTCGTGTGTAAGTCCGAATCGCACTTGGCTGGATTTTTATATACAATAAAGTATCCTCTATCTATCTATATATCTTTCTGCCAAACTTATGTCATAAGTAGAAGATAAGCTACACCTCCACTTCATTTTATAATGATATTGTACATGAATATTTGTCTCTGCTGTGTTAATTTCATTTACTTTATTTTAGTCCCATTCTTATGCCGTAGACTGACTACGGATACGGACTGACTAGATCAACCACGGCATAGGAATGTTACTCAATCAATCAATCAGTATTATTTTATTTTATTTTATTAAGGATATCAACAGCGAAAACAAATAATTTGATTACAATAATAAAGAAACAGTTCACAAGGCCAATAACAGACATCCACAAATAGGCAGTTCATAATTACTAGAAATATAGCACGATAGCGCTCAGCAATATAAGAATACATGAATTTTTTTAATTATTAAATTACAATTTAAAACTAATCAAGATTCAAGATTTGCCCATTATGTGTGTGTGTGTATGTGTGTGTGTGTGTGTGTGTGTGTGTGTGTGTGTGTGTGTGTGTGTGTGTGTGTGTGTGTGTGTGTGTGTGTGTGTGTGTGTGTGTGTGTGTGTGTGTGTGTGTGTGTGTGTGTGTGTGTGTGTGTGTGTGTGTGTGTGTGTGTGTGTGTGTGTGTGTGTGTGTGTGTGTGTGTGTGTGTGTGTGTGTGTGTGTGTGTGTGTGTGTGTGTGATGAATGAGTGCGAATGGGTGGGGGGGGCGGTTTCTCCTATAAATTACGTATTATCATTGAGTATAGTTAAAATACTATGCTTAAATGAAGCCTTGGAACCCAGAAAAGGGTCGGCTGAGGAAAAACTTCCATTATAAAGGCGGACTAGACGTATAAGTGTTGAGTTTAATAACTTACATTAATAACTTAATTTCATTTAATAACTTACACATAAATTAACTGTTTTTTTTTACTTGTAAACATGTGCCAGACCCAGTGATACTTAAAAATGTCTTTATTCTTTTTGTTGCAATAACCCGTGCTGAACACAATTTTAAAAACCTATTTAGAGGCAAAAAATTACACCCATTCCGGGACTTGAACCCGCGACCTCTGGCACGGTTAGCCAGAGGTCGCGGATTCAAGTCCCGGCACGGGTGGAATTTTTAGCCTCTAAATAGGTTTTGGTCACGGGTTCAAGTCCCGGCACGGGTGGAATTTTTAGCCTCTAAATAGGTTTTTAACATAGATATCTAACTAGTGCAAAAAATGACCCCGCGTTTAATTGTGGGAAGGCGGGCGGGGCTTGTATCTATGCCACCGTCAGAGCGCTCATGAAGTCAATGGTTTAACATTTTTGTATAAAACCAATCATAAGATAGATACACAGATAGACAGAGAACACTTCCTTCCACAACCAGGTGAAAGAATTACCCATAGTTTCCTAAGTTATAAGTATCATAAGTTTCGCTGTCATTTACTTTCGTCCAACCTTCACATTTCAGTATTTTTCATATATAATCTTTTGTTTGTACTGTAAGTACCAACTGCATGCATAAAAACTCAAAAAAATATACGCTGTTAGCTGTAACAGACATTCAATGTAATCAGGATCTTTTTCTTTGATAATTTTTTTGACATTGGAAAAGTCTTTTCGTTCGCAATTTAGTAAGCCTCAATTTGAGCCTAAAACAAAGACGATCGGGTTAAGGGTTTGCCTTGTAGCCTAACCTTTTTGAAAAAAGTCAGAACGACATTTTTCACATGACATTTAAGACGCGATTTATTTCCAATGTGCTCGATAGTCGTGTGAGGCACGAAATCTGCGAAATTTTTTATCTCATTTTTATCAGTTCCAAAGTTGCCCGTAACGTAACTGAATAGAACGTGGATGTAAAGATTGATGTGCTGTACCATGATTTAGTTTTTGTGAATTTGTAATACGAGGGTGGATCCAAAAGTTCTAAGCCCGACCATGAAATTGAAACCTTCTTTTCGGGTCCAAATCAATTTATATTTTTCGACATAGTCTGGCATCATTGGTCATTGGTAAATAATTCAAGTAAACAATTTCCTTCGCATTCCAGTGGTCAGTATGTCTTATTTTTATATTCTTTTTGTTGCACTAACCCGTGCTGAGGACAATTTTAAAAACTTATGTCAATTTTGCCTACGTCTTTGGTGTAGCGGGATCACGTGAGATTACCATACCGGAGGTTGTGGCTACAATGGCCTCAGTCTGGGTGTATTTCCATGTTTGTGATATCCTTGCTTGGTTACCATAGCACAGGGTATCATAGTTTGGGACACGGAAAAGTCATTGATGGGTGGAAGGTATTATTTATTATTTACGTTCCTCATCGCTTGAAATTACCAATCTGCGGTACGGACGCTTGCTGTAATGCTTGGTGCATTACGTTTGGTGCAGGATTCCAATTTCTTACCTTTTCATAGTTCTTAATGTATTGTATTAAATAATTACAATATTGAGTTACAAAAACCAAATCAAATCAAATTCTTCGTCGTTTCAAGGGGAATAAGATCCTTTTTTTTCTCCGTGTGGCGCCGGATTAAGAATAGCGTCACTCCATTTCCTTCCGCGGATGTCGTAGAAGGCGACTAAGGAAATCAATCACCAGGAGACGGGCAGCAGCGTCTTCCTGAGATTCCATCCACATACTGCGATCGCCAACCCGCCTGCCAACCGTGGCAATTATAGCAAAACCCCTCATGGTTATGAAAACCACGAAGGAGGCCTATGTCCTGCAGTGGGTGTCAAATGACTAATGATGATGATTAAGATCCTTTTAAGGACGTTCCTAATAAATTTAAATAGGGATATTATTTTTACTGAATTATTGATTTTGACTTATGTAGTAGTTTATTTCGGCGTCCAGAATGTGCCGATTTCTGGTAGAAAGTCAGTTTTTAACAACCCGTAGCTAAGCAAGAATCGGAACATTTAATCACTCGAGCGCAGAATTGGAAACCATAAATTTGGGCTCGTTTTTCCAACTTGCGCATTCTCGCCGTCACACAGGCGCGCGAACTAATTTAGACATACCCCGCACGCCGGATGAGGCGAATTGCTCGCTGCAATTAGTTGGGCTAGAAAGACTGGGATTCGAATTTAGAATGGGTCTTCCAACTATTAAGCCACGTTTTCACGATCTTAGTAGGCTCACACAGAGTGATTAATCTTAGTGGCTAAAAACTGTAGGCTACTCGAATGGTAGTGTTCACACATTTTAGTGAATTTAGATTTTTGCTCCAGTTTATAACAACCTATACCTTTTGTGGCTAACGGTGTCGCTTGTCGTGCTAAAAATGAGCAAAAATTTACTGCTACGATGAATAGAAGCGGAATCAAACATATTTATCGTCGAACTTCAACAATAAAAGTATAAAAAATAAATGAGAATTTTCTTTACGAAACGCAGGAGTTCCTACTATTAACGCCATTTTGTTTTTGCGATTTCATCTTAGTAGCTGAGACGAGTAGAGCGCGGTCCGAGTGAAAAAAAAATGTCCGTTTTGTAGCATTTTTTTACTAATGTGGCCGGTGTACACGATACGAGTAGTTTCTGAGTGCCAAAAATTGGTCACTCGGTCCAAGCTTACTAAGATCGTGAAGACGCGGCTTTAGATAGCTAAGCTACCTAGCTGACTTATTATTGATAGGTTACCTCAAAAATGCGTAATTCTTGAAACACCTCAATTTGTGTTTGTGATTTGCAACAACGATTGTTCTTTGAGTTTTATCTCAGAGTCATTGGAAAAATCTGGGTTTATATAATTTTATTGAATTCCCAGAATGTAGAACACATTATAAGTATAACACATGTGGCAAATTTCTTAATAAATTGTAATGAATACATAAATAAAAAACCGGCCCAGTGAGTGACACGCAGTGTAGGGTTCTGTAGAAGGAGGAGTTTATTACCTGCTTTACAGAACTAATAACTTTATCAACTTTTTCAATAGAATTTGTGGGAAGCTTTTCTTTTATAAGTTGGACACCTGATACTCGTTAACCTGTAAGGACTACCAAGCCGTGAAAGTTTTTCTTATACGTTCATTATATGTAGAAGGCAATAGCTTGAACTTTTTCACGTTTCTACAATCAATTTCTTAGCCAGAAGAGGGGGACGCTCTACTCTAACAAAAATTTCCGCTTAAAAGCTTAACATTTCGCAAACGGATCCCTAAATCGAAAAATGATTTTCTTACACACAATATTTTTAATCGACCCATCGGTGACCCAAACGGCGAGAAAAAAAATTGCGCCCCTAATTTAGGTGTAGGGGAGTTAGTTTTTAACATTTTTCTCTACCGTTGCGTCGGTATGTTTAATATGGATATTCGTACATATATACATAAACTCACGCCTGTATCCCAGAGGGGTAGGCAGAGACCAGGGCCTGCCACTAGCCACGATCCTGACGGATCACTTTCGCTTCCTCAACATTAATTAGTGGTTGCATGCACGCATGCCGGTTTCGGGTACTTTCCATCTTGCCGTTTGCTAATATGTATATCAACGACGAATTTGAGCTTTCTAGTGCTTGTCGATAGATGGCAGTCGTTAAGCCAAGTCAGAGGCCTTAGGGCGGCTTGACAACTTCTGACAGTAGACGAGCCACTAGTCTACAAGCCTCCACCAATCCGGATTTGGCCCCCGTGGTGGAGTATGGCCTATACCTTCCTCAGGGAAGAGACCCGTGCCCCTCGGTGGGGACATAATGGGTGGATGATGAGTGCTTGTCGTCTCTGTGCTAAGCCGTGGGCAGATAGACAGATGGACAGACAGACGGACAACGTGGTGAAAGTATAAGGGTGTTTTGTTGATTACGGAACCCTAAAAAGAAAGGGGTCCTCCCATTTGGAATGTTACTCTCTATCTATCCGATATTCCGCAAAAGAGTATCCACATGCAGCGTCAATCGAACGGAAAATGTTTATTTGTTTGACTCGCAAAACACTAACGATATTGAAAGGTTTTTGTTTCGCTGCAAATGGCCATTTAAATCAAGCAAATACTATCGGAAATGTATTTATGTGCGCCCATTTACATAACCAATGAATATAAACCATTTGAGTTGACGCATTCAGACCTTTCTGCGAAAACAAATAAATAAAGGCGCTTTCAAAAACTCTTACGGTCTTAAAACAACCTTAAAACAACCATTCCCCGTGATGTTATACAGATATTAGTACGGACTGGCACAAGGCATAATATTCTTGTTTTATTAATTTTGTGTCTGCAACATAACTCAATTTTTTAAACACAGATATCAGCTTACGGATTCTATTTTTTAGTGTATTTATGTGCTGCTGAAAGCAAAAATTCTGGTCAATTATGATTCCCAAATATTTCACGCTGTCGGTACACGAAATGACAGGACAGGCACAGTGTTTAATATTACAGTTTTGAAATAAATGTACTTTCAGAAGAAGGGTAGCAATACAGTAAGTATTACGCATGGAAAAATTGTTTTGTCTGCATTTAGAGTCAAACAATTTTGATGTAGCCAGCTGTTAACGTGATTGAAGCCTAACTAAACCTAATCCAAAACCCTTTGCTTAGTGTCCACTGAGAAAAATAGCGCAGTATCATCAGCATAAGATACAATTATTGTTCCAGCGTTCATTTCAAGGTCACAGAGATCGTTTATGTAAATCAAAAAAAGGGTTGGACCTAATATGCGGGAACACCGAAACAAGTATATTTTGCACAGTACTGTCTATTTTTATTTGTTGGGTACGTTTGTTCAGGTAATCACCAAGTAATTTTAGTTGAGTGCCTCTGATGCCTATGAATTCGAGTTTTTCCAAGAGGATCAGAATGGACACAGTATCAAATGCTTTGGCCAGATATAAGAAGATCCCAACAGTGTGCTTTCCCTTATACAGTTCCCTCGTAAGGTAGTCAGTTAGTTGATGGACAGCATCTGTAGGTGAGCGAATAGCTGGAAGCATTAAAACACTCCTCAGAGGCAGTTTATATTAAGGGTAAAGGGAAGGGCTAAATAGGCCATATTAGCCGAAGTCTGTGTACAAGACGGTACATCAATATCTAGATTTATATAATCATATAGTTGACACCTGTCAGATTAGTATAGATTGGTATAGCGTTATAGTCACACGTAAGCACAGCGTTGAAGGGAGAACCTATGTGTTCATTATAATTAATAGATAATACAGTGCATTATACAATTTAACTTCATGTTTTATTAGCGCCTAACATGAAAATGGTCCTTCGAGAGGCCTTTCAGCGCTAATTACTGACTACAAACAGTGTGCGTGGACAGTTGGTGCAAACGTCGGCGGCCGGCTCCATATTGCCGCCATTGTGCAGTGCGCAAAACTTTCCGACCGTGTGTGACTTTTAATGTTTGATCTATACTCAAACCTTTTTTTGCAAGTTGCAAGACACTACAATATAACGCAGTGCGTGTGCGTAGTTACAATAACAATTGTGGCAAGTTGTCACGGATTTTGTGGTGGTTCCGGGTGCAGTGCTCACCGGGACCTTTTGCCGGTCTCGAAGTTCGGGGTGTTTACGGCCGTCCAGTGGACAAAAACAATATTTTTATCTGCGTGCAGTGCTCGCGAGTGATTAATTCCATGTTCCGAAGTTCGGACATTAACTAACAGTCCAGTGGGCTATATATTTCAAGTTTATCTATATAAACATAAACGCAAGTTGCGTCGATTAATAAAAGGACAAGCGTGCTATAAGTGCTTGCGGGAACATTTGCCCAATTTGTCTCGAAGTTCGAGGCTCCCATAACCGTGCGGCCAACAGTGACTCTTTTAATTTCTTTGTGACTGTACATAGACACACTTTAGTGCTCGGACAATGCATGATTATTCAATTAACTTAAAATTCCATATTAGTCGGTGACCTTTTAGTGACCTCTATCTACAGCTCGCATCTCGGGTGATCCATAAACACTTTCATTTATTCGAAGAAGATAACTTCCTTTCATCGATTTCCGATTGTACTGTCGAGCGTTTCGCATTTCCTGCGCCGATGCGCTGAGGTGCAAGATACGAGAAGCTATTTTATTGCGCCAAGGAATGTTCTACGTGTGAAGAAACGAAACGACAACAGCGCTCGGACCTCATCGAGTATCTGCGCATCGCTTCATTCCGTTCACGACCAATAGTGGCACTGCAAGAGTTCCTCATTCGATTACGTCACGTCCGTTCATTGCGTTCATCACGACAAGCAGCGTCTGTCTTGTCTATAGTATACATACTGTACGCCATTTTGTTTGTACGCGTTGTTTCTTGTTCCCTGTGTGGTTGTTTACATTACGAAAATTATCCATAATATTTTCAATTGTAATATCAGTTGACAAAACTACGATTATTAGTTGTATTGGAATTTAAGCTGTTGACGTACGTGTTGTAATTGCAATACATTGTATTGTATTTTCTTATAAATCGCATATGGCGAAACGGTACAGTGTACCAAGAATATCATTTGCGGCGAATAATATTTATCTATACGATTGTTACCAGGTACGGTAAATTACAGTGCATATGTATTTAATACGATTCTGTATTCGCTGCGAATCTAAGTGTATATCATACCTATAATGTGTGTCATTCCAACTTTAAGGTGTGAAAATGGCGGACGAGGATCTAAAAAGGCTGCGAGCGGCCAGGGGACAATTAAAGTCTGCTATTACCAGGATGATGTCTTTCAAAGCTTCGACCGAAGCTGCGTCCAGCGGAGACGTGGATCCAATCTTAATACAACAAAAAAGGGAGCGCCTCGACAAGATTTTCCAGGAATACAAGGAGCTCAATCTGGAGATTGCCTTATTGGACCCGTCTGACGCGGAGCGCGTAGATGAAGTTGAGGACAAATACGATGTCATTACATCGTTTTATACGCGCATAATTAAGGACGCATTAGGCGCGTCTACGCCGGCTTCGCCGCCGCGCCTATTTGATTCGCCTGGGCCTGGAGCTTGTGTGTCTACGCCATTCCGCTTGCCACCTATTAACCTAAAAGTCTTCACGGGTGAGGTAGGAGACTATCAAAGCTTCATATCATTGTTTAACAGTGTCATTCACTCAGATTCAAAACTGAAGCCTTGTGAAAAGTTTTACTATTTAAAAACCTATTTGGAGGGTGAGGCTTTAGCCCTCATTAATTATTTGCCTTTAACTGCTGAAAGCTACCCCGTAGCCATAGATCTTTTGAAACAGAGGTATGACAATAAAAAACAATTGGTTAATCATCATATCATGTCTGTCTTGGACTTGCCTCCCATGCAAAGGGCCTCTGCTTCATGCATCAGAAACTTGGTTTCAGTTACTAGGCAGCATCTTGGTGCATTGGGTAATTTAGGTGCCCCAGTCTCACATTGGGACTTAGTCATTATTGCAATTCTGCATCGAAAGCTTGACCAATATACATTAAGGGCTTACCATTTAGAAAATCAAAGCAACTGTGAATTGCCCAAGCTTAATGGTTTATTAACCTTTCTAGAGCAACGGGCTACTGCCTTGGAGTCGATGGGAGAACGAACACCTACTGGACGGCGTTCTAGTTTAATTGCTACTAACAATAATAAAACTGTTAAGCCCACAAAATGTAAGTACTGCCAATCTAATATACATAAGCTGCATCAGTGCTCAAGCTTTAAATTGGCCGATCCAAATAAAAGAAACCAGTTTGTCATATTGAATAAGTTGTGCAATATTTGTTTGAATGAGCATGGAAGTCAAAGGTGCATATATTCCTTTAAATGCACCATCTGCAAGGGTAAGCACAATACCTTATTGCATGAGGAAGTTCCTCAACAGTGTGCAGTTGTGTTGCAGGCAGAGGCAACCCAAGCTATCAGCTCAGGTCAAATAAGTTTATTGGCAAATAGTAAGGACAATGTCCTTCTGCCTACTATAAAGGCAACATTGTATGATAGCAATGGGCAGGCAGTGCTTGTTCGTTGTATTCTTGACTCAGCTAGTCAAGTTTCATTTTTACTCTCTGATGTAGCAGAGCAGTTAGGGTGTAAGTTACAACCTAATAATACATTGATTACTGGTGTGTGTGATGGCGCTAGTGTAGCAACACAACAAACTACATTGACAGTTAACGCGACTGCTACAAAATATAGCATTCCGGTGACATGTCATGTTGTTAAAAATATTACTTGTAATATGCCACAGTTTGCTGTCAGACATGAAGAAATAAATATCCCCTCTTATGTGAAATTAGCGGATGATAGCTTTGATGTTTGTGACAGGATTAGTATGCTCCTAGGTGCTGACATCTTTTTTCAGGTCCTTTTGCGCGAGCAGCTGCCGGCTTTGCCCAGTCAGCTTGTCCTGCAAAACACACGCTTCGGCTACATTGTGGCTGGCAAGGTCCGTCACTCCGGAGTAGTCACAACTTCATGCTTGGCTTCAAATTTTTGCTGTCAGCAACAGCGGCATGATGATGATATAGGTACTCTGAGTAAAGCTGTATCCCAATTTTGGTTAACTGAAAAGGTCCCTGAGATCTATCCAGAGGCTGATTCAGAGCAAGAATTAGCTGAAACTATGTTTCAAAAAACTGTTGTTTTAAAAGATAACAAATTTGAGGTGGCCTTGCCACTCAAGCAAGATATTGCAGATTTGCAGTTAGGTGATTCTCTTTCTTGTGCATTGAAGCGATTCTTAAACTTGGAGTTACGATTTAAAAAGGATAATGATTTGTTTACGAAATATAAGGCTTTCATAGATGAGTACGTTCAGTTAGGCCATGCTAAGTATGTTAACATCTCAGACTATGATTTGGAAAAAGAGGCAGTTTTTATCTTGCCGCATCACCCAATTTTCAAAAATGAATCTTTGAGAATAGTTTTTGACGGGTCAATGACCACTTTATCCAATATATCGCTCAATGACGTTTTATTAAATGGTGATGTTGTGCAAAATGATTTGTTTAGCATATTGATACTGTTCAGGTTATATAAGTTCATTCTGAACTGCGATATTCGCAAGATGTTTAGGGCAATTTCACTCACGCCATCACACCGGCCTTTACAAAATATTTTATGGAGACCTAATAAAGACTCTGATATTCAATGCCTTCAGCTCCAAACGGTAAGTTATGGGTTAAAGTCATCTTCGTATCTTGCGACCAGGTGCCTCCTAGAGTTGGTAAATAGGTATAAGGACGAATTTCCCCTGGCCGCAGATGCCTTGTTACATAACACTTATGTTGATGATGTAAATTTAGTCTCCAATAATTTGGATGAAATATTGTCAGCCAAGGCTCAATTGATAACCTTACTAAATAAGGGGGGTTTTGATCTACACAAATGGTCCTCAAATGTAGAATCTTTATTAGAGGATATACCAATTGATTGTCAGAATAAGGCATTTGTTGACTTTTCCAATGAAAAGGACCCTATTGTTAAAACTTTAGGTATCAAGTGTGACCTAGTTTCAGATACACTTATAATGAGTTCACCTAAACAAGAAATTTGTGACCATTATACTAAAAGAGACATGTTGTCCTTCGTAAGCAGACTCTTTGACCCTTTAGGGTTACTCGGGCCAGCCATAGTTAGTGCTAAATTGCTGTTACAACAGACTTGGATTGAGCGGCTTCAATGGGACTCTCCATTACCCGAGTGCCTTAATGAAAGGTTCAAAAAGTTTGCGATCAGCCTAAATCAAATGAAAGGTGTCATTATTAAAAGAAATTTAGACACTTCTAATGCAAAGTCCATCGACATAATTGGCTATGCCGACGCGAGCACGAAGGCTCACGGTTGTTGTATATATTTAAAGATTGTAAATCTCGATGGCAGTGTAAATGTTGACCTTCTTTGTTCGAAGTCACGGGTTAACCCCATGCAGCAATTGAGCGTTCCGAGGCTAGAACTTAATTCAGCCTTATTGATAGCCAAGTTGGTCAGAAAAGTTTATGACATGATTAAAAATAGATTTGAGGTAAATGTTCAATTGTTCTTGGATTCGCAAGTAGTACTTGCTTGGCTCGCGACAAGTCCATTGAAACTTAATGTCTATGTTGCCAATAGGGTAAAATACATACATAATATTGCTCAAGGGTTTCCCTGGTATTATGTACACACTTCTCAGAATCCAGCTGACCTTCTTACAAAGGGCATTGACCCTCATTTATTGCAGAATAACGAATTTTGGTTCCATGGACCTGCATCGCTGAGTTCACCTGACTTTTTGCCTGTGAGTGAGTATGAAATGCCAAGAGAGATTCCTGAATTGAAAGTGTCACTTGTCATCAATGAAACTGAACCATTACCCTTGTTTAATGATGTGTCAAACATTGATAAGATAAAACGGATTATTTCATATATGTTTAGATTTGTAAATAATTGCAAGGCTAAGTTAGCAGATAGAGTGTTAGGAAATTTGACGCCTCAAGAATTAGATTTTGCATTAAAAATTGTTCTCAGGTATGAACAAATACGGTATTTTAGCCAAGAGATTAAATATTTAAATTCAAAAATACCTATTAAGTCAAATCTTCAGGCGTTAAATCCATTTTTAGACAACATGCGTTTAATGCGCGTCGGAGGGAGACTCCAGCAGGCTGACATACCCTATGCCACTAGGCATCCTATAATACTGCCAAAAGGTTCTAAAATTGTTCATGGCCTCATAGAAAAGCAGCATAAGGCATTGTTGCATGCTGGACCCAAGCTAGTGTTGTCTGACTTAAGTTTAAGGTACCATATTATTAATGGAATAAGAGAAGTTAAGTATGTTATAAATAAGTGCTTAGTATGTTTTAAGTTAAAGGCAAAGAATGCTGAGCAACTCATGGGATCGCTTCCCTATGACAGAATAACCCCTTCCAGAGTGTTCGAAAAGACTGGAATGGACTTCGGTGGACCATATAATGTCAAAATGTTAAGGGTAAGAAAGCCAGTTATTCAGAAGGCATATATTCTGCTATTTGTCTGTTTCTCAACAAAGGCTCTCCATATAGAGTTAGTTACAGATTTAACTACGGAATGTTTCTTAAATGCCTTAAAAAGATTCATTGCACGTAGAAATAAGCCTAGTGTAATCTATTGTGACAATGCATCTACCTATAAAGGGGCTCAAAATAAGTTGAATCACTTGTATCAATTACAGTCTACCACAGACCATAAAAATGCTGTTGAATTCTACTCAGCCGAGCAAGGCATTTCATTTAAATTCATTCCGAGCTATTCTCCAGTATTCGGTTCATTGTGGGAGGCTGGAATAAAGTCTGTAAAGTATCACTTAAAGCGTGTTGTAGGTGAAACCGTCATGACTTATGAGGAATTGAACACGGTTATCATACAAATAGAAGGTATTTTAAATTCTCGCCCTATGACTGCTTTGCCTACGACTGATGTCAATGAGACACCATACCTGTCCCCTGGGCACTTTTTAACGGGTGCTCCTCTTACCAACTACCCTGAAAAGGATTGTGTAAATGAGCCTATTAGCCGCGTTAAGTTCTGGGATCAATGTAATCGTATGGTTCAATGTTTCTGGAAACAGTGGCATAGGCAGTACCTTGTACAGTTACAAAATAGGCCTAAGTGGCGCAAAGATTGTAATAATATTAAGGTAGGTACTTTAGTCATAGTTAAAGATGACAATGTAACACCCTTGAGGTGGCCAATGGCCAGAGTGGTAGAAGTTTTCCCTGGAGCAGACGGTAAAGTTAGGGCTCTCTCCATCAGGACACCTAAAGGCTCTGTCATAAGAACAAGCATATATAAAGTGTGCGTTCTTCCTATAGAAAATTAAGTTTTAGTTAATAATTTCAGATATGTGTATGTATCACCTTTCTCGTGGCTGGGAATATGTACAAGACGGTACATCAATATCTAGATTTATATAATCATATAGTTGACACCTGTCAGATTAGTATAGATTGGTATAGCGTTATAGTCACACGTAAGCACAGCGTTGAAGGGAGAACCTATGTGTTCATTATAATTAATAGATAATACAGTGCATTATACAATTTAACTTCATGTTTTATTAGCGCCTAACAGTCTGAATGTCTGAGATTTTAATTTTCACCTATGTTAGATCTTGAAATCGCCATTACGCCGTTGGCGTGATTAATGATTACAAGAAACAGGGTTAGCCCTATGGATCAAGTATTACTTAAGCACTACAGCGGGGCGGGGGGGTTTATGCTTTACTTATTTTCGATGACATGGGGGGTGGGGGTGGATGGTGATGACGTCAGCAGTAGGTTTTTTTCTACGACATTTTGTACATTTTGCTTTAAACCCATCTGGCAACCCTACTTGTCTGTGCTTGAAAACAAAACGCATTTTCAGGGATTCCCGAAAATAATAGATACGTTTAGGTGCTCGGTTAGAACCGAGAGGGATTACCACGCGCTATTCACTTGTCTTAATTTCTTCCGCTAATGTATTGTTTCGTTTCGGTACGATTGACGATGTGAATACATAAAAAGAAAAATGCATATACCAATGGTTACTTAAGCATGGGAGGGGGAGAGGGTAAGATCTTTGCTTACTTTTGCTGACGAGGCAGAGAGGGGGGTGAATAATTGTAATGAATCATGCTTGAACAGCCCCTTATTGGCTCCGTGAGGAATGCCCTTAAACGTTAAAGGCAAGCGTGAACACCTGTTTGGCAGTACCTACTTGAGTTCCGGACATTGCAGACTGAAATAGGATGTAGTGACTATAGGGTGACTTTGAATTCGTTTACTGTATTTTGAGAGAATGTTGTTCTCTTCGTGAATAAAAAACTGGAATAAAAAAAATAACCAACAACCCGACTGCCATGAACCATGCAACCATGAACTGCGAAGCAGGCGGGACCAACCTAGGTTCATCGCAATGGGTTACATTGTTGAATTTGGGTCCTGCCTACTTAGTAGTTAATGCTCAGCAGTCGGGTTATTTTTTATTTCAATTTTTTTTTTCTTTTTTACTAATTTTTTTAATTGTTGCACTTGCGCAAACACGACGAATTTGGGCTTTTCGGCAGTAGGGTTAAAACAGTATTATTAAATTATTTATCAGTAATGGTATAAAGTATTTGGAAACACTCATGATTTTTTACCTTTGGCTCCAAAGTCGTCCGATATGGGTAAACAATTAAAAAAACAATTGAGTTTGCCAGCGCCGGTCATAGGATGCTCAAAACATCAATTTTTTTAGATATTTATTACTTTTCATCCCGATATTGTTTGTATATGCTTAAGTGAAGTAATTTTGGGTAGTGAAAAAATATGTTTTTTAATTCTTTTTTTTTTTTTTCAAAACTAGCACCAAATTATTATGTTTCTTCATGGATAGAATGTCCCCCTAAAATACGGTGAACGAATTCAAAGTCACCCTGTACAATAGAGAAAAGTATGTTGCATTGATTTGGACATGTGGAGACGATGAAGAAACAAATATTGACGAAATAAATATTTCGAGCAATTGTGGGTGGAAAGGGCCAGCAAGGGACATCCCAGATGGACATACGACGACCAAATAGGAAACGTATTAGCCAAGGACAAGATAAAAAGTACGCGGAACTGGGGTGCCTGCATGTGGCAACTAACGATTGTTAACCACTCGTCTGCCGCGACACAGATGAAGTGAGAAAGTTTTATCAAGTTCGTGGCAGCAAATCCTGATCTCTGCCTACCCCTCCCGGCTACAGGCGTACGTTTCTATATGGATGTGTTCCATAGCCAAATCCTTTGAGCCAGCCTGCAGAACAAAGATTTTTTTTTAAAGTAGCCGATCACATTATTCTGAAAGCTCCAAGCATTTATGCATTTACCTGGCTGCCTTTGACTCTATACGCCTCACATGTTCTCTTCACGATTGTTTTGTATTTATTTCTGTTTTGTTGACGTTCGTGTATTTTCGTTTGTGTACCTTGTGTTTACTTTGTGTTTCTGTGACAATTTAAATAAATATCCTATTTCTTTCTTTCTTATGTTTTACTTGTTAAAAGTAATTTCCATTGCTGGCAGTATCAATCTACCAGTCTTAGAAAACTTTTACAGATGCATTTTTTCTGGTAACGTCCAAAAATACTTCAATAACTTTTCATCATCATCAGCCATTTGACGCCCACTGCAGGACATAGGCCCCCCTCATGGTTTTCCAAGCTTCTCGGTCTTGAGCCGCCCGCATGTAGCGACTCCCCGCCACCGTAACCAGGTCGTCGGACCATCTGGTGGGGGGCCTTCCCACGATGCGTCGTCCAGCCCGGTAGCCTTTCATTACGCAGAACTTGACTTGGTTGGCATTAATGGCAAGTGTATTTTTCAATTACATTTCACGCGTTTAATCGCAATTATTAATACAATAATTAAGGATACTCCCCATTTCTATCTACCCGTGACCATGGCAAATTGCAACGTTGCCAACACTTTGGGAATCAAGGAAAACTTTTTTAACTAATGAATAATGGTTCAAATCCCGGCTGGGGATATAAATAAGCCCCCAGGGCTTGGATGTTTACATGTTTTTCATGTCGCTGTTTCTAGTTCTCACGACGCAAGGTATTCTAGTGTGAGGCCAGAAGCAATGTATGTGCCTGTATGTAAATGTTTATGTTTATAATCGTTAAGTGTATAATTATGTATCACTGCTACAGTTTCCGGTTTAAATCCGGTGAAGTTGCCGTTTTGGTTCACATTTCGGATAATATTTCCGGCAAGGGCACATCACTGGCTAAGGGAGTAGAGGCCCCATTTTGCAACGATTACTTATCAACGGCATCGGGGAGAAGCGACATTCCTTGCAAAGTGTACAAAGCAGTACAGAAAGTAAACACCACCACAAACTTAGATACACCACAGGCTACATCTATGGACCTGTTTTATTTATTCGTTTTGTCTGTTGTGTATGTAGTTTTCTTTCTGTTGCTGTGCATATTACGTTACTTATCTGCTTATTTTGTTTCTGTGATGTGTCTTGCTGGAAGGAAGAGGCTGGATCTTTTGGAAATCCATGGAGGAGGCCTATACTCAGCAGTGGACTTTTTGTGGCTGAATGATGATGTGTCTTGCTGGCATAATAAATGTATATCTTCTTCTTCTTCTTCTTCTTCTTCTTCTTCTTCTTCTTCTAAACTTATAAAGAATGCATCAAAGTCTCTTTATCTTTCCGAAAAGGTATTCTAATCGTTAACATCAACAACGTTTACGATACGTCATCATCAATGGCCTGTACAACTATTGCAGATAAATTATTCAGCGTTTTTTGAGCAATTACAATCGACACTATAAAGTCCTATTCGGGAGAGGGCTCCCCGTCTGCATATTCGGCATGTGTAGGCGGCAGGCCCCTGCTGGTCGAAGTTTTTGGCATGTGCATATCTCTTCGCGCGTTTATCAGCCAGATGCAGGAACCAGGCTTTGTCACGTGTCCGTCTCTCAGTGATAAGGCGCCTCCACTCGTCATGATCTTTCCCTAGCTCCATCCACCGATCGCTTAGAGATGTCAAAAGTGACCATGTCACATTCAGCGCAAATCGTTAAAACGCAAGTGGGGTCTTCCAAGTCGCCTTTTTGACTATGCGGCCAAGGAAACCAGGCCTGGGGAGTCGAATGGTCAATGCAGCGCACACGCCCCAGCTACCGTAACCCCCAGTTTCTCGTACACTAACACGCTGTTAATCTACTGTTCATCATCGTCATCATCATCATCATCAGCCATTTGACGCCCACTGCAGAACATAGGCCTCCTTCGTGGTTTTCATAACCATGAGGGGATTTGCCATAATCGCCACGCTTGACAGGCGGGTTGGCGATCGCAGTAGGCGGTTGGAACCTCAGGAAGACGCTGCTGCCCGTCTCCTGGTAATTGATTTCCTTAGTCGCCTTCTACGACATCCACGGAAGGAAATGGAGTGATGCTATTCTTAATTTGGCGTCACACGGAACTCTTAATCCGGCGCCACACGGAACAGCTGTCAATTGACCAAAGTGCATATGAAAAAAACTACTGACAGCTGTTAACAGTAGATTAACAGATTGTTATTGTACGAGAAACCGGGGGTAAATGGCGTAATAAATTAAAATTGACATGTTATTAGCTTAATTCCGGCGCAACCGACGACCGCCTCTACTCACCATGATTAAGCTCTGCTAGTCAGAGCTTTATTCCGAACTAAGCGAAGTTTTGCCTCTCCTGTACCTCCTGCAGGTTGACTGGTAGAAAATGCCATTAGCATTAAGTCCACCATTTGTACACTGTCTTTATGCAATAAATACTAGAATAATAATTCCAGAATTAAGCTGATAATGTGCAGTGCTTAGTTTAAATTCAAATTTGACGTATTGTAAGTTAAACCTATATATTTTTCATCGACAAAATTTAAGGCTGACTATCATGCATAGCTAAGGCTGCTAATAGCCAACAGATAGATAGAGAACACTTTTGCACAACCAGAAGGAAAAAAAATGGTTTATGATATCCAAGGAATGGCAGACAATTTGCGGTCTTTGGCCTAATGGTAAAGTTTACACGCAATTTGTACACCAAAAGGATGCAGTCATGTCGTAGTAAGTGAGTCAGCTGTTTCGCTTTGTCCGCAACGGTTAACGTGATAAATGATTCGCCAAATATTGCTTTCTCTATAGAACGAGAGGCCGGTACAATATGTGCGAGGGAATACATCACGCCGCTTATAAAATACCTTCACGGAGTGACACATTGGGTGCTTAAATCTAACTACGTACGATATTTATTGCCAAATCACCTTGAGAGAAGGGCGTAGGCCGCAAAATGTGCTCAGCATAGAAATACGGGATGGTTTTGCTCGTGAATAGACGCCATTTACTATGGAATAGTGAAAAAAATATTAACTATTATTAACTCGCTTATAAGCAGCCTATATACGTCTCACTGTAGGGCACAGGCCTTCTCTCAGAGAGAGAGTATTAACTCGCTCACTAAATCATATCTAGTCCAAGGAATCAAATTTTATACCAAACTACCTGACGAAATAAAACGGTTTAACCACAAAGAACTATGTAGCGTACTTAGAAAAAACCATATCAAGAAAAGCTATTACCTACTGTAGATAAAGCATTCAACGATAACAATATAATTGACCCTGCAATTTAATGTGATGTAATTTATTTATACGGTTGTAATTTAATTTAGGACTTAACCCGCGACCAGCGCGCCAGAGGTCGCGGGTTCAAGTCCCGGCATGGGTAGAATTTTTAGCCTCTAAATAGATTTTTACAATTGTCCTCAGCACGGGTTAGTGCAACAAAAATAATATAATCATGTAGGTACAGCGATATCATTCCGATGTAAAAACCTAACTGCAAAGTAGGCTACTCGGGACTGCAAGTGATGTAAATTGCTTCGGCCAGATGTCGCTGCTTGCACGTAATACAGAGAAGTTTGTAAAGAGGCTTGAAATTTTGCTGTTGCCTGTACTTGCCCATTAGCTCAGTTGGGAGAGCGCCGGCACGGTTAGCCAGAGGTTGCGGGTTCAAGTACCGGCATGGGTGGAATTTTTACCCTCTAAATAGGTTTTTACAATTGTCCTCAGCACGGGTTAGTGCAACAAAAAGAATATAATCATGTATGAAATGTACCAATAGATGAAATAAATACAATACAATTAAACTTAATTCCGGATTCACTTACTTGATTTTTTGTCAGAGGAGTCCGACCAGGTTTCGCTCTGGTTTGCAGAGTTTAATGATGGTGAGTAGCGACGGAGCCCGCGTCGTTGGTTGCTCGTCTCTGACAAAAAATCAAGTAAGCGAATCCGGAATTAGTTTAAAAGTGTGTATTGCTTAGGAAAGTTTTCGTTCGAAAATATTAACTGTTCCCTACAATAGAATAAACCAGCTCGGTTCTCTACAGTTATTGGAAACAGTAAATAATTATTCGCAATAAAATAGTATTACTTTTTTGTTAGAATTTGCATTACACGCAAAGAAATTATAGAGGTAACCTACGTGCGTGCATAAACTCTTATTGGGGTTTTTCAGGAATTGAGCATTTTAGGAATTACCCTGTGTATCAATTGGGTAGCTCAATAAATCATGAATCAATAAGAATCCATCGCATCGCTATCCCAGTTACCAAGACGGCACATTTTCCTTAGACTTTATAGCCCTCACACACCCCCAGGCTCGTTAAATATGAACCGAGGTAGTTCATAAAAATGCAATAAAAAGCGGCCCATCAAATCGTCTGCCCTACAGTACAAAACAGATAGTTACAAAAGTACATTACGTTATTTTGGAACTGAAACTTTCGTAAGCACTACACATTAAAAAAAGTTTTTATTCACTAGGTTCATTCAATAGGCTAGATCTGATTAAAAAGTATGTGAAATGTGGTAAATGTGTCTGTAACCAGTTTTGTGATCTAAATAAATTATTATTTAAAAACTAATTACTTCATTCCGGAATCACTTACTTGAATTTTGTCGGAAGAGTAAGACCAGGTTTCGCTCTTATACAAAGAGCAAACCACGAATCGCAGCTCCACGAAACAGGCGCCAGCCGCCAACGTTAGGTACCTACTTAGCGATTCTATCTAATGATAGTGGCTGCAATTTAGACTTAAATATGGCTTTACTCGAATCAAATTCTTGCATATCACTATCATTGAATATTCGAGGCGTCAGACATCGTCTTGTTCTTTCTCCATAGCTGTTACAATATGAAGGTTCCACATATTTTGCCTTTTTTCCGTGCCTTGTAGGGTAGCCATACGATTTATCAATTTTGTACTCTTCGGATTGAAATTGTTCTAAATCTCTTATATATTTTACTTTATCTTGTACTTTATCTTGCATTTGTGAGGGGGGGTCCCCTCTAACAGGGGAGCTTACAGTTTACTTCAACAGGGGTACGTGGAGCCATAAGTTTGAGAAACCCTGCTGTAGATTAGGAGATTGTAAGGGCCGGTTTCTGAATTGAAAATTATTTCGCTAAGTAAATTGTTAACTGTAGTGCTGTCTCTTCGAATTTCTCAGACAAAAGTGTAACAGAACGTTACTTAAGTATTTACTTAGTGATATTATCGATTCAGAAATCGGCCCTTAGTGTACGATCGATACGATGTAAAACGAATAAGTTAACTAGCAAGGAGTTGTGTTTAGTATCGCATGCTATTTGTCAGGCGTAAACGTGGATTCAAGATCTAAACTGAACTTGTGGTCTTTCACTTCTGTAAGTATAGACTGACAATAACGTGCAAACGTCCTGAATAAAACATACATACATGTGTAAGTTACGATGTTCATATACAATAAAGTGTAAGGTAGGTTGGGAAATGTCAGATTCGCATAGAGGTCTTATTTGCATGGCGAAGATGGTCTCTTGAAACAAACAATCAGGGGGACGAGTCTCTCAAAGGCATAGCTATTCCTTAGAGTGATAATATTAGTGTGGCAATGGTTGGTTCATAAGCAGCCTATACACGTCCCACTGTAGGGCACAAGCCCTCTCTCAGAGAGAGAGTATGGTTGGTTACTTGACGCTATTGGTAGTATGAATGAATGAATAACCATTTATTGTCAATAAGACAGATGTGTTACACTTAACTCACAGACTAATTAAAAACTTAATTGCTTATATATATTATTAGGGGTTAAAGTATGAAATTGCCGTTTTATTGCAATAGGTTCTTTGAATTGACATAGAATCTTCATGGTTTGAGGTTTTCAAATGAAACTTTTTTCAAATGGTTTCTATGATGTTCTTTTTTTAAAAAATGTGAAACATTTGAATATCGACTTTCAATTGTTTTGTTATTCAATTTAGACAAGAAAAATGGATACTGCGAAAATTCGAGTGATTATGAGGCACCCATTTTTCGTATTTTTTTATTCTATTGATTTGACGCAAGTGAGTCAATATTGTGGGTAAGGTAACGTTAAACCATGCCGCTAACTCCTGGGTAGTTTGACTATTGTCGGCTTCCACTATCTCTCTTAATTCATCGTTATTCACTTGTGTGGGCGGTCTTCCTCGTGGCTCGTTCTTTAAGTCGAAATTTCCATCACGAAAGCGTTTAAACCAAAATCGCACAGTGCGTTCATTAGTAGACCCCTCTCCAAACGCAGCATTGATATTGCGGGCTGTTTCTGCCGCGTTAGTTCCGCGTCGGAACTCGTATTCAAAAATCACTCGAATTTTCGCAGTATTCATCTTTCTTGTCTAAATTGAATAACAAAAACAATTGAAAGTCGATATTCAAATGATTCACATTTTTTAAAAAAAGAACATCATAGAAACCATTTGAAAAAAGTTTCATTCGAAAATCTCAAACCATGAAGATTCTATGTCAATTCAAAGAACCTATTGCAATAAAACGGCAATTTCATACTTTAACCCCTATTATTTTATTTTAAAAACCATCCGGCCACCATCGCAACGGAGTTTCGCAACCACAAGAAAAACTTGGCAATCGGACAGACGCTCAGCCTGTGCTGCGGGATGCAGGGCATCCTGCCGCTCTGAAGCCCGAAACTTAGAGTAGTTAAGGTGAAAGAAAGGTAGAACAGTGATACCAGCCAAACAAAAAAAATAATTATAACCCTTGCAACTTAACTCGGCGCCTCGCGCGATTCGATCTTCTTCGTGAGTGATGCCTATTTAATTTGCGCGCGTTATACCACTGGAACGACTTTGTACTGCTCTTGCTCAGTAGACAACAAAATAGAGGCTGTCTAGCTGCTGTCGTGCTAATATCATTCTATTGAAGAACCATGTGTATCAGACAATAGAAAAACTATAATACTGATACTCACTGATGACGACTAGTCAGTATATTACATGAACTCATGCTTGTATCCCTGAGAGGTATGCAGAGACCAGGGTTTGCCACGATCCTGACAGACGATTTTCGCTTCATCAGCATTCATTAGTCGTTGCATGCGCGCACGCCGGTTTCGGATCCTTTTTATCTTGCCCTTTGCTAATACATTCCCTATTTGGTTGGAGTATGTCCGCTTGGAACCTCTCTTACTGGTCCTTTCACCACATTTGCACGATATATTTATTTCGTCAATGTTTCGTCAAACCAACGCAACATTCCTTTTTCAATTCAGTATCTGTCTATGAAATTGTTCAATAAAGATGTTAACTCTACGTCTATAAACTCAGAATCACATGTACGTATGCTGAGTTAAAATCACATGTACGTATGTTGAGTTAGAATCACATGTACGTATGTTAAGTTAGAATCACATGTATGTATGTTGAGTTAGAATCACATGTACGTATGTTGAGTTAGAATCACATGTACGTATGTTGAGTCAGAATCACATGTACGTATGTTGAGTTAGAATCACATGTACGTATGTTAAGTTAGAATCCAGCCTGTGCCAGCCAAACTCTAACCACTTCTTGTAAACTAAAGACTTTGAAATTTTACATATTTGTTTAGTTCTGAGGATAACAATTAATTGGATTGCAATGGACAAAAGGATTGTTTACTCATGAGGGCATTCCGCGGTTAGTAGCATGGACATAGAACTTTGCGTATGATAATGTATACTTTTGATGGCTAAGCATGATATTAACCAGAAATTGATGCTGAAGCAAGCACTGTCTACTCATCTGGGCACTTCTCAACGGTTAGTACCGTGGACACAACACTTTGCAATACAAAAATTACTTTCCTCGCTTTATTGCTTGCCTTTTTAACTTACAATGAAGAATATTCTATATTCGAGGTAAAACTTTCGTAAGCACTACACATTATTAAATCAGTCAGAGACGAGCAACCGACGACGCGAGCTCCGTCTCTACTCACCGTGATGAGCTCTGCGCATCAGAGCGAAACCTAGTCGGACTATTCCGACAAAAAATCAAGAAAGTGAATCCGGAATTAAGTTGATATCCTTACTAATATTATAAACGAGAAAGTTTGTATGTATGGATGGATATTTGTTACTCTTTCACCCAAAAACGGCTGAACGGATCCGGATGAAACATAATATAATAATAATAATAATAATATATAATATTATAGTCTGGATTAGCACATAGGCTATTTCTTATCCCGGAAAAATACACATCAAAATTACCAAACGAACGAAGTCGCGGGCAATAGCTAGCAATCTATACATCTGGTTAAATTATAAATTACCAACAAAAGCGTTTGTTTTTAGATTGTATTTAAGTATAATGCGCAGAATAAGGTCCAGCGACAACAGCATCCTGAGAAAACTATCCGAAAAATTTGATAACCCAATTCTGCAGCACTCGATGGGAAAATTAATTATTTCTCATCCAGTGCGGTAGAGCATTTGATTTTTTTGGTTTTTATTGTTAGTTTTTAGGGTTCCGTAGCCGAAGGGTGCCAAACGGGATATATTACTAAGACTTCACTGTCCGTCTGTCTGTCTGTCCTTCTGTCTATCTGTCTGTCACCAGGCTGTATCTCATGAACCGCGATACAGTCCGTATTTTCACTGATGATGTATTTCTGTTGCCGCTATAATAACAAGTAGGTACTAAAAACAGAATAAAATAAATATTTAAGAGGTTCTCTCGTACAACAAACGTAATTTTTTTGCCATTTTTGCTCGATATTAATAACGGCAACTGGTAGACACTTGAAATATTTAGTTCTATATTCGCTTCAAAAATAAATAATCAAAATAAAATATATTTAAGGGGGTTTTCCATACAACAAACGTAATTTTTGGTCTTTTGTTTTCCTTGTTTGTGTCCAATTTTGTATGGAATTATCTATCACCATTATGTACGGAACCCTTCGTATGCGAGTCCAACTCGCACTTGGCCGGTTTTTTAAGATTAGTTTATATTTGGGCCATTGTAGCCAAATGAATAATAATTTAGATGTAATATGATTACCAAAATAGGTTACATTCTTTGTTAAGAGTAGGCATTTGTTATGTTTCTTGTTCGGGAATTTCCTGCGTTTACAACTACAATTCAACAATGTAGGTACATGGCATAGCCGTTTAACCCACAGATCAACAAATAGATAGTCTAATTGGACTAATCAGCCACGCAATGTTCACAGCATTATCATAGCAAACTATGAATTGTAGTTTCATAAAACTACAATTTTAAAGGATTCCGTACCCAAAGGTTAGGGACCCTAAGACTAAGACTTACTATTATTACTAAGACCCCGCTGCCCGTCCGTCCGTCCATCCGTCCGTCTGTCACCAGGCTGTATCTCATTAACCGTGATAGTTAGACAGTTGACATTTTCACAAATGATGTATTTCTGTTGCCGCTATAACAAAAAATACTAAAAACAGAATGAAATAAACATTTAAGGGAGGCTCTCATAGAATAAACGTGTTTTTAGCCGTTTTTTGCTGGATAATAACAACGGCAACAGGTAGATGCCTGAATAATTCAAATGTTGTACAGATAATGGTACGGAACTCTTTGTGAGCGAGTCCGACTCGCACTTGGCTGGTTTTTAATTATAAACTATGACAGACACTATTACCGTTAAGATCACCCGTGCGGGACAGACAGACAGATAGACATATATTCGGTTTTAATCAAATTTCAACGCAGAGCATTTCTCGTTAAATGTCAAACATTTAACATTATTACTTGCTAAGATTTGTGATAGGATCGGGGGAAAATGGAAGGAAATTCCATTCTGATAGAAGACAGTCTGGATTTCGTATTAATAAGTATACATTGTATAAGCAGCCTACACAGGGATTTCAATATCTAATACATAAAAATCCCGTGTCCACAGTGTTTGTTATCGAATTGCTCCGAGACGGCTTCAACGATTTGTATGAATCTTTTTCGTAGGCTAATCAATACGGCAAAAAAACGTTTGCCGGGTCAGTTAGTAGGTATGTATGCTTTTTAGGGTTTTTCTGCTATGCTTTGCATTTTACAAAGAAATGCTTAAAACCATATGTGTTGCGTAGAATGGTCATTCTTTTATGTAGGAAATTGGTTTATCGGAGGATGTTACATTTAGGGAAGCGTATAAAGCGCGAATTGAATCAGTTTGCGTAAGCCGTGATTTCTCTAAAAGTCACAGAACTCATGGGACAAAAGTTATCATAAAACACCAACTCTAATTGGAGTGTTTAAAAAATTGCGCTCTCAAAATTGAAAAAAATCTCTCAGAGAGAGTATGGGCTTAATCACCACGCGTGCCGTAGATTGGCAATTTCAAGCGCTAAATTATGTGAATACCTTAGACACTCGGGTCTTCTTACGATGTTTTCCTTCACAGTTGGCAGAAGCAAAGCTCAGGCTTCGTTACGTTACAAAATCGTCGTATTACGTTATTTAAGATGATATATCACAAGCCTGTGTCCTCAAGGACGTTACAAACACCGAAAACCACCATACTGGTTGGTTGGCTGGCAATTGGTACCAATAAAAGTATGGCAACCCCTCAGCGGGAATCAAATCCTACACCCCCGAGGTAGTAATTAAGCACGTCACCCCTAGACCAACGAAGCGGCAAACGAGAGATGAGAGCAAAAAAATGCTATTCAGAGGCAGTTTTCCTATCACAAGCAGAGTATATACGTCCCACTGTAGGGCACAAGCCTTCTCTCAGAGAGAGAGTAGAGTATGGGCTTAATCACCTATAACTTGTACATAACCTACACAATGTACATAACCTAGAAAGAAAAGTCATAGGTACATGCCCGCACTGGGAATCCCGCTTCCGAGTCCAATGTTATTAACCCACTAGGCTACCGCCGCATTTTCCTAACGTCTGGTTTATTACAATAAAACTATACGTGCTACAACGCATTAGTCGCCAATCTCTTTGAATTTTTGTTTAGTATAAAATGTCCCACTATATCGAACTCAAATGGAAGATAAAAAAATATTTGTGTAAAGTAAACAAAACATTATCTCATTATTTCCACCACCTTTCCTGATCAAAGACTATGTTGATAGGTACTACTAAGTGTAGTGTGTTATCCCTGCAGCTGTCATTAAATGGATTGAAATTGCATTTTTCAGAAGCTTTTTAATCAGAAAAAGTTAGCAAACATTACCCAGTGCTCCGGATTAGGTTAGGTTATAATTATTTTCTGGCAAAATTATACCATCTCTCTTTTATACATAATCTTTTGTCACGAGGATAACTAAATTACCCGGGAGCGCGTGGTAGGGTGCAATATAATTTCATTACGACGAACTCGCTTAAGCTTGTATATAACCATAATACAATGCTCTCATCTCAGCAAGGACCTTTATAATCACATTCATAACACCGAATTAATATAATTTGAACGCGACAAGATACAAAGGCAAGAATGTAATAGCGTCAAATTGACGCGCTCAAATCTGCCAATCTCGAACCAATATATCGGAGCCTACAAACCCGCTGTTAGCTTGCCTTCACTTTACCACGTCTACAGAAGCAAAGATGGTCAAACTGCTAAGCTGCCCGTGCTCTGGAGACCGTCACATTCAAAGAATTAGTAAGATACGCTGGTAACCACAGAATTGACAGATTGAAGGTCCACTGCGCGCGCCGTGATCTCGGACTCAACCCCCTCAGTCTGCTTTCATCTATCGTCGAGGCCGCACACTCTCTTGTCCTCAACCCCCAAACGAAATATTCTACACACGTATTAACCTTGCCCTCTAAAAAATTCTCGTTTAAAAAAAATCCGTAACCTTCTTGGCAAAAAAAAGGAAAAATTCAGCACGAAAAAAACAAAAGCGGACGCGGCGTTCGAAATTCGAAACTTTTGCGCGGAGTGTGTTTTTTGCGCGCGCGAAAAGTGCTTTTTTCCGCCGAGTTCTCTTCTGAAAATGTAACAGTTGAATTGATAATTGTGTTGGTAACTATTTTTATGTGTTGATGATGGTGGTGCAACGATGACGGCGATTCCTGTAAGATGGTCGGACCTGCTGGCCATTTAGAAGCAGCAACGTGGGAAGGTAAGTGGTTAAAAAAAAAATTCAATTATAAAATTCTATAAAAAAAATAACAAATAATAGACCATTTAAGACCATATATTTAATAGAGCAAAAGTTAACATTTTATGATTCAAATCATTTTCAAATCATAAACAGCAAATTAATTAAGACCGACTTGCTTAAATGTGGCGTTTATGTAGAATAATAAGCTGTTGCCCGCGACCTCGTTCGTGTGGAAATTTACGAAAAACTATGTTATATATTATGAAAAAACAATGAATTTTTAAAATTAACTTTTAACCTAGGTGCTATTGCCAAATTTCATCCAGATCCGTTCAGCTTTACTGACATGATTGAGTAACAAACATCCATCCATCCAATCACACAAAATTCAATTTGGATGGCTTCTGTATTGTTTTTGGTGTAATAACTTTTATTAAATATGATTACTTGATGACATACTTAAAAACTATTTTTTTCAAGTTATTATTATTTTATATAAATTCATATGATTAAAAACTATCCTATATACTAATGGTTAGTTTACAGAAACTTGGCCTAGATGTTTTAATTTTCACGTCTTATTTTAAGTAGAACCAAGATAACAATCTATAAAGAGTTCTTTAAAAAACGCTTACGCTTTATCTAAGTTTTTTCACCTGACCTTCATACTTACCTAAGAGTATCGACATTTTACTGCAGTCACGATGGTTTTATTAAGACAATTTTAAGCTTGGGAGCTCAACAATTGACGTGGAAGTATATATTTACCTACAATATCATATACATCCATTTTCGTGGTACAGGCCTTCTCTCACAGCGAGAGAGAGTATGGGCCTTAAGGCGGGCTACCTTACGAGTGATTCCCATACTTTACCATACCTCCTTCGTGGTTTTCATAACCATGAGGGGTTTTGCCATAATCGCCACGCTTGGCAGGCGGGTTGGCGATCGCAGTATGCGGTTGGAATCTCAGGAAGACGCTGCTGCCCGTCTCCTAGTAATCGATATCCTTAGTCGCCTTCTACGACATCCACGGAAGGAAATGGAGTGACGCTATTCTTAATCCGACGCCACACGGATAATTGAATATATGAAGAAAATCGACTTCATTATACAAGATGCTGCTATTTGTGTTCTTACACGTTATTACATTACACATAATGCTAGCGGTGTTATTTATAAAAACCGGACAAGTGCGAGTCGGACTCGCCCACCGAGGGTTCCGTACAAATTTATAGGTACTTACATAAATTGTTCAGGAATCGAGTCTCGCTGTTTTCTACGCTTTTCCCGAACTTTAAAGACAATTTTTTTCATGATTAATTACAAATGTATAGTTTTCAGATTTTTCCCTGTACATATAAAATGTTCAGGAATCGAGTCCCGCAGTTTTTCCGAGCTTTTCCCGAACTTCAAAGACAATTTTTTTTATGATATAATTATTACAAATGTGTAGTTTTCAGATTCTTTCCTGTACTTATAGTATACGACAATATTACTTGTCAAATTTTTTACTTCTAGGTCAACGGAAATACCCTACAAATTTTGAATCGAGAGTGCCGAAATATACGTTTTTACGGCAAAAACGGCCGTAACTTTTTTTTACGTTAACTTCGAAGTTTGATTCTTTCACAGCTTCAAGGGACTGTAAACTTAAGTATAAGGTTTTAATTTCAACTCGATACCTCCCTCCACGCGTTCCAGAGATAAATCTTGACCAACAGACGGACGGACGAACGGACGGACGAACAACAAAGTGACCCAATAAGGGTTCCGTTTCTCGTTCTGAGGTACGGAACCCTAAAAACACGTTTCGTCTAAAACACTCCTCAGATGCAGTTTAAACAGTCTGTGATCAATAAATTCTTTCAGTGTCAGCCACAGGCTATTTTTCTTAGGAGTATTTCAAAGAATCGCGTTTTTTATAAATTAGACTTTTAGTGTCTATGAATATCGTAACAGCATCAAATTCTTGACTTCGACGCGCTTATATCCTCCAAAGTAGAATAATCCGAATTATTGATAATTTAATTTTCCGTTATATATTGCAATTTTCCGTCACCTCTACGATCGTTAAATTCCATAGACACGGCATTTTTGTTGGGCTGCGACCGACGCTACTGTTCTATGAAAATGCACAAAACGGTTCGTCATTTCCCTTGCCCTTTGCTCTTCTTTTACGATTCGACCAAATTCTCGTAATTGCATGAGCATGCAGCGACTAAATAATTGTTAAAAAAGCAAAAGAGGTTTGTCAGGCTTCGTTTTAATATTAATAGAATTTTTCACTGACTTATATTTTTTGTAACGTCATTTTGTGTATTCAATATGCGTTTTTCGCGCTCTACCGATGATGCAGCCTTTAGGAAGTAATTGTTCTCGAAAGATGAACATCTATTCTATGTGACACTATAGTTTTAAGCTGTGTTATCTGTGTTCATGCAGAAAAAGCCTCTCTCCCTGAGAGAAGGCCTGTGCCCTGCAGCGGGACGTATAGGCTACATTAAAAATGTTATGAGTTGATAACATTAATGTCCATAGCTACCGTGAAGGTCAGAAGCTGGTAGCCTTGGGTAACTCAGGAGCCAGATATGAGAGGACACACATCTCCCTTGCCGTCAACTGTGTCCCAGTTATATCCCAGAGATGTCAACTATATCTGGCTCCCTCACTATACTCTCCACTCAGTACGGTAGACAATCTAGCTCCTGCTACTTTATCCAGCTCACACACAGTGCACGAGAGCGAGACCGAGATCAGCTGAAATTGGATGCGTTGGGCCGCATTTCTCGTTGCAGTAATAAACGAGAGACGAGAAAGGGGTCACCAGACTCCTACAAATGTATTGACTTGGTGATCTTTTTGATCGCTATTGGTACGGATGGCTTGTTCGGTCAACATCGGGCATTTGTTCGCAGTACTCGTACTAAAAAGATGAACGATAAAGACGATAATCATATATGCTTGTCACGCTTTAATTGGGTTCAAAGATATTTATTTCTCATAAAGAACTTACAGTTCACTTAATTAATGAGAAACTCTGTATAAAGTGTCAAAATTAATAGATAATACATTTTGATTCTGGTTTAAACTCCTCTTATTGGAATAGACTGATAGTATAAAAAAGAGCGCGTCAGCTGGATAAAGTAGGAAACAGATAAACTAGACTCACTCACCACTCTTGTGTCTTACGGCTCTTGTATCCAAACACACTCACTCGATTGTATGTCATATGAGCTAGGATACAAGTGGTGAGCCAGATATGATACAGATATAGTGTGTCCCGGTGAGCAAAGATATGGGATATAACAAATCTCTCTAAGGACACACTTTGCGCAAGTCTAGAAGCTGGTAACCAAACTACTTTAATTGATGGCATCAAAAGACTTAAGGCAAAGACTTAATTGTGTCGACGGACCCATTCGTTCCTTGATACGTCTGAAAAATGCAGCAAATTACAAAGGAGCGTAATTTTTAATGGACGTTACTATGCTTGTATTATGTCGCTAACGGTGAAGAAAACACTTGTGAGGAACTCTGAGCGCGCATCGCCAATACACGGTAGGCACACATGGTGAGTCTCGCTCTCTCTCTCGAAGAGAAG
Source organism: Yponomeuta cagnagella (assembly GCA_947310995.1). Taxonomy (NCBI): domain Eukaryota; kingdom Metazoa; phylum Arthropoda; class Insecta; order Lepidoptera; family Yponomeutidae; genus Yponomeuta; species Yponomeuta cagnagella. The sequence continues at coordinate 3,382,056 of OX371279.1, forward strand.
TTTTTGGCTCTGCAGTACGACGTAGTTATATGGGCTATATCAGTATTTATATTGTGTATAAATAAAAATAGATATGTAGGTAGGTACATAGGTAAATCTTTGTATAAAATTATAGATGTATCGTTCTTTTCTTTTAATATATTCTCATAGTAATATATTAAACGGGTCTAACCGCGATTATTTATTAGGTAAAATTTATTTTATTTTTATTTATTTGTTTCGTAACAGATCCCGCCCTTACGGGTTATCCACCTAATAAAAATAACATCACAGAAATAAGAGGAAAATCGAGCACATTAACATACGAGTAGGTAATTATCATATTTCTTAAATTACAATAAAAAGTTAAATCACATTAAAAATACGTTTCATTAAGCATATAACATTAATAAACAATTCATAAAATTTCATCAAATATTAAAACAAAAAAAAAGAAAATAAATAAATAATTGCCTCATAAGAAAAATAAAAGATCATGCCAATTTCATTAAATATCAAATATGCATCAATAAAATATTACCTATTAAAATATTATCTACTGAATAACAATGTCACCTCAGCCTTAAATTTCGCGAGCGAGCATGTAAATATATCTATACTTGTTTTCCTATCAAACCAATTGAGTAGTCGGATTGCCACCGCTACGGGCGCCTTGTTCAATAGCTTAGTTTTTGCACTTGGCTCATGAAAAAGCTGGTGCCTTCTTGCCCTGATGTAATTGTCAGATACGCGCAAACCGATCAATTTCAAAATATCCGGATTATTCTGGTATCCGCGTAATTACCTGTAAAAATGTAATTACATTTGATTCTCGACGTTTCGGCAACGTTGCAGTTGCCGTGGTCACGGGTAGACTGAAGTGGCGAGTATGGTCAATTACTGTAGTGAGGGTAGGTGGTCTACCCTCAAGCATAGGAAAAAACCTCAGGTCACTCTTAGTTAGTCGCTCCTTTTTGCTAGCTACATTGAGGTGACGGTACAAAATTATATTACTTAAGTTCTAAGTATAAGTATAAGTTCTTTTGATCACATTTTGCAAAGTCCTCCTTGGTGTCAACGCGATCCCCAAGGAAACGGAAAAAAGGAACGACGTGCAAACAGTGTAATTAATCATTATTGCTTTTTAATAATGACTCTTTAATAGGTTTTTTTGTAACATAATATTTTATTTAAAATGTAAAAGACTATCGTATCTCCAATAGGATAAACATAAACATTTAAGGGTCTCCCACATAGGCACGTTATTATCGGTCGATAATACCGGATGAGTTATTGCGATAATGCGTCCCGATTCCTTGCACACAGCTGGGCCCTTATTATGAAAATTACGACATTATCGGAAGTAGCCAGATGGTCGCTTGTCAGTTTATTAAATATGAAATTATTCAAAAAACCAGCTGATTGCGTGTCGAAATGGCGTACGAAGGGTTCCGTACCATTATCTATACAACATTAGACACAAAGATCGAGAAAAAACGGCAAAAAATCACGTTTATTGTATTGGAGCCCCCTCTCAAATATTTGTTTTATTTTTATTTAGTTATTTATTTTTGAAGCGAATATGGAACTAAATATTCTGTGAATATTTGAAGCGTTTACCTGTTGCCGTTATTAATATCGAGCAAAAAACGACAAAAAAAATACTTTTGTTGTGTGGGAACCCCCCTTAAATATTTATTTTATTCTGTTTTTAGTATTTTTGTTATAGCGGAAACAGAAATACATCATCTGTGAAAATTTCAACTGCCTAGCTATCACGGTTCATGAAATACATCCTGGTGACACACAGACAGACAGAGAGACGGACAGCGAAGTCTTAGTAATAGGGTCCCGTTTGGCACCCTTCGGGTACGGAACCCTATAAAGAACTGTATTTGTCGCTAAATTCGAGTGAATGAATTCCCCTGTCAGTGTATTAAATATGAAACTATTCAAAAAAAGAACCGTACTTGTCGCTAGATTCCTGTGAATTGTCGAGCTAGCAAGCGTCCTACTTCTATTCCATTGCGTCGTTACTATCGCAGCAATGTGTAACCTCGTAGCCGTCCGCCGTTATGTATTAACATAACACAACATAACATAAACTCACGCCTATATCCCAGAGGGGTAGGCAGAGACCAGGGACTGCCACTTGCTACGATCCTGACAGAAAACATAATACATAATGTACTAAAAACAGATATCGCAATAACGCCTCCGGTATTAACGACCGATAACAGTGTCCCAGGCACTGCAGCGTCCGAGTGGCGCCTTCACCCATCGAGTGTGAGTGAAGGTGCTACTGGACGCTGTATAAATCATATCATTACGTAGACGCAAAGGCCAAAGAGCGGGAGAGCCTTTATTTGAAACAACTCGAAAAGAGCACCGTATGTACGAGTACTTTCTCGAATTGGATCCAAATTCAATTAGTTTCAGTATACAGGGCGTCCCGCGGCTATGCCACATGGAGGGTGAGTACATTAAATGTTGTAGATGGAACATTTTACTGAAAGGAGACATTATTTTAATTTAAAAAACAATTTAAACTGCATTCATAGATTTTTAAATAATTACATGGTTGAACCGGGAATCGAACCCGCTACACGAGAAAAAAAAATACCCTGTGGCTTTATCATACCAATCGAAAGGCTTCATCATAAGGATTATTTTTTCTAAATAACATAATGTCAGAAGTAAAAGAGAGACTTTCTGTCCAATAAAGTTTCTGCCGTATCCTGAATCCCTAGATCTGACACCGTTAGATTTTTTTTATGGAGTTATATAAAAAAAATAGTTTACAAGATTATATTCTTTTTGTTGCACTAACCCGTGCTGAGGACAGTTTTAAAAACCTATTTAGAGGCTAAAAATTCCACCCGTGCCGGGACTTGAACCCGCGACCTCTGGCGTTTAAAATAGTTTACAGGAACCAGTATGAAAGTGTCCACGGGCTACAAGTAGAACTTAGACATGACATGATAAAAAATAGACTTTCTTTTATTTCGAACACTATGTTTTGAAGCAAAAAATAATCCTTATGACGAAGCCTTTCGATCGGTGTGATAAAGCTACCAGGTATTTTTTTTCTCGTGTAGCGCGTTCGATTTCCGGTTCAACCATGTAATTATTTAAAAAGCTATGAATGCAGTTTAGATTGTTTTTTAAATTAAAATAATGTCTTCTTTCAGTTAAATTTTCCATCTACAATATTCAAGGTACTTTCCCTCCATGGGGCATAGCCGTGGGACGCCCTGTATAAATAATATCTATCACCTAACCAATTAAAAAGTATTTGATAAGGCAACCAATATGCCCTAGAGTACACAAACTTTTTTCATAATGACCTTTGTCCTCCGAAGGACGTCTAGGTAACTACTTACAGTCTGTTCATCCTTACTTGTCCAATTTAGTAAACAATATTCTAACCTCAAAATTGACATTTGATGCCGAAACTAGATATTTTCTTGCAAGTTCGTGCACTTTGTTTATAAACATAGCAGCGTGTTATCCAAAATGGTGTCCCAGGTTAGTTCATTTATGGGAATATGGCAATTTTTGACTAAAAAGTCATACTTTGCGGGTAGAATCTTGTTTACTAAATTGGACAAGTAAGGATGAATAGACTATAGGCGTATGGCCGGCTGAAATAAAATATTATTTCGTACCTACATTATGTTAGTGGATGCCATTTATTTTACGTTCTTTTGAGACAGCAATATGTTTCTTTATTCAGCCACGTAAAACAAAATGACTGGGCCATTTCGCGACAGTTAAATACAAAAAAATACATGCTACTCAAGTGTAGCTTCAAACATTGAAAGTTTTATTTGATACTATACATATTATAACAACATAGGGGTTCATTCTTCTAAGCTATGTAACACAGAGGTAAAAGGATGAAGAAATGTTGACGAAAGAAATATATCGAACGAATGTGGGTGGAAGGGCCGGTAAGGGGCGTTCCAGGAGGACATACTTCGGCAAAATAGGGGATACAATAGGATTATACAGCCTATACACGTCCCACTGCAGGGCACAGGCTTTCTGTCAGAGAGAGATGGAGTACGGGCTTAACCACCGCACGTGCCCACGGCGGATTGGCAATTTTAAGCGCTGAGGTATGTGAACACCTCAGACACTCAGGTTTCCTCAGGTTTCGATGTCTTCCTCCACGGTTAGCGAGTAGTATTGCTACTATTACTTTACAATTTTATTGTACGTAACTTAGACAACAAAGTCATTGGTACATGCCGGGATTCGAACCCACGACCTCCCGAATGAGAAGCCGGCGTTCTTTTAAGGTTTGTCAAGATTGGGGCAAGTGGCAAACCCTGGTCTCTCCCTGCCCCTCTGGGATATTGGCGTGATGTTATGTAGTGTAATGTAGGTACAGTGTATAAGTTTATATGTAGTAGTAATCACCGAAACCACTCATCCGATTTAAAAAATCACCAATATTTAAATAGAACTTTATAAACTTAGGCAAAATGTAGTGTTATCGTTATTTTTACACAGGCAAATCCGCGAGCATAGCTATTGTTAGGAAACATGGGTTATAAGCTTTTAAATATAAGCGTTATAAGTTTTTTTGTAATCAAATCGAAGAAGCCCCTTTTTCGGATGACGGGGTACAACCGAAAAAGGGGCTAAGGGGGGGTCACATCTTCGGTACCAGTGCTTGTCTGTAACTACTCGCATACAGCACGGATAATTTAAGAAAGGGACTGAATGACTATTGGCCTCTCAGTCACACAATATGACCTCTGGCAATATTGTATAAGTGAGAGGCAAATATTTTTTCATTAACAGTGTCACATGACCGAGGATATTCGCGAAGAGTACCTATCCGCTTTATCCAAGTATGCTAAAAAACATACTTTATATTTATGAGTTCTTTTAAACAAAAAGAACACTCTTGTTTGGACAGTTGGGTCAAAAACAATTACCTCAAATGTGTTGTGACGAAAATTGATGAGGAAATTCCCTTCGAGGGATAGGACAGTGGGTGCGAAATAGTTGCGACTCAGCGACGTGAGAACCCCGCATACTTCGGCACCTGCAGCTATTTACGCAGGCTGTCCTGAGTGGATTTATTATGTGTATCCCGAGCTCATAGGCTGACACACCGGGCGGGGATGACTCCTTCTCTACGATTAAAAGACACGTCACAGGCGGACATCAATCGTCCACTACCGGACGTAGCCCGCCCCCAAGGAACGCCACTTCCTTCGGTATTCGGCCATCCTCATCCAGCCACTGCCAGCAGTCTCCGTTTGGTCGGCGTAATAAATATATATGTATATCTATGCCTAATTTCAGCTCTTATCGTCTCTGTGCTAAGCCGCGGATAAACAGACAGACGGACGGACATGGCGAAACTATAAGGGTTCCTTGTTGACTAAGGAACCCTAAAAGTGTCTGTACAATCTAGTTACATCTAACACTAATTACTCTATGGAGCCCCTTAAACGCGAATCACGTTCATGTTTGCATCGCTTCCGTAAAAATAGAAGCAAAACATGTGCTATGCTGATATGCATAATAATATAGACTACAGCGCATTTGCATCGCTTCTCAGAAATGTCACGAAACTCGTTGTGGGCAATGGCTCTTTATACCAGAGGTGTCCATCAAAAACCATGCAAAGACACGAAAAAAATATCACTCTCTAGCACCTAGTGAACAAAAGTTCTCTAAAAAATGCGCTTGCAGCTATACCAAGCTTTGTAGTTGAAAGAATTGATCTCTAATTACTACGTAAATATAAGGCCTTTACATAGTAGTGAACACTTTTTACCTACACGGTTAATTGTAATTAGGAGTAATTATGTATCAACAACAATAAATAATTAAATTAACGACCCATTCAAACATTCCATGAGACTGCGAACTTATCACGTAATGAAAATTAAAACAGGAGGAAACCGCCGCTCGAGTTCACCGTAGTTTCAAATACTTTGCGTTGCTAGAAAACCCCATTAAACGCTCTCATAAAAAGAATGAGCATTTCGAAATGTGCCGTCATACATAATAATATACTGATCGTTGCTGGATAAAAAAAGTATCTTATTCAAATTCAGCCATTTCTTGGCGGGATGGGATAATAAATACCTACGCATAAATAAAGTTCAGGACAGCGTAGTTGCAAAGTAGCATGTAACGTAACTAAGTGCACCAAACCGGCGACCCGTTCAAATACACTGGGGGCACCACGTCCGGACCTGCCCGCGACCTAAAAACGACTAATTCCGTCTTCTTCGTATTATACAGAAGTCCATGGGATTTTGCACAACGCTTACAAATCAACAAAAGTTTTCTAAGGCTACTAATCGAAGGGCTGAGAAGCACCATATCGTCCACATAGCTCAGGTTATTTATAATACCGGCGATATGACAGCCGACTCTGTTGCCTCTCAGCTCCTTGATCAGCTCACTGACGTAGAGGTTGAGCAGGTCCGGAGAGGTGGAGCCCGCCTTGACGCACACCACAGTCTAATCTGTACTCCTTAGACTGTGTGTCGCCCCATCTTACGTGATTGGTTATGTTCTCATACCAGTATCTCAACAGATCCACCACGCCCGTACATCCGACTTTCGCATTTTTGCCCAAAGTAAATCATAACTTATCAAAAGCACGGCTCACGTCGAGAAAACAGCCAAACACAGATGTATTCCTATCAGTGTAGCGCTTTACGAAATGCTTTAGGTTAAAATCAGCATAGTCCGTTGAGAGACCGGGACGGAAACCAAACTGAGCATAACTTAGATTAAATTAGATTAGAACACTTTTATTGTACACACCAGAAAACAAAATACATTACAAGGCTTATGCGAATACTGTTCGCCAGTGCGGGCTGCGTTCCAAATTTTTTTCCGATCACCGCATCTAACGATATTGGTCTATAATTTGACAAACATTAGCTTTTAGCTCATTAGCTGGTTTTGGCAAGTAGCTAAAATTGATACACAAATTGAACAGCTTCGCCAGGGCAGGGTCGAAGCCTAATGATTTACCTCGCCTTATTTGTTTGACGACCTCAAACACATCTTGGCGCGTAACTTTGTCAATAAGTGGCGCACAGGGTGGACGTGCAATCAGCTCGACCGCCGAAGCACCGAGTACGTCACGAGAGCGGGCCCCAGATTTGGCCTTGAAGTGGCGCGAAAACAACTCTGCTATCTCGAGTGGCTGCCGAAGGTTCGCAACCTTTGTTGGGAATAACGTTTGCCTATAAATTAGAGCATAAAACACTTTAGGGTTACGTACCCGAAGGGTGCCAAACGGGACCCTATTACTAAGACTTCACTGTCTGTCTGTCTGTCTGTCCGTCTGTCTGTCTGTCGGTCTGTCTGTCGGTACGTCTGTCGGTCTGTCTGTCGGTCTGTCACCAGGATGTATCTCATGAACCGTGATAGCTAGGCAGTTAAAATTTTCACAGATGATGTATTTATGTTGCCGCTATAACAACAAATACTAAAAACAGAATAAAATAAATATTTAAGGGGGGCTCCGATACAACAAACGTAATTTTTTTGCCGTTTTTTGCTCGATATTAATAACGGCAACAGGTAGACACTTGAAATATTCGCAGAATATTTAATTCTATATTCGCTTTAAAAATAAATAATTAAATTAAAATAAAATACAGCAAACGTGATTTTTTGGCGTCTTTTCTCGATCTTTGTGTCTAATGTTGCATAGATAATGGTGCGGAACCCTTTGTGCGCGAGTCCGGCTCGCATTTGGCCTGTTTTTTATTGTAGCTCCGTGACTTGCCTAAGGGCGCTGATACACGGGCGGCACGTTGCAAACGACAGTGCCAACTGCAGCCGTCGACGCGGATATTTGACGCTGACGCGTCGACGGCTGCCGTCGACGAGTGTCGGCGGCTGCGTTTAGCCCTGTCGTCTGCAACGTGCCGCCCGTGTATAAGCGCCCTTAAACTAAATATAGAATTACAGAATCCAGAATGTAGAATTACACAGCCTGCAAAGCTAATCCAATATAACCTATTATACGTGCCTCGGTGTGCCTTAACCCTAAGTGTGTCCTAGCGGTGACAAACGAAGCGCGTACGTTCAACCCTGTCACGTGGGACGTGCGTGGCCTTAATGCGTCCGGGGTCTCTCAGACCCTGTCTTCACAGTGCCACAGAGCGACCCTAACAATAAAAAGGAAACAGCGCTCTTTTTCCAGTTAATAATTATTAGGATTAGATTTTCAGCGGAGACCACCTTATTTGATTTCTATATGTGGCCTCAGACTGGACGTATTTCAATATTAGTGACGACCTTGCCTAGTTTGGGACCAGGACAAGTGGTCATCTGGGACAACAACGATGTAGTTACACTTTTGCAAAAATTTGTTAACTGGGGCCGCTTAAAATGTCCCCACGGCGAAACAAGGACAAAATTGAATTACAGTACTTTCATTCATTGCCTTACACGCCAGTTCATGAAGTTTTTGTAGTAACATCGACGTAATGTTCTCGTGTAAAATTTTCAAAAGTGTATCAGAATGGTGTACGCCGTTGTTGTTCCGGACCAGCGAGTGACTGTGCTGTGTGAAAGGACCTTGCCGATTAGCAGTATCGCTAAAATCTCAATGGTGTCACAAGTTTTCCATGTCCATAAACCATGATTTTAATTTTATTACAAAAAAATAGGTACGAAACCTTATGAAACCACGATTGCTCCGTATTTCCAAATCAATAAAGTTATACAATAATTAAAATGCATCCGGATTTACAACCGCGCACAACTTTGTTAATACCAATACTAACTGTCATGATCACTTGGCCACTTTCCTTTATTATTTTATTTCTTTATCTTTGCACAAAATTTTACGCATCTTCGTCCTAGATTTTTGATTAAAAAGGCAAGCACCAAACGTTGAAAAACACACCAACTGCTCATTCATTTATTACCTAAAACGATTGGGTAAGGAGGTCGGAACAAGCTTACTTTTTCTTACAATTCTCTTTTCTTTTCACACACTAAAGGCTGAAACATACTAGCGATTACTTAGCATGCGGTTAAAGCCTTCATTAATCTCAACATAGAAAACATAGTAACCTTAGCATAAGCTCAAAACCTTTTAAATTCTTATGGGTTGTCATTTTTTTGCAGCTCTCTACTTTCATCAAGTGCAAAACTTATGTACGGTCAGCTGAAAGATGATATAATAATAAGAGCAACGTGGTCCACTGTATAAAGAATCAACTGCCTCGTTGGCCTAGCGGTATCACGTCTGATTACCATGCCGGAGGTCGTGGGTTCCATTCCCACTGGGGGCCACCGTACAAATATACAGATGGCCTCAGTCTGAGTGTATTTCCATGCTTGTCATGTCCTTGCCTGGTTACCATAGCACAGGATATCTTAGTTAGGGACAAGGACAAGTGATTTAGAATATTTAGTTCTGTATTCGCTTCAAAAATAAATTATTAAATTAAAATAAAATAAATATTTAACCCATACCACAAATGTGATTTTTTGCCGTTTTTTCTCGATTTTTGTGTCTAATGATGTATAGATAATGGTACGGAAGACTTCATGCGCGAGTTCGACTCGCACTTGGCCGTTTTTTTTTTACTTATGTTGTCCATATCTATCGTGGTAGTATTATAGTGCTACGAAGGATATGCCGCTGAAATTGCATTCCTCTTCCAACTGTCACCGCCCCGTAAATTTTCATGGTAATTCTCCTGTGGCAGAATGACACACTCAGTTGTCTTACAAATGACTAACGATGCGTTGAGAGAGGCGCACGCACGTTGAAACTTAAAATCCGGTTTCACTGTCAATAATGAACGCGGTTATTACTAAACTCCGTTTGGAGCTCCAATGCATCTGCTCAGGTCCACTGCTAGACATAGACCTCTGACAACGCATGTTTCTATTCTCGTCCTTTCAAATTCAGCCATCACTGCAAAGACAATGGACTACGTGCACAAATCCTTAGCTATGATATTTTTATGTCGTTCCAATTCCAGTGACCATAAATACTTAAAAGTAGGTACGCTAATAGAAAAGTTCTTTCAAAATGGTGGCGAATCTCTGTTGTAAAATATAAAAAGTATATTTTCCGACCGGAAATGTTTAAATCATACATACATACATAAACTCACGCCTGTATCCCAGAGAGGTAGTCAGACTGGGGCTGCCACTTGCCACGATCCTGACAGATCACTTTCGCGTCCTCAACATTCATTAGTCATTTATGTTTCAATCATTTCACATTATTAACTTCGATCTAGATTCTTAGATTCAATAAAATGTATATTTTTTTTACCACTTCACTCGCCAACCAGCCTGCCAAGCGTGGCGATTATGGCAAAACCCCTCGTGGCTACGAAAACCACAAAGGAGGCCTATGTCCTGCAGTGGGCGTCAAATGGGTGATGATGATGATGATGACTTGCTAATGGTTGCACTTAAGGAAGTTGAGGACTTTGATACTTTCATAATTAATTTATGACTTTATTGCAGCCGTGTATTTGTTCGATTAATGTTTAGATAAACAGCGTTTAATTTAACCGGTGGAATTGGCACTAAACGCGGATAGACCGAGCTTCGTAACCCTGTTTACTATACGTATACTACTTGTATACAGCATTAAGTAAGACCAGCGAGACTAGTGACCTGTTTATGTTTATTTGTTTGCGCGGCCAATTTTCACAAAAAGATTACAGTATTTAACTGCAACCTGTTTGTATTAACTTTTTTTACTTTTGCCAATTTAATTGTTATATATGTGTGTGTATGCAGATGCAAAGGGGCTCATTACTGTTTTCCGGTGTACATTAAATAATATTCATAATTCTTGCCTTCTTATTACTATGTAAACCTTTTAATGTAGGTATTTTGTTATCTGGTGTGTACAATAAAGTGTTCTGATTTAATCTAATCTAATCTACTAAAAGCAATTTATTCTAGAGAATCATTGACGGAAAAGACGATAATAGCTGAATGACAATACTCCTTCAATATTACACATGTCGTATTGTTGATAAAATACGACGTGTGTAATATTGAAGATTGATTGATGTGTAATTAATTTTTCAGATATATACCTTAAGAAAGCTAAGAAAAGATAATTTAAGAATAAATATCACGCATCTGGTGTAGAAAGTTGCAAGAACGCTGAAAGACGTTCACAGTGATTCAAACTGCATTAGCAGTTTGGCAAACTAATGAAATTGTATTTTTTCTTGTTTTGCTGAGAATAAATATAAATAAATAAGTAATTCCAAGACGCTAGATGCAAGCCGCTTCCAACCGGTCTTTTTGGAAATCCATGGAGGAGGCCTATGTTCAGCAGTGGACTTCTTGCGGCTGAATCATGATGATGATGAAATAATTCCAAATTTAAACTGCCTCGTTGGTCTAACGACAGCAAGTTTGACTACCATAACAGAGGTTGTGGTAGTCAACAGAGGGCCGTGGGACTTCGATTCGTACAAATCGTGAGTTTCTTCGTGCTTATGATGTTTGGTTGCCATATCATAGGGTATTCTAGTTTGGGATGACTATAAGTGATTGTATTGTGTAGATTAATCAATCAGTTAGTTAGACCTGAGATTTCCGCGAATCAGCCCGTATTCTACTACTGCTAGACATAGGCCGCCAATACGTCACTTTCTCCCGTCCTCCTCATCCAGCGACTACGAGCAATCTGCCTCAGATCCTCACATCATCTGGAATCTGTTGTGTCATCATCCTCATCATCATCAGCCCACCGCTGCCCACTGCTGGGTATAGGCCTTTTCCCCCAAATGCTATCTGTCACGGTCCCTTGCCATCCGCATCCACGAATATTTTCTGACTCAACTATATCATCCGACCGTCGTTTGTTATGTGGATCATCATCATCAGCCATTTGACGCCCACAGCAGGACATAGGCCTCCCTCATGGTATTCCAATCTTTCCGGTCTTTTGCCGCCGACATCCATCGACTCCCCGCCACAGTAACCAGGTCGTCAGACCATCTGGTGGGGGGCCTGCCCACGCTAAGTCATCCGGTCCACGGTCGCCAGGTCGGAACTTTTTCGCCCCAACGGTCATCCGAGCTATGGGCCCCACCCACTGCCACTTCAACTGAGTAATTCTTCGAGCTATATCAGTAACTCGGGTTCTTCTGCACATATCCTCATTTCTGATTCGATCATTCAGTGAAACTCCTAACATAGCTCTCTCTATTGCTCGTATGTGTGTGTGTGTGTGTGTGTAATGTGGATGTTACTTATTTATTAATTAAGTCAAAGACCTTTCTCGGAGACCTCAGCTTATGCGCGCGGCCTTTGTTTGTGATTCTCAGGCAAGAGACGTAAGGAAGCAATCTCTTTGGGGACGCAAATCCCCCCAGATCATGAGATCTGCGAATTTCTTTAGGCTAATGGCTTTCAGAGTAAAGAGGCGGGTGGAATTTAAGGTGGATTTGATTAGATCATGAGAGAAAAATCAGAGGGCCAACAAACTAGCAAAACCCATAAAGTCAATTCAATTAAAATATTTTTATTCATTACAAAATATTTGCTTGATGAACGTCACAGTTGTTAGTTTCAGAATTAATAGATTATGTGGAGATGAAGCTAACAAAAAAAAAAAAACATAATTATTCTCTTCTAAATAATCCTTGATCGCTCTTTTGCACAAAGTGCAATTTTTTACAATAACAATTTTTTTAAACCGCTTCGGATGTAACTCAAATATATCTTGAGGAATCTTATTGTAGAACCTTATGCAGTAACCCTATAAACTATGCATTAACTTTTACAAGTTTAAATAGTGGAAATGACAAATTATGTTTGTTAATTTTTTTTTTAAATCATAATGTTAACCATTTATAAAAAAATCTTTCCTTTTTTGGTGTGCAACAAAGTATTCTCTATCTATCTATTTCTATATTGGTAGTGCCTTAGCTCTAATCTAGTATGGATGTGACGTGGCCATGCATTTCTCATTGTGGTACATACTATAACTACTTAGATTAATTCGCTTTTTATCGCATTATTCAGACGGGCTCGCGTAGGTCGCAAGACTGAAAGTTTATTTTTGCTTTTGTCAGTTATTGTAAAAGTTTCGATTATAAATTCCCTAATCGAATTAGGTCACGTAAGAAATGTTCCCGTACTGAGCTTTATGTGGCTTTTTCTTACATCATGCCTTTTCAAAGCAAGAATTATTGATGGAACTGTTGTTTGTTGTTCAACATTGCATTGAAACGTCGTCATAGGTAATAGTGAGGGGTGGGGAGAATGTGCTCGCATAGCGTGAACTTAAAGTTGGAAAAAAGTGTGAATTACCTTATTGATTTAAACTCGCCCCCAGTTTCTCGTACACTAACAATATTTTAATAGACTTTAACAGCTGTTAGCTGTTTTTTTAAGCACTTTGGCCAACTGACAGCTGTTCACTGTACATTAAAAGATTATTAGTGTACGAGAGACCGGGAGTCAGTGGGTTTGTGGATGACAGTGAATCAACCGGACCGTACTCGTCCACTGCTGGACATAGAACTCCCCAAGGCCCGCCGCTTCTTTCCGCCCTCGGCCATTCACATCCAGACAATTATTGTCGGTCCAGCGAGCTAGTGGGCGTCCTACGCTGGATGATATTGGCCGAGTTCTGAGCCCATAAAATCTAATTGGTTTTGTCACCGACAAGATAAGAAGAGAAGTGAATAACTGAGCGGAATTAATTAAACGATGACATCATTTATCAATTTAAAAGGTCTCGTCCTAGGTAATAGGTATGTACTTACCGTACCGCACAAAATGTCGAGCTATGTTTGTAGCGTTATTCGTTATGCTTCTGTTTTGTCTATGATTACTCTAAGCTGTTACTTTGTGAATTAATATGTGTGATGTTTTGTATACGTGTGCGTGCCTTATGGAAATAAATATGAGAACATTCTCGATGGACATTCCCCGGCCCATCTCCACACCGGACAATGCTCATTCTTTTTCGCGAATTGACAGCCTAATGGCGAGAGAAAGGGTAGTGACATTCACGTCTCTCATTTCATATTATACGTTCAGAGCCAGGTGGCCAGCACTTAACACTGTGAGCTATAAAGCTTCTTTATACTGAAAGAGAATAGGAAATCTCGTAGAGTAGACAGGTCCGCTGTGCGTTTTTTGCACAAACCACGACGCACTGAAATAAAGAGATGCCCTTGTGTGCCTTTTACAACTACGTCAGATGTGATGTCTTGTGATTCACTGAAAGAACTTTCTGGGGATATTTATATTGTAACACGAGTCAATACATATTTGAATATATTATGTACGTTAGGAAGAGCCGTAGTCACTTCAAAGCAATAGGTAACCGCCACCCTCTCACTTCTAGACACTGTCCAAACACACGTCCATGTAAACACAACTGCAGTAAATGACGTATGTATGGACCGCTACCGCGTTGGTGTGTTCACGTTTTTTGTATGGGAGCTCCCCTTAAATATTTATTTTATTTGTCTTTAGTGTTTGTTGTTATAGCGGCAACAGAAATACATCATCTGTGGAAATTTCAACTATCTAAGTATTACGGTTCATGAGATACAGCCTGGTGACAGACGTATTGACAGACAGACGGACAATGGAGTCTTAGTAATAGGGTCCCTTACGCTTTGGGTACGGAACCCTTAAAATGAGATAGAAGAAATATTCTTAACTTACCATTTGAGTTCCGAAGCTGCGTGTAGCTTTGTGCTAAAAATATTATCGTGCGGTGGTTTTCTCGATTTTCACTGACCTCTGTCTCTTTTTTTCGCTACCTCTTTCTTTCTCTTTCTCTCTGTTCTTACTTCGAGCATGCTGTCTCATTCGCACAATTTAATAGTTTTAGTGATTGTAAATGAAATGGTCTGAGGGTTTGATAGATAATAAAATTGTGAACATTCAAGGCATAATATGTCTCTTATCCTCTTTTTCTGTTGTTTACATTTCACATTTTTGTATTTGACGTAGCTTTTTGCGAATGAATTTGATTTTAATAGGTTGACATTTTGATAATATTTATTTTTCCTTTGGTTTTTATTGTTGTAGAGTGTTTCAAAATATACTATTTTCTCCTGTACTATGTTTTTGATTGCGAAAATTTGTATCCAAAATTTATAATTTAGGAAAAAACTTTGCGAAAATTTGTATCCAAAATTAATAATTTTGGAAAAAACTTTTCTTTATTAAAAACTCCGTAATTTAATTATGCACCAACCCTCAGATCACATTTTTCTAAAGTTTACTCATGTTATCTATTTTTATGAATTTTTTTGTTTATATTTGGTGGGTCTGAAAATAAGCAGATCGTAAGCTAACGAATATGGCAAAATAACGTTTCAGCCGGGTCAGCTAGTTACATAATAAAAAAATGTTAAATTGTGCAAGAGTAGACCTTTACGTATTTACACTCTCGGAAGGTAGCAGGCATCCACAAATGTGTCAGTCAGGTGGCATTAGTGTAGTGTTCGGTTACTGACGGGCTTTCCACCGAAGCGGATCTCCATTACGAAGTGGAATATCAAAGGAGCATTTTTCTTTCAACCCATTAGCGACGTTGTTATGTGATTTCATTTGTAATATTACAATGGGGTCATTTGAGCGATGAGCAAAGAAATACGGTCTTGGTCGGCAATAAAATCTTTTACATACATGTATAACATAAACTCGCGCATGTATCCCGGAGGGGTAGGCAGAGACCAGGGTTTGCCACTTGCCACGACCCTGACAAACCCCTTTCGCTTCGTCAACGTTAATTAGTTGTTGTATGTCCGTATGTTGTATTGTATCTTGTTATATATAAAATTCTAAAGTTATCCCAAAAAATCCAGATCGATCAATTGCCAAATTGTGGTAACAAAGTTTAATTATAATATCATTTGCTCACCAGGTGTTGCTGCCCGTTTATTTATTTTACTGACCAACATAATTCTTAAGCTGAACACGATGCATTTATTTACCCGTCTCCTGGTAATTATTATCCTTATTCGCCTTCCACGACATCCACGGAACCTGAGACTTCAAAAAAATACTATTACGGTTTTTTTTTTCTTAGTTTTCCTATGTTTTTTTTTACGTAGCCTCGTTTGTATCCCACTGCTGGGCAAAGGCCTCCCCCAACTCAGACCAGACGTTTCTGTCTTGTGCCACCTCAGATCACTCCGGCATGTGTCGGTCGAGGTCGTCTCGCCAACGTCTTCTTGGCGTACCTCTCCTGCGACGACCGCCTTGTGGCACTATGTTTTATATAGTATAAAAGCAATGTCATTCCAAT
The DNA here is from genome assembly GCA_947310995.1 of Yponomeuta cagnagella. Classification (NCBI taxonomy): domain Eukaryota; kingdom Metazoa; phylum Arthropoda; class Insecta; order Lepidoptera; family Yponomeutidae; genus Yponomeuta; species Yponomeuta cagnagella. The sequence goes on from OX371279.1 coordinate 3,398,311, forward strand.
CTAATTTTTAGCTAAGTTTCCCATTAAATCTCATGAACGGCACCTCAAGTTGAATGTATTGTAGGCTACGAATAAAAAATACTTATCACTGCTTGAGGCCTGAGGCCAAGGTTTTAAGAGGCTGAGGTTTTAAGATCAATGGCCTTGTCAAAGACATTTTTTGCAATCGGGTTCTTTATTTGAAGTTTTTTAGTGCCTTTTTACTGAATGTCAGCTGCCGTCCAACATTTTTTATGGCTCCCATACAACGAACGTAATAGACTACACCGTCTGTCTGTCTGTCTGTCATCAAGCTGTATCTCATGAACTTTGATAGCTAGACAGTTGAAATTTTCACAGATAGTGTATTTCTATTGCCGGTATAACAAAGAATACTAAAAACAGAATCAAATAAATATTTAAGGGGCCTCCCATAAAACAAACGTGATTTTTTGCCGTTTTTTGGTCAATATTAATAACGGCAACAGGTAGACGCTTGAAATATTCGAATGTTGTATAGATAATGGTACGAAACCCTTCGTGTGCGAGTCCGACGCGCACTTGGCCGGTTTCTTTGTATATGCAATTTGGTCAACTTACAGCAGAATAACAAATTCTTAGACCAACTTACACCACTTCTTAAATGGCGTTTAAGAAGCCATTTAAATTATATTTTGTATTAAGAATATTAGTTAAATGCTACTTATGCTACATTTAAACAGTAGCGCAAGGGAGCCTTACTGCACGAGAAACGGGGGGTAGAGTGTTACGGATTCAGAATAGAATAATGAATACCTAGAAAAAATTTATTCACACATAAAATAACAACAAAAGTACGATTATGATACTTAAAAGAAAACAAACATTTATTGGTCGACTGTACACTGAAATAGCAAAATTATGAATATTTTGACGGGTATTCTCACCTGGGTACGTCCCTGCTCCCAACAAGTAACATAAAGGATTGCCCGAGACACGGACAGACAGGAGACCTCTCTAATAGAATCCGTTATTTATTCGGCAATATGGAACTCGAAAAAGAAAAGAAGTGTGTTATATTGTAAAAAAGTTACATTACATCACGGTTGTAACACACTACGTAAAAGGTCGAGCTATGCGAAAAACGACTTTATAGCCTTACATATTCGATAGATTATTTACTGTTTGATAGATGTCTTGCCAGACAACAATAGTACATTACTTCAGAGGGAAGAAAGTGACAGTTCCATACCGAGATTATGGCATTTGCGCCACGAGCTTGCGAGGGGCGCAAACCATTTGAGGTATGGAACTGTACTTTATCCTGAGGTATGTATAGTGCTTTTTATTACACCTACGAGGAAAATTATAGACATAAATGCATAGAAATGTTTATATTTAGTTAAAAGTACAATTATTAAAAGTGCAGCTATTATAAGATATATACAAAATTAAATTATATACAAAAATAATTTCGTTTTTAATTTTCTGTATGCACCAAGGAGGTTGGTAACTGGTAAAAAAAAACTGTATGTGGCCAGTAACAATTTACTTGAAATTTAATTAGTAGACAGTTAAAGTCTCTTTGCAGTATGACTGCTGACAAATTAAAAAAAAAACCGGGTATGTAATGGAATTTCATACATACTTCCCACCCTTGGGTCGGAAGGATTTTCATACAAACTTCCATACCTTGGGATGAAAGGATTTGAAGGGCGGGATAAAGGCGTTTCTTCCCTCTAATTGGTATAATTAGTATGTATTTTCAGAGCAGGTGTGATAAAAAATCACTTGTCTAATACACATAATAGTTTTTCAACAGTTATCTAAAATAGGAGTGGCCTAGCTGATTCTTCCCAACGCATTGGTCTCCGGATGAACTTGGATAGAACCAAGGTTATGTTCAATGAACACGTAAGTCTGGAGCCAATTGCAGTTCAAGGCAGTATTCTCGAAGTTGTTAAGGAGTATGTTTACCTAGGGCAAACCATGCAGTTGGGTAAAAACAACTTTGAGACAGAGGCCAATAGAAGAATACAGCTGGGCTGGGCAGCGTATGGGAAACTACGTCGAGTCTTCACATCGCCAATCCCACAGAGTCTCAAGACGAAAGTCTTCAATCAGTGCGTCCTACCCGTCATGACATATGGTGCCGAAACGTGGACACTCACGGTGGGGCTGGTCCAGAAATTTAAAGTCGCTCAGCATGCTATGGAAAGGGCTATGCTCGGAGTTTCTCTGAAAGATCGAATTCGAAACGAGGTGATCCGACAGAGAACCAAAGTAACCGACATAGCCCAACGAATTAGCATGCTGAAGTGGCAGTGGGCTGACCATATCATCCGAAGAACTGATAACAGATGGGGTAGACGAGTTCTTGAGTGGAGACCGCGGATCGGTAAACGTAGTGTAGGACGTCCTCAGACTCGGTGGAGCGATGATCTTCGCAGGGCGGCTGGCAAGAGCTGGATGAGGGTAGCCGAGGACCGTGCTCAGTGGCGTGCAATAGGAGAGGCCTATGTTCAGCAGTGGACAAGCATAGGCTGAAGATGATGATGATCTAAAATAGCTGTTATTTGCCTCTATTTGGGAATCTACTACGAAATAGCAGTAAAATGACATTCCAATGGTACAACCCGCGCAAATTAAATAGCCATCTCTCCGAAGAAGACCAAATCGCGCGAGGTGCCGGGTTAAGTTGCACGGGTTATAATGTGTTGGTTACTAGACTACTACTAACGTCAATGAAACAAAAATTACCATACTAATATGACTTTACTGAACAACTCTGCATTTTAGAGGTCAAATCACGAGGCAACCTAGTCTCAATCCAGGATGCCTCGTGATATGGTAACCAGACAAAAACATCATAGTTGACCTCAGTCTGGATGTTTGTGATGCCTTAGACCCGGAGCCCACTGATCGGGCAGGCACGGCACGGGCATGACCATTAAAAGGCGTGGAGTGAAGTCAACGACTGCAAACTGACCTGGAACTGACTGCTAACGGGCGCGAGCGCGGAAATGACGTGCACGTCCGAGGAAAAGGCGTTGAATGTGTTCAAATAACGGCCTTATGACCGTGTGTTTGGTACGGTATTTGAATGAAACAGAATTGTGTCCGCACCATGCCCGAGCCAGACGCCAGATCAGTGGGCTCCGCGCCCTTAGGATGCGTTTCCACTGACGCGGAGCTGGGCGCAGTGGAGCGGACAAAAGCAGTGAAAAATGGCAAGTGTTTTCAATGAAGCGGTGCGTAGTGGAGCGGAGCAGGCTGGAGCGGGGCGGAGTGGAGCTGAGCAGATCAGAGCTGCATCAAATTCAGTTTGTTGGAACACTTTCTATTGGCTTCTCATCCATTTTTTGACCCTTCAATTAGCGAATGTGGGTGGAAGGGCCGGTAAGGGACGACCCAGATGGACATACTTCGACCAAATAGGGGATGTATTAGCAAAGGGCAAGATAAAAAGCACCCGAAACCGACGTGCGTGCATGCAACGACTAATGAATGTTGAGGAAGCGAAAGTGATCTGTCAGGACCATAGCAAGTGGCAGTCCGTTGTCTCTGCCTACCCCTCTGGGATACAGGCGTGAGTTTATGTTATGTTATGTCAATTAGATTCACATACAATGTCGATGACGTGTGAAGTTTATGACGTAATATCGCTAACTAAAGTAAAATGCAGCGCACGAGTCCTGTCCTGACACGTCTACCCTACCCGCCGCGCCGCACTGTCCCGCTACCCTCCGTTTCGTGCCCCCCGCTCGGCAAAGCCTGCTCGACTCCGTTCTGGCCGGCTCGGGGCCACGTGATCATTTATTTTATTTGAAAATCCGCTCCGCTCCACTTACACTGTATTCACTGACTGATTGGCTCGTGATTGGCCAATTCACGGTCCGCACCTCTCCACTCCGCCCAGCTCCGCGTCAGTGGAAACGCTCCCTTAGTCCTTGCACAAGTGTCCCAGTGCCCCCCGGCGGGAATTGAACCAACGACCTCTGTCATGTCAGTCCAATTAGTCCGAGAACAAAGCCGACTTGTGCGAAATAGCCTAGAGGTTTTATTCGATAGAAAAATAGACAGATATTTATTTTTTGCTTATCAGTAATCATAGTCACATAAAAGCAAAAACAGTAACATCCAGCACAAACGCACTGGATGTTGCTGCTTTTGCTTTTATGTTATAATTATGAGGTTGTCTGAAAGTGATCGCTTTTGGCGATAAGACCGCTAATTGTATACTATTAAGAACTAGATATTACTGGTGTGCAATAAAGTGTTATCTATCTATCAATAACTTCCACAGAACACGACCACTTGTCCTGGTTCCAAAGTAGGATAGGTACCCTCTGCTATGGCAACCAGGCAAGGATATTACAAACATGGAAGGGTCCGACCAAAGAATCAAGTACTTAAGCGAATCCGGAATTGAGCTAATAATTTTTAGCGCTTACGAATTTCTTAGTTCGAATATTTTTAATGAAGGTTGAAAGTAATTAAAATTATTTAAAAAAAAAAATCTGTACTGTAAAATGCACTTTGGCCAACTGACAGCTTTTAACGGCAGATTAACTTGTTGGGGGACGAGAAACAGAGGTCAGGGGGTCAGTCTTGTGACCGGCGCGCGTCCTTTTGTGAATAATTCGCGAGATATTTAATTCGATTTTAATCTGATGATGGTATCATGAAGAGAGACAGATTTTCTATCTACGTTATGAGATTCAAAAGGATTCGTTAACAATTAAGTAAGAATTCATGGAAACTGTAAAAAGCCCAGCTAAGTACTAAGAAAATGACGCAGAAAATTCTCAGTTCATTAATTGTCTTAATATTCATAGCGTACAGCTTAGTCGGCCTATCCCACAGGAAGGACAAGTCAATCCGTGCGGAGCCAACCAAGCTGCGGGTTTCCTCCCGATGTTTTTCTCCACCGTTAGCAATACAAACAGCAGTAAAACTACTGGCTTAAACGAAGCGGTCCACTAACTATGTAGATTGTAGGCTACATGCTGACATCGTCGGTATCTTTGTTTTCAACTCGAACGGTTGTTGTTATGGCTTTGCTCTCGTGTTTACGTGGGGCACCATTATCGGCTTATACCCGATCGTGGAGGACAAATAATAATGATAACTTCCACACGACACAATCACTTGTCCTGGTCTCCTGGTCCGACTAGGATGCCCTGTGCTATAGTAACTAGGTAAGGGCATCACAAACATGAAAATATATCCAGACACTTATACAAATAAGAGGGAATGGAACCCATGACCTCTGTTATGGTAGTCAATGGTGTTTACCACTAGACCAAATAGGGGTATACCCACCCCCACAACAGGCTAACTTTGTGCATTGACATTCAACAAACTGAATATGAATTCTTTATGTTGAAATAAATTACTGATGTATTTAAATGTACCCACCCGAAAATACAGGTCCTAACTTTAATTTATGACCTTTTATAACTGTAATTTTACCGACAGTAACTATAATTAAGTCGCCTATAAAATTGGTAAATTTAACCTACAATGTTCTTCTGCCAACTTTAACCTTGATCCGTTGGGATCCTTGATTCCTTTATCCAACTGGATACCGAGCCTGAAGACCGAATGAAGATTTCAAGACATGCTAAAGTTCGGTGAAATTAAGCAACTCATTAAACAACCACTCTCTCTGGTCATGCAAAGCGCGTAAAGGGTGTAGAGGGCGGTTAATTGACCGCCGATTACACAGGCGAACAAATGAAACGGTTATTGATAATTCAAACGGTAAAAACCTATTTAGAGGCTAAAAATTCCACCCATGCCGGGATTTGAACCCGCGACCTCTGGCTTCAAGTCCTCAAGTCCCGGCATGGGTGGAAGTTTTAGCCTCTAAATATGTTTTTAAAATCGTCCTAGGCACCGGTTAATGCAACAAGTGTTAACAACTATTAGCAAATTCTTACGATTCGTTTATGATTTACGTTCCACGGATGTAAACAAAACGTTTATTTTCTAATATTACGAAAGTTAATGAATGTAAGATAATATATTTCTTGAATCCATCGTATGAATCAATTAAATTATCAAGAACCACCAAATCGATAGGCATAACTGAGCATAAGCAGACTAAGGCCAAGTTGCACCACTTCTTATATGACACTTAAGTCGCCATTTAAATCGACTTTTGTGTGAAGAATTTCACTTAAATGCTATTTAAGCCACATTAAAGAAAGCGGTGCAAGTCGGCCTGTATCCACTGCCTTCTCTTAAGCAACGTTTCACGATCATTCACTAAGGTACATTCGGGCCGAGTGACATATTTTAACTACTACGTAATACATCAATTGGAGCACGGGACCCTAGAAGTCCCCGTGCTTCACCCAGGTGGAGAACTTTGGTGAAGCACGGGTCCGGACTCGATGCTACTCATATCGTGGCCGTTTTCATCTGAGTGTACAAAGATCCCCGGTATACACAACATGAGTAGCATTTTAGTAGCTAAAATATGTAGATCACTCGGTCCGAGTGTACTTAGATCGTGAAACTTCGCTCTACAGAGAGAATGGACTAATAGTATGGATTAATAGCGATGCCAAGCTCTGAAGTACATCTCACAGGTTTACTCACGATGTCTTCCTTCGTTAGCGAGTGTGGTAGTTTCGCTACAACATATTTTTTAAAGTGTATAACTTCAAAGTCATTTGTATAAGTCGGAGTCGAACCAAGGACCTCTCAAACGTGAGGTAAGCGTTCTACCGACCCACGAGCTCTTTCGTAATTACGGTTCCGTCCCCAAAGCTTCAACTTTGCGTCTCGCATTGCTAAAAGCTGAGTTTCGAACTTTGAACTAACTTAGTTCACGACGCCCTCTGCTCTTAAACGACTTCTCAGTCGCCAATTTGAGGTAACCCTTTTCTTTTTCCTACCTTTAGGGTGTCTTTAGGGCTAGCTTTTAATTATTTTACGCAAAATCAATTCATCATTTCCCTACTAAATGAAGTCTTCAACCTTCAGCCACCGAGTGTGGGTCTCTTCCTATGCAGACTTTAGAACCTGCGGTTACTTAAAGAAAAGAACCGATGCACAGTTTAATAAATAAAGTAATGTACACCTTACTGCATGAACAATTGCAGAAACAATTTTTTACTCTACATTTTTTTACATAAATATTTGCCTCTCTCTCACACACATATAGAATATGGTATGAGCGAGCGGAAAATCGTAGTCAAATCTCTTTCTTTAATTAGCAGTGGTATAGTTACCAAGCAATACTGTCAACTGAAATAATAATATAACAGATGAAATGATGACATATGCAGATGAAATTCTGTTAATGTTAATTGAATTTCTGTTAATGTAATCTCTGTAATAATCTATGAAAAATCCAGTGAAAAGTATGAAAGTTTCCAACGCAATAAACCTCTGCATCCATCAAAGTGAACAAAACTCTCCCAGAAACCACTACCACTATTAGTTAAAAAAAACATTGGCATTTGCATCTACGTGGTGAGATGATTTATGCAGCGTTCACTCATACTAGATGGGTGAAGGGACCACTTTGCCGCTGCAGTGCCTGGAACATGGTTCTTTAGATGGAGTAGGCTCCGCCCAACAACTATACCATCCTGACAGCTTAGTCCGCCTAGCCCACAGAAAAGACAAGGTTTGGTTGACTCCGCACGTATTGACTATTAATAAAAGAATTTTCGACTGTAATAAAAAAACAGTAGCGCTTTTGCTGCCGTCTCTACAATTGAGCTAAATTCTTAGATAATTGTTAACGAATGCTTTTAAAACTCGTAACAAAGATAGCACTTTCACTTTCAGATTTTATTACTATTCCAAAAACGTAAATCTAGCGATTATGGCTGGTGACTGGTGTTTGGAACTTTTTTGCCCGTTTCTTTGAAACACGCGGGCAAAGATGGCCCGGCACAGATAATCCATAATCATCATCATCATCATCAGCCATTTGACGCCCACTGCAGGACATAGGCCTCCCTCATGGTTTTCTAACCATGAAGGGTTTTGCCACATTATTTCACCCGAATCCTCCGTCGAGGGCTAACATGGTCCCGAATCCTAATCATTGAATTAAAACTATCCGCAATGTCATTTTAATTCAATAAACGATTCGGTTCCGGGCGCGGGAATAAACCCCTATCCAATTATTCCCAAGTATCGTATTCGATTAAGCGGGAAAACTTCTATTAAATTTAACTTCAGACACATAACCCTTCGTCGGTGATAAGCCGAAACGTTTGTTTGTCTGTACAGTCGGCAGCAGTTTGACCTCCACATGTTTGTTGCAAAATCACCCGTTACGCAACTGTATAAATGCACGTACGTAATAATTTATTCTGTGCATGCACATCAATATTTATATTATGTAATCAAACGGTGTTCTTTTTGGATTTACGTTTCGAAAACCAATTCGAAACATTTCGGCACCAGCTGTGGCCGAATAATTAAAACCATCGACGATGTGTGGGTGATTAATTCTTTACTACGTCAACCGATTTGGGGCAAATAATTATTTATCGCTTTAACCAATATTGGGCCAATAATTCTTTACCATGGTCAACAGATTTTGGGCGAATAATTCTTCACCACGTCAACCGCTTTTCGGCAAATAATTCTTCATCACGTCAACCAGTTTTGGGCAAATAATTCTTCACTACATCAACAGATTTTGGGCTAATAATTCTTTTCAACATAAACAGATTTTGGGCGAATAATTCTTCATCACATCAACCGATTTTAGACAAATAGTTCTTCACCATGTCAACCGATTCTATGTAACCTATTTTCAATTAAATAAAATGTAAAATCTATGTAAAATATGTTCAAATAAATAAAATTGATTGATTGATTGATTTTGGAAGAATAATTCCTTAATGCGTCAGAAGATTTTGGGCAAATAATTCTTCACTACGTCCACCAATTTTGGGCGAATAATTCTTCACCACATCATCAGATTTTGTGTGAATAATTCTTTGCCACGTTAACAAATTTTGGGCGAATAATTCTTCACCACGTCAACCGATATTAGGCGAATAATCACGACAAGCGATTTCGGCGATTGTCTTGGTTGTGGAAAGGAATTACTTAAAGGGCGGTTTCATATAATTTTTTTCAAGATGTTATAATGGGATCCCTGATGAATATACTCTCTAATTCTTATGAGTGTATTCTCGTATTTAGGTACGAGTTTTTTTTTTTTGAAGTATTTTTTTTAAACGAATCAAACCCATGTATAGCTGCTATAGCGTCTTATTCTAGGTGTCGACCCTCAATCTGCCGTCAGTAATAACCTCAATGACACGGATACGTCGATAGCGCTCCCATCGCCTTGAGATACGGCTTTGCAATTCAAATGCCAGGTCGCATTAAGGGTGTAGGGATGTAATAACATGGGATCTTGTTCGGAAAACATGCGCACGTTACAACCCAACTACTTTCGAAGTCAATATGGTCTGGGTTGCCGGTAAAAAATTGCTATTAGCAATTGTACTGTAACGATTCCTCTTTATGGTAGCTGGCTGGCAGAGCCTTCTAGTCGTATTTTAAATATTTTGAAGGGAATCGTTATGTTTTGTCTTAGAGATCAGTCGATCCCCAGCTAAGCTAGGCGATTGATGAAAAAGGTTAATAAAAAGTAATATTTGCCCTTTAATCCGGGTTTTAATAAGTAGAGTATTACAGTACCTATTCTTTTGTAACTGTGGTCTTGATATTGTTTATAGACTAAAAAGCAGAACGTAAATACAGGTTGATAAAAACTCTTCCTTAATTTGGCTTAGACTGGATTTTTCAATAGTCAGATAAAACTTAACTGGAGAATAAAACTGATGTTGTTACTGTTTTTTCGTATGATTTAGACAGTGATAGCATGCAATTTATTCTCCAGTTAAATTTTATCTGACTATTGAAAAATTGGCTCTTAATGAAGTAAATGAATGGAATAAAATTTATTGACAAACAATTTAACTATAACTAAGACATTCGCAGCAGGCCACGTTTGGAAACATTGTAACGTTTTTTGGGTTAATACAGGAGTGCGATTTACTAATTGTTATCAGTAATTTCGCCCACCCCAAAATATAGCTATGAATTGGTTGCGACTCGTGTACATTGGTGTATATCGGCTAGGCTGTCTATGTCGAGTTACAGCGAGTTTAATACTATGATTTTGAACCGACCATCCTGAAACGTCAGGATTATCGTCGGGTTAACAAAGCAGGAATTTATAGCGACCTACGGAAATTTACATTCTCCATCTCGGACTACAATTATAAAAAACAGTTTAAAAGCTGTGAAATTCAAAAATACTCGAGCGAGAGCATGACCGCGGTATGACACAAATCCCTCTATTTATTGCGAACGGAGAAATAACCGCAAAAATAATCACGAGTCACGGATTAATAAAATACGTAGAAAGACTACTTGAAATTTATTTATTTAAATTTAATTTGGTTAAAGGAATACCTCGTTGGTACAGCAGCTTAGAATTTCGTCAAGGTCATACAGTCGATAGCAGGTCAACCTTTACATTTCTGTTGCAAAGTCATCGTTAACGTAACTTATTAGAGTGCACGTAAGCAAAGGTTGATGTGCTGTCGACTGTAAATAACTACATACCATACAAAAGCAGCCGAAAAATCTTTGCACGACTTAATTAAGTCCAACCGGAAAAATGATCAGTACACTAAAAATTACCGGTCATAAAAATGACCAATCATACAAAATCCAGTCATAAAATGACCAATCATACAAATTTCCAGTCATAATAAGGTCCAATCACAAAAACGCACAATCATAAAAATGCCCAGTCATGACTGCCAGAACTTATTACAGAGTTTCATCGATAAACTGCGTTATCAGTTTGGCGAACTAATAAAATTGTGGTTTTTCATTCCGACTCAAGTCCGACCAGGTTTCGCTCTTATCCGACAAGCTTAATCATGGTCAGTAGAGACGGAGCTTGCGTCATCGGTTGCTCTTCTCTGACTGTCTGAGAACAAGAGTGAAACTTGAATAGAATAGAATATTTTTAGAATAGAATAGAATATTTTGATCGAATTGTGTTATGTTTTTTTTTACATATTTATATTATCATGGTTTAAGAAAGTCCATTCTATGTTACGCATTAACATATAGAAAAACCGTGACATTTATAAAAAATTAAAATTTCGTCATAATCATCATTATCATCAGCTATTTGACGCCCAATGCAGGACATAGGCCTCCCTCATGGTTTTCCAAGCACCGCCACCAGATGGTCTGACGACCTGGTTACGGTGGCGGGGAGTCGCTGGATACGGGCGGCACAAGACCGGATGTAAAATGTAGCAAAAAAGAAATCTAAAGACGCAGAACAAAAGTTGCGATAAGTGATAAAGTCTAACCGACATATTTCGGGAATTGGGTATTTGACAAAATATCAAATGAGTTACTTTTAAAACGGAATTTTGTATGAAAATACTTGCTTATGACGTCACATTTCAGAGCACTCTTTTTATGTTTAATCTATTTAAAAATTATAATAATTAGTAATTGACTAAAAGAGATACAGTTTCCGAGATATTTTGTAATTTTTGTTTTAATCGAGCATATGAAATAATTTATTTTTGATCGTGTCAAATATCGTATTGCACATTTACATTTAAAAAATAACTCTGTATTTGCAAATGTCTTACGAAATTCTTAGGATGGCCGACTGTAGTTGCTCAGTTCTTCTTTTTTTATCCCGTGGACAGGGCCGCTGTGAATAGTGATGGGCGAATGAAAATCTTCTTTGACGATGAGAACGTATATTTGGAAAAAATGGTGAATTACCTTCATTATTGTTATTCAATTCCTAGATAGACAGATAAATTAATTTTGGTGTCCCCTCATTAAATTAAATATAAACATTTTAATGTTTTGGAAAATAAAGACTTTGTATTTGTATTTATTTCAAGCACCTAGGCCCATACAATATAATTTATTGAAATTATTTACAGCAAACTATATATGTATATTTGTGGATTATAGTGAATAACTCAGCTGAGTTCGTATAGGTACCGCCAGTTGTATAGTTGTATACTATGTAACTTAGATATTTAAGATTTTTCATGTATCTTTATAATGTATGGTGTGCAATAAAGAGTAGGTATTAATCTAATCTAATCTAATCTGAGTTAATTGAACGGAGACATACTTTTTTCTGTTTTCATCATCGGCATTCTCAGGGTGACTGAACTAAAGTGTACCTACCTATTGCGTTTTTCTCTGCTATGTATTTTGTCTTTGCCTATTGTTTTCATATATTTTTAATGGGTATTGCGAAATAAAGGCATTACATTATTTAAATTTGTGTAAAAGGTGTCGATTATTCTCAGAGAACATTACGTATGAACTCTTCATAATATAGTCTAACTGTCGGAGATGAGCAACCGACAGTTAGACTATATCTCTACTCACCATGATTATGCTCTGCGAAGAAGAGCGAAACCGATTCGGACTCTTCTGTCAAAATTTTAAATAAGTGATTCCAGAATTCATTTAATAATGCTTACGAAAGTTTCAACTCAAAAATTTTATACTGTGTTATTCAGTGACCAAGGATTCAGACCGTGGCTCGATTTACTATGCATAGTTTTTTATAGATAAATAGATAGAGATAGAGAAAACTTTATCGTAAATGAAAATGGAAATTACACAGATATTTTTTACCTAAGTGTACGGATGGCGGCCTTATCACTGATCTGAGTGATCTCTTCCTGCCAACCTTTGAATGGACTGGACTTACACATTGGAGAAGGCAGCAAATGTACAAACATACAAAATGATAATTTCAGAGGTATATGAATTTAGAGGTATATTTTTGTAAGGCGTGCATCCGTTGAAAAACCTAATAAATAAGTAAGCAATAGTTCTCCCCGGCCCATCTCTAGCTGTGACCGCAGCGCTCTGTCTAGATTTTTTACTATACCTAGGCTGAATTGCAAAAAAAATGCACCGCCCCCGCCGTTTCTAGGTCACGCTCTATTCTCTCGATGCAGACTATTAAAAGAAAAAGCCTTTTATCTACCTACCCTCTTTTAACGAACAAAACGGTCCGCACTAGTGGTAGTGTGTGGTTTATTTTGTTTTATTTTTATTTTATTTAATTAGACCACCAACAAGATACATACCAATACATTCACAACAGACAACAAAACCAAAAATAAGCCAAGTGTTATCTCACTTACAGGCAGCCACAACATGCGCCGTCAGTATTATGTGTCATGACTCATGAGGAACTAAAGCTAAAGATTAAATCTAGATAACACCGGTAAGTTACATAAACTCACGCCTGCATCCCGGAGAAGTAAGCAGATACCAGGGTTAGTCACTTGCCACGATCGTGACCAACTCGCTTCGTCATGAGTTTTATAAATGATAATCTAATGTATAAAATCTCGCGTCACAGTGTTTGATATCGAGCTCCTCCGAAATGGCTTCAACGATTTTTTTTAAAATTTTGTGTATGTTTGGTAGTTCTGAGAGTAGATTGTAGGCTAAGTAATATTAGAGTCCTGCCATGCCTAATTAGGCGCGCGCTCTGTAGTACATTACCGTAGGCACTGACTGAAAATCAGCGCTGAGTCAGCTACATTTTGTGGTGATTTAGACACACCACAGGCTACATCTATGATTTTTATTTGCCCTGTTTGTTGTATACGTTTTCTGTCTGTTGTTTTTCATACTGTGTCACTTAGGTATCTGTTTATTTTTTTCTTGTTTATCTTGTTATAATAAACGTCTTTTCTTTAAGACCTGTATTTAAAGTTTTCGGATAGACGCTACAAAATGTACCTGAAATCGGCGTGCGCGCATACAACGACTAATGAATGTTGATGAAGCGAAAGAGGTCTGTCCGTAGTCTACCTCCCACTCCGGGATACAGGCGGGAATTTAGGAGTTATTTTTTGTATAAAATTCTATTGAGTTCTTATTTGTCAAAATCTCACCATTGGAAAGTAGTTACGGGGGGACTTAGAATCGGACAATCGGACATGCTTGCATACATATGAGACAAACACATTAACCTCTTTTTGGGCTCCGCTGCAGTCGGGTAAAAACTTCTTACTAAACAAAAACCGGCTGCTTCTTAACCATGCTTTAATTTACTTCTTGTAAACCATGTTTACAAGACGTAAATTAAAACCTGCCTCATCTGTCAAAATCGGTCTTGCAGTTTGGCCTATCGGTGCTCATACAGAACACGTCGTACATACATACCTACATACCAATTTATCTACGGCATATTTAACTGTATATCAAAATCCGTCGTGAACAAAGCCGCGACCACAGCTAGTACATTGTTATCAATCCTCATAGCTCATAAAATAGCGACCTGTTATTTGCACTACGACATTCCAATTTCGAAATGAAATTGATTGAGAATTCGGTATGATTGGACACTGAAGTTCAAACAGTTTGATAGCTTGTGCGGTGGCCTGGACATATCGAAGCTGGTGTTTCCATAAATACTCTACTATGGCAGTCCAAATTCAACCTTATTCCCCTAAGCTATGAGCGGCCCAAAAGTCGTAAGTAAACCCAAATTGTCTTCCATCGTAGATTCAGGCCGACCACTTTCTTAAATTAAGGTAAAGTAAAGCAGTATGGTGTAGGTTGTTGTTGCTAAGTTGTTGCTCAGCAAACAAGATAAACTTAATTTTAGTCTGGGCAGCATTATTGTCCATATTAAACTGCCCCTTGAACTCCCTGCATGTCTTTATGATAGATCCATAAAAATCAACTACTTTAGAGTTACCAATGTAAACTAGTTGATTTTTAGGGTTCCGTACCCAAAGGGTAAGGGACCCTATTACAGACTCCGCTGTCCATCCGTCCACCCGACTGTCTGTCACCAGGCTGTATGTCATGAACCGTGGTAGTTAGACCGTTGAAATTTTCACATACAATGTATTTCTGTTGCCGCTATAACAACAAATTCCAAAAAACAGAATAAAATAAATATTTAAGGGGGCTCCAAACGTGATTTGTTTGCCGTTTTTTGCTCGATATTAATAACGGCAACAGGTAGAAGCTTGAAATATTCAGATGTTGTATAGATAATGGTACGGAACCCTACATGCGCGAGTCCAACTCGCACTTGGCCGGTTTTTATCTATCAAGCTACAATGATTAAACATTGTATTTGCTTGTAGGTTTTTCTTCCCAGTTCAGGGGCTTGCTTCCGTCCTGCTTAAATTTAATTGCATGTTATGTACCTATCTCCACAATATGTAAGGTTTCCAAAAATTTGTTTTTGGTTGTCAATAAACTACCTATCTAAGGTAGACGAAAAGGTAACAAAACCCTATTTAAAAGGCTACTTAATTGATATTTAAGAAGTCTTGCGAGTCGACCTAAATTATATTGACTGCCTTGTTGGTCTTATCACGTCTGATTATCTTGCAAAGATCGTGGATGCGATTTCCTTGGATGCCACCATACATATGTACAAATCGGCTGCCCAAAAACGAAATACAGTAAGGGACATTTTTTTTTCTAAAAGCGAGATTTTTTCACTATTGGTTACTGGAACCAACTAGCCTCCAATAGGGGTGTTTCTCAGTTAAAAAAAAATGTCCCTTACAGCGTGAGTCTACGTGAGTTACAGTCTGAGTGTATTTCCTTGTTTGTGGTGTCCTTGGCTGGTTATCATAGCCCACGTATCACGTAACTTTCCACTCTATCGGGTTAAGCATTTAGACGACTTTAAAGTATCATCATGTATATACGAGTATTTGATAGTTCGGAGTAGGCTAAATCAGGCCACTCCATACAGTGGAGGACTTACGTGGTCGCACCCCAGGAGTAGTGATTGTATCGTGATGGAGTTTCGAATAGTCCCCTTCACCCATTTAGTGTGGCTACTGTGAGTGAAGGTGCCACTGGACGCTGTATAAATCATCTCATTACGTTGATGCAAAGCCCAAAATAACACTGAGGCTATTTGTACAAATGTATGGCGACCCTCAGTCGGAATCGAACCCACGGCCTCAGGCATGGTAATCAGTCAAAGTTTTGGTGATTGAAGACGGTGCATTACGAGGCAATTGCGTACGAACGTAGTTTGATTTTGATTTACGAACGAAATTCCAGTCTAGAGTTTAAAAAACACATAGTTATTTAATAATATTAGCACGACACGTCAATAACTGTCATCAGTCAAGCCGTTGGATTTTGGATGGTCCTAGAGAAACATACATACTTACTAACATTTAAGTTTATGCATACATACTTACAGATGTACATACGCGCGAGAAAAATAACTCTCCTTCGCCAGTAAAAACTGTAACGAAATTTATTGTGTTCTTTAGAACACAGCCCCGAAAGTGAACTCAAACTGCAATAGCACGTAATTGCTTCACCCTTAGCGCGCATGAAATAACCTCGGGGATCGCACGAAATCGGCACCTCTAGCTGCAAATTACTGTGCGAAGAGGAAAAAGTGTAAAGTGCACTTACCCCACTTTTTCCGTCGATCGTTATCTACTGTTCGATGTTACCAATTTGTGGGCAATTAAGCTGAGTGCTCTATGATCCGAGCGAGGCTGACGAGGGAGCTGTGAAGTATTCAAAAGGTACCGAAATTATATTCAGTGCATTTAGCAGGTTTTGAAGCCCAAATTGGACCGTGTTGCGCAGAAATATTCGAATCCACAATACGTACCTAACTTGCGAGAAAACCGCTTTTTATCCGACTGCGCAGCGAAGACCAAACAGTGTAATGCGTTTGGCTCGTGTTTGTGTTTGTTCATTGTAATGTGTTTGGATGTCCGACTCTATGTCCCCTCAGAACTCCTTAATCAATGTACAGATTTTGACAAATAATGTCTCAATCGATTCGTTGTGTTTACGCGAGTGTCATAAGCTATATAAATTCGGCATAAAGGCAACAATAAATTAAAAATCGACAAAAAAAAAGGGAAATGCAAATAACTAACAACCCGACTGCTGACCATTAACTACTAAGAAGGCGGGACCCAAATTCGACATTGCGAAGTATCTAGGTTGGTCCCGCCTGCTTAGTAGTTAATGCTCAGCAGTCGGGTTGTTGGTTATTTTTTATTTCAGTTTTTTTTTACGTATTAGATTATTTTTGTTCCATGTTTTTCATTCATTATCATCATCATCGTCAGCCATTTGACACCCACTGCAGGACATGGGCCTCCTTTGTGGTTTTCATAACCATGAGGAGTTTTGCCATAATCGCCATGCTTGGCAGGCGGGTTGGCAATCGCAGTATGCGGTTGGAATCTCAGGAAGACGCTGCTGCCCGTCTCCTGGTAGTTGATTTCCTTATGGAGTTGAAATGGAGTGACGGTATTCTTAATTCGGCGATTTGTTTTTGATTAGAAGTATTTAATTTTCTAGCGATTACAAATATAAAACGTCTGAATAAATACAAGAAACAAAACAAGTTAAACAGCAAAGCCAGTTACGTCTTGTGGGTTGGAATGTTCGTTCGCACGGTCCGACTGAGAGAAGGTATACTTGTACATTAGTTACAAGCCGAGGCGTAGACTTTTTCGTCTTCACGTAAAACGTAATTTTGCTGTTGTTTTGTAGTGTATTTGATTATTGTGCCTTACTATCTAAATTGTACTTAAGTATAAACATACTCTATTTCGTGGTTTTCATTACTCTGCCTAATGTCATTGTATAAATATTTTAAATAGGGCCCCGTGTTAAAACACTCCTTAGAGGAAGTTTATTTACTCTGCGGCTATGTCGTTTCCGTCTAAAATCTCCACCACAGATTATTTTAATCGGCGTTTATCGAGTGTTTTAAGGAATCACGCTTTTATAAATAAGACAAATTTTTAAGATTTCTTAAAACACTCCTCAAATGCAGTTTAAATAGTCAGTGCAGTTTAAGTTTTTATAGATAATACCATAAACCTGTAACCTCTACACCTTGAGCTATGATATCTAACAACAAAGCTTAAAAAAGTTAAATACTGTTTTTCTAAACGTAATTTTGAACAAGTTCACGAGTTCTGTTGTCTCTCAATTTAAAAACACCTTTCATGAATTCGAGCATAAACTTCAGTAGATCGAGCCCTTATCTCGCGCGTGAGAATAGACAAAGAGATAAGTTAGGACTTAAGTTTCGCACATGATCCTGTAAAAATAAAGATATTAAAAAAAGGCGCGCCAACCTAAGCTCCTCCACTACGTGAACGCGGGACAGGGCTTTCAAGATAAATATCTATTTCGTGTACACAAAAAATATAAAATATGTTTTACCACAAGAGACGAAAGATGTTTATACCACACCCACTCAGAAAGTGTCTCATTGCTCTTTCATAATCGGGTTATAAAGTTCGTCATATTTTCTCCCTTATAAATGTGCGGCGGGAAAATTTATATGGAATTTCATTCCTGCCCTCCGCAGCAGGGCAAGAATGTTGTTGGAAAATCCATTTCCATTCCTGCCCTGCTAGCGTTCTTTTGAAAAAAAATGCAAACGTCAGATCTCAAAAAAGTTTTGTACCAAATAATTAGAAAAAAGTTTTTTTTTGTACTCGATTTTCAATGAAAGGTGGCTGGCAACCTTTTGCTACGCTACGAAAAAAACAGCGGCAATTTGTTTTGTTAAATTTTGTTTTTTACTAAATTAATAATTTCACAGTACGCTCTTAATTATTCTAAATAATTTTATTTTCCTCGTAAGTGTAGCATAAAGCATTATGTATCACTCGGGAGAAAGTTATATTTCAAAATCGATCGTTTTTTCCCCTTGGTGTACAATGTAGTATTGCACAACTTAATTTATTTTCTAAACCCGAAAATGGATATAGATCAGCTGAATACCATCTGGAGCGGTCTCTAGAGTGCGCTCGCTGATTTTCAGCAATTCCCATGCCACCGAATGGTGTTTTGCCTATCGATTATCGACTATATTATTAGCATTTTTATGTGGCCTGCATACGTCCCGTATGGGCCATAAAGTATGGGCTTAGCTACCACGCGTGCCCACCCCAGATTGACAATTTCAAGCGCTGAAGTATGTAAACACTTCAATTCAGGTTTCCTCACGATGTTTTCCTTCACAGTTTGCGAGCATTTACACAAGAAATAAAATAGTACATAGGTTTCATAGGTAGCTTTCAAGGACTATCCACATTAGAACGGTTCGGTGACGTGCGGGCGCCACGATAAAAAATTAAAACAAACCTTTAATACTCTTAACATTTGTAAACTTATAGCAGCAATATCACTCGCTAACGGTGAAGGAAAAAATTGTGAGGACACCTGAGTGTCTGAGGTGTTCGCATATCTCAGCGCTTGAAATTTACAATCTCCGATGAGCACGCGTGGTAATTAAGCCCATTCTCTCTGAGAGAAGGCATGTGCCCTGCAGTGGGACATATATAGGCAAGATATAAAAAAAACCGGCCAAGTGCGAGTCAGACTCGCGCATGTAGGGTTCCGTACCATTTGAATATTTCAAGCGTCTACCTGTTGCTGTTATTAATATCGAACAAAAAACGGCAAAAAAAATCACTATTGTTGTATGGGAGCCCTCATTAAATATTTTTTCTATTCTGTTTTTAGTATTTTTTGTTATAGTGGCAACTGAAATACATTATCCGTAAAAATTTCAAATGTGTTACTATCACGGCCGATGGCGACGGGCACTTCACGGGAACGGGCTTTTTGTGCACTTGCATCGCAGTCTCTAATTTCATAAGTATTTAAAGGTCATTTTAGGTAGAAATCGTGCCGCCCGCACGTGACACCCCGTTGTAACGTGGATAGACCTTAATAACTGTCCCCATTTCAATCTAAAATAGTCCATTAACCTATAAGAGCAGAGACTACTCTGTGAAGCTCGACGACAGGTGACGGCCCGGTCGGCTTTCACGGGTTGTCAGTCATGGCTGTGTTTTTTACGCGGCCTATTTTACGCCCACCAATTCCGTGTTATGCCCACCCCAATAATATTGGCCAATACGACTCTCGAAGTTGTAGACGAATACGTCTACTTAGGACAAACAGTCCAGCTAGGCAAGTCCAACTTCGTGAAAGAGGTCAATCGTCGAATCCAACTCGGCTGGGCAGCATTCGGGAAACTGAAAAGTCTTTTCGTCTAATATACCTCAATCGCTCAAGACAAAATTATACAACCAGTGTGTGTTACCAGTGATGACTTATGGCACTGAAACGTGGTCTCTTACTATGGGCCTCATAAGAAGGCTCAAGGTCACGCAACGAGCTATGGAAAGGGCTATGCTCGGAATTTCTCTACGTGATCGAATCAGAAATGATGAGATCCGTAGACGAACGAAAGTCGTCGACATAGCCCAGCAGATTAGTAAGTTGAAGTGGCAGTGGGAGGGCACATAGCACGCAGAACTGATGGCCGATGGGGCCGAAAAGTTCTCGAATGGAGACCACATATCGGCAAGCGCAGCGTAGGATGACCAGCCACAAGATGGACAGATGACCTCATCCAAGTGGCAGGAAGGCGCTGGATGCAGGCCGCTTCCAACCGGTCTTTTTAGAAATCCATCGAGGAGGCCTATGTCCAGCAGTGGACTTCTTGTGGCTGAATGATGATAATGATGATGAATTCCTGAGCTATTCCAATCGTCTAACTGTCAAATTCCATTCCGATAGCTATCGCAGAGATCAGGATTCCGATAGGATTTGGTGCGAATAATAGGCCCCAGGGCAGAGCCAAAAGAAAAGATAATTTCAGTAATTTAGAAATTTGTTATTAAAAAAACCGGACAAATGCGAGTCGGACTCGCCCACCGAGGGTTCCGTACAAATTTATAGGCTCGCGCTTTCATCTGATGATCAGCCATTCGACGCCCACTGCAGGACATAGGCCTCCTTCGTGATTTTCATAACCATGAGGGGTTTTGCCATAATCGCCACGCTTGGCGGGCGGATTGGCGATCGCAGTATGCGGTTGGAATCTCAAGAAGACGCTGCTGCCCGTCTCTTGATAGTTGATTTCCTTAGTCGCCTTCTACCACATCCACGGGAGGAAATGGAGTAACGCTATTCTTAATGTTGACATAAATTATTGATTTCTGATTTCTGACTTCTGAATGGTCAGTTGTACGCAGTGAGCGTCTGAGATGATCTGATAGAGATACATTATATTTTTTTGTGTTGTTTAATGGTTTTATACTGTTTTCAATTGTTTTAATTGTACTATGTGTCTATGTAAAGTATAATCACGGACGTTTAGTCTTATAGCGCATTAGTTTATGCATGTATTTAAGTCGTACCTTTTTTGTGTATTATCAACTTCAAAAAGCAAAAATCCCGATTCAACAGACAAATAAAACCAATGGCGATGCCGCCCATCAAGAATTAAAATGCGCACGGCATATGGCATTTCATTTTAACGATAACGTTATGTATGTAAAACTGTCACAAAATTGTTTTACTTAAAGATGATGGTGATGATAATGTCCTCGTCATCATGATCCAACGACGGAAACTTATAAGATACAACGAGGGGCGGGAATGTGGCTCGCGAAACTCAAGCTTGTTTTTGAAAGTTCGATTACGACGACCGCAATATACACCATGATTTTTTTGTGATTTAAAAGCCATAGCAAAGTGAACTTGCCTTAGCAATATCTATCGAATACGCTAGTTTGTTTAAAATGGGGCACTTTCCAATAATATTTTGACACAAACTCGAATCTATGTGAACCATTAGTGCCAGCCAAGCGGTACGTGCGTACCACGGGTCCGCGTGTCATTGTTCTGATAGACGGAAAGGCTGTACTAATTGTCCGCAAATATTTTGAAACAAGATTTCTCAACTCATTTTTTATTATTTTACGTCTATCATCATCATCATCAGCCATTTGACGCCCACTGCAGGACATAGGCCTCCTTTGTGGTTTTCATAACCATGAGGGGTTTCGCCATAATTGCCACGCTTGGCAGGCGGGTTGGCGATCGCAGTATGCGGTTGGAATCTCAGGAAGACGCTGCTGCCCGTCTCCTGGTAATTGATTTCCTTAGTCGCCTTCTACGACATCCACGGAAGGAAATGGAGTGACGCTATTCTTCATCCGGCACCACACGTCTATACTTAAAAGGAATCGTCTAAATATGGCATCTATAATTACCAATTACATAACCACGGCTTTCAAACCACCCAAATTTCAGCGCGTAGTTCGCCACGATCGTATGTATGTGTATGTGTTAGTAGATTTTGGATGAGCCTTCCGCTGTTTACTTAATAAGATGATGACAGCCACCAGGACCTTACTTGTTTCTTAAGTAATCAATCCTGTTGCCCCTAAACCAATGAAGCCCATGTAACTCCTATTACATTTTAAAATGGGTGCAAAGGTGACACAACAGCAGCGCTACGCTATTTTTTCCGTCAATGGCTGTCTGGAGGAAATTACTTGTAGTAATAAGGCTGCCAATTGTACTGTTCTATAATATTGTTTAATTCTCATATAAACATAAACATTTACATACAGGCACATACATTGCTTCCGGCCCCACACTAGGATACCCTGTGTCGTGGGAACCAGAAACAACGACATCACAAACATGTAAACATCCAAGACCTGGGGTTTTTTTTATCCCCAGCCAGGATTCGAACCCGGGACCTCTCGCATGGTAGGCAGATGCGCTACCGCTGCCCCACAGAGGTCGTCATAGTAATTCCTCGTTCCCACGTCATATGTGATTCCTGGTGTACATACAATAAAGAATATTCTATCGATCTATCTACCTACCCTCTAAAATGAAACAGCAACAAGAATTTCCCAGCAATCTGTTCACAGTTTATTTGTCAAGGCACAAACTTCAAAGTAATTGACAACAGGCTAATTTTGAGGGGCAAAACATTTGTTATTTCACCCCGTTTCGGCCAAACAAGCAACGACAGAACGTAACTTTCTCAACTTTCATCAGCGACTTCTTGGGCGTTTCGCATCCAGTCTTCTCCTGCCACTTTGATCAGGCTTAGAGTCTAATACACACAAAGTTTTATTATAGAATGTTATTAGTACGACAATAGTTGTTATTTGCCCCTATTTGGTAGTCTACAAAGCAACTATTAAGTACAAAGTTCTCCCGATGGTATAACCCGCGAAAATTAAATAGGCATCTCTTGCGAAGAATAATAACTTCCACTCATAATAAATTCCACATAATAGGTACAATCACTTGACCTGGTTCCAAACTAGGATATCAACACTAGGTAATTAAAATCTATAAGGCAATGCCTGATTAATAACAATAATATTATCTTCCACACAACACAATCACTTATCTTGCATTGGAAGAGACCTACACTACGCTCAGCACTGGGTGGCTATAGATTGAATAGGAAGATGTATAAACTGTCAGACAACCAAGTTGTCTTGGGGATACACTCCTAATTTGGTGTTACGGAACCCTAAAAACAACTCCAATTATTTATAAAATAACTGAGAGTAACTATTCTGTGCCCCTTTGGTTGCCAACGCAATCGCCAATCAGGCGAGAGCCTTTGACGAGAATTAGTCCCGTGATTTTGTTACTCAACCTCGGGAACGGGAGCGTTGATTGTACGGTCGGCTTTGCAAGGCCCTTGTTGATGGTTGGGGTATAATCAGCTACACCAAGGGCCCTATAAATAGAAATAACACTCTTGCAGCTTAGATCAAGCTTGAGTAAGCTTTCAATGCTGTTTGTTTTAGACAAAACGGCTCTTGACTCCACTCTTTCCTGACGCTACCGCTTCCACGACCCAAATAACTTAAGCCGCTTTATTGCGACCTTCGTGCGCGCGTGTCCTATTTAACCAGTTAGGTTATGAACCTAAAAAGAACAATTAAAAACCATTGTAATGGTGGCCCGATCAGGTCCTTTAGAGTTCTACAGATTAAGTTTCGCGGAAGCTACTTACTCGTATCGTGTACTCAATACTCAATATTTTATTGCAGCCATAAGTTTGGTAGGATCTTAAATAACAGATAAGTAATAGCCATAAGTTTGGTAGGATCTTAGATAACAGATAAGTAATGTGTATCATTATGGACCCTGTCGGGCACAGCAAAAGCCTTATAACTAAATTCTTACAATAATCTTATAACTAAAGTGGTATCCAATACCTATGAACTGTTTAATCTTAACAATTTCAGTATCAGTTATATAAGAAAGAAAGAAAGAAAGAGCATATTTATTTAAATTGTCACAGAAACACAAAGTAAACAAAAGGTACACAAACAAAAGACACGACGTCAACAAAACAGAGATAAAACAAAACAATATAAAATATTCTTCTTATATATTATTTTACTATTATATTACATATTAGTTTAGTTTATCTTCTAAGTATTCAATCGTTGGTGTACTGTACACCAACGATCTTAGTACAAAAATTGGCTGTTTTCGTCAGAATGTACAAAGATTGCCGGTGTACACGATACGGATAGCATTCAAGTAGCCATTTTAGGACACTCAGTCCGAGTGCAGAGATAAGCCCTTGTGCATGTTATTTCTTATCATAATCATAATCATAAAGCATTTATTTGTGGATCATAGGTACATTTACATTTGGTGTTCAGTCAGTTTTCGGATCGCTATGTCCTGCCTTGAAGGCGTACAAATATATTTTTTGTCAGAGTAGATAATAACCAATCAATGTCACATGCATTTGAATTATTTGGAATATAAAAATTGTCACAATCTAGGTATATCAATCTTGAAATTAAAATTAAGCAAAATAATAAGTACATGTCAAACAGGTATTTTTTTTTAAAGTATGTCAAATTATAAAATAAGTAGAAGAAACATTAAGTTACATCTGTAATACCTACTTCGATTAAAAAATATTAAGGTACATTCTTATGTAATGTCTTGTTAAATGTTTCGTGTGCAATAAAGTATAATAATAATAACATCGTGAAAGCCCGGCTCGAAAGGTTAGCAAGAAGAAAATATCCACTTGTGGCATTCGAGAAACTGATGAGACGATTGGGTAGAAGTGCTGCATGATATGTTACATATTCGACAAATATGGTAAACTAGGGTCCGGGGTTTTCAGGGGAAAGCCTTTATTAAAGAGGTAGGGCGACATCTGAGGAACCGTTGCTTGGACTACCGCTCTGGAGCATACTTGATGCAGAGGATCTCCCTTGCTGTCCAGCGCGGTAATGCCGCCAGCGTTATGGGAACCTTTGGGTCGGATATGTCTCGGGGCGGTTTGACTGACTGATTTTATATTTTTTGTATTGTGCGTGTGTGTGTGTGTGTGTGATTTATGTTGATGTTTTTCGGGTGTATAATACTTAGTTTTAATTTTTGACAAAAATAAACTGATTTAATATAGGGGCAGAGGCTTAATTATGCGCAACAAATCCTGTCGGAATCCTGAAGTTTGCGGTAGCAAATAGTAGGCAAATTGGCAGTTTGACGATTGGAATTGTTCAGGATTTGGTGCGCGTAATATAGAAGCAGATCAGTCATGCCTAGGGTAGATTCGAAAATTCTTTATTGCAAATAAACATATTTGTACAAAGGTAAGGTTAATACTAACGAGTATTTACTGCCTAAAGTAGAGACTGTAGGCAGTGGTATATTTGTTGGCTGATTACGTCGCAGGCTCCTGTCACTCGGACCTCGCTCAGTCGAACGGAGTACATCCCGCTACAGACCTTTGACGGTTGCTCCTAGTAATAATTAATCTACGTTACAAGTCGACGGGAGAACCGAAATACCAAGAAGGCCTCCGTAAACAAAGCCCTGTGAAAACTACGTAATGAGATTATTCATACAGCGTGATGGGTGAAGGGACCACTCGGACGCAGCAGTGCCCGGGAGGTAGTTTTTTAGACGGAGTAGGCTTGCCAAACACCTACACCATCCTGATAGCTTAGTCAGCCTAGCCCATAGGAAAGACAAGGGGATACCTATAGCGGAAAAGGGTCATTTACCAATACATACAGCATTTACTACAAAGGGGTTTTTCTGACTGTTATTTTTCCTTAATAGAATAAATACGACTCCGCTTCAATCTGGTTTTAAATCAAATACCGTATCAAAAGCCAAAAAAGGGATTCAATGACTTGTTTCTAAATCAAGTCTAACCATGATTAATTTAAGGGACATTCTAAAATGCCCCCTTAAAACACGGTGAACGAATTCAAAGTCACCCTGTAGACTGTTTCTGAATAGAAATGTAATTGTAACTTCAATTTTCGTAATAGCACTGCTCAATCAGGCCCTTCGAATTGATAGCCCTTACTATTAGCAATAAATAACCAAAGCCCTTTACTGAACCTGGATTCCTTGACGGTAATAAAGCACTCTATACTGAAGCAACAAACAACATAATAATACAGAAGACTTATTAAAACATAACACAAACTTACGCCTGTATCCCAAATGGGTAGGCAGAGACCAGTGTCTTGCCACTTTCCTGACAGATAGATCTCTTTCCTTCATGAACATTCATCAGTCACGTCGATTTCAGTTTATTAGTCCAGTCTTTATAGCACCTTTGACAGATTATCTTATCCCAAATAGTTTGAGTTAACATAATTTAATTTAATTGACTATGGTTACTAAAATAGCTTTTAAGCTCCAGAGGGGTAATGCTGCCAGTATCTTGGGAACTCTCCCCAACGGCAGCGGTCTAGAGACAATCTTTTATATATAGATAATATTTATTGTAAATATGTATTTTATTATTTTTTATTAGATAGATATATTCGAGCTTTTAAGTTAAAAAATATTTTTTATTTTATTTTTATATTTACGACTAATGAATGTTGAGGAAGCGAAAGTGATCTGTCAGGGTCGTGGCAAGTGGCAGTCCCTGGTCTCTACCAACCCCTCTGGGATACAGGCGTGAGTATATGTATGTATGTATGTTGTACTTTATTGTACACGCCAGAAAATAAAATACATTAAAAGGCTTACATCAAAGGCTTTATTACAACATTCAAGAGGAAAAAAATGCTTTGGCTTCGTCTAGCGCTCGATGATGGTCGGAGTGAAGTCTTTTCGCTGCCTTTGTCCACTACAAACTTGACCGTAACTCAGCTCCTAACAGTGTACCTACATTCACATTCAACAAACGATGTGATTTATTTATATTGAAACAAGTTTTCGATGCAACTTAGCAGACCAAGGCGAAGATGGAGAGACGACCTCACAGCTTTCCTACCAGATTGGCAAAGGGTGGCTGAGAACAAGGAGGTGTGGAGAATCCAAGGGGAGGCCTTTGCCCAGCAGTGGGACACTGAAATGGCTACATAAAAAAAAAGTTTTCGATTTTGTCCCTACTAGCGACGGGCGATAGTTCGGTAAGAAATTATCGGCTGATTCGAATAAAACACGCATGCATATTTAACTAGCAATAAATTGAATCGAATCTACGAAAATCATCGTTACGATGCGGCAGGGCACGCGACTGAAGTAGAATAAGCGATGTCAATATAAATATTAGGTGTAATATTCTGATAATTTATGCAATAATACGATAAATCTCGCCATCGAATGAGGTAACGTTTCCAGCACACTGGGAACCCTTTCCAGAGGCAGCGATGATCTGGGTGCAATTTGTTTGTATTTGTTTAATATTTAATTATTTGATTTTGGCTTAAAAAAGGAAATTTTATCAGCGATTTATGCAATATGTTTATTTATTTTTTATTATAATACTGCCCGAATATAGCGTACTGTTAGTTTTTGCGTGAGGAAAACGCTACGCAAATTGTACGCAAACGATTAATCAAGCGTGGACCGAGCGTAGCAGGCCGGTCCTTTAGACTGCCAATCAATTTTTATCAACAAAACGCAATATTTGAATAATTCAGATATTTTCACTGACCGTCGCTAACTATAATAATAACTATGATTTCGCAAAAACCAGCGATATTGTCTCTACAAAATATTAGTTATAGTATCGTGTTTAAGTCAACAAGAAACAGAGAGATTCATCATTATGATCAGCCCACGCGTGCCCACAACCCCAAAAGGCCATATCTCACGGTCCCTTGCCATCCGCATCTTCCGCCGACTCAACGATATTGTCCGACCATGAGACTTCTGCTCTGCCCACTGACCGTCGCGATGTCCTGTTATCGACTGCCACTCTGAAAGTAAAGTTTAAATAAGTTTTATGTTATTTCTTGTAAGTCAAAGCTTTACTGGGTGATTTGGAATACTCACAAATGCAAAGCAACTACGCTATCTGAATAGGTGATGTGAATTTAAATTACGGTAAAAAATGTAAAGGAAATTTATTGTAGATCGTAGAAAAAGCTGCTGAAAAAATTGCATCAAAATTTTCGTATCTCAACGGAGAACCGAGTTATTGTGAAAAAAACTGAACTTAACTCTTTTCTGAAGATGGCGGAAAATGTCCTTAGAAATCTTGGTCGTCAATTCGAAGTTAAGCTTTTCCACCCCAAGTGATATCCAAAATTTAGACTTCTCAGTTCACCTGAATATCTAACCCGTTTTTTCCGACGTAAATGACTGGACTATTGTAAGAAAAGTCCGTATGAAAATACATTATTTAAATCTTTTCGCGAACCTCCTACCGTCGAATGACGATCCCCTAGAGGTTCGCGTACCGCAAATTCTTTACGTTGAAATAAATTATTGATTTCTGATTCGAAACGACTTTCTGCGTCACCATATCATTCCAATACTTTTTTTGTCCATACCAAGAAATGACCAGTAAAATCTGCCGTTGATTTTTACGAGACAACGTAATATTTTTATGTAATGATACCCGATTCCAATCCCATATTTGGGATCATAGGGTTCAGAAAATATTAAATATGTCATTTCTAAATGGGTACCTACGATTCGCGTAATCGTTTGATGTAGAAAGAGGTTATTTTTTACGACATAGGTATTGCGTAGTATCGCACGAAATATTACCCAAATGTGTGCTTGGATTCGCCGTAAAAGTATTTGATCAACTATAATTTGGATGGCTTATATCAATACCTATCACACAATTACCATATTTGTTTTCACTAATACATAACATGACGGTTGCCATTTGCCAATTTATTGTTTACTTAACGTCACATAGCGTCACGGTTGAGAGAGCATTTTCTTAGCATCTGTCAATAGGATAACTCCTCGATATTTTATGTAAGTAGGTTTTTAGAATGTATTTTCTTACGTATGTATGTATATTTCTTTGATGGTTTATGTAGTTTATTCTTTTCCTTATTAGCATATATTATTATAGATATTTATATTAGTACTATTTTGTTATCTGTGTAAGTGTATATTATGTAGTGTATGTTGTGCACGTTCATAGACCCGTTTTACACCTCCACTCCGACTCCCCAAGGTTTGCTGGAAGAAATCTCTCACAGAGATAAGCTCGCCTTTGTACGTGTAATTTCGTATTGTCATATTTCCTGTACTGTTTTTCGTGTGGTATAAAGTATAATAAATATAGCTAGTTCTAGACTTGATGACAGTATTGCTTCTCGTACTTAAGAGATTTCTGTCTGAACGGTTTGCTTAGAAGAAAAAGAAAGACATTTATTATACCAACAAGACACATCACAAAAACAAAATAAGCAGATTACTTATCTTATGCCCAACAACAGAAAGAAAACTAAATACACAACAGACAAACCAAATAAATAAAACATTACCATAGATGTAGCCTGTGGTGTGTCTAAGCTGCCACAAAAGGCAGCTGACTCAGCGTTGCGCTGAGGAAGTGATCCCTCAGCGCTGATTTTCAGTCAGTGCCTACGGTAACTCATAATAATTTGTACTATGGAGTGCGTGCCGTGGTATATTTAAAATTAATTAAACCAAATGCAATAACATACATACAATATCGTCATACAAAACTTACATATACTATTAGTTTTAATTAAGCGGTGATAGTGGGTAGAACATTGGACTCGGAAGCGAGAGACCCAGGTTGTATTCCCAGTGCGGGCATGTACCTATGACTTTGTTTTCTAAGTTATGTACATTTGTGAAGTCATATCTAGTAGCAATACCACTCGCTAACGGCCATACTTCGACCAAATCGGGACGTATTAGCAAAGGGCAAAATAAAAAGTACCCGAAACCGTCGTGCGTGCATGCAACGACTAATGAATGTTGAGAGGCGAATGGCAGGATCGCGGCAAGTCTCTGCCTACCCCTCTGGGATACAGGCGTGAGTTTATGTATTTAGTTTATGTAATAAAGTGTATTCCAACATGGAAACGCTTTAAAAACTCCCATTGCCCTATGCTTCGCGGTTGATTTATGCGACGATTCTTTTCGGCTATAAATTATTTTATGCGCCCAGAGATGGCATTGTCATGGTTTTCATTTTTACTTTACACCTTTGTTTTGTTCGCGTTTATTTCTGTGGTACGGCCGCTTGATTTTTTGTGTCTGAATCTGTGAACGCCGATAAGATGGCCCTTTGGTAGCGCTGTAAACTTTTACGCGTAAAATGTTATGCCCTTTGCTGAAATTGTCTGGCTATAATATAATTTTATTATTTGCATACATTTACGGCGGGGTATTACGCTCCCGCAGTATTGTGATAGCGTAGTTGCTTTGCATTCGTTAGATTTGCATAACATTCCTTTATGAATTTTTAGTAGCAAAATAGCTCGCTTATTTTGAAATTTGCTTTTAGTTTGGCAATACTCGGCAGAGTAGAATGGTACCTGTGGTAAAAAAATAAAGCATAAGCGAAGCAGTGCATATGCATCCTGCTGTAAGACACACGCCTTTTCTCAGAGAGAGGTAACTTAGGGGCAGCTTAATCACCACTCGTGCTCACCACGGATCAGCGATTTCAAACTCAGAAATGTAAAATGCATTTTAAATACAGAAATAAGGGATGAAACGTACCGGCGGCTACTTAGCATGCGGTCAAATACCCGCAAATGAAAGAGTATTGAAGCTCTTGCGGTACAAATGTTATTATTATATTTATATGAACAAAAATATACGCATGAATTAAGAACCTCCTTCTTTTTAGGAGTCGGTTGCAAACCGCACGTACAGTCAAACAATAAAATAAACTTATTCTTGAGAATCTCGAACCTTGGTCTGAGTGTACCTATCTGTATTCATGAACCCCACCTGTCTGAGGGATCTACTTGTTCTGTTTCTTTTAGAGTACAATTTAGTATTCGACGGGGGGAAATAACGTAAAACATAGCCGCAAGTTCAGGGTGCGGTCGTCGAGCTTGTGTTTATTGTTTGGAAATAAATAAAACTATTCTTATATTCTTTGTTGCACTAATCCGTGCTGAGGACTAAAACCTAACTGCAAAGTGGGCACTCGGGGCTGCCAAGTGACGTACATTACTTCAGCCAGATGTCGCTGCCTGTACGTAATACAGAGAAGTTTGTAAAGAGGTTCGAAATTTCGACGATGCCTGCACTTGCCCATTAGCTCAGTTGGGAGAGCGCTGGCACGGTTAGCCAGAGGTCGCGGGTTCAAGTCCCGGCGTGGGTGGAATTTTTAGCCTCTAAATAGGTTTTTAAAGCAAATAAGACTGTTACTGATAATAATGTAGCCTATATTTTTATTTTGACAACAGACAGTCATAGTTTTACAACCAGGTACAAACAATGGAAAGAATGAAATTGTTATTATTATTATTATTATTAATACGTTTATTGTACATAAGTAAAAAATACAATGGCAATGTGGCGGACTTCATGCTATTAGCATTTTGTACCAGTCAACCAAAGGTGGTGCAAGAAATTAACTGGTAGGCATACGAAATAGACGGATAACACGATTTACTTTGACCAAAATAAGATAAGCTGACCAATACTCAAATACATTGGGTACTTATCTAGGGATTAACCTTTATGGTTGAATTTAAAATTAAAGTATCGTAGTTTTCTTATCTACAATAAATTATTATTTTGTAAGATCTAACCGAACAATAAATAAAGAGCCCAATAGCGTATTTAAGGGTGTTTTTTATCGCAAAGGCATAGGGTTATTTCAATACGTCACCTTTAAGATCGATGGGGTATGGCGTGTACAGGCGACAGCTACCCTACTTTTGCAGTTTCGTTGAAATTTCACTCCTAACGTAACTGGGTAAAGTCCACGTCTGTAAAGGTCGACGTACTGTCGACTCTACCACTCTTTGCTTGATACAGTTGCCAGGGACGAGACGTTTATAGTGTAATACGGTTCCTGAGGTTGTCGGAACGCTCTCTGTATTTTACAAGCAAAAGCTTTTACTTACATTACCTTCAATACGTACGGAATAACGACATTTATGCGATCTCTTTTTGTTGTGTTTGTGGCATTATTCCTAAAAGGGTTAGTAGGTGTACTCTGGACCTCGATTCTGTTAGTCAAGATTACAAATGTTGTAGCGCAGCGGTAGTCCGGCCTCAGATCCGGGATATCGCGGGTTCGAATCCCGGCATGTACCAATGACTTTGTTTTGTAAGTTACGTACATTTGTGAATTTTTAGTAGAAATGCCACTCGCTGGCCGTGAAGGAAAACGTCGTGAGGAGACCTGAGTGCCTGAGGTTTTCACATACCTCAGTGCTTGAAATTGCTAACCCGTGGTGGGCACGCGTGGTGACGTACCCCGAAGGCCTGTGCCCAGCAGTGGGACGTATATGGGCTACATAAAAAAATATCATCATCATCATCATCAGCCATTTGACGCCCACTGCAGGACATAGGCCTCCTTCGTGGTTTTCCTAACCATGAGGGGTTTTGTCATAATTGCCACGCTTGGCAGGCGGGTTGGCGATCGCAGTATGCGGTTGGAATCTCAGAAAGACGCTGCTGCCCGACTCCTGATTAGAATATGAGTAATTAGAATGTCCCGTTGAAAATTCGCTAACATCTTCAATGTCACTTTCCGAGTATCTCAGCAAAGGGTACTGATTCGAGCCCACAAACTCTGCCCAGCACCGAGGTTGTGGGCAAGCGCGTGGTTACAGAACGATTAACGGCTATATCAATGAGGTTCAGGCAGGCCCACTTCCACTTTAGTTAGGCTTTTGGCACGCCCACGCAGGCTTTTAGCATTTTCGGACGTAGGCTGGTACTCCGGACACGATTTAGTGGAAAACTATCCGCACTCTACAATGTTCTACATATCAGTTCATTCAGCTTTGCTCTGGGTGTAAATAAAAACATCAAGCTATCAATAATACTGCTCAACTGGAACCCATTTGCATTTGCGACACCCACGATGTCACGTTTTTTAGGGCTCCGTACCCAAAGGGTAAAAACGGGACCCTATTACTAAGACTTCGCTGTCTGTCTGTCCGTCTGTCCGTCCGTCTGTCTGTCACCAGGCTGTATCTCAAGAACCGTGATAGCAGGAGAGTTGAAATTTTCACAGATTATGTATTTCTGTTGCCGCTATAACAACAAATACTAAAAACAAAATAAAATAATTATTTAAAGGGGGCTCCCATACAACAAACGTGATTTTTTTGCTGTTTTTTTTTATCTTTGTGTCTAATGTTGTATAGATAATGGTACAGAACCCTTCGTGCGCGAGTCCGACTCGCACGTGGCCGGTTTTTTTCATTCTTATCTAACCAATAGCACCTAATAGGTACTTACCGTAGCGCACAAAATGTCGAGCTATTTTTCTATCATTTATGTATGCTTCTGTTTTGTCTATGTTTACTGTATGCGGTCACTTTGTGACTTAAATGTGAAGCTTATGCGTGTGAGTGTGCTACGTATGTAAATAAATCAATTATCGGTAATCTATCGAGGTCATGAATTAGGCGTTGACATTTCTTGAATTAATGAGATACATTAATGTGCTAGGATGGACAAACAACTTGATAGACATTGTTTTTTTCCGTATTTTAGTTGTATAATAGTTGTATTTAGATATATAGATTGATAATAGTACATTGTACACCGAGAGGAGAAACCGATCTATTTTTGTTCAAGAGTATGTTTAAGCCCGACGCGCAGAGCAGTTTAAAGGAAATTCAAGAACAGAAATAGAACTTTCTCCCGAGGTATATACCTATAGTGATTTTATGCTACACCTACGAGGAAAATAAAATTATTTAGAAAAATTAAAAGCGTACTGTTAAATTATCAATATACCTAGTAAAACTTAAATTGTAACAAAACAAAACAAATGGGGGTGGCAACTGTCATAAAATTCAAAATGGAGGCTTTCCCATTTTCTTGACTATGAGAGAAGCACATTATTTGTAATTATAAAAACCCTAGAGATAGATAGATAGATAGATAGATAGAACATTATTTATTGTATGTACACCAGGAATTACATATGAGAGTTTAAAAATAATATAGTACAGTACAATTGGCGGCCTTATTACTAAAAGTATCTTTTTAGTCTCTTTAGTATCTTTTTAGTAGATAGCGTCTTTTTTCAAAAAAATCAGTGCCTACGCTGTTACTACTCAGTTTGTAATAGGAAAACTGTGGCTCCTAAACCATTTGGAGGAAGTAAAATCGATTATCAAGAAGTTTGTAGGTCATGATTTAGGAAAACAAATACCAAAAAAATGTTTCTATTTAAATACAAATAATACTAATGAGATACATTCAGAATCATAGTTAAAGGTTATGTCTCTTCATTCTTGTTTGTTTTCAGGTCCGCATCTTTCACACTCGTTAAAAACGGTGGCAGTGTTTAGGTACCTAGACTGTTAAACCGAGGTTAAACCTAAAACTAACTAAAAACGAGAAATGCAAGCCTCGATATCAAGTATTCAACCCATTTAGCAAATTTAAAGCCAGCTATT
This sequence comes from Yponomeuta cagnagella, assembly GCA_947310995.1. Lineage (NCBI taxonomy): Eukaryota > Metazoa > Arthropoda > Insecta > Lepidoptera > Yponomeutidae > Yponomeuta > Yponomeuta cagnagella. The sequence goes on from OX371279.1 coordinate 3,433,011, forward strand.
ATTGCTGCAATTGTAAGTGAAGTAAAACAATGTTTCCGGATACTTGTAAACATCGGTTTTATTTAATAAAATCGTAATCATACATTGTATCTTGTTGGTATAATAAATGTCTTTCTTCTTCTTTTTTTTTCTTAACACGCATTTCATTAGGCCTAAAGCCCGTATCTCAAAATAGGTAAGCAGCAGCACTTAATTACACAAAGGCCAGCCCATAGCATTGAACTGGGCAGATCTGAACAGATATCAATACTTCTGATAGGTCAATTTAGTTGTTGGTGATAGGAACCCTCAAGCAGTAGTCCCGAAGCATAATTTTATGCTCATAAAGCTGGGCCTAGATTCTGTTAATGCATTGTAGTAACATGACAACTGCATGAACATGGCGATTTCATTTCATTGCTGCTTTAAGTCTACGCGGGCACACGTATCAAACCTTCTAGGCGTCAATGGTATGAAAAAACACGTCACGTGACCCGACAGTGTACCTGTCATTATACTACAATGCACTAACAGAATCGAGGCCCTGGTACGTCCCCAAACTGGAATAAAATTAAGAGAGTTCATGTACAAATCGTATGTTTTATAAGTAAGTTTATATGGTGCATAGTGTGGATAATTTTAAAACGATTTTTTATGTTTATTATGCTTTTCACTAGTTTTCATCTTAAATTAAGAACAGAGCTTTGTGGACCCTGTTGGGCACGGAAAAAATACGTAGATCTGGGATAACATGCAGTCATAAATACTAAATACACATTAGTATAGCATATATCTATTAATTAGTATTAACCATCATACCAATGTTTTTATCTTCAAGATATTCATTTAAACTGTTGTAGCATTTAGTACAAAGCATTTTTTGAGGACATTATGGACTTGTATTGTAGTCTATAACCTACTAAGTATTTAAGAATTATTTTAGATTGAAATCGGCCCGTTGTAACGTGGATAGACCTCGATTAGATTAGATTAGTACTGTACCTACCCAGTTAGGAAAATTCCAGTGGCAATTATCTTGACTTCTACGCTGTAACTCTGGAATATTTAGACGAGCAAATGTTTGATGAAGTTTCTTATAATGTGCTTTTATTAATTGCAAGCTTATATAATGGCTCGCCTTTCGTATCTCTATCCAAATGCTAAAATAATGTTCGCGGGAAATTGTATTATCCTTTACCTCACCGAGCGAGTGTTGTGGCTTTGCGGAACGCGCAAATGGGTAGAATTTATTAAATTCATTAAAATATTCGCAATAAAACAGTTTCAGAGTGTCACTTAAAAATAAAGGAGCACTTGCAAAACCAAAAATGTTTACTCCTGGTTTCTCGTATACCAATAATCTGTTTATCTTCTGTCAGTTTTGACTTACATCTTTCAGTTCGGTAGTCGGGGGTGCCTTGCTAAAACCACATGTAATGAAAATATGTCGCCTCGGTGAGGGATATAAATCTGTAACTACGTGTGGTGTGCAATTAATTTATAGCGTTGTGTAGAGCAAAGTAGTAATTACTCAGATCCTCTTGACTCGTGCCGGTAGATGGCGCCAATGGCAAAATTCGATGCTTGCTTATACACATTTTACGTTAAACCAAACGTTCGTGTAACCCGACACAGCCCTACCTGCCTTTTCGCATGCACTTTGGCCTAGAGCACGCAAAAAGAATCTTTGAACGATGTGTCTAATGTATGTCTTGCGCTGTCTAGGAAGCATCAGCAAACGGTTGACGTTGATTGGCAAATTCTTTCACTACCATGGTAAATAACTATATTGTTTATTTTCACCAATAGAACTTAACATATTTAACAGTTCGTTTAAAATATATTAAGCAAGCATATAACAAGTGTTGCCTTAACTAGGTACTCGTAATTTAAATGTAGCCTGATGGTGAAAATACCTCTGGTTTCTTGTACACTAACAATCGGTTAATCTACTGTTAACAGCTGTCAGTTGTCAAAAGTGCATAAAAAAAAAAACAACTGACAACATTGTTAACAGTAGATTAACTGACTGTTAGCGTTCAAGAAACTGGAGCCTAGTCTACCATTGATACGCTGGGAAATGGCAATATTTGCGAGGAAGTATTTGTTCTCTATCTATCTGTATACTCCTGTAAAGGTGTTTCACACGGAATTATACATTAGAATGTAGTCTTTAAATGAAATGTGAAAATACTGTTGGAGTAGCTAATAAATAATAATAATAATAATCTGTCTAACGACGATCAGCGCCTCTATTAGGTATGTAAGTCTCCACAGTTGAATTATCTATCTTAACCAAAAATCAACAATTTATTCCAATGTAAAGAATTTACATTCTGTTTGTTGAATGTCAATGTTAATGTAAGCCGCTGCCTTCAGGTCGATTTGTAGCGGAGACGACGGCAACGAGAAGAACTGTACTCTGACCATCTTTTATTTTATTAATTTTTAGGGTTCCGTACTTAAGATTACTATTACTAAGACTCGACTGTCCGTCCGTCTGTCAGTCACCAGGCGTATCTCATGAACCGTGACAGCTAGACAGTTGAAATTTGCACAGATGATGTATTTCTGTTGCCGCTATAACAAAAAATACTAAAATAAATAAAATAAGAGGTACTTATAATGTATTGTAAGAGGTACTTAATAAGAATAAAATAATAGGTACTTAAGTTCCTATACAACAAACAATATAATTATTCGATATTAATAACGGCAACAGGTAGACGCTTGAAATATTCAAATTTTGTATAGATAACGATACGAAGCCCTTCGTGTGCGAATCTGACTCGCACTTAGCGGGTTTTTGTTTTATTATTTTATTTATTAGGGAACCAATCTCAATTCTTGTCACTAAATCCTCTTTCAGTCCACAACGTTCTCTAATCACATGTAATCTAATCGATGTAAGTAGACAATAGATCCATATTTGTAGGTAGTTGTATATTGCATTAATTTGGCGTTAAAATATCGATTTCACAGAACACTATAAAGTTCATAAAACAACGGCCTTAGTAAACGTATGAAACTACCAGTCCGGTGATGTCGTGTCGTCACAGTTATCGTTCAATGTGAAACAGCCATATTCTCCGCAAGCCGTTTTTTAACATAACTTTCATCTCTAATCACTGGCATCGCTGACTTTCATACTGAAACTCCCTATTGGAGACGAAAGCTCGCTTTCTTATAATATTCTCTGACGAGCAATCTACGTTGGCGTTTTCCCTGCGGCCTGTTTGAATATCTCTGTATCTTTGTGGCCGTTATTTTTGGAATCTCTTGACGTATTTACCTTTCGTTAAAGGTAAATTCGGCTACAAAAATGACAGTGCTCCAGTTCAGTCCAGTGTTCGTAGCATAAAGACGTACGACACCGTTCAATAAGATTGTTATTCCTTGGAACTTGGATTTTTTTTATGTTCAGCTGACCCCTGGCCATTTGATTCCTGGGTCGGGTGAAAATACCGACTTAACCTCTGTAAGATAAGACATGAATATTCCTTATTGTACTAGAAAAAACACAAACACGAAATATTTACAAAAGTACAGTAGAATTGGCGGCCTTATTGCCTAATGTACTGGCTAATAAATATATTTCGGCACTTCGGAAACGTCAAAACATTACCCAATAGAGTCCCTCCCAGATCCCACATCGCTCTGTACTTGGACGATGAGCATGGAGGCTCGATGACAAATACATCTTTCTACGCACCTAGTACACAGAGATAAAATCGTCACCCCCGTGCACCAACCGATGGCATTTCGTGGGAGTTTCAGGTATGCGGCGTCCAAGTGCTGGAATGATATCCCTCCCCCGGTAGATATGATTTTGGGCGTAGGCTAAAGCTATATTGGCTCGAACAACAGAGACTGTCCAGTCCTGTCTTTCGCCGCTTCTGACTTATGAACTAGCAATTGAATCAAATATCTAATAGGTATCTTGTTTGGGTGGCTCTTCGTGAAGAACTAGCTTTTTTGCCTCTACCTAGAGATGGTTACGGTACCTTGAACAATCATATGTTACCTTTGTTTTTTATACGTTTATTTCTTTAAAATAAAAAATAAAACTTAATATCAGTACACCATGTTGCCTTAAAATGCTTGATTCGGTCCAAATGGGTCTTAAATATAAGTCCGTAGCAGCTTAATCCATGGCTTATTACTGCGTCTGCTAGTGCGTAATAAACGGTATACATGGTGCGTTTGCTTAATATCAAGATGGTAAAACTTACTCAATATAAATCTCAGCCTATTACATACAACATTGACATTCGATTTCCAATTAAAATGCTTGTCTACGGAGAGCCCGAGATATTGAATTCATCCACCAATTCTAAGGTTTGAAAGTTACAAGTTTGTTTACTATTATGGATACATTCATATGTATGGCATAATACCTTTATTTCTGATTGATTGACATTTTAGCCTTCATGTTGTGCGGCGAAAAAATATGCAAACATTTAGTTTTCCCGAGATTCAAAATTGTACCATTATCATGGGCCCATTTCGTAATACTTTCAAAATCATCCTGTACTTTGTTAGCCATATCTAGAAAGTTTTCGCCAGCATACAAAAGACACATGTCGTCAGCGTACATAAAAACTTTACAATTTTGCTACGTTTGACACGCTGTTCACGTACATAATATAGTCAAGAGGCCCATAGACGGATCCGCAACTGTTAGTAAGGTCCTATTATGTAAGTAGCTACGCAGCCATCTATTGGTTGGTCCACTTATCCCACATTCCTACATCTTTTCAATATTTATATTATATACTTCTCAGTGTGAAGGTCTAAAGTTGCAGTACCTACTCTACGTTTTATTTTTATCTGTTTGTTTTCAAATGCTTAATTGTACTTGTATCTGTTTCTTCACCTTCTAATAAAATAAATTAATTAATTCCTCCATGGCTTTTTTTAAAATCAATAGAAAGTGCAAGTACCTGCTTCTGTTAAGGTTTGTGTTTACAAAGTCCGTGAACTGTGTCAAGGCCCTGGCAGTGCTATGCCCTTTTCTGAAGCCGTGTATCTGACAATATGTTAGTGTTCAAGAAAGGCACTTATCTGTTCGACAACAACTTTTTCCATTATTCCATCTAATACCTATATAAACATTTCGTGTCACAGTGTTTTTTATCGAACTCCTCCGAAACGGCTTCAATGATTTATATGAATTTTTTGTGTATATTTGTTAGCTCTAACAATACATAGGTCGTAGGCTAATACTTATCCCTCTTTTTTTGTATACTTATTGTATATATTTTTGCACCAGCTTGTACACGTCAATTACCGGTGGGCACTGACTGAAAACTAGCGCTTAGGGCTCAAACCCTCAGCACAATGCTGAGTCAGATGCCCTTTGTGGCAACTTTGACACTGACTTTACTCTGACTTGGCCATGTCATATTATGTTGTATTTATGTAAATTGTTTTTCTTTTTCTTATTTGTACGTATGTGTGGTATTCCTTTTCTTTATTGTAATTGTTACATTAAATGTCTCTGAAAGTGTCACATTGCGCGTCCATAACAGGGTTACAAAGTTCGTCGTTTCTTTTTTCTTATATGTGCGGCGGTAAAAGTTATATGGAATTTCATTCCTGCCCTCCGTAGCAAGGCAGGAATGTTGTATGAAAAGCCATTCCTGCTCTGCTAGCGTTCTTTTGTTTTTTAGCAGCGAACATAAAAAATACAAACGTCAAATTTCAAATGGTTTTATATCAAATATTAGGGGTTAAAGTATGAAATTGCCGTTTTATTGCAATAGGTTCTTTGAATTGACATAGAATCTTCATGGTTTGAGGTTTTCGAATGAAACTTTTTTCAAATGGTTTCTATGATGTTCTTTTTTTAAAAAATGTGAAACATTTGAATATCGACTTTCAATTGTTTTTGTTATTCAATTTAGACAAGAAAGGTGGATACTGCGAAAATTCGAGTGATTTTTGAATACGAGTTCCGACGCGGAACTAACGCGGCAGAAACAGCCCGCAATATCAATGCTGCGTTTGGAGAGGGGTCTACTAATGAACGCAGCGTGCGATGATTCTATGTCAATTCAAAGAACCTATTGCAATAAAACGGCAATTTCATACTTTAACCCCTATTAATTAGACAAAAGAGGTGGGATATTTTTTTGTGCTCACTCATGTATCACTCGGGAGAAACCTCTATTTCTGTTCTCTCGGCTTCTATTTCGGCTTAAACATACTCTCGAACAGAAATAGATTGTTTTCTCCCCTCGGTGTACAATATACGATTTTTCTTATTCTTCTTCAATGCATTGACCAGTTACAGAATAGGCTGCCTGGTAGTGAAGCGTGTTACCGAAGCCCATACTTTTTATTATTACATTCTTTATTATTGCAAATCATAAATTATAAAATGAATTACATATCGTAGCTTTTTCTCTTTGTCGTATAAGGCTGGTCATGCAGTGGGAATTTGCACACTCCGGCTGCTATGCAAAGCTCAAAAATCATTTTGATAGTGCTAAAATGAAAATAATTTTGTTTCAGGTGGGAGAGCGTCTCGTGAACGATCATGAACGTATCGCATCTCGCCACAAATGGAGGCCTTAACTACTCCAACGGTGAGTAGACTTTAATTAGACCATGTTACGTAGAAACATTGCAACCTACAATAAGTACTCGTAACTTTTGAGAAAACACTTTTTTATGTATAACATTGTTTTGTTCCACGGTTTTGTTCAGACGTTTTACATATGTAATCAAATCACTATAACATTAAAGACGTCTGAACAAAAATATGAATAAAATGCAATGTTATACCTACATAAAAAAGCGTTTTTTCGAAAGTTATTGCTATTTTTAGGTGTACTTAAATTGTTACAGCAGCACTACCAATTCTTTCTTGACCCAAAGTCGCCCGTACTGCAATGGAATCGTGAGGAAATCTGAGTGTCTGATGTATTCACATATACCTAAACGCTTAATATCACTAATCCCCACAGGCCACGTGATTACGCCAATTCTTGCTCTCTCTCTCTGAGAGAAGGCCTGTGCCCCGCAGAAAAGCCTATTTAGGCTTTAAGCTTCGTTATGGGCGACTCCGCAAATAAACAAAAGGTTGACCTACTATTTGACAGTGCTATTAATTTGGTGTACAACTGTTTGGGTAGCAGAGCCTTTGGAATCTTAGTCTAACCGTCTACCCACTTCCACCGCTTTAGTACATTGTCGGTTTCGTTTGTACCAAATTAGAGGACATACTTTACACAATCAGAGCCGGATTGTTTTATAACTAAACAAAATGGGCACTTGACGAAATTTCCCGGGGTTCGTAAAGGCCTGGTTACACTGGACGAGCTGCTGAGGGCTTTGTAGGTAGCTACTGTCGCTGTGTGGGAGTTTGGGAGTAACTTGACTAGCCTTGACTAGTGATGGACGGCGGAGCCTTCCGTCTCCTTAGTACCATTAGTTAGTACCATTAATGGTACTACTGATACCAACATGTATCGCTAGTATCTCTATATACTACACTAGCCCAATTCATTCTCGAATTTCAGAAAATATTATATGTATGAAATAGAGCACAAACATTTGTAGTGGTGGTTAATGGAAAAAAATAATCTCAATTGTCATAATCATCATTTATTTTTATACTTGTAAACTAGATTAATGGTATTCATGGTATTAGCGATACATGAACTTTTTTACTTTTTTACTTTACATGTTGAAGTAAGTACAAAGTACCCGAAACCGGCGTGCGTGCATGCAACGACTAATGAATGTTCAGGAAGCGAAAGTGATCTGTCAGGATCGTAGCAAGTGGCAGTTCCTGGTCTCTGCCTACGCCTCTAGGATACAGGCGTGTGTTTATGTTATGTTGTTATGTTACATGTTGGTATCAGTAGTACATACCATCAATGGTACCAGCGATACATGTTGGTATCAGTAGTACCATCAATGGTACTAGCTAATGGTGCTAAGGAGACGGAGGGCAGCGGAGAATGTTTATTTTGAAAGCGTTTAGTTTGAATGACGAGAACTTGATATTTGTAAAAGGTCATACTTTTTATGATGTCTTTATTGAAATAATTTACAGCAAGCCCAGTAAATTTGCATATGACGAAGATTAGCAGGTTGAAATGGCCGTGGGCTAGTCATATACGCCGTAGAAACAATAGTCGATGGGGTACCAAGGTTCTCGAGTAGACATCACGAACTGGCCGCCGCAGCTTAGGATGCCCACCAGCTCGCTGGACCGACGATCTAATGTAGATTGCTGGTGGCGGCTGGATGACGATGGCCGAGAATAAAAGGAAGTGACATACCCTGGGGGCGGCCTGTAACCAGCAGTGGACGCGTACAGCATGATTGATTGTATGATGTGATCGCACGGTGCACTGACGCTTCTACCATATTTATTCTACCATACCTTTTGTCCACCACAGTCTTGTTATATGTGTACTTAATATTTCATTTTGTACGTATATATGTATGTGTATGTATGTCGTTGTAAATGTATTTACGTGTATGTGTATGTATATGCACATACCTATATCGGTGTTAATGTAAATGTAAATTTATTGATGTTTATCATGTTACCTATATGATTTTATTTATTAGTTAGCAGCAAGCCACGCTCCGCTCTAGAGCACTTAGGGCTATCGGCACTGACTGAAAATCAGCGCTGAGGGTTCACATCATCAGCACTATGCTGAGTCAGTTGCCATTTCCAGTAGCAGAGACACACCGCGACAATTTCTGAAAAGTGTTTTTATTATTTTATATTGTCCATATTTCGTTTTGTTTTGTTTTAAGTTTTAATTAATGTGTGTCTGTTTCTTTCTTTTGTTGTCTCAGCTGGCACAGTGTAATCGGGCCTCAAACCCCGTAAAAGTGGCTGTTCTCGTAAAATAAAACAAAGTTGTCGGTCGTTCCGTGACTCCGCATTGTTTTTTGTTTTGGGTTCGATTTTAGTTTCAATAAAAAATATGTTAGGGGAGTTTTTTTCACATTGCTGTTTATTTTAATTGTTTGTTTGTTTTCTAAGTGCCTACCCAAAACAAGGAATGTCAGGATGCGACTTCAAAAAGGAGAAGAGTATTAAAAACTTGTTATGCTCGGAATTTCTCTACGAGATCGAATCAGAAATGATGAGATCCGTAGACGAACGAAAGTCGTCGAGATAGCCCAGCGGATTAGTAAGTTGAACTGATGGCCGATGGGGTCGAAAAGTTCTCGAATGGAAGCGCAGCGTAGGACGACCAGCCACAAGATGGACAGATGACATCATCCAAGTGGCAGGAAAGCGCTGGATGCAGGCCGCTTCCAACCGGTCTTTTTGGAAATCCATGGAGGAGGCCTATGTCCAGCAGTGGACTTCTTGTGGCTGAATGATGATGATGATGATTAAAAACTTAAATTAAAACTTAAAATTAAAAATTTATTCGGCGTCATTTATCTGGGCTGGGCTGGGCCGCGGACAGACAGACAGAGAAACAGACGGGCAGACATGGCGAAACTATAAAGATTACTTGTTGACTACGGAACCCTAAAAACGTGGCAGATTTTCAATGTCACTATGTTTTCCTTCAAGAACATGGTGATAGTCATGCACGTTAAAGACAATGATGCAGTCGTGTTTATCCATTGGGAGGCTTTTGGACAAAAGGTTAGATAGATACTTAGATCCAATATCTCCTCTAATAGATTGAAAGCTTTTATATGTCTACTTTAGATTGACATGCGGATTTCTAATTCTCCGAAGAGGCAGAGTGCCAATTCCGATACGTATCACGATGGAGAAATAAATCTACTCCTATTGTTTGTGCAATGTGCGAGGAGTCCGGTTCGAATAAACTGATGGAAATGGAACAGATACTTTCTTTTTTATGAGAACGTTTCAACGATGTTATATTACAGCTTGAACATTGTTGGAACGTTTGCTTAAGACCGTACTTCCCGTTTTCTTCTCACTCGCTCGCACAGTCTTAACATTTTTTTTTGTCATTGCACAGTGAACCCGTTACATTTTTGTTGCATAGTCGCCCTTAACGTAATTGATTAGAGTGCACGTATGTACCTAAAGGTCGAGTGTACAAGAATGAGTATACTTTTGACGAATCCACTCTAACACATTAATTTTTGTTATCCTATATTTCCGGACCCTTCCACTCGCTTATTTGCTTTGTCCATCTTTGGACTTCCATCCTTGCGACCGGCCGGATCGGCCCACGTAACCAAGACCGAAAATGGTGCTTTGTCCATCTTTGGTCTTCCATCCTTGCGACCGGATTCATTTGTTTGGGGTGGTTACGTCGGCCGACCTTCTAAGCGATGGGCCGACGATATATTAAAAGCTGCGTTAAAAGACTGGATGGAGAAAGCTCAAGACCGTGAATTATGGCAATACCTGAACAAGGCCTTCACTCAGCAAGGGCACCTAGTGTTTAATTTTGTAATATTTGTTTAAATCATTTGTATCTTATAATTAAATTTTTTACACAACAATTTTACTCGACGCAGCGTGGTAAGGCCGCCCACCAGATTGTCTGACGACCTGGTTACAGTGGTGGGGAGTCGGTGGATGCGGGCGGCACAAGATCGGGACGCTTGTAAAACCATGAGGGAGGCCTATATCCTGCAGTGGGCGTCAAATAGCTGATGATGATGGTGATGATGATGACACAACAATAGGTACTTGGTTTTTTTAAGATGCGTTAAAGGCTATTTTATTTATTTATATTTATTTTTCAATTGGAAAGAAAGCCTTCGAATTCTTAATCCATTTAATATCTCTTTCAAGTACAAGAATATTTAAATTTTAATATGTCCTAAATATCCATAAGTTTATTCTCTAGTATCGGTTAGACCGGATCTAGGACAATATTTTTCTCTTATAAATTTTTTATTTTTATTATATGCCAAATATTGTATTTATTTTAATTAATTCCAAATGCACCACGAAGCGCATTCTGTAGTACATTTGTGAGTTACCGTGGGCACTGACTGAATATCAGCGCTGATGGCTCACTCCCTCAGTACAACCCTGAGTCAGCTGCCTTTTGTGGCAATTGAGACACACCGCAGGCTACATCTATGTATCTATTTATCTATTCTATTTCTGTGATGTGTCTCGTTGTCATAATAAATGTCTTTCTTTCTTTTCTTTCTTATTTATCAAACTAAGTAATTATTTTGCAATTACAAAAAATGTGCAAGCGAGAGGGGTTTGAGGCACCCCTGGCCATTGGCCATTACACCTGTACAGTGTTACTTATAAAAAGTCGATCCTGCTAAAACACTTTTAAGACGGAATTAAAGGCAGTTTATGAGAGGAATTCCTGTGATAAGCCGGCTTTAACTCCGTCTTAAGAATGTTTTAGTGGGTGGACTTCGACGTTTTATAAATATGTTCGTTACTATTTAGTTACAAGCCCAATTTATTAACCATCATCATCATCAGCCATTTGACGCCCACTGCAGGACATAGGCCTCCTTCGTGGTTTTCATAACCATGAGGGGTTTTACCATAATCGCCACGCTTGGCAGGCGGGTTGGCGATCGTAGTATGCGGTATCATTTCAATTTTTTCACTATGAAAAAAATCAACAGATTTTGGGAGTCACGCGACTACCGAGCACATTGGAAATTAATCGAGTCCTAAATTAATGTCATATGAAAAATGTCGTTCTGACTTGTTGACTTTTTCAAAAAGTCTAGGCTACAGTTCAAATCCTTAACCCGATCTTCTAGGCTCAAATGAGGGATATTATTTTAATTTTTTTTTAATTATTTCCTAGTCACTGCATAGATGGCGCTGAATTTGGTATGTTACTGCAAGGAACGGAACGTCACATAATTTTTTGAGTAATTCATTTGGATGTAATTTTTAGATCATTAAACAAAACTTACATACTTATGTCATTGTCACATCCAAAAATAAATATCGTTCTGACTTGATCCATTCACGTTATCATAATATCCATTGACGTCCATTGCGGAACGGCTATCAAAGACGCGCGAGTACATGAGCAATCTGTAGTGCGTTCCGATTTGCCCATGATCGCTCCGCTCACAGTCGCAAATCGGATCGCACGGCTAGTAACGTAGTCAGTTCAGCGCCATCTACAGAGTTCTTGGAAATTACTTTTTTTTCTTAATAGTCAAAAAGAAAACCTCCTATTGTAGCTGATTAAATTGTGCACAGGATTTAAAATTTTTGATATCATTCTTCGTTTCCAAAATATCGAGCGCCAAAATAAAAAAATCGGAAAAAAATGTTTTTTTTTTTTTTTCACTATTTCGGCCATAACTTTTTTTCTTTTTTGACTTTCTCAAACTCTCGTAAATATGCGTCTTTTTTAATATCATATCTTCACAACTCTCCGAGATATAAGGGGATCGCACTTTTTCGTTAAATCGGAGCCTACACTGGAGCGAACGAAATACATTTCCAATGGCAAAACGTCATTGTATTGGTCACATCATCATAAGCAGCCTATATATACGTCCCACTGTAGGGCACAGGCATTCTCTCAGAGAGAGAGATTGGTCCCATGGTACATGTAAATCTGGCATTTCCAAAGATCGTATTTAACATCTTTCTCTCCAATGCGGTGGAAAATCAATTCCGCGAGAAAAGTTAGATCATTTTCCCACAAACCAGGGGCAGATTGCTCGGTCGCTAAATTTCTTACGATGCGGCGAAGTCACGTTCGTCGGGCGTGCGAAAGGCCGCTTTAAACTTGGCAGAGTTTACCCCTCCAGCTTCACAAGGCTAGGGCTTGTCCTAACCAGCAATGGTTTAACGAAGCAGTAAACTGATAAAATGTGTATTTTTAAAACATTGTAAATACAAAATTACGACGCTACGTAAGAGACAGGGTTAACAATTCAAAGGGGTCGTTAAATACATTGAATTGCGTCACGCGAACACAGATTATTTTAAACTTAACAGAGTAAGGGATCCTCTTTTTCTTGTGGTGCCATCTCTTATTGGAGGTCGGCTCTCATTGTCCACTGAGACCCGTGAGCGCGGCTCGGAACAAATGGAAGGTGCTTATATGAAACTATTCAGCCAGGTTTTGCAGCCAGTGAGTTCTTCTACGGCCAGGTCTTCTGCGGCCTTGTAATTTTCCCTGCAGGATGAACAAATTGAATATTATTTATTTTTTTAAATGTATTACAGTTTTCTTCTCTTTTTTCTTTAATATCTCCAAACTCTTGTGCATTCTCTGCACAGTAGGACACTCTAACGGCAGTTGTGCTTGCATTTGGACACTTCTTTGACCACAGTATGATTGAGCGCATCACGAACCTGCGGCGCCACGTTTAAGGGGCTTCATAGAGTAATATTTTCATAGGTATCTTCTTTTCAGATCGAATTTGCAAATGGCCGTGAACCTATGATGATGGGTTCATACCCATGGGGAACCTATGATGATGGGTATAATGCGCTACATACTGCTGCCGAGTTTCCTTTTTTTTTGCTCGTCTGCCGCGACACAGATCTGTGCCCAAGTTAGTATGGGTCACCTATACGTTCCATTCCGCGAGTGCAGTAGAGGGGTGCGCCGTACGTGGCGCCGCGTTCTCGTGATGCGCTCAAACTGCGGCCAAAAGACTGTCCAAACGCAATGTGACGCGAGCACCACTGCCATTAATGTCCTTTTTGCAAAACGAGACAGGCAATTGTCTATTTCGCTGCCTTTGCAATAATGTACTAATAATTCATACTGATGCCTGTGGCAACCCCAGGAAATTTGCATTCCCTTACGGGTGTATGATTATCTGTAAAAAGGGATTAAAAAGGGATATGATTTTACTTTCTCGGTGGCGCTAGTGTTAATCTATGGAACCCCTTCAGTAGTAAACTAAAAGTAAAAAGATAGTCATTGTCACCAACAAATAAAGTGGTTATAAGCGAAGAAAGGCAAAATAATATCACAATTTAAAAAAAAAATCTTGGGTAACAATTTATAATCTCCTTGGCACAGTGAACAACGAGATCAGCCAGATATTAAATTGCTATTAAATAGTTGGTATCAAAACATATAATACTCAGCGCATACTGTGAGTCACGCCCTCTCACGACGCTGATTTTCAGCACTCGCCTTAATTACAGCTAATTAAACCTAAATAAAATAAAAGTAATGTAAATGGTTGTCAACAACAATCCTTTGACATCAGTATGTTCAAGCGCATTCTTCGCATTATTAAAACACTCCTTTGACGTCGAATGTTTAATCGCACCGTATTTGAACACTTTTTTGAAGCCAGCATGTTTGAACGCATGTCGCTCGCTCGCGGCTATCCTTTGACGCCAGTAACAACTGAACCCGCCGCTCTCGTTGCGTTCAATTAGGACAAGCCCTTATTCCCCGTAATTTGTTCTGCGATCAAAAGCAGTTCACTCGAATAATTCGAGGGGTGATCAACGCTTTGGACATAAAATAGCGAATTGCGAACGGTCTTCTTTAGTTGACCTCGATTTTAATTGCTTCGCTGAGTCGCCCGACGCAGAAATATAGCTCCTAAAAAGCTCGGTCCTAGTGCATAGATATCTCCTTAAAGTGAGCTTTAAGGAGCTATACCATTTTTATCGCTTAGAGTTTCGTGAAAACTACACATTTCTATATTGTGCGGTTTTATTTACGTCTGTTTCTTACCATGTCATCATATGAGACAATATCTTCTAGCCTGCAGATTTCAGAGTCTTAGGATCAATTCTAGACGTATGTACAATGTAAATGATTTGGTTAGTCTAAGTAATGCCCATTTGTGAATTTATACCAGCAATACAACTTGCTAATGGTGGAAAAAAAATATTTTTACTTAGTCTTTCTTGTGCGCCACTGCTAGGCAAAGGCGACAGTCAAGACGCCGAGGACACGTGGGGTAATTAAGCCGATACTCCTCTCTCCACTTGGTAAATGTGAAGGATGTATTCCTTTACATTTACCGAGTAGCATTGCTACTACAACTTCACAAATGTACGTAACTTAGAAAGTCATTGGTGCATGCCGGGATTCGAACCCACAACCTTCCGAATGTGAGTCCGGGTTTTACCACCGCGCTACCACCTTTCTATTACTATTATTAACACCCTGCATTTTCTAGCACCACATACATGATGCTACAATGCAATTACACCTGACACAAGTGCCAGGCACTTCTGCGACCGCTGCTTTTAGTCCACGCTCATCTGTATCTTAGTCGGAGGTCCTTAAAAAACTACAGAATGTCTCATTGCGTTGTGATAAACAGTAAAATAAAACAACGGTCCTTGTACTTAAAGAAGAGGTGACATTTCCTTCTACTCACCGTCATAGAATAGAGTATAAAATCCGACTCTTGGTTTTGATACGAATCGCAATGCTTGCCTTGCCTAGCTAGATAATTAAATTATTAACTTAATTCCGGAATCACTTACTTGAATTCTTTTCGGAAGAGTCCGACCAGGTTTCGCCTGATCCTGGTCGAACTCTTCGCAAAAAAATAATTTCTATGATTAGATCAAAGATATAAAGATAAAAGATAATTTATTCAAGGAACATTTTACAGTGACCTTATCACTAAGGCAGTCGTACCCTGCTCCCTAAAAAAGTTTAAAACCTGTGGTTTAGGACAAGCAGTGCTCAAATATATTGTGCTTTTGACATGAAAGTTTATATTAAATGAAAACACTTAAATGAGGTTAGAACTAGGTAATATAAAAAATGTTCGTATGCGTTATGTGTGTGTGTGTGTGTGTGTGTGTGTGTGTATGTGTGTCTGTACACACATTAGCACATTTGTTTTGCCTTCTTATAGTAGGATCCAGCTCTGGAGCGTCTGAGCTATTGACAAATCGCTTGCCAGACACAATGGCCTACAGGGAAGAGCGGGTGATCGTGCTCTTCCACTATAAAGGGAAATTTCCCGCCAGGCAGATCGTATGCTTGAGGACAGCCGGTCCGGCTGATGTTCGTCAGACGTTATAATTTATTGGATGTCATGTGAAACATTTTGCTTGCGCGATGCAGAAATGTCAGAGCTTACAGTGCGCGCGCAGAGTTGACATGTGCTCGCCACAGGCCC
The DNA here is from genome assembly GCA_947310995.1 of Yponomeuta cagnagella. Lineage (NCBI taxonomy): Eukaryota > Metazoa > Arthropoda > Insecta > Lepidoptera > Yponomeutidae > Yponomeuta > Yponomeuta cagnagella. The sequence continues at coordinate 3,449,037 of OX371279.1, forward strand.
AACCACAGAAATATCAGGTCTAACATCGCCTTCTCCCGTGTCCCCAGATACCACCAACCCACCGACAGACTGGTACGAAGACAACTGCACCTGGTCCGACGCGCCGTGGTGCAACCTCCCCCTCAACGGGACGGCGAGCAACTCCACCGACAGCGATGACAAGTCCCTGGTCTACATGGCGGTCACATCCGTCGTGCTGGCTATTATCATCCTTGCCACCATCATCGGTAAGGGCTGCTTTTGCTCGGCAACGCCGCTTTGAGGATTCTTCTTCTTTTTCAGAATGAGAATAGTTTATTAGTGAAACATAGGTGAATTACATTACAGATATTGCTTATTGTTTAGTGTCTACCATTCCTCTTTCGGTGCCTTTCTACTATTGGAGGTTGGCCGTCAGCTCTGTGTATAGTCTATTCATCCTTACTTGTCCAATTTAGTAAACAAGATTCTACCCGCAAAGTATGACTTTTTAGTCGAAAACTGCCTTATTCCCATAAATGAAGTAACCTGGGACACCATTTTGGATAACACGCTGCTATGTTTATAAACAAAGTGCACGAACTTGCAAGAAAATATCTAGTTTCAGCATCAAATGTCAATTTTGAGGTTAGAATATTGTTTACTAAATTGGACAAGTAAGGATGAACAGACTGTATATATATCTTTTTTTCCAAGCGAAATAGATCTTCAAGATAAGATATTTCCATTTTGCGATGATTCCCCGGATTCTTTCCGTCCGAATTTTTTCGCGACCCATCTTTACCACGGACCCGACCCTCAGTCAACAGCAAATCGACCTTTTCATACGTGCACTCTAATCAGTTACGTTAAAGACGACTTTGCCACAAAAATGTAAAGGTTGGAATAGAGTTTAAAGAAGTAGGTAACTTATAGTTTTCCTCCGCCCGTCAGCATGTCCATTTGTATGTCACACACACACATAGCTCTATTACTAGCAGGCAATGTAGTAATGACAAGCCCGAAGCTGAAAACAATACATTCATCATCATCATAAGCAGCCTGTATACGTCCCACTGTAGGGCACAGGCCTTCTTTCAGAGAGATATAGTATGGGCTTAATTACCACGCGTGCCCACCGCGGATTGGCGATTTCAATCATATACTACATTAGTGATATGTTATCATCATCAACCCATTATGTCCCCACCAAGGGGCACGGGTCTCTTCCCTGAGGAAGGTACAGGCCATACTCCACCACGGAGGCCAAGTCCAGATTGGTGGAGGCTTGTAGACTAGTGGCTCGTCTACTGTCAGAAGTTGTCAAGCCGCCCTAAGGCCTCTGACTTGGCTTAACGACTGCCATCTATCGACGGCAGCCGGCACCAACAGCTTAACGTGCCTTGCGAAGCACGGAACCGCTCGGAAAAATGCCACTAGCGTTAGGCATAGACGGCGACCCATCCATGCACTGAACGCGCCCTGTGTTGCTTAACCTTCGTGATCGTTTAAGATCACTCAGGCAGTCGGGGCTACGAGCGATATGTTAACCGTCAGCAAAATTAAGTTTCCTGTGCTAACCCGTAAATGCATGAGCAGAATATAGCGTTTGTTTACGCACATAAACAAGAATTAGTGCCCCTGTCCTACCCCGGGGGGCTGTAAGCGTGTGAGGGCGTATTTTTTATCGCCGTATGCGTTCGCGTAAATAACTGTCCCGTCCGAGTTTTATGGAGTAACGTTTCGAATAAAAAGGTCCCGTAACACACGTTGCGTTTTCGTAATTTCATACGGGGACAAACTAGCGCCACCAATGGACAAAAGTCATGAATACTATTATGATACGTATTTTAAAAACCGGCCAAGTGCGAGTCGGACTCGCGCACAAGGGGTTCCGTACCATTATCTATCCAACATTAGACACAAAGATAAAAAAAACGCAAAAAAATCACTTTTGTTGTATGGGAGCCCCCCTTAAAATTTTTTTTTCTTATTTTAGTATTTTTTGTTACAGCGGCAACAGAAATACATAATCTGTGAAAATTTTAACTTTATTACTATTACTTTTATTCTAAAACTAGCTATTGTTCTTGAGATACAGCCTGGTGACAGACAAACGGACAGACAGACAGCGAAGTCTTAGTAATAGGGTCCCGTTTTTACCCTTTGGGTACGGAACCCTAAAAATGTGCGTATCACTAATCTCCATAATAGTGTTACACAGCTATTCTAAGAACGTACAGTCTAGAACATATGGTCAATTTCAGCATAAATTCAACAAAAAATTTAATAAACCTTGTTCTACTTCTTCTTGTAGTTCAATTGTCACGTCAGCCTAGGTAGCACGTAGGCGCGAGTCACGCGTTTTGTGGCGCTAAAATGTCAGAATTTGACAATTAATGTGACTGGAAAGTCGCGACTTTTGACGCGATTTTGACTCGCGTCGCCGTGCTAGCGAAGCAGGACAATTGAACTACGAGGAGAAGCAGAAAAATGTATCTGGTACTGGGATTGGAATATGGATATGGAATCTTCTCAACGGGCAATATTGCGGATAATACCTGCGTTATTTACTTTTTAACCGACTTCAAAAAAGGATTTGACACGTAATTTTTTTTTGCTATGTTCCTCCATAACTCCGTCAAATCTTAACCGATTTCGACAAATCTTTTTTTGTTCGAACAAATATAACGTCCCATTGGTCCCATTTTAATTTAGTGAAGATCTGATGAAGACTTTCAGAGATGGAGAGCGGAACTCTTCAATGGACAGCAGTAAATAAAGCCTAATGGGGCACATCCTTTAGTAAAATCCGTATGTTTCATAAAATAGCGAAAAAGTAGTCCCAAGGTAATTTGGTGATGTTCTGGTGAAGACTTTCGGAGATGGAGATTGAGAACGTCAAATTTTAAAAACAACGAATTAAGTAGGGTAAATTGTGGCTGTAAGGGACTTGTTTGTTCTTCCCCCATTCCCCCACTTAAAATTGAAAAATAATTTTTTTTAAATAAAAAATAAAAACTTTGAAACGCTACAGCATTAAAAAGTTAGAAATTATTTAAATAATTAGAAGTAAGTATGTATACATGTTAGTATTGTAGAAGTATAATTGTAGTCGGTAGCCAGTTTCATGACTAGCATCGACTCCAAATTATACTTCTACAATACTTACATGTATACGTACTTCTAATTATTTAAATTATTTCTAACTTTTTAGTGCTGTAGTGTTTGGAAGTCGGTTTTTATTTTTTATTTAATTTTTTTATGTACTACAATTTGCGAATGGTGAGTAAATAAAATATTAGGCAAAATTAACGATTCTCGAAACACGATCGTATAGATCCTTCCCGAGAAAGCAAACTTTGTTCCCCCCGAGATATTAATGGAATCACCTCCTACCCCCAAACGTCTCGACGTGATGCTTTACTAATTAGATCCGCTAATTCAATGTGCCAATTCAACCGTGCCCCGCGGACCAAACCTTAAAACCCAGTTACTTGGTACCAACGTACCCGGTAACGCCTTCCACGCGTGACACGTGACAAACTATAATGGGCCTGAATAAGCCCCAAAAGTCCCTTAATAAAAAGAAAAGCTTTCAAATGAGTTTTGAGTTACTGTAGGCATGAACTGAAAATCAGCGCTGAGGGATCTCTTCCTCAGCACAACGCTGAGTCAGCTGCCTTTTGTGGCAACTCAGCAAACCACAGACTACATTTATGGTCCTGTTCTATATGGTCTGTTTGTATTTAGTTTTTTTTTCTGTTGTTGTGCATATTATGTTACTCGTCTGTTTATTTTGTTTCTGTGATGTCATCATCATCATCATCAGCCATATGGCGCCCACTGCAGGACATAGGCCTCCCTCATGGTTTTCATAACCATGAGGGGTTTTGCCGTAATCGCCACGCTTGGCGATCGCAGTATGCGGTTGGAATCTCAGAAAGACGCTGCTGACCGTCTCCTGGTAATTGATTTCCTTAGTCGCCTTCTACGACATCCACGGAACAAAATGGAGTGACGGTATTCTTAATCCGGCGCCCACGGAATAGGAAATGGAGTGACGCTATTCTTAATCCGGCGCCACACGGAATGTTGCTTCATAAACGTTTCTGTGTCATAAACTTCACGTTTCTGTGATGTGTCTTATTGGTCTATCTTCTTTTTCTTCAAATAATACGGGCGTCATACAATCGTCAGATACTTAGAGTTTCACTAGAAGAAAATAATTGCGCAATGAAGCAATAATTTGCAACACACTAACGCGATCTGAAGGCATGCTTAATAACTTAAACCTTGAGTAGCCTGAACATGAACAAGGCCTTATTAAGTAAAGTAAAAAGTGTTTTATTAATAAAGAAGATTAAAAGCAGAATCTTCTGGCAGAATAGAAAGACTATACAAACATTGTCGCCGCGTGTGTCTTTGATGCTGCAAATGGCAGCGGACTCAGCATAGTGCTGAGAATGTGAGTAGCCCTAAGTGCTGTAGAAAATTTGCATCAAAACTGGCCGAGCAGTTTTTGCGTGATGCGCGTACACACTGAAAAAACAAATATCAAGCGTTTACAGTTATATAACCAGTATGCAGTAGAGCAATTCAGCAGTACAGTACAGTTATACAACCAGTGGCGATTTTGGCAAAACCCCTCATGGTTATGAAAACTACGAGGGAGGCCTATGTCCTGCAATGGGCGTCAAGTGGCTGATGATGATGATGATGATGATGATGAACCAGTAGAGAAGATTTCTCACGAAGAGAGTTCTCCTTTTGTATACCCCAAACTGAGTTACTTCCCGTCTTGCGCCGTTTTATTGAGTTATTTTTAATTAAGGCAAGTTAGGGCACCCCTGTGGACCTATTATGAAGCACGATTGAGTTTGCTTCGGGAGAGTTAACCGCATTTACATAGAACTATGTGAGTTTTGTAACTATAAATGCGATTCGATTCTGTAGCAATAAACAATTTTAAACACGAAAAGTGCTGTTTTTATACAGTTTTTGTTTAAAATTTTCTTTCAATGTTAGCGAGTGGTAATGCCATTATAACTGCTCAAATGCACGTGACTGAGTGTCGGAGGTGTTCGCGTACCTTTGCGCTTTAATTGCCAATCCGTAGTGGGCACGCGTGGTAATTAAGCCCATACTCTCACTCTGAAAGAAGGTCTGTCCCAGTGCCCTGCAGTGGGACGTATGTAGGCTGGCTTTCTCGAGCTACACGTTCAACTGACCTCTTTGCTGTTCACAAGAGTAATATGCACGCCGGTCTCAGGGCCCCGCTTCGCAGAATCTGTGATGCTTACAACAAACGCCTGGAGCTCTATTTTTGAATCACTCGTATCGCATCGAGCGCTCGATTTCTACTGATTTTCGTTCGACATGTTCGAGATGTCGAACGAAAATCAGTAGAAATCGAGCGCTCGACGCGATACGAGTGATTCAAAAATAGAGCTCCAGGCCTCGGTTGACTTATTCAACAATTTAGGGCAATGGTGTACAATTTACTGTATTCAGATTGCGAGTCTAGCAAAATAACTATGTAATTCTAACCTGTTGAGTGGCTTATACTTAGTTCTCTTTAATAAGTTGTTTTTTTTTTGCATGTTAGACAATAGTAAGCGCCTGCCGCTTTTACACTACCTGCTTGGACTATAAGTGAAAAATGTTTCAAAGGGCAGATAAGTCCATACCCAATATTGTAAAACATAAAATATTTATTATCTGTGCCTGTATTTTCTCCAAATAATATAAATATAAATACATACTGCAATAATTTAGGGTGTTTGAAAGACATATTAAAAAGCCAATTTAGAGGCTTGTTAGGGAATAACATAAGTAGGCCACTAGCAACACTTCTTCTCTACTGCTATTACGTATAGCGCGCGGCACCTGTGTAAAAAAATTCCACCCATGCCGGGAGTTGAACCCGCGACCTCTGGCTAACCGTGCCAGCGCTCTCCCAACTGAGCTAATGGGCAAGTAAGAAAGACATAGCAAAATGAACGTGCCTGACAATAGCTATTGAATACGCTAGTTTGTTTTTTTTTAAAAAGGCACTTTTCAAAACTTTCTCGACACAAACTCGAATCTATTAGAGTCATTAGTAGCCATCCAGAGCGGTGAGTGCGTGCCGCGGGTCCGCGGGTGATGGTTTTGTTAGACGTTTACTCAGAGGCGGGCGGTACTAATTGTTGGCGCATTTTTTAAACAAGATTTCTCAACTCGAAACAAGATTTTAGATGCCATTTTTTATTACTAATTACATAACCGCGACTTTCAAACTACCCGGAAATGAGCGTGTGTGTATATATATACAATTTTTTTTTACTTAGGCTGCATTCATTAATTTTTAAAGCGAAAAAGAAGAATCTGCATTTGCAAAATCGGTAGTAACTACGTCACTGAAAAAGGAAGTACATCATCAACTCAGTTCCTAAAAACTGGCAACCTATGTAGAACAGGTCAGTAGCAGTCTGATAGTTTCTAGAAATACCATAAATCGAACGTTGTAAATAATTATTGTTAATAAATAAGTATCGTCGTTTTTGAAACTGCAAGGGTGTTTCAATAAAATCTAATTATATTTTAAATATATTTTCAGCATTGTAAATATAATATTACCCTCAGTTTCTCCTACACGAAGAATCCGTTGTCGGTTGGCCAATATGCTTAAAAAAACGGAAGTTATTATTAACTTATTAATCGATTGTTGCTGTACGAGAAACCTAGGATTAGTCTCTGATTATGGAGTCCTAGTAATCAATTTGTAATTATATTTTACAGCTAGATATTATAATTGTTTTGTAGTTTAAAAACTTTTACGTTTATAATGTTTACTCTTTCCCTTACCTCCTGCGGTTGACTGGTAAAAAATGCTTATGGCATTAAGTCCGCCGCATTGTACGAAGTTTTTTTTAAGTGCAATAAAAGTATCAATAAATAAATAAATATAAATCCTACGTGTTTGAGCGACGGCTGATTAGACACGTATTCAAGATTCCGACCCGCACACACATTAGCTTAATGGTTAACTTACAATTAAGCAAGTGAATCCGGAATTAGAGAACGTTGTGGACTGAAAGAGGATGTAGTGACTAGAATTGACACAGGAATGTTGCGTTGGTTTGGACGTGTGGAGAGGATGAAGGAAGAAAGATTGACGAAACAAATATATCGAGTGAATGTGGGTGGAAGGGCCGGTAAGGGACGACCCAGACGGACATACTTCGACCAAATAGGGGATGTATTAGCAAAGGGCAAGATAAAAAGTACCCGAAACCGACGTGCGTGCATGCAACCACTAATGAACGTTGAGGAAGCGACAGTGATCTGACAGGATCGTAGCAAAAGGCAGTCCCTGTTCTCTGCCTACCCCTCGAGGATACAGGCGTGAGTTTTATGTATGTATCTGGAATTAAGCTAATAAACAGATTTTATATCAATCAATCTTTATCCCTTTCTCTGCACTTACAAACTGTCATTTCAACCCCGTTGGTAACTATAGTTTGGAAATTAATACCTACCCAAATTATAAACACACCCATAACTTAAACAAAAATCCGCGTAGTGGGGTTGAGTTTGCGATGGACTGACAGAGACCATGGAACGCTACTTGCCACGATCCCGACAAACCATTTTTTTAATTATTTGTTAATTTGAGTTAACTAGATCACATCCGGCATCCTCCAAGAATGAAACCTGAAATACGTCAATGAGAAGTCAAAATCATTTGTCCAAGTTTATTGACGGGCATTATGTATAGAATTTCGACGCTACACACCACGGATTCAATTAGTGTGCTCGTGAATACTTCCCAGAGCGATCGCCCAGTAAGTAAGGAAGCAACTTTATCCTCGAGTGTCAGCTTTAGTATACACCATCGGGCGCCCGGACGCTCAAGTCCGCCGGATAATCCGGACACTGATCCTACAACACAAACACGGGCGATATCTTGACCTACGCTACTGGAGCTTCCGGTGTGTTCCCTTTGCAGCTCCTATACAGGGTGTCACAAAATCCCCACCGGTCAATCAATCAATCAGCGCTCATTCATCCACTGTTGGATTTTCACAGGGCTAGCCCAAGGCATGACTCCTTTTTTTAAGGCTTCTTTTTTATCACAGGCCTTCTCCTACAGAGAGAGAGTGCGGGTTTAGTCACCACGCGCGCCCACCGTTTATGGGCAATTTCAAGCGCTGAGGTATGAACACCTCAGACACTCCGGTTTCCTCACGATGTTTTCTTAGCAAAAAGCAAGTGTTTGATACTGAACTGCGGAAAGAATTCGGGTAAGAGAAAAGGTTCTCTACTGACAGTCGATATTGAAGCTGGTCTCCAGGTCCCGGGATTTCCACACACGATTTCACAGGGTTACTTCGGTTTTTAGCACACGCCGGCCGGCGTGAACGAAACTGAAATTGTTGCAAAACGTTAACAAATATGTAACGAATTTGGCCACGAGGCCCGAGGCCGCGCGAATCATCCGCCGCCCAACCGGGTGTTTTCATTACGACGCACCTTTTGCGCCACCTTCTTTATCATTTTAGAATATTTCATTACAGGCTGGCCTTAGGGGAGATCTGTCAAAAATGTTTCAATTTATTACACTTTCATGTTGTCCCTTTGGTGCCTGCCAAATAATACAATAGAATGTTATATGTGAACACCAGACTCCCGAATATGACTGACGTAATAAAAAAGTCAATATTTGCGGCAAGTGCAGTTAAAAAAAAACATTTCTTTTTATTTCCAGTAGATTTAACAGAAAAGTTTTTATCGTGCATCGTGTTTTAGAGAAAATAGTGAGTGAATGGAGTGAACGAATCTAGGTATGTTGTTCATTCCGAAGCGCCCCATATTTGAATTGGCGCGTTGAATGTAGAGCGTTTAGTCTCGAACCTAAGTAAGTTAGATATTGCACCTTGACCACTTGCGGCACTAAAATGTACGAAACAGCCAGCGTTACTTTTGTAACTTTTTAGGTGATTTTTAGGTAATTCAGGTTCCATCTAGGTTACACGACTAAAAATCTGTAGCATTTCCTTTTTATTGTTTTACTTGAAACAAATTTAAGACGAAACGCAACGCTCTTTTATTTTGCAATGTTGTCAGTACAGTTTCGTTTTCTTTTATACATGTAGTGAACGCAACTCCGGAAGATACGTATTTCTCTCTCGCACTAATTCATACCTACCTAAAGTAAAATTTTATGTCCTTTTTTAATGTGTATAGAAAAGTCAGCAAGTAATTATAAAAAGAGTGTATCGGAAAGCTTATATCGGAAAACATACAGAACTTCGCATTTTTGTGTAAGTTATCTCAAGCATTATGTTTACTTATTAAGTTATAGTAACTTTTCATTGGAAAGGTTCCTTTTTTGTCTCTGTCGGGTAACTTTTGACGAGACCTGGCTGGCAACACTGGAAACAGCTGATATTTTTTTCGCGCTTTCAAAGATTTCCCCACAGTAAAAGTTGTTCGTATTGACTAGTAGAACCCCATTTTTTGGATGTATATAGGAAGTTTGTTACACCTTCTTATATTTATGTAATAGATGGATGAGGTGAACCCTCAAATTCTGTGTAAGCTGCCAGGCTTTCTCTAAAATTTAAACAAGACAAGACTACCTCTTAAATATGCAATGCCTGATACACGCCAGGTAAAGTTTGTCATTTCCAACAACTTTTGTTCTATGACTTTCGATTTTTGTTTTGGTTGAACACGTCTCCTTGCCTATAATATCTAGCTACCGTCGTTTTATTCTGGGTGTATTTCCATTTCTGTGAAGTCCTTGCCTGGTTAACATAAAAACAAGCGATTTTGTATTATAGTGGGTCGCAACAGGAATATTCCGTTGAATAGAAGTTAAATTGCAGCGAGATAACAGCTTAGCCGTGAAACTAGGCGAGTAGTTTAGAAACTGTGAGGGCCCATCGATATTTGGCGTCTGCGAACACGGTGAAGAGCCTCGATGCCGGCTTATTCTCGATTCGAGAACAAGGCTTAATGCTGCTGGCGTCGCGACGTCTTACATTCTTAAATTTTTAATGATTGAAGAAGCAAAACCTGTCTTATTTCTTATTTCTATTAAAAATGCGAAAGTTTGGATGGATGGATGTGCTCAGTCACGCCAGAACGGCTGAACGGATCTGGACGAACATTGGCTCAGATATAGATTACAGTCTGAAATATTACGTAGTAACGATATCCATCGCACTGAACCCAGTCAGTGATGCGGTCATTAATTCACTCACTCACACACTCTTTCACTCATTCACTCACTCACTCATTCACTCATTAGGGAGGTATAATTTATTTAATAAGGAGAAGGTGGCCTATTTGTGGCTTGTTGTTTATGTCCTTTGTATGAGTTTGTTTAAATCTAGGTATATTTTATCTGAAACTGACCATAACGCCTTTGGCTAGTGCTTTTCATGGTAGACGGTTAGCTGGCTCTAGCTCACTGTTCAATGATCCACGTTTCAAGCTCCGATGGGCGCGTATTATCTTCTGGAAAGAATTACTGTGAGGTTGTGCCACATCAGAAGCAAGCCAAACGTGTGTCTGTTAAAACAACAACTATTAAAACGACAAGGCGTCCAGTGATATGCTTTTAGAGTAAGTTTTTGCACTGAAGTACAAGGGCGGTTAATAAGTGTGCGATCAAATGCACACATTTTACTTAATGTATGAAAATGCACTGAAGATCGTGCAACTTGCGGTAGTCATTCGCTCCCGAATTTATAGATAGGCGATATTTTGATGGTTGGTGCCCGCGAGAGCATTCAGTCCCGAAGTTAGTAAAATTACATGCCAAACTTGATTTCACGGCTTGACATATGTCTAGTTAATAATAGTTATGGCCCCAGTCTGGGTGTGTTTCCATGTTTGTGACGTCCTTGACTGGTTACCATAAAACAGCTGTGCCCTACAGTGGGACGTATCTAGGCTGCTTATGAAGATTAGATTATTTTCGTCGTCATTGTCATCAATAAAATATATCAGCTGATGTGCTGACGTCCGCTATTTTGGTTATTCCGTAGGTAATGGTCATATCCCACTGACACACGCCTCAATAATACCTCTGTGATGATAATACTTTTGATTTGACACCTCATTTGTCAAAATCGAATGTTTGGTCTCAATATACTCACAGAGGTGCAAATCATATAATAAGCTTAGTTTGCTTTCGTATTTGGGTGGAAACATAATCCAACTTCTGTGTGGCGCCGGATTAAGAATGACGTCACTCCATTTCCTTCCGTGGACGTCATAGAAGGCGACTTAGGAAATCAATTACCAGGAGGCGGGCAGCAGCATCTTCCTGAGATTCCAACCGCATACTGCGATCGCCAACCCGCCTGCCAAGCGTGGCGATTATTGAAAAACCCCTCGTGGTTATGAAAACTGCGAAGGAGGCGTATGTCCTGCAGTGGGCGTCAAATGGCTGATGATGATGATGATGATGATAATCCAACTTTGCTTTATAATCGGACAAAAAATAACAATTATTTCAAACTGCCAAGTTATAGGACACCACTACTGGAAATTTGGACTGATGTAATACACGAGCTGAGGTGCTGGCAGCTGGCCAGAACCAAGCTATATTGGTTGAGCTAAGCTATGGCCATACTGAGGACTTTCAAGTTTTATTGACATACAAAATTGACCACGGTGGTCTATGAGAAATAAGGCCTCAACGCGCTTATGCGACCTGGCAAAAGCAGCGTGGAACGCCCCCCAGCTCGCTAGACCTACTATCTGAGACAGTTTGAAGGTAGCGGCTGAATGAGGATGACCGAGGACAAGGAAAGAGTGGACAAATACAGGCTGATGAAATTTGATTACGCCCAAGCATGAAGTTGCAATTTAGGCGCCAGCGCTGGACCATTGTTGTCAATTTCGATAGCAAATATCGCCTTTGGCTCGTATTATTGTATCATGAACTTTTAATTTGTCGAAGTAAGATGTAAAACATCTTCATGAAACCTGAGTTTATTTTTATAGCTACCTACTATTTAGTGTATTTATTTTCTGCTTTATGTTGGTTATGGTTAAGGGTTTTCGTAGTTTATGTAGTTTATTCTGTACACGTATTTAGACCCGTTTTTTACCGTTGTTCCGACTCTCCAAGGTTTGCATCTGTTTAATATTTCGTGTGCAATAAAGTATATTATCTAGTATCTGAGTGTCTCAAGTGTAATAAAACATTTCAGACACTCAAAATCAATTTATTATTATTTTAGTCTATTCAGCCTATGGGCTGACAGACAGTATGCTGTCTCCCTCTCTCTCTGAGAAAAAACCTTAGCTTTGAAGTTCCTCAGTGCAAAACTGTGGTTTCTGTCTACCCCTTTGGGGTACAGGTGTAAAATGACATATAAGATAAGATAAGAATATTCTTTATTGTATACCGGAAAAAAAATTACAGAAACAGCAACGACAAAAGAAAAGATACAATTGGCGACCTCATTGCTAATAGCAATTTCTTACAGGCAACCTCATATCGGAGAATTTGCCGAAGGAGCAATAGACACGGGTAGTCGGGGCAAATACCCACGCCTGTAACATAGGTACAAATATACGTACCCATGTTTATGTGTGTCAAGTAGCGGAAGTGTAGACTTAGCCTAAAATTTGCTAATTCAGTCTAGCTCGCCGCTTTAAAGCCGAGTACAAAACGATTAAAACCAAGTGAAGTCTAAATTACACAAACTGCGCGGACCCAGTTCCCGCGTTTGTTTCCAGTTTGTTGATAACTTTTGTAGTTACTTATGAATATAAATTAAACAAACGAATGTCAGGATCTTTGCGAGTGGCCAACCCCTTTCTCTGCCTACCCCTCCGGGATACAGGCGTTAGTTATGTAATGTAATGAAACAAATTAAAGATCGTGACTTCGATACATTACATTACATAAACTCACGCTCACAGCATACAAATAATGATAAGTGGACTGTATAAATTAATATTTCGGTGAAAACATGTAGATGTAACATAAATAACATGAACTCACACCTGTATCCCAGAGGGGTAGGCAGAGATTAGGGACTGCCACTTGCCACGAATAAAATAAATGTCTGCTGGAAATACTTGTACGTATCAGGGGCCAACTCGCCAAAAGAATTTTATTGTACAATTTTCCCTATTGTTACACTGACTACTACATCTCAAGTACATTAACTTTAGTTACCGTTGTCAGATTGTATTAATACTTCACAATTGGGAATCTAATAGATGCCAAATAGCACAAATATCGTATGCATCCAAAAAATCGTAAAAACATCGTCCCTTATGTATTCCGACACCCTAATCCTTGCATACGTCTCTATATGGGTATTTCTGCTCTACGAAATGAAGAAATACAAAGAGAATAATTATTAGTCTCGCTGAAGATAACAAAATATCAAACTCGAAACGAAACCGCTCATAAACTAAAAAGAATTACAGCGCATTTTCTTTGACTCGATCGGCTGCGAATTAAAAATGCTGGCAGCTTTTGAAGCATAGAGGTGAAGTGTTATCTTTTTTTAACCGACTTCAAAATAGGAGGAGGTTATCAATTCGATGCGTATGTTTTTTTTTTAGTTGTATGTAAGTTTTCTTAACTGCGCCAAATCTTTTTTTGTTCGAATAGATAACGTCCCATTGGTCCCATTTTAATTTGGTAAAGATCTGATGAAGACTTTCAGAGATGGAGAACGGAACTCTTCAACGGACAGCAGTAATATCCGTATGTTTCATATAATAGCGTAAAAGTAGTCCCAAGTTAATTTGGTGATGTCCTGGTCAAGACTTTCGGAGATGGAAATTGAGAACATAGATTCATAACCAGCACATATTTTTGGACACCGACTCCAAATTATACTTCTACAATACCTACACGTATACATACTTCTATTTATTTAAATTATTTCTAACTTTTTAGTGCTGTAGTGTTTCGAAGTCGGTTTTCAATTTTTATTTAACATAACATAAGCCGCCTATGATTTGATTTGATTATATACGTCCCACTGTAGGGCACAGGCCTTCTCTCAGGGAGAGAGTATGGGCTTAATCACCACGCGTGCCCACCGCGGATTGGCGATTTCAAGCGCTGAGGTATGTGAATAGCTCAGATACTCAGGTTTTCTCACGATGTTTTCCTTCACCGTTAGCGAGTGGTATCGCTACTATAACTTCACAAATGTACATAACTTAGAAAACCAAGTCATAGGTACATGCCCGCACCGGGGATCGAACCTGGGTCTCCAACTTTCCGAGTCCGAGGTTCGACCCACTAGGCTACCACCGCTATTTTTATTTAATTTTTTTTATTATACTTTTTTTTTGTTGCAGGAAACGTGTTCGTGATAGCGGCCATTATCATAGAGAGGAACCTGCAAAATGTAGCCAACTACCTCGTAGCGTCACTGGCAGTTGCAGACCTTATGGTCGCGTGTCTGGTGATGCCCTTGGGAGCCGTTTACGAGGTAATTTTTTATGTATATTAAATTATGTTTATTTCTTTTCAAATGTTTCCGAATAGTGGTTTGTTTACATTTTACGAGGTATTACAATATTTTAGGTAAGGCCACATAATCATAAACAATTTTCTTCCGTACCAGGTTCTAGACCTGCATCTCAGGCAACAGTGCTCTTCTACATTCAATATAGTAGGTATGTAGCTTAGATTTATGTAAATAAAGAACAGTACGATACCGAAGTTAAATAATAAGAGTTTAGGTAGAAGATTCTTACTCTTAAGATAATGGAAGAAATTGCTTTTGGTAATAGGGGCGCCAATTGTACTATATTTAAAAATCTATTTATAGGCTAAAAATTCCAACCATGCCGGGACTTGAACCCGCGACCTATGGCTAACCGTGCCAGCGCTCTCCCAACTGAGCTAATGGGCAAGTGCAAGCATTAGCGAAATTTCGAGCCTCTTTACAAACTTCTCTGTATTACGTACAGGCAGCGACATCTGGCCGAAGCAATTTATAATTATAATAATAATAATTTATAACTTACTGTGAAAATATTGTGAGGAAATGTGAGTGCCTGAAGTGGTTTATTTTTATTTTATTTATTATTATTATTAATACGTTTATTGTACATAAGTAAAAAATACAATGGCAATGTGGCGGACTTAATGCTATAAGCATTTTCATCGTTTTTATATAGGAATGTTAAAGGCTACATATCAACCAATACACTAGCGGCAAAGTGTAGTTACGCGGTGAGCGGTGGTAGCCTAGTGGGTAGAACCTCGGTCTCGGAAGTGGGAGACCCAGGTTCGATCCGCGGTGCGGGCATGTACCTATGACTTGGTTTTCTGAGTTATGTACATTTGTGAAGTTATAATAGCAATACCACTCGCTAACGGTGAAGGAAAACATCGTGAGGAAACCTGAGTGTCTGTTCACTGTTCACTATTCACATACCTCAGCGCTTGAAATCGCCAATCCGCGGTGGGCACGCGTGGTGATTAAGCCCATACTCTCTCCCTGAGAGAAGGCCTGTGCCCTACAGTGGGACGTATATAGGCTGCTTATGTATCCCAGTTACAGGCAACCACAACATTTGCAGAGATATAAATTAACATTTGTATACAAGCCACAAGCCACATAAGGAAATACATTACCAGGAGACGGGCAGCAGCATCTTCCTGAGATTTCAACAGCATACTGCGATCGCCAACCCGCCTGCCAAGCGTGGCGATTATGGCCAAACCCTTCATGGTTAGGACAACCATGAAGGATTCCTATGTCCTGCAGTGGGCGTCGAATGGCTGATGATGATGATGATACAAGCCACAACTTAGTAACTAAAGCAATATACTCCTTTAAACTTAACAAGTAATTTAGTATAATTGACTCACGCAGTCCATCACAACATAGTATGCAAATCTATGTTATGAAGGACTGAGTGATTTTGTTCACGAAAACCTTGGGTGAATCATTCAAAATGTTCATGTCTTCTATTTTTTGCCAATAAATTCATTGTAGTTTCTAGATCTCCTGTTCAAATCTGTTATTTTTCCTAGATGGAGAAATGCCAACTATCCTACAGTGTTCACAATATCTCACTGGGTACTCTATCTCTCCTGTTTGGTACCCAAAAATACCGTTACCTATTTTTGTAAAACCCTATATAACTATTTCGCAATTTCAAAATTCATCAAAAAGTAAAACGCACGTTACACTACAAAAACTCACCCCTGTATCCCAGAGGGGTAGGCAGAGGCATGCAGGCCTTGCCACATGCCACAATCCTTAAATATAAACTACCTGGGTAAAACTTTTTCCTAGAGACGTGTAGATAAGGCTTTCGGTTGAAAAATTACGTACTAGGTACACTTTCACATTCTTTGGATTACAGTAATTTATACTGATACTCTACTGCCTCCCTTCTCTTCCTTCCTTCCTAAATTTAACTCATTTCGCGGCAAAAACAGTTCTTACCAAAAATTTGAAAACCTTAAATTACGAAGATATCGAAAACCTTTTTAGTAAAAATAACTAAAAATGAATTTATTATGTATTAATTCTAATTTGTAATGGAGCTATTAGCCTCAATTATAATGCATGTTCAGTTTTAAATGTCTATAACGAATTGTTTAGTGTGCTTTAGTCAGTCGTTTATTATAGTAGTTTATGCAACTGTCATATAATGAAGGGTATTAAAACACGAGTGTGAGTTTATGAAACGAGCGCAGCGAGTTTCATAATAGTAACGAGTGTTTTAATACCTGTGTTATATGCAGTTGCATACACTACTTTATCTTCACTAATGAATTTGTCGGAGAGGTTTTTGAGATACGCAAGAATGCCTTTTTCAGAAAATGATGTAGTTTTCTTTTCGATCTTCCATGCCAAAAAGTTATTATATTCTTTTTCATATAATTTTCTAGATTTTTCTGGCAAAAGATTGTGAGTTAATTTTGTTGTCACTTCTAGAATATCCGGAGGCGTACAAATATCATCGTCGCTATCCATTTTTAACTTTTAATTTATTAAATTAAATTCACGCGTACGTGTATAATCACAGTGATTTTGCCGCCATTAAAATTTAACCAATGAGAGCGCAGCTGCGCGCTTCAATAAAACGCGACCAACCTGATTGGCCCTGCAATCAAGTTGGTCGCGTTTTATTGATGTTATAATGAGATTTTACGATATCGATGTGAATATTATACCATCATGTGAAATTGCTTAAATTGAGTGTTTTGTTGTCTGCGCTATAACAGTAGTAATTATAAGTCAAGTATTGAAAACATAGACTATAAACATAGAGTATTGAAAACGTAGATAAAAGTAATTAATATTTTAAAACTGAAAAAGAGCCCAAGATACAGGCTCAGCCGAGTTTGGGGGCTGTCGTTGAATTCTAGATTTTAAGCAAATTTCTTTTATATCCACGCATCTTAAAGTTCTCTTTCATAACTGTGTAATTTTAAATAAATATGTTTTTACTTTACTTTACTTTACTTTACTTTACTTTACTTTACTTTACTTTACTTTACTTTACTTTACTTTACTTTACTTTACTTTACTTTACTTTACTTTACTTTACTTTACTTTACTTTACTTTACTTTACTTTACTTTACTTTACTTTACTTTACTTTACTTTACTTTACTTTACTTTACTTTACTTTACTTTACTTTACTTTACTTTACTTTACTTTACTTTACTTTACTTTACTTTACTTTACTTTACTTTACTTTACTTTACTTTACTTTACTTTACTTTACTTTACTTTACTTTACTTTACTTTACTTTACTTTACTTTACTTTACTTTACTTTACTTTACTTTACTTTACTTTACTTTACTTTACTTTACTTTACTTTACTTTACTTTACTTTACTTTACTTTACTTTACTTTACTTTACTTTACTTTACTTTACTTTACTTTACTTTACTTTACTTTACTTTACTTTACTTTACTTTACTTTACTTTACTTTACTTTACTTTACTTTACTTTACTTTACTTTACTTTACTTTACTTTACTTTACTTTACTTTACTTTACTTTACTTTACTTTACTTTACTTTACTTTACTTTACTTTACTTTACTTTACTTTACTTTACTTTACTTTACTTTACTTTACTTTACTTTACTTTACTTTACTTTACTTTACTTTACTTTACTTTACTTTACTTTACTTTACTTTACTTTACTTTACTTTACTTTACTTTACTTTACTTTACTTTACTTTACTTTACTTTACTTTACTTTACTTTACTTTACTTTACTTTACTTTACTTTACTTTACTTTACTTTACTTTACTTTACTTTACTTTACTTTACTTTACTTTACTTTACTTTACTTTACTTTACTTTACTTTACTTTACTTTACTTTACTTTACTTTACTTTACTTTACTTTACTTTTACTCCTTGGTCTGGCGGTATCGCGTCTGATTAACATGCCGGAGGTTCCACGGGTTCGATTCCCACTGGGGACCGCCGTACATTTGTACCAATGGCCTCACTCTGGGTGTATTTCTATGTTTGTGATGTCCTTGCGTGGTTACCATAGCACAGGTATCAGATAGTAAGTGCTAGCCTCATCTGTAACTAGAAACCGACACTTTTCACTGGGAAATTGGTATGCTAGCCTAGCACAGCAACAGAAGCCAATGTAATAATGTTGATTCATAAACAAGTTTAAATTTTAGATTGTATCAACACTGTAAGGGTGTTAATTTTCACAGGTGAGCCAGGGTTGGATCTTGGGCCCGGAGCTATGCGACATGTGGACGTCCAGCGACGTTCTGTGCAGTTCTGCTTCGATTCTGCACCTCGTTGCGATAGCGACGGACAGGTTGGTTGAGTCATTGCTAAAGGCTCCGAGGTAAAGACCTCGGTAAAGAATCGTTGTATTATCATGGCTATGAATTAATTAATTAATTTAGTGCGAAATGCGCAGAAAATAATGATAATTTAGTGGCAGTGGATTTCTTTACTCAGATCATGCTGATGTGAGCTTATACTAAATAAGGTTCAATTTACAACAAAAGATATTGAGAAAAAAGGGACCTATTGAGTGTTCTGCCTTCTTCAAAGCTGCGGGTGAGTTGATATTAGTTTAGTTGTCGGTTAGTTGAGCCGGACAACTATCAAATTCATAACAATAAATAAAAAACATCTCGCCGCGCCTGATCGCTGCCTCGGATGACCCAAAAGCTGTGTATAATACCCGACCATTATCTTGACCAAAAACATTTGACATCGCATGGGCGTATTTCGGTTCTTACGTCGGGGGACGTGAAATGCGACTTAGTATTCTTCCAACTCTAGTTTAGTAAAATCAACAATTAGTTAAGAAAAAAATACTTATTAAATTCCGACTGCGCGGACTTTTATTTCTACATCGGGCAGCGACTAAGCCTCGCTAATGAGTTGGGAAGCGTTGCTAGCCTTCTGGGCAATGACTGCTTTTCAACGACAACTGTCAGTTGAGTTTCATTAAAAAAACTAGATGGAACTGCGCGCTGTTAGGAGAACAAATGTCATCATACGTTTTAGATGTTGTACATCGTTATTTATCTGTGATAATCTAAACATCTCTCCTCTCGTCAACGAAACAAGCAAGCTACGTGACAGAAACCACAGAGAAGGTACAGTGATGTCATGTCAATTTTGACATATTATGTGACGTCAGCCCCATCTATCGGTAACTTGCGGTACTGTATATTTTTTTAATGACGCTCTGAAACGCCTTCATTCAAACCTACTTAATATTACCAATGATTTAACCTCCTCAGTCCTGACCTTGAAAATAACAATGGTTTTCAATTGTTATTTTCAAGGTCAGGACTGAGGAGGATAAGCGGTGGCAGCGCAGCGGTAGAACGCCGGCCTCACATTCGGAAGGTCGTGGGCTCGAATGCCGGCAATTACTTTGTTTTGTAAGTGACGTACATATTTTGTGAACTTGTAGTAGCAATCATCATCATCATCAGCCATTTGACGCCCACTGCAGGACATAGGCCTCCCTCATGGTTTCCCTATAGGGAACCCTGAAGGGTTTTGCTATAATCGCCACGCTTGGGAGGCGGGTTGGCGATCGCAGTATGCGATTGGAATCTCAGGAAGACGCTGCTGCCCGTCTCCTGGTAATTTATTTCCTTAGTCGCCTTCTACGGCATCCACGGAATGAAATGGAGTGACGCTATTCTTAACCCGGCGTCACACGCAATATACACATATTAGCATCTATTAGCAAAGGGCAAGATAAAAAGTACCCGAAACCGGCGTGTTTACGGGTGTGTACAATAAGCAGCCCTTCAAGAAGTAATGGGTCTGGAGCATTGATATTAGTTTCATCTAAACCGCTCTGGGCCGCGTTTCGTAAAACAATTCTTAGTTTATAATGACAATTCAATGGACATTGCGCAGTCGACTCTTACTACTAATTAATCTGTGTTTTATTCGACTTCGTAATGTATGTCGTAGTGAATCATGAATTTTCATAAGAAAAAACAATTGACAGACAGGCGGATGGCAAAAAAAAATCAAAAATGAAATGTTTTTTGTCCTTTTGTTCTTATTTTGTAATTTCAGTTGTTTTATTTTCAATTCTATGTATGTGTTGTGGTCGCGGTGGTAGCTCGAGCGGTAGAACGCTGGCTTCTCATTCGCGAGGTCGTGGGTTCGAATCCGGGCATGTACCAATGACTTTGTTGCCGACGTACATTTGTGAAGTTACAGTAGCAATACCACTCGTCAATTGTGAAGGAAAACATCGTGAGGAAACCCTAGTGTCTGAGGTATTACATACCTCGGCACTTGCTTAGTACAATGGCCCAACTAGTGCGCAAATCTCCAGTCGAACTAGAACTTATTTATATGTTGATTTTTTTTATGTAGAAGCCAGCCAGTTTCTCGTGTTGCTATAGAAACTGGCTGGTTATACAAAAAACTAAAAGATCTACCTATTACAGTCATTCTAAAATGTGCCGACCTACTGGAAAGCGTATAAAGATAAAGCTATTTACTAATGCACTGTTTTATGTGTCGACAGTAAACATTTTTTTATGTCGACTTATCTTAAAGTAAAATATGCTAAAGAGAGTCGTAATGCTATCACAAAGCTGTTAACGTATTGAATTTATACACCGACTGCAATAAAATAACTAAATAAATCGGGTTCGAGCACTAAATAAGACATTTTATGTTCTTTTATGTAGGTACTTGGAATGAAAATGGCATATTTTGGCCTTGCCCCAAGAATTTTTTAGTGGAATATCGAGAAGTAGACTAGCATATTTTTACTGAAGGAGCCCCCAGCTTCACCTGCATACATTTTTGAGGCAAAGTTCAACATTCTGTTCTTACAAAACGTTTAAACTAAAATACTGTGATATTTCATTCGGCGGGCCACCGCAGGGCGGCATGCGGCAGTTTGTCAAAAAATCAAAATCAATTTTTTTTTATTCAAAGTAGCAAACAAACGTTACAAGTTAAACTAGGTGTCCATTTCAAAATCTAGATCATTTTGGAGAAAAAATGTACAAAAAACTCCAAACTTAGTCTTTTCAAGTCTGTAAAATTACAATTCAAGTTTATTATGACAATTCGATGTGAATGCGTAGCCGGTTAGTACAATTATTATTATTCCTAATTGTTGTTAATCTGTGGAATAAACGATTCTGCACGTTGCACTATCTCTCTGAGAGAAGTCCTGTGCTCTACAGTGGAACGTAAGTAGGCTGCATTATAATCGACTTTGCAGTGTACCTCAAATTGTCTTAGTTAACCACGAATTGTAGTTCTATAAAAGAGGGCCCAAGTTGTATATGGCCGACAGTGAACACGGAGAGGTCTATTCTCAGCAAAGTGTTGAAGATCATTGAGATTTAATATCGAAAGAGAAAACATACTGTGTCTTGTCTTCTTGTCTTACATAATTAGCCGTAGCACTCAGTTGACGTAGTAACCTAAGAAGGGCAGGTAAACAGACAGACATGCGTTTCGTGTACATATGACTTGACAGGTCATAAAAGACGTCGTATGCTGGCTTGGCTAGAGACTTAGGCCAAATGGGAAAAGCAATATTGAGTAGGCGCTATACATCGAGTTATTGGAATAACGCAAAAACTGAAAGGTGATAGTTTTCAGTATGGATAATTAAAATTAATTGCGCTGGCAAACGCAGCGTAGGACGCCCGCCAGCTCGCAGCAGGATCTGAGGATGCAGATGGCCGGGGGCAGAAATAAGTGACGTGCCTTGGGAAGCTTACGTCCAGCAGTAGACGAGTAAGAAAGAAAGAAAGGAAGGAAGATATTTATTTAAATTGTCACAGAAACACAAAGTAAACACGAAGAGTACGGGATGATTCATCGATTGATTGTCAAATGAAAACTAAAAAAAACGTTATGTATGGGTTATTAAACAGGTTTTTAGAAAAACGTGTCAAGTTTCAATATTGTATAATTTCTTTAATTTATTAGGGTTCCGTACCCGAAGGGTGGCAAACGGGACCCTATTACTAAGACTTCGCTGTCCGTCTGTCTGTCTGTTTGTCTGTCTGTCTGTCACCAGGCTGTATCAGTGGAAATTTTCACATATGATGTATTTCTGTTCCCGCTATTACAACTAATATCTAAACAAATAAATGACAAAACAACTGCTATACTAAAAACAGAATAAAATAAATATTTAAGGGGGGGCGCCCATACAACCAACGTAATTTTTTTGTCGTTTTTTGCCCGATATTAATAACGGCTATAGGTAGACGCTTGAAACATTCGCTACAAAAATAAAAAAATAAATTAAAATAAAATATTTAACGGGGGCTTCCGGGGGAACAACTAACGTGATTTTTTGCCGTTTTTTTGCCGGAACGGCAGCTTACGGATTTGGTGCCTCCGGCTTCCTCAACGTAATTGAACCACTTATAATAATTAATACTGATTATCCACTTGCCGATTTAATTAGTAAATAATTAATTAATAAATTTTGATCTATTTTATACTGAAGAAAGGGTTCTTGAATTTTGCGTTATTTCAGTAACCCGCTGTAGAAAGCGCACGTTGGCCAATAGCCACCTTTACAACGCGGATGCACTAGACAACGGCCATTTGTGCAGAGACTTCAGACATTTATTTCAATCATCAGCCATTTGACACCCACCGCAGGACATAGGCCTCCCACATCGTTTTCCAAGCGTCCCGATCTTGTGGCGCCCGCGTCCAGCGACTTCCTGCCACCGTAACCAGGTCGACAGACCATCTGGCGGGGGGCCTTCCCATACTGCCTCGTCCGGTCCACAGTGCTGCCGAAGTGCAGTCAATTTTAATGTTATAAGGAGCTACCTTCTTATGTACTCAAAGGAAATACCAGGCAATACTTGAAGATTATCTGATAAGCACGTGCTGCATAAACTTGCGCCCGTATCCCGAAAGGGTACCCAGAAACCAGTGCTTGCCACTGGCCGATCTGGACATTCTTTTTTCTTTCTTTCTTCTTTCAATCTCTCCGTGTCAAAACCTACATAACATTTCTTTCTCAAATCTTTTCAGTCCACAACAGAAATTCTGAACTAACATATAGTCCGCACAAATCTTTTTGGTGGTAACGTGAACATAGTCACAGATCGTTTGCACATCGCTTACTGTCTTTACAGTGTAGGTGTGAGTAATTGACTAATAGTAATTTACTACGCATCGCACTACGTCAATTACTCACACATACACTGTAAAGACAGTAGGCGATGTGCAAACGATCTGTGACTATGTTCACGTTACCGCCAAAAAGATTTGTGCGGACTATACTTGCTTACCTATTATCCTAAAGGCCTAAAATAAAAATTTAATGGTTTTAGCAGCCTGTAAAAATTGTCTTATCAGTTTACATGAATAAAATAATGACTTATCCAAAGCAGATATTTTGTTTCACATAAATATTTCCACAAAGAGAAACATCCACTAGAGGCGGGACATTTCTACTCGAATAAAACACCGAGCCCAAATAGCACAATGTTCACCAGAAGGACGCATTTCAGTGTCGAGACGCATTTTTTGTATACATAAGTTGAGGGAAGGGTCTCCGATCGTAACACTAAAATCGAGGTGTTTGAAAAATACATGTAACTCTCAAATGTTAGTGTGGGGTGACTTGAGATTTTATTGGTCTTGTGCACAAATAAAATATCAGAAAAGTGCTTTGAAGATGAAAAGTATGACACGGATAAATTGATTCACCAGAGAAATTACACAGTAGGTTCTCTGAGAGGTTTGGAGGACAACTGGCACACACACACACACACACACACACGCACGCACGCACGCACGCACGCACAACGCACGCACGCACGCACGCACGCACTGTGCGTTACAGTATTTTACACGACAGAGCACAAATAGTGTTCTGTTTTTCAGGGTTCTTGTACGTTGCTTGTAACTTGTAAATGCTAGAGTGCTTGAACTGATTTCAGTCATATTTTTTGGTACAAAAAAATGTTCCACAAACTCCTTCTGTCGCAATTAGTTTGTCACTGGAACTTCATTAACATTTTGTTAGGGCACATTTTGTTGGGCGGTTGTTATGTGTTCTCGACACGCGATATTTGTATTATATTTCGCTGTCATGTTCCTTAGGGCTTGGTAATCTTGTCTCGGTGAGGGTGTAGTGAGGTTGGGTGAATTGTAACTACTTATAACTTTTAATTATACACAATCAGTCTTATTTTTAAAATCACGATTTCTGAAATCACTCCTCAAATGCAGTTTAAATTGAACGTTCCCTTTACGTAAGACTATTTAAACTACATTTGAGGAATGTTTTAAGGGAATCGTGTTTTTATAAATATCACCTAATATCCGTCTGTCCAGTCACTATTGTAATAATATTATTATTATAGATCCTTTCGTAAATCTAATAATTTTTGTTCTGTTAAAATTGACACTAACTAGTCGACTTTTTCATCAACTATTTAAAAGAATGTACAAAAACCGTAGTGAAATCCATAGTACATATTTCCATTACATACTATACAGTTGGCAGCTGTAAGGTACATTATTTTTATCTAACCTTTATTTGTCTCTCGCAAAATGGTCAGTAATGTAACCATGTAATGTCAAGTTAAAAGGTTGCTCTGCGGTTGACTTTACTATTACAACCATAAAATAGATAGTAACTTAAGTTATTACCCAAATATCTGAGCCTGAACGACTTGTCCAAGCTGCCAAATGAACCAACCCAATCTCCTTTCCAGATACTGGGCGGTGACGAATGTCGACTACATCCACATCAGGAACGAGAAGAGAATCTTCACCATGATCGTCCTGGTCTGGGGGGCTGCCCTGGTCGTCTCCTTAGCCCCCCAGCTAGGCTGGAAGGACCCTGACTACCTCGCCCGCATTACGCAGCAACAGAAGTGTCTAGTCAGCCAAGACCTAGCCTACCAGATCTTCGCTACCTGTTCCACATTCTACGTCCCGCTGACAGTGATTCTGATCTTGTACTGGAAGATCTTCCAGACGGCTCGAAGACGTATCCGGAGAAGGAGGGAGCCTCCTCCGCCGAGACCGACCTCGGCAGACGGCACCGTCGCTACTGGAAGGCCAGTACAGTCGGCCAGAGACAGGAGATTCGTAAAGAAACGGTTCTTGAATTTAAAGAAGTGCAACCAAAGAACAAGGACGGAGACTTTAGCTGCGGCGCTGTTGCTAACTGAAGGACAGAGCACCTCCACCGTGGATACTTTAGATGAAGAGCCGAGAACAACAGCGTTCACGATAAACGAGAGGGTCATACCCTCAGTTTCACCAGAAAAGTCTTCCTCGACGGTCACCAACGGATCCAAAACTGACAAGCCCATCGTTCCCGCTCCCAGTCACAGAGAAAAGAAAGAGTCACTAGAAGCAAAAAGGGAGAGGAAAGCGGCCAAGACGTTAGCGATAATTACAGGGGCTTTCGTCATTTGTTGGCTTCCATTCTTCATAATGGCATTGGTCATGCCCATTTGCCAAACGTGCGTTATAAGCGACTATCTGGCCAGCTTCTTCCTATGGCTCGGGTACTTCAATTCGACGTTAAATCCAGTCATATATACGATCTTCAGTCCAGACTTTCGGCAAGCGTTCGCGAGAATCCTATTCGGCACTCACAGAAGGCGGAGAAATAAAAAATTCTAACGAAAATGTCCCTACTATGTATATAATTGAGCTCAACACAGAGAATGCTCATTGAACGAATACTTATATGGACTTTTAAATATTCTTCCTGTAATATATTTCGAATCAATCAATCAGCTTCAATAATGTATAGAAAAATTGTAACTTGTATGTTATACATACTGTAATAAGTGAATATAAAGAAAATACTATTACAAATCGTAATTATAAAAACGTATACATATATAGTTAGGTTATGTGAACTGTGGCGAATTGTAAATACGTTAAGTTGCGAAATTGTAAATAACGAATGCAGTCGTATATACATATAAAAATACATATTATATATTATTAATAGTACAGAAGTTGCGAAATTGTAAATAACGAATGCAGTCGTATATACATATAAAAATACATATTATATTAATATTACAGAAATACGAAATAGTAAAATGATGTTGACAATTGTTTTTTATATATATTTTACATGCGATTGTCTCAGAAATGACTGTTTGGTGAGGATGCTCATAATATTTTTAAATATATACATATTTCATATATTGGTATTAATATTTACAATATTTTCACCAAACAGATACAGAAACACAAGTAAAATGCTCACAGCAAGCATTCAGAGCCACTAGTATTGAAGTCAGAATCTCTTCTATTTAGTTACCCTCAACTGTTTTTGTTTTAGAAAAAGTATTTCATAACAAAACTTATGACCTACATGTTAAAGCACTTTATACTATGAAAATTACTTAGTTTAACCTTTTCCGGTTTCTTGTATGTATGTTTGTGAGTTTATTTCATCATAACCTCTCAACGCTTTAACCGATGTAGAAGTATGTGACGTTGTTACAATCCTTGAGTTATCTCGGGTTACATAGGGTACCTAAACTGATCGTATCTTTTGTTTTATATCAATCATTCGTCTGACTATTCTACTAGCTAGGACATTTAAAGATGCTTGCAGAGAACATGAACCTCAGACCGGTATTATGGAACAGAATCAAGTGGCGATTTAAATATTATAACACTCGTTCATATATTTTATTAAGATTGTTACCAGTTTTACATACATTATGAACAAAATAAATAACAATAAAATTAGCGACAATGATCCGTTGGTCTATGTAATAGTATCGAACGGAGATTTGAGGTTTGAGGCTACTCTTAAAAAACAATGAGAAATACAATCGATATTGTTTTTACCTCAAATCAGTTGTACGGTACATAACAAACCTGCAATGCAAGGATACTAATGCTTGGGGACCGTCTTGAACAAAAACAGAAGATTTAAGTTTTAGTAAATTAAGTTTTTTTTTTAAGTAACCAATTTTTAAATCTGAAATAAAGTTGTGACTGTTCCGTACGATTTCAACCTCAAATTGTATAGAACAACAAACTTTTTACAAGTTCGCATTACCATATAACAGATATGACAGATATTATCATAGTAGGTTGGTAGTATATGAGAAACGGGGGGTAAGACGACTGATTCACATCACTGTCCTAACTCACTGTTCTAATGAACTCGCACGTTTTGTAAATCAGTCATAACCACTCTGTGGTCATAACTAAACTATAGCAGCGTGACGGGAAATTTAACATGAATCACGCTTATATCGATTTTTTCTTGCCTGGTTACCAGAGCACAGGGTATCCTAATTTGGGACAAGTGTTTGTGTTGTGTGGAAGTAATAATAATTGTATTATGTAAATTATTAGTGACAGTAAAATAGTATTATTTTGATTACTCTGAATAATTAAACAAGATGAAATTAGAACTCTTTATTGCAAGCCAGACATAATGAAATTACATGAAGTGTCTCATACATCTAAGTTACATTGTATGCACTGCCGGTCTTATCGCTAAATGCGATCTCTTTCAGGCAACCTTAGGAATAATTCAGCTGATTTACTGCTGCGCCCAGAAAACTATTTATTATCGTGGCATTATCACCACAACTCTGTCACAATTGTTTGAAATAGCCATAAGAATACTATACTGTCGTGAATATTTTAAAATTCAGTTATGGCCCATTTTAGCAGCAAAGTATGAAAAAAAAAAATTTTCCCTACAGTTTGAATAAAAACTTCGAATGTCATTTGGAAGAGTCCGGTACCACGATGATGAAGCTTTGCGAATAAGAGCGAAACCTGATCGGACTCTTCCGAGTAAAATCCAAATAAGTAACTCCGGAATTAAGTTTATAATGTGTACAGCATGGTTAATTAAAGAAAGGCACGGAGTAATAATAATAATAATAAGAACTTTCAAACAACCCAACCACTTGTCCTGATCCCAAACTAGGATACCCTGTGCTATAGTAACCAGGCAAGGGCATCCCAAACACGGAAGTACAGTCAGAGCCAGAGCCATTTGTACAAATAACGAGTAAGTAGTCAAGTCTTTCTTTATAATAGTGTTATAGTACCTACGAAAGTTTTAAGAATTTGTTGTTGTGTTCAAAGCGTAGATGGTCTGTCATACCGGTCTAACAGTTGGTCAGTCGCATGTGAAAATGAATAGTTTATGCTCGGTGCGCGCTCGCCTTTGAGTCCGCGGCGACCGCGCGCCCGCATTGCGTTGTTCCAAGTGGCATTACCGAATAAACATAATATTTAAAAGTATACTTGTTGTTGTGTTCATTCGGAGACAACACCCCTTAATAGAACTTTTAAGGGGCGGCCCGGAGCTAACTAGCGCCAGCAATGGAAATTAATCACTTTTTTTTTTTTACGGCGCCCTGCTTGTGTTCCTGCATGGGCCTTCCCTTCCTTTCCTTTAGACTTCCGTTGCTCCTTATCCGTTGCCATTCTCAATAGCGGTGATAGCTTTTAAGGGTTCTGTACCCAAAGGGTAAAAACGGGACCCTATTACTAAGACTTCGCTGTCTCTCTGTCCGTCCGTCCGTCCGTCTGTCTGTCACTAGGCTGTATCTCAAGAACCGTGATAGCTAGAGAGTTGAAATTTTCACAGATTATTTATTTCTGTTGCCGCTATTACAACAAATACTAAAAACAAAATAAAATAATTATTTAAGGGGGGCTCCCATACAACAAACGTGATTTTTTTTGCTGTTTTTTTATCTTTGTGTCTAATGTTCTATAGATAATGGTACGGAACCCTTCGTGCGCGAGTCCGACTCGCACTTGGCCGGTTTTTTTTAGAATCCACAACCTAGGACTTATGGTCAATAAGCAAGGTCTGCCATTGGTGGCTTTAATTAACTCGGGTAGACCTTTAATTCCTTTTTTCCTTAGGTTCTACCTACTGCTCGGCGCTACCAATAGTGTCATGGAATATTTTATTTGCACATCGCTCGTAGCCCCGGCTGCCTGAGTGATCTTAAACGATCACGAAGGTTAAGCAAAACTGGGCGCGTTCAGTGCATGGATGGGTCGCCGTCTATGCCTAACGCTAGTGGCATTTTTCCGAGCGGTTCCGTGCTTCGCAAGGCATGTTAAGCTGTTGGTGCCGGCTGCCGTCGATAGATGGCAGTCGTTAAGCCAAGTCAGAGGCCTTAGGGCGGCTTGACAACTTCTGACAGTAGACGAGCTACTAGTCTACAAGCCTCCACCAATCCGGACTTGGCCCCCGTGGTGGAGTATGGCCTATACCTTCCTCAGGGAAGAGACCCGTGCCCCTCGGTGGGGACATAATGGATTGATGATGATGATGACATGACTCTAATTTCTCATTGGTTGATTAAACCTGAGCATCAACGTCTCCCGGGAATTATCCCGTTACCAACGGCACTACGAGTACTAGGTACCTACTTATACATCATCATCATTATCATCATCATCAGCCATTTCACGCCCACTGCAGAACACAGGGCTCCTTCGTGGTTTTCATAACCGAGAGGGGTTTTGCCATAATCGCCACGCTTGGCAGGCGGGTTGGCGATCGCAGTATGCGGTTGGAATCTCAGGAAGACGCTGGTGCCCGTCTCATAGTAATTGATTTCCTTAGTCGCCTTCTACGACATCCACGGAAGGAAATGGAGTGACGCTATTCTTAATCCGGCGCCACACGGAACAGTATATTTTAATTAAGTCGAAACAAAAAAAGTTATCTCTTCCATAAAGAAATTAAATTTGCATTTAAATAATCTAACTTAAGTAAACCATTATCGAAATTTCTCCAACGCGTAACCAACCGATATTCTCCGTTCATAAATTCAACAAGAATGTTCATTATATGATCATCATTGTCGATCGCAAATTTAGTCCGCTTTGACCCTTTGGTCTTGTTGTTTTTTTACCATTTTCGTGTTTTGAAACTCCCTCGGGAGTTTCAACGATCGTTGTATTGTGATTTAACCGTGAGCCTTTTATTAATTTACAGTGCCTCCAACCTACCTCTCTAGTGGGTAGATCATTGGACTCGGAAGCGGGAGACCCAGGTTCGATTCCCAGTGCCGGCGTGTACCTATGACTTTGTTTTCTAAGTTATGGTGTATTTGTTAATATTATATTAGCAATACCACTCGCTAACGGTGAACCTGAGTGTCTGAGCTATTCATATACCTCAGCGCTTGAAATCGCCAATCCGCGGTGGGCACGCGTGGTGATTAAGTCCATACTCTCTCCCTGAAAGAAGGCCTGTGCCCTACAGTAGGACGTATATAGGCTGCTTATGCCAACCCTCCAAAACATAGTCGTTTCTATGACGTAGACCACAAACACTCAAGATTTTACTGAAAGATATGTGACAGCCACCTTGTGCCACGGGAAATAATATTTCCTGTGAAACAGCTGGCAACAGTGTACTGTCACTTAAAATGCAATTTTACCTCTGGAACTACCAACAGTGTAAAGGGAAAATAAAATATCAAAATAATAAAAATAGTGCCGAGCAGTAGTACCTAAGGAAAGAAAGAGGCTTTAACAATTTTATTAATTAATTTAGATCCCCTCCCCTTGGTGAGACGTGGAGGGAAGCCCCTCCCTCCCTCCCTGAACGTGAGGTTCCTCAAATTTTTTTTTTTTTTATTAGAGTGCTTCGTCTCACTCTCCACGGACATGGGTAAGTCCGTGCTCTTATTAGGTAATAATTATTTATTTATTATTATTTTTTTTTTTTTTTTTTTTTCTTCTAGTTCCGCTTTATTTCTTTTGGGGGAGGATCCTTCGGTCTTACATTGCACTTAAAATAACTTAAACATACTTAATTATTGTTATTATTATTGCCTTTTCATTTCTTTTTTTTTTTTTTTCTTCCTCAGTTCTTCCTTCTCTTTTTTTTTCTCTCTTATTTTCTAACAACAGTGTCTTAACATTGACCGACGGATCCTTCCTTACCTAAACGTTTTACATGGTCTTGTTTCGGTATGTGCTTATTCTATCGCTCACAGGCAGTTTCCGATCTATGATCTGCAGTCCACAAATGTTACGGTCCACAATTACAAATACATTCTTAAGATATTTTTTTTTTTTTTTTACAATAAAATTTTCCTACTTGTTCCTCTTCACCACACATCCCATAATTTTGGTTAAGAATTTAAAAAGTTTTTCCCTATCTTCTTTGTCCACCATAATTGTTGGCAGATTTTTCTTGTTAAAAGCTGTGTCCATTTCGACTTCCAGGTCCGCCCTCCACCGAGCGAATCTTGGGCAGTCAAACATTACATGCCACACCGTCTCCTCCACGTCCGGATCGCATACGCAGGATGGACTGTCCTTCACCTTGAACCTGTGCAGGTACGAGGCGAGTCCCCCATGCCCTGTTAGGGCTTGTACCAGGAGAGGGGTGAGTTTGGTCTTCCTCAGTATACTGTGTGCCACGGCTACGTTTGGGAGGAAGGCCTTGGTCACCCCCCCTGTAGTGGAAGACTCGTACCTCCCCTGCCAGGTGCGGACAGTCTCCTCGCGTATCATCCTCTTTATGTAGGAGATCGGTACGGCATTGTAATCCGCCGAAGATTTCTTGCGGAGAGCGGCATCCTTTGCCAGTTCGTCCGCCCGCTCGTTGCCGGGTGTGCCAGCGTGCGCTCTCAACCAGAAGAGCCTCACGTCACGGCCCTCCCGCCGGATCTGGTGCACGCACCGCGCAACGGCGTGCGCCAGAGGATGCTGCACCCCGTGCTGGCTTCGGAGCAGGTCCAGCGATGATCTGGAGTCGCCGGTTCATGCTGTAGGTTATGGGCAGCCGGGGCCCCGGCAGCCCTCGCCGACTCCGTCAGCCGGAGGACCCTGTCCCTGATTTGCTCTATCGCCTTTAGAGGGCCGTCCATCTCGAAGCCGAGCCACGCCCTTATCGATTTCGACTCAGCAGGCGTGCTCGAGATGTCGGCCCTTGCCTGTTGAAGCTCGACCGCGTGTGTGGCGTGGAGTTCGCTCATCTGCGAACTCAAATTAAATCAAGGTAAGAAATGCAAGGCGGCTGGCAAGAGCTCGATCGGAGTAGCCGAGGACCGCGCTCAGAGGCGTGCAATTAGGAGAAGCCTATGTCCAGCAGTGGACAGGGGTAGGCCGATGATGATGATGAAGAAAATGTTACAAAATGTTGCACAGCGTGTTTGCAAAAAGGTTTTATCTACACTCATATCATAATCTTCAAATTAAGAATTCAAAGGTAAACACATATTGACAGGCTTTAAACAATACATAACTTTAAAGAAAATAAAATATATATATATATAAAGTTACATTAAAGGTCAGATTTTTCACTTTATGTTACAGTTATTTTTTTTAAAGTGTTGCTGTGATCACGGAACAAAACTTAAGTTTTTTTTTTAATGTCAAAAGTTGACTCTATAAAAAACCTAACTTCATTTTCGTGGTACCAAAAGTGCAACTAAAAATAAATTTATAATTGAAAATTTTGTTTCATTTCGATATGAGTTTAGTTAATAACCGTAGATTTACGTATAGTACAAAGCTTGTCGAACGTGTTTTCCTTTGATTCCTTACTTTGAAGATTAAGACATGAATGTAGATAAAGTAGTGTATGAGACTGCACATAACTTGGTATTAAAACACTCGCCAATGCTATTAAAAAACTCGCCAAGGCTCGTTTTTTAAAATGTCGCTCGTGTTAAAATAACCCTCATTATGTGACAGTCACATAAACTACTATTGTGTATTAGTAAACACACTTTTTATTAGGAGACCAGCTCGTAAATAAAATAAAATATATCAGCTTAAATTTATAGTATGGCACATATGGTATCACGTCTGATCACCACTTCGGAGGTCGTGGGTTCGATTCCCACTGGGGGCCGCCATAAAATTGTACAAATGGCCTCAGTCTGGGTGTATTTCCATGTTTGTGATGACCTTGCCCGGTTACCATAGCACAGGGTATCCTAGTTTAGCATAGAGTATCGAAGTTAATAACACAAAGGGGTAAACTAAAACTTAAAGAAGTCCTGTTGCTGTTACAATAACGCCGCCCATTGTACTTTTTCATTGTATTTTTCATATTTTATGTCTCGCTTCTTGTGTGCAATAAAGAATATTCTTATCTTATCTTTTTATATCCTACCGAGTCTTTTACACGCCGCAGTTAGGACACACAATTATCTATATTCAACAGAATTTAATAAATTTACTTACAAAATTTACTATATTCTACTAAACCCTGCGCTGAACCTTATACTACGCTTGGCCCGGCACGCACTAGACCAGTTTGTTTTTAGTTCGTATGTACGCATTATGACCATCATCATCATCATCAGCCTATGCTTGTCTACTGCTAGACATAGGCCTCTCCTGTAGCACGCCACTGAGCACGGTCCTCGGCTACTCTCATCCAGCTATTGCCAGCCGCCCTGCGAAGATCATCGCTCCACCGAGTCTGAGGACGTCCCACACTACGTTTACCGATCCGCGGTCTCCACTCGAGAACTCGTCTACCCCATTATGACCATCCAGAGGGTTAACTAATTTTGACGAATGATAGAGATTTTTTTCCCGCTGCCTTTTTCTCCACTACAAAAACGGCTCGAAAGCAGCGGGTAACATAGTACATGCATTCAGCAAACAGAATGTAAATTCTTTAGGTTGAAATATTTTTTTGATTTCTTCATGTGTGAAATGAAGGGTATTGTAAGGTCGGTAATCTTTTACATACACTGCACTACCAACTCGATTATCTAGCTCGATTAAAATGTCATAAAAACCCAACCCGTAAAAATGCGGACTTCCCGAATACTTTAACTCGAGCCTGTGTCTTACAGTTACAATTTTGTATAAGTTTGTTCTACGAGGACTGATATTTTCAAGTCGCAGAATTTAGATCTAATCTAATATATAAAAATCTCGTGTCACAGCGTTTGTTATCGAACTCCTCCGAAACGGCTACACCGATTTCTATGTAATTTTTTTCTATATTTGGTAGGTCTGAGAATAGGTTGTAAAATAATTAATATTGCAAAACAACGTTTTCATAGTCGTCGGTCCAACCGTTTATTTAATTTTTGACAGCTCAATTTAGTGATGTTCTATGAAGTTACCGATTCGATTTTTTATGAATATCGATTTAAATTTCTTTGAAGTTTTAATCGATTGATTGCATTTCTATGTTATTTTGATATTTTTCTAGTTTGTCTGTGACAACGTGATAAACCAAAAACTACCCAACCGGTTTTCATATTAAAGGCAATTTCATGCCGAACATAAGCGAACAAAAACCATAAACCGATACCATAGACCGTCAAACACATTTTCGCATTTTTTTTGGTCTGTTGCCCTTTGGGACAACTCTGTCTCAGTTGCGCGTTTGACGTTACCCGATGCGCTGAGACAGATCTGTCTCTGCTGCTAGTGAGAAGGTTAATTTGTTACTTATAATTTAAAACTAATTTCTTATAGTATAGATCTTTGTAATAAGATAGGTTTATATTTTTATAGATAGAAAATCAACTTGAATGGTCTTCGCTACATAATCTACTCGTTATAATATTCGCGACGCATCACTATCGTGAAAAAATAAGGGTGTCCATGAAGTGTTGCATTTTTCGCCTATGGTTTCCTGTCTAATAAATAAGGAATTTCATAAGTGTGCATCTGTCAAAAGTTAAATAACCGATTGGACAATAGTATAGTATAAAAATCTCGTGTCACAGTGTTTGTTATCGAACTCATCCGAAAGGGCTTCAATAATTCTTATGATTTTTTCGTGTATATTTTGTAGGTCTCAGAATAGGTCGCAGGCTAATTAATATAGCAAAACAACGGTTACCGAGTCAGCCAGCAATTTCATAAAATTCGCACTTTGCACGCTCTACCAAAGTCGGATCCACCTGTCAGTCATTGCCTTATATATAAGACAAATAATAGGGGTTAAAGTATGAAATTGCCGTTTTATTGCAATAGGTTCTTTGAATTGACATAGAATCTTCATGGTTTGAGGTTTTCGAATGAAACTTTTTTCAAATGGTTTCTATGATGTTCTTTTTTTTAAAAATGTGAAACATTTGAATATCGACTTTCAATTGTTTTTGTTATTCAATTTAGACAAGAAAGATGGATACTGCGAAAATTCGAGTGATTTTTGAATACGAGTTCCGACCCCTCTCCAAACGCAGCATTGATATTGCGGGCTGTTTCTGCCGCGTTAGTTCCGCGTCGGAACTCGTATTCAAAAATCACTCGAATTTTCGCAGTATCCATCTTTCTTGTCTAAATTGAATAACAAAAACAATTGAAAGTCGATATTCAAATGTTTCACATTTTTTAAAAAAAGAACATCATAGAAACCATTTGAAAAAAGTTTAATTCGAAAACCTCAAACCATGAAGATTCTACGT
Organism: Yponomeuta cagnagella; assembly: GCA_947310995.1. Lineage (NCBI taxonomy): Eukaryota > Metazoa > Arthropoda > Insecta > Lepidoptera > Yponomeutidae > Yponomeuta > Yponomeuta cagnagella. The sequence continues at coordinate 3,484,869 of OX371279.1, forward strand.
CAATTCAAAGAACCTATTGCAATAAAACGGCAATTTCATACTTTAACCCCTAATACAAATAGTTTATTTGTTGTAGGAATTATGTCATACTGTTACACATGTATAAAGACTTAATGCGCTAGGATACCTTTTTAAACTTTCTTAGCAAAGTATGACTCTTGCTGAACATTCCAGGGTAGTAGGTACATATTTGGCATAGTCTAACAATAAGCGGTAACAGTCTAACTGCAACAACTACCCTTCGCGCTAGTTAAAAAACTGTGTTGTGGCAGAGTAGGAGTCATCGACAATGATTGATATGAGGATCAATAGATATAGAAGCATGTCCATTCTAACTATTAACACATATGATTTTCAGCATTATCTATAAGATAATGCCTTCACAAATAAAAAAAAACCTTAGAGTTAAAAATAATGGAAATTGTACGAAATAAGAGTCGGTATAGTAACTTTTTATTTACATCTTAGAAAAAAAGTTGTGGTCGCAAGATCAAATGTTATTAGAAATTACAGGATCAAAAAAGTGCAAACCTTGATCTTTGTCTACCCCTCCGGGGTAAAGGGAGCGTGTAACGTCGTGAGTCTATGTAAGTGAGCGTATCACGTCGTGAGTCTATGTAAGTTATAACTTTGCACAAGCCTATTAATAATTACGCAACACGGTATTAATGTCCTCCCACGAGCTTCGCCTAATCCTTGGATTAGTTAAACTGCCTGGTAAATTCAAACTGGATACAGGGCTTACTGGAGATGTAATTAACATACGTGAAACTCTGAATACGAGCACAAGATACAGTCTGAGTCGCCAATCCGCGATGGGCACGCGTATTAATTAATCCCATACTCTCTCTCTCTCTCTCTCTCTCTGACAGAACGCCTGTGCCCTGCAGTGGGACTTATATAAGCTACTTATGTGAAAAGTCCGACTGAGTACAGTAGATACCCAAGTGTACAATGCGAGATTCACGTCAGGTAAAGTGAGAGTTTTTTTCGTGTTGACGTAATAAAATTAATTTCATGTATCTCCTTTGATTATGTCTGGAAAGCAATTTAAGCAGCCTATGTACGTCCCACTGTAGGGCACAGGCCTTCTCTCAGGGAGACAGTATGGGCTTAATCACCACGCGTGCCCACTGCGGATTGGCGATTTCAAGCGCTGAGATATGTGAACACCTTAGACACGCAGGTTTCCTTTCCGTTAGCGCGTAGTATTGCTACTATAACTTCACAAATTTACATAACTTAGAAAACAAAGTCATAGGTACCTACATGCCCACACTGGGAATCGACCCTGTGTCTCTCGCTTCAAACTCCAATGTTCTACCCACTAGGCTACCACCGCAACTGGCGCGCAATAAAGAGTCATAATCTAATCTAATCCATTGATGCTTAAAAGGTTTCATACGCGGCAATGAAATTAAATCGACGCGTTCATGCCATTATCACTGTATAACTTATTTATTAACAGAATCTAGGAATCATGACGGGCATGCCATATTATACGGGCTTCACATACTAGATATTTTAATGACGATTTATTTATAAGATTTCTTTATAAACATTTTATAACAGTTGAGAATCGGAATTGTCAATCTATGTGCCAAATTTTCGGAACGGCCTTGCACCTGTATTATAGTAGCCAACTTCTTAAGTATTTAGGTATATTTTAGATTGATACGTGGACAGACCGTGAATAAACCTTTCTTGTGACTTTATGACGTTGGGATTTTAACTGACCGCTTTTCTCTTACAAGAGCATATGAAGCCCTTCTAAGAGTAAGTAGAAGACAAACATAGTAACAAGAAATATTACTCGGCAAACGCTGTTTATCCATATTAATTAGTCTACAACTATTCTCAGACCTACCAAACAAATTTTTTTATAAAAATCGCTGAAGCCGTTTCGGAGCAGTTCGATAACAAATACTGTGATACCAGATTTATGTATGTTAGATACTTGTATTTGTTTTATCCTGATCCGAACTATGATATAACATTTGTTATGGTCAGATTCAGTCTCATTTATTCACTTATACTCGTTAATATTCAATCAATAAAATTAGCGATAATGCGACACCGCCCGCCAGTATCATCAGAATAATTATCTGATCTGCCAACTAATCTCTTCTCTTCCTCTCTGTCTCTCACAGCCAGGTTAAAGGTCTTATTTCTCGCTCACACACATAGCGGCCAGATAATTACCTAAAAAGTTTAACTTCAGTGAAGGCCAATCAATCAGTAGGTGGGCCCTATGTATTCAAATATGCTAAGCGATGCCTCCAGTTTTGGCTGCAGAGTTGGGAAGTTTGTTTCGCGCGGAATTAAGGCATATTACAACGGGCCTACGACGTGAGGGCGCAACGTCGTAAACTCAAATAAACCTTGGACCATCATCATTCAGCCACAAGAAGTCCACTGCTGGACATAGACCTCCTCCATGGATTTCCAAAAAGACCGGTTGGAAGCGGCCTGCATCCAGCGCTTTCCTGCCACTTGGATGAGGTCATCTATCCATCTTGTGGCTGGTCGTCCTACGCTACGCTTGCCGATATGTGGTCTCCATTCGAGAACTTTTCGGCCCCATCGGCCATCAGTTCTGCGTGCTATGTGCCCCGCCCACTGCCTCTTCAAATTACTAATCCGCTGGGCTATGTCGACGACTTTCGTTCGTCTACGAATCTAATCATTTCTGACCTTAGATACAAAGCCTTATTTATAAAAATCACGATTCCTCTAAAACACTCCTCGAATACAGTTTAAGTAAGGGAAAAGCAAAGTAAGGGAGCCGGTAATATTTTCCACCTTGTCTCGAACAATTTTTGGATAGTTGGTTAGATGGATAACACTCTATAGCATGCCAGGGATATTATTTACAGATATCTAGGCAAGGGACGATCCAGGCGGACATACTTCGACCAAATAGAGGATGTATTAGCAAAGGGCGACATAAAAAGTACCCGAAACCAGCGTGCGTGCATGCAACGACTAATGAATGTTGAGGAAGCGAAAGTGATCCGTCAGGATCGTGGCAAGCGGCAGTCCCTGGTCTCTGGCTACCCCTCTGGGATACAGGCGTGAGTCTTTATATGTATGTATAATATTTATCTAGTTCTTTATCGTATACAATCGACGGCCTTATCGTTGAAAGAGATCTCTGAAAGTAGCCAACCTGGCGAAAAAAAAAGTTACTACTTTTGCATCCGACTCGTCTGTTCAGATATATTAATATGTTTCGATGTGTAGTTAAATAGATAAATAGAATTTGCGATACAATTAAGTGCAGTTATTTAATAATTTATCCAAACTGCGCCTTTTATTACTATCAACTCTTATCTATGATTACTATCCAGGGCCGGCGACCGTGCGGTCGTAACGATACAAACTAAAAGAAACCTTATGCACTACGGTTAGAGACTACAACAATAGCGCAAAAAAGCCCGGCCACATGCGACCAACAGGCAGCGGACGGGCACGACACAGGAACGAGCTTTCTTGCACTTATATCGTAGTCCTTCGGTCTTATTTATGAAAACTTGATTCCTTAAAACAATTCAAAAACGCCAATTAAAATTGTTTGTGGTGGCCCTTTTACAAGGAAAAGATGTAGCCACAGATTAAATAAAGAGAATTTTAGATTGGTTTTAGAGGAATCGTGTTTTTATAAATAAAGCCGTAAGAGTTTTCCCTGTAAAATCTCCGCCACAGACTAGTTCCGTGTGGTGCCGGATTAGGAATAGCGTCACTCCATTTCCTTCCGTGGATGTCGTAGAAGGCGACTAAGGAAATCAATTACCAGGAGACGGGCAGCAGCGTCTTCCTGAGATTCCAACAGCATACTGCGATCGCCAACCCGCCTGCCAAGCGTGGCGATTATGGCAAAACTGCAGTGGGCCTCAAATGGCATGTGATGATGATGAGACTATTTTAATCGGCGTTTTAAGGAATCGCGTTTTTTTTTATAAATAAGACCGTTTAAATTCATACGTCAGTGAGTTCTACACGAGAATTTCCACTGTCTCAGCGACTAAAATTGAATTTCTAGTCGCGGCGATTTTAACTCGCGGCGTGTGAATCTACTCGCACCGATTAGCCTGTCACACACAGCGAATACTCGCGGTGAATAGGCACTCGCAGCGATTAGTCGCTGTGTGTGACCTAAGCACTAGATGCGTCGGCCGAAACGGAACAGAAAGATCGGCGACGTAAATTCGGTCAGGTGTGGCTTGGCCCTTAGTGTTTGAGGCGTCTGAGGAATGTAAAAGCTTTTTCTAAGGTTGTTATTTCGGACCGTTCGCCTCCGTGAATAGGGAGGCAGCTCTGGAAATAACACCTCGTGAATGCCATCGACATTCTTTTTGGCATGACTGTACCAAACCCAAATCAGGGTTAGGGTACTTCAAGGTTGCGCTATCATGAAATATCACGTCAGCGGCAAGATTGAAAAGGGATGTTAGTCACAGATTACTGGTACGCTCAAGCTGTGACTTCAATACACAAGTCTCTGTATTCGCTACGAAGTTAAAGAACATTAGTGCAACTTTGTGTTTTTTTTTTTTGTTACTATTTACTGCATTGCACAACTGCGTTTCATAAAACTGCAAATCATAGTTTATTATGCTACTTCGATGTACTTTGCGTAGCCCAGTTTTCCTGCTTGTTCGTCTGTGGGTTAATCGACTTTGCAATGTACCTACATGAAATTGTTATAGCAAACCATGAATTGTAGTTCAATGAAATATAATAATAAATGCATGCAACACAATCACTTGACCTGGTCCCAAACTAGGATACCCTGTGCTATGGTAAGGCAAGACGTCACAATCATGGAAATTCACCCAAACTTAGGCCATTTTAAATGTACGGCTGCCACCAGTGGGAACCGAACTCACAACCTCTATCTTGGTACCTAGTAAGCGCGTTAACGGCTAGTTCAACGAGGCAGTCAAATAGGCCCGAAATGAATAACATTACATACTATAATAACATGGTGCAGGCTTATAATCTAGTTATACAGCCTTTAGTATTTAATGGCAGCGTGCTATGGACGAAAACCAAAACACATCAAGCCACATATTATATTCAAACACATAGTAAGTTGAGTACCTAACACAATATACTGAACTGCCATATGATCAAATGGAACGAGAATAAGCTGCACAGTCCACAATCATTCAGCGTGTCGTATTGTTAGTCTTATTTAATTGTAGTGCATGTGGCTTGGTCGGTTTTACGAACGGATCCAATAAGTCTCATGTAGTACCTATTTGTTTAACAGGTACTTAATTACCATGGTCACTTGTGTACCAAACCCTTTTAAATAAATAAAGATTAAAAAAAAAAAAAAAAAAAAAAAAAAAAAGGTACTTAATTAAGTGGACTGAACTGAAATAGGCTGTTGTGACCAGACTTGAGAAAGGAATGTTGCGTTGGTTTGGACATGTGGAGAGGATGAAGGAAGAATGATTGGCGAAAGAAATATATCGAGCGAATGTGGATGGAAGAGCGGGTTAGAGACGTCAAAGACATACTTCGAAAGCGCAAGATAAACAGTACGCAAAACCGGAGTGCGTGCATGCAACGACTAATGAATGTTGAGGAAGCGAAAGTGATCTGTCAGGATCGTAGCAAGTGGCAGTCCCTGGTCTCTGCCTACCCCTCTGGGATACAGGCGTGAGTTTATGTTATGTTATGTTGTTAAAGTCATTTTGCAAATAAAAATTAACGATCTCATTTAATGTTGATGTATATTAAAGCTCTTCTCACCGTCTGTACATGATAACACACTCTAAGTACGCAAACTTCAAGAGAAACTATTTGTATGGATCCATCACTCTAACGAGGCTTATTCTGCGTCATGGGCGGAAGGTTAATGAATCCAGGTTTCTATTGAAACTAGGTGGGCCCGCGACTTTGTTCGCGTGTTATCTCTGCAAAAATTGCGGAGTAATGTAGGTAAGTTCAGCGATAGTTTCTTGTCAGGTGGTCCGATTTCATTTATTTTTTTGTACTAAAAGGGGGTACTTGAGCGGTGGTCCTATATCAATTTGGTCAAGATCTGTAGATGGGATCCGTGAGAAATTCGTCAATTTGCAAAGGACAAAATGACAAAACAAAAAAACCATACCGAGGTAAAGAAAACCGTCAGCGCTAACTAGTGTAAAATTTGCGAAATGCAGTTTCTATTCAATGTTTACTTTGAAGTCGATTTTGTAAATAAATAAAATAAAAATACATACATACATAAGCAGCCTATATACGTCCTACTGTAGGGAATAGGCCTTCTCTCAGAGAGAGAGTATGGGCTTAATCACCAAGCGTGCCCACCGGATTGGAGATTTTAAACGCTGAGGTATGTGAATAGCTCAGACACTCAGGTTTCCTAACGATGTTTTCCTTCACCGTTAGCCTAATATTAACTTCACAAATGTACATAACATAGAAAACAAAGTCATAGGTACATGGCCGCACTGGGAATGGAACCTGGTTCTCCCGCTTCCGAGTCCAATATTTTACCCACTAGGCTACCACCGCTTAATAATAAAAATAACTTTAAACAATTTCAAATAAACTGTTCGGGAAATTACCGAATACTCGGAAATCCTTTATTGTTCAAAGTACTTGAAATAATTCCAACAATAGAATAATACGGCTGCGGCTGATAATACTCCTGATTGTACCATCAAAATAACTTAACAATGGCCATAAAACCATTCTTACTGATGTTCTTTTATTTAATGTCGGAATTTATTGTTGGACGATTGAGACATTAGAGAGAGAGAGAGAGAGAGAGAGAGAACCATATTACCACACTAAACCACATTAAACCATAAGTTGGCGCCAATATCCGAAATTTCTTTCTGAATTCAGAAAGATAATGAAACTTAATTCTTCGACATTTGCATGGAACAAGATTCACGAGCCGTTTACTACCGAGAATGAATTATTTGGTCCTTCGGATCGGCTTTTAACGACCGTAGCTCTTATTGCGCGTGGTACAAGAGCCAGTTTCATTCACTCTATTAATTCAGAAGGGCTTATTGGGAATCAGTGTGGGGCTATTTACAAGCGCTAATTGGGCTATTTTATGATACGGCAACATATTTACAAATATGTTTTTAAAAACAGATATAAACAAAGATGGCCGATGGGACCGAAAAGTTCTCGAATGGAGACCACATATCGGCAAGCGTAGCGTAGGACGACCAGCCACAAGATGGACAGATGATCTCATCCAAGTGGCAGGAAGACGCTGGATACAAGCCGCTTCCAACCGGTCTTTTTGGAAATCCATGGAGGAGGCCTATGTCCAGCAGTGGACTTCTTATGGCTGAACGATGATGATGATGATGATAAACAAAGAACCGAAGGATACTTTAATTTACTTAAAGAGACATCCGAGTGGAATCTGACTCCGATGTCAGCAGCTCATCATCATCATCACCATTTGACGCCCACTGCAGGACATAGGCCTACAGCATGGTTTTCCAAGCTTCCCGGTGCTGTGCCGCCCGCATCCAGCGACCTCCCGCCACCGTAACCAGGTCACCAGACCGTCTGGTAGGTGTTGGCATCCCCAACAAATTATTGTGCTACTTTTTTGATATGGCAACTAAATTACTTCCTTCTGTCACCGAACCTACTTGCAACGTGTATCTCTGTGCATTAAGAAAATAAAAAAGTGTCTTCAACTGCGACCGGGCGTTTCCTCTTCCTCAACTTCTACCAGCAACAAGGGCAGCCGCCCACATATGGTCCTTCAACCCGTCGAAGAGGGAGGAAAGGCTACGGAAAACCTGTCGCGATCAAGTCGCAATCTTCCTCGACTTCGGCAGGCAGACGGCGTAGAAAGAGACATTTCAGAAGCCAGTTCGAACATACACGCAGAATCTTGCAAGAAGCAAAGAAACTATATTATAATCATCGTTGAACCATCACGGTAACATCTACCTACTTCGTTTCATACATCATCTTCTAGGTGACGTCAGCCATTCTTAGTCGACTTGGACGTAGCTATACGAGTAAAAATCGCCTTTATCGTCAAGTGTTAAGGTTGGAGTTCGCAGAGCAATTTCACCGGAAACGGGCAAGTCCATTATTGCTACGTGGGACGTCCATTCCAAAATAAAAAATCGACTTCCGCCAACCCGACGAAGCAAAGGAGACCAGTGTACCTACATTGTGTGAAACGCAATATAGCCGTTTTCAACGCGAGTAACAAGGACAGCAATATAACTTTTAAGTCAGTCGTAAGTTTGTCAGTTCACGGGGTTCTCAGAATCACAAGACTCAATAATCGGAACGCAAGCGCAAGCAAACGCCATTTTATTTTCTACACAATACGCAATAGAAGCGTCGCATTGAAATTCAAAAATTGTCATCTTCAGTAATTTGTTTAAGTGCATTTCTTGTGTAAACAATGTCGTCCTCGGAGGGAGAGGAGGACGTGGTGGTGAAATTAAGTAAACTTAAAGTAAACCGAGGATATAACAAAGGTACGTTGTCACGATTATATTCGTCAATAACCAAGACTGAGATCGAACAATTAAAAGACTTACCATCAAGTAGTCTTGCAGAGAAACGTAAAAGAGCCATTTCTACTTTCGATCAATACGAAATTTATAATAAAGATATCCTCTTTCTAGATCCAAATGACAAGGAAGATATTGCCGAAGTAGAAGGCAAACTTTATGCAATCCTCTCTGTCTTGGACCGTGAAATCGCGTCACGCAATTATCAGGTTTCGCAGACTTCACCTCCTCCTCTTCCCACAAAAAGGCTGGTGAATTTACCAACATTAGAAATACCAAACTTCACAGGTAAATATTCAGAGTACATACCATTTAAGGAATTGTTCACTTCAGTAATTCACAACGATGCCACGCTTGACAACATTCAAAAGCTCCACTATTTGAGATCCTTTTTATGTAGTGAGCCACTAAAATTGATACAAAACTTGCCACTTAGCAGTGCTAGCTACAGTGAAGCAATCAAGATGCTTGATGACAGGTACAATCAGAAATTTCAAGTAATCAGTGAACACATAAATATCTTATTGGACTTACCCCACATATCTAGGTCAACTTCTATACAGCTCAGAGAATTCATTAGTCAAACAAAACAAAATTTAGCTGCAATAAAAAACATGAAAATTTGTATTGATAGCTGGGATCCTATCCTAATTTGTATTTTGTTACGGAAACTAGACTCGTACACGGGAAGAGCTTATCATATGGAACGGGACCCATCTGCTGAACCAACTGTAATGCAGCTGCTGTCTTTTTTGGAGAAGAGAGCGCTCGCATTAGAGAATGCTGAGCCGTCTCCAAAGCCCTCTACCAGTGGAGGGTATGGCACCAAGCAGAGCAAGTTTGCAGTCAACGTAACAGCAGTGGAAAGCAAGACCACATGCAATTACTGTAAGTCCACAGAACATAAAATATTTTCATGTCAAAAATTCAAAATTCTACCTTCGGTAGACAGATTTAAATTTATAAAAGATCAAAAGCTATGTGATACATGCTTAAATAAGCATATGGGAAAATGCAGATTCCATTTTAGATGTGATCAGTGCAAAAAAAACCATAATACACTAATCCATCTAGACAAAATGGCAGAACCAGTTATTATGTTTTCAAGTAAACAAACTAACGACATTTTACTCCCTACAGCTCGCATAAAATTGTTTACCCAGGATAACAGAGAGGTGCACATCAAGGCAGTTTTAGATTCCGCCTCACAGGCTTCTTTAGTAACAAGTAAGGTAGTTAGTTTCCTAGGGTTGGCACCTGTGCAGAATAAAACTAACATCATAGGTGTCACAGATAACAAAAGCAGTGTGAAATTCTCAGTTCCATTAGAAATTCATTCAATAAAAACTCCTTATAGCACATCAATAAACTGCCATGTGGTAGACTCAATTACATGTCGCTTGCCTCAGAACAGAATAGATACCTCAACAATCGAAATACCAGCAGGGATAGAGCTAGCTGACGATGAATATTACCTACCGTCAGATATAAACATGCTAATCGGCGCCGACGTGTTTTTCCAGATACTCGAGCCGTTGTCGCCGAGCCCGGAGACCGAGCAAACATCGAGCTGTGCGCTGCAGCCGAGTCCGGTGGCGTCGCCTGAGTTAAGCGCACGCACGCCAGCAGCGGACGGTCCGCGCATTTTAAACACCAAATTTGGTTACATAATTGGAGGTGCTTTGCCAAGTCAGCATGAGGTAACAAAGCTTACATCGCTCTTATGCACAAAATGTGACAATAATTTAAGCAACACTCTTGCCAGCTTTTTTCAAACTGAGAGTATCCCTGAGGTATTTAAGGAGCAACTCTCGGAACACGAAATTGTGGAAAATAATTTTCAAACCACTGTTAAATTAGAAAATAATAAATTTCAAGTGGATTTACCACTAAAGATTCCAATTTCTGATGTCAATGAAACATTAGGTGAATCTTTCGATCTAGCTATGCATAGGTTTTTATCTCTTGAAAAAAAATTGCAAAGAAATAGTGTTTTACACTCAGAATACAGTAAGTTCATAAAGGAATATGTAGAACTTGGTCACGGACATTTTGTAAATTTTGATTCATATAATTTCAAACAAGACCCCATATATTTTCTCCCTCACCATGCTGTTGTAAACGAGAACAGTCAAACTACTCGGACACGAGTGGTGTTCGACGCGTCTATGAACACGCGCAATAAGCTTTCTCTAAACGACCTTTTGCTTAACGGCCCAGTGGTGCAAAGAGAACTTTTTGATATAATTATGTTATACAGATTTGGGGATTACACATTTAATGCTGATATAAAACGCATGTTTAGGGGGGTCATGGTGAATCCAGAGCACACGTCATTGCAAAATATTTTGTGGCGCGAGAACCCTTCTGAATCAATTAAATGCATACGTTTAGACACCGTCACTTACGGCTTAAAAACATCTAGCTATTTAGCTACTCGATGCTTACTGGAGCTTGCAAAACAGAATGAAACTAATTTGCCATTAGCCGCTGATTTAATTAAGAACTGCACGTATGTTGATGACGTTATGGCTTCACATTCAGACCTTAACACATTGCTTGAAGCCAAAACACAGTTAAAACAGTTGCTTGCCCTAGGAAGTTTCGAATTACACAAGTGGTCAGTTGCTTGCCCTAGGAAGTTTCGAATTACACAAGTGGTCGTCTAATAACAGAGATATCTTGTCGGATATTCCAATAAGCTTACAACAATTAAATGATATAGAACTACAAAAAGACAATTTTAATATAAAAGCGCTAGGTCTCGCTATAAATATAAATAAGGATTGTTTTGTCATAAAGCCTCCTAAGCAGACACAAACAACGAAAGTGACTAAAAGAGAAATATTAAGTCAAATATCTAGATTTTATGACCCGCTTGGTTTTGTCAGTCCGATAGTGGTAAAGGCCAAGGTCATCATGCAGCAGCTATGGCTTGAAAGGATGGATTGGGACGACTGCCCACCTCAGCACATACATGATGCATGGGTACAATTTTCTAATAATCTAGGTTCCATGGATAACATTGAGTTGAAAAGAAACATACAGATCCCTTCAGATGCTGAAGCAGTACAACTTCTTGGTTTCGCCGACGCTTCCAGTTCAACAGGCTACGGGTGCTGTGTGTACTTGCGCGTGGTTCACTCATCAGGTAAAATTGCAACATCCTTACTTTGCTCGAAATCACGCATAAACCCACGCACAAAGGCATTCACCGTGCCGAGGCTTGAGCTCAACGCATGCTTATTATTAGCCAGGTTGATAACCAGAGTACATGAAATAATCTCAACAAAAATCCGAGTGGATAATGTCTACCTATTCTCCGACTCACAATATCATTAGCTTGGCTGAAAACAGAAGTTAACAAATTGCAAGCCTATGTTTCGAACAGAGTGAGAGTTGTTCAACAACTAACCAACGGGTGGCGCTGGCTGTATGTGAATACGCATGATAACCCTGCAGACTTGGTGAGCAGAGGAGTGGATGATCCGCGAGCATTAATTTCCAACCCACTGTGGTGGAACGGACCAACATTTCTCCAGCACAGGGAGTATTCATTCAGTAACAAAATACAGTTACCTAACGATTTACCCGAATTAAAATCCCATGAAACCGAATTTCATAAGACAGTAATACTTATAACTTCAAAACAGTCTCAGTTACTCGACTCATTGATACAAAATATCTCAGATATTAACAAAATGCAGCGAATTTTGGCATACATACTTAGGTTTTGTCATAATTGCGTACCGACAAACACAAAAATACAGACGGCTTCTCTATCGAGCAATGAATTGCAAAAAGCGTTACTACTTTTAATTAAGCACGAGCAAAGAGTTCATTTCAAAGAAGAAATACAATGTTTATTAAATGATGAGTGTATTAAAGGCTCATTAAAGCCGTTACACCCATTTCTCGATGAAGAAGGCGTCCTTAGGGTCGGCGGCAGACTACACAACTCAGATATGCCATACGCACAAAAACATCCCATTATCTTGCCTAAGCAATCGAAAATAACGCAACTTATTATACGTCACAAGCATCTTAGATTGCTTCACGCGGGCCCCAAATTGATATTAGCCCAGCTAAATCAAAAATACTGGCTAGTAAACGGTATTAGAATAATTAAAAAAGTCACTCATAAATGTTTAGTTTGTTTCAGAATGAAAGCAAACGCAGCAAAGCAGCTTATGGGTTCCTTACCTAAGCAGCGTGTTACTGCTTCGAGGGCCTTCCAAGTTGTCGGAATAGACTTCGCTGGGCCAGTGCAGATAAAGAACTCGCGCGTCAGGCGAGCAGTCGTCAGTAAAGGTTATATTTGCGTATTCGTCTGCTTCTCAACAAAAGCAGTTCATCTAGAATTAGCTTCAGATTTATCCACGGATACCTTTCTAGCATGCTTTAAGAGATTTATCTCCCGACGATCACTGCCCACCGAGGTCTTCTGTGACAATGGAGGCGCCTTCGTAGGTGCAAGGAACAAATTGGCTGACTTGTACAAACTGCAAGGCTCCGCTAATCACCAGACACAGGTGCAAGGCTTCTCTGCCCAGCAAGGAATAACATTCCACTTTATTCCTGCATACTCGCCTGTCTTTGCTGGCCTAGCGGAGGCTGCAGTTAAAAGCTTTAAATACCATTTAAAAAGAACTATTGAAAAAAGTATTCTTACTTACGAACAATTACATACTGTGTTATGTCAAATCGAGGCTATTTTGAACTCGCGACCTATCATGCCAATTTCATCTTCAGACATTGCAGACTTCAGCTATTTAACTCCTGGACACTTCTTAGTGGGTGGACCCCTTGTAACTTATCCTGAACCTGACATAGCAGAGGTTCCTATAAACAGACTCAAATTTTGGACCCTAGTGGAAAATATGAAACAATGTTTTTGGAAAGCGTGGCATAAACAATATTTGAACATATTACAAAGTAGACCCAAATGGCGTGATAGTTTACCTAATGTAACTGTAGGTTCATTAGTAATTTTGCGAGAACCAAATTCAGCCCCTTTATACTGGCCCATGGCTAGAGTTATACGTGTCTTCCCTGGTGCAGACAATAAGGTTCGTGCCTTAGAAGTTAAGAAATCCAATGGTAAAGTTTATACTCGTTCATTGTCGAATATTTGTGTTTTACCTTTAGAATAAGTAACATAAGCATATTATAGCATAAACAGCCTACCATGTCTTAATGAAAACAAACAAAGTATGATTGTTGTTTACATGCTTAAACAGTATTAATATACACTAAGTTACCTATTATAGTAAGCATTAAAAATAACTATGTAACAAAGAAAAATTAGGCTACCTTTTTCATTAAAGTTAGTTTACCTACCAAATGTAATAAATTTTAATACTCTAAGAGTTAGATTATTTTATTACTAATGCATGTTCACTTTGAGATGCAGATTCTAGAAGAATAGATTGTGTTAACTTTAGTTTTGAAGAATTTATTAAATTTTTACTTAATAATTACAAGTAAAATATTAACAATGTTATTCATAATAAAACAACATCTTCAGGCATAAATGTATAATCAATTCAACCTTTATTTAGAAATTGCAAACTGTTTCATGTTGTTTGACATAGCATTGGCTTAAAAACATAAATTAGGTTTGTTAAGTGGTTGCCATACTTAATTTACATAACTAAACGATGGCTCGGCATAATTCGCTTTCGGTCGCTATTCGGCGGACCCGCTTCGTAGGCCGTTGTAAGAACAGTTACAATGAACTGTCACAGCTGCGCTAAAGCAATACGGTGGGGCGAGGTGTTGTGTTGCAATACCTGCAAGACTCCTTACCATTACGCTTGCGCCAACATCACCTCTGCTGAGTTTAGAGAAAATCGAGAAAAATTGAAGACATCTTGGAAGTGTCAACCCTGTGCAGCAAAAAGGGATACGCGTGGTTCGGGAAACGATGACACGCCGGTTCGCAGGTCACCTATGTCAAGGGAGCCACTGAATGACAGTATCCTCTCTGTACACGAATTGCCGTTTAATAGCAGCACTGAGCAAGCAGTTAAGCTCGTTGACCTCCCCGCAGAGGTTGAACCCGATAACGTTACTATTCGAAAAAAAACCAGCTCTAATAACAACTCCGACTTTATTAGATTGATTGTGCGCGAGGAACTGCAAGCCCTGATGAACGAGCAAACTGAAAAGGTGACCAAAGTGTTGATGGAAGTAATTGGAGGACTCACGGATAGGGTGTCGACGCTAGAAGCCGTCGTAAAACAAGCTTGTCTCACTAAAGACAGGGAGATACAAGCTGTTACTACAGTAAAACACCCTGCTCAGAAACGGAAACCCAAAAAGAAGTCTTTTACACACGTCACGGAAAATAACACTAATACGTTACCCAATAATGAAGGGGGACAGGCGACATCATCAAACATCACCGAGGCAGCATCCGATGGAGGGGAAAAGGCAATATCTAATGATGACTTGAGTCAAGTGCCTGGAGTTACTGGAGCATCACTCCCGGATGGAGCCGAAACCGTACCCGCCGACAAACAGGAAGGCTGGGAGGAGGTACACCGCCGCCGCGGCCGCCGTAGCCGAGTGCCCCCCGCTCCTGCGGCGCCCGTGCTGCGCGGCACAGCTGATCCCGCACTTATTGGGCTCGAGGCGTCTGAAAGAATGGAGTATCTCCATCTTTACTATTTAAAAGTTGGCACCACAGCCGCCCAAGTAAGTGCTTATTTACGCAATGTTTCTAAGAGTGAAGCCTGTAAGGTGCAAGTATTAAGCTCCCGTGGCGATTATGCTTCATTTAAATTGGTAGTCCCATCGAGTTTAGCCTATTTGGTGCTGTCAAACGATATATGGCCCAGAGACGCATGCATAAAAAAATGGACCCAGCCATTTCGTGCAAAGACGCGAGGTTCCACCATTGAATAATTACATTGACATACTTTACCAGAATGTAAGAGGTATGAGGACAAAGACGTCCCAATTTGTGTCGCTCTTGGAATCGTCGAGTTATGAGATATTTGCTATTACCGAAACAGGTCTCAATGATTCAATACAAAATGCAGAGATTGCTCTTCCAAGTTACCAGGTATTCCGATGCGATCGCGCCGATGGCCGTAAACAGGGTGGCGTACTTATAGTGGCCTCACCACGGTTCGAGCTAAGGATGATACCATTGACTGATATCAATATTAACATAGATAGTCACAACTTTGAGTTGATCTGTTGTTCTGTTTATATACATCATCGTTTTTTATTTGTTTTCTGTACAGTTTATACCCCTCCTCAGACAGATGAGTCTGAGTATATGATACTGTTTGAAATATTAGAAAAATTATGTGTCAGATATAAGAACAATATTGTAATAGTTGGAGATTTTAATTTATTCTCTTGTAATAATACTGTCTGTAGCTATTATGAATATTTTGTGGCCTTTTGTGAACTCGTCCAATGTAACGAGATTCCAAACTGTAACAATAGACAGTTGGACCTAGTGTTGGGCGGGCGCGGTGGTGTGGCGGTGCGCGCGGCTGACGAGGCGCTGCTGCCCGTCGACGCCTATCACCCGCCGCTCGCCATCGCCGTCGCGGCTGCGTCCACGCCCCGCGCGGCCTTTGCCTCTGTCATACCTCGCTTGCCAGCCGAAACTACATCTAAACAGTGGAATTTTAGTAAAGCCAACTTTCCACTGCTATATAGCGGTCTTAGTAATATAGATTGGAGCGAAACTTACAGTTTATCTGATCCTGATTTGGTTTTAAATAGTTTCTATAGTAAGTTCAATAGTGTTTTCGATGCGTGCGTTCCTCTCAAAAAGCAATCACCAAAGGATCACAGAAATATTTATCCAGTGTGGTATACAGGTGACATAATAAGAAATATTAAAGAAAAATATACACTACATAAGTTGTATAAGACGAGTAAATCACGTAGTGATTATGAGGCATTCGCTAGGAGCAGAGCAAAAGTGAAAGCGGAAACGGCGCTTGCCCATGACCGGTATCGGGAGCGGGTTCAAAACCACCTGGCATCGGACCCTAAAGCTTTCTGGAGCTATATGCGGTCAAAAAGGGGTAACCTGAACCAGCATAGATTAATAAAGAATGGAAGAGCGCTCTCAGCTCAAGAATGCGCTGAAGAGTTCGCACAGTACTTTTATTCAGTATATAACTCAAATTCACCTAAACTGAATGCTCGAGTGGCGAGTGCGGCTCGAGCGGCTCGTGGCACGCGGGCGCACGTCGCGGCGCTGGAGCTGCAGGACGTGCGGCGTGCGCTCGCTCGTCTGCCCGCAAAGCGTTCTGTTGGACCGGACGGTATACCACCCTTCCTGTTCAAAGACTGCCGCAGAGTATTGGAAGAGCCCTTGCTGCACATTTTTAACGTCTGCTTAGCGGCCGCCAAGTTCCCAGAGATTTGGAAGCTTACAAGAGTCGTGCCAGTGCCGAAGGGTCGCGGTGGTCCGGAACCCAGTGACTATAGGCCTGTGGCGGTCTTATGTACTCCTGCGAAGGTCTTCGAATCGGCTGTACACCAGTGTTTGTACACGCAAGTGGGTGCGCAGCTGTCTGATGCGCAGCACGGCTTTCGCCCTGCGCGTGGGACAGCAGGGAATCTTCTTCATTTAATGACACGCCTATTGCCAGCAGTGGATACCGGGGTCCAAGTTGATGTCGTCTATTTAGACTTTAAAAAGGCATTCGACACAGTCGATAACGATGTGCTTCTTATAAAGTTAGCCGACGCGGGATGCTCATCACATACCCTATCTTTCTTTGCTAGTTATTTGAAAGATCGACGCCAGTTTGTCGACTGTGGCGGATGCCAATCAAAGCCCTACTATACTAGATCAGGCGTGAGTCAAGGTAGTAATTTGGGACCGCTGCAATTTGTCTTAATGATCAATGATTTACCAGATGTAGTTTTAAATTCAACCTGTCTCTTATTTGCTGACGATGTGAAACTAATATTTGAGATAAAAGATATAGCAGATCACGATAAACTGCAGCAGGATATACATAGGGTTGTCCAATGGAGCCAGGAGAATAAGCTCTATTTCAATTTAGCGAAGTGCTCAGTAATGACATTCAGCCGTGCACGAGCCCCACATCACTATCCTTATCAGATAGACGGGATGCTTCTGCAGCGCGTCGCACAAGTAAAAGATTTAGGCGTCCTCTTTACCCCGGATTTGAACTTCAAGCAGCACGTCACTGATGTATGTAAAAAAGCGTACCGTAATCTAGGGTTCCTAATGCGTCAGGCAAATGCGTTCACGAACATTGGCGCCTTACGTGTCTTGTTTGAAGCACTGGTAAGAAGCCATTTTGAATGTAACGCGGCTATTTGGTCTCCAAGGGAGGCTAAATACAAAGCTATGATGGAAAAAATACAGAATAAATTTATAAGGTTCCTTTACCTTAAGATGTATGGTGTATATCCGGGATATCCGCTTCTATATCCTACTCTGTTTTTACTCGGTATGGTTGGGTACAATCAACTGGAGGTGAGGAGGGAGGTGTCGCTCGCCACGTATTTACTTAGAGTATTACGTGGTGAGCTGCACAACCCGGCTGTCCTCCAATGGATCCAACTGTCCGTGCCGGACGAGTACTGCGGCCGGCGGCGGCGGCCGCGGCTGCTGGTGGTGCCGCGCGCGCGTACTAACCTGCTCCGTGACGCGCCGCTCACGCGTGCCTTGCGCACGCTCAACGCGGTTGCTGATCATACGGACTTATTTGTATGCACTCTGGACGAGTTCACAAAAGCCTCGATATGCGTTTTGGGTTCTAGTTTAAGTAAATAGATATTAGTATGTATTAAAGTAGATCTGAATAGACTTAAGATTACAATCTAAATTGCGCATCTGTCGTATTAGGCTTGCCTGTAAAGATAGTTGTAAGAAATTGAAATAAATAAATAAAAAAAAAAAAAAAAAAATTTTGCTTTGTATAAAGTTGATTAATTACATTTCGCCTTCTCAGGCCCCAGCATGTTGGCATCCCCAACAAATTATTGTGCTACTTTTTTGATATGGCAACTAAAATACTTCCTTCTGTCACCGAACCTACTTGCAACGTGTATCTCTGTGCATTAAGAAAATAAAAAAGTGTCTTCAACTGCGACCGGGCGTTTCCTCTTCCTCAACTTCTACCAGCAACAAGGGCAGCCGCCCACAGTAGGGGCCTCCCCACGCTGCGTCGTCCGGTCCGCGGTCGCCAGGTCAGAACTTTTCCGCCCCAACGGCCATCAGTTCCGAGCAGGTATTTTTCCTCAACTGACAGGTCTAAAGAAAAAACATTCCCACTTTTTATTTTCATAGGCTCTAACTTTTAACAGCCAGTCACAAAAAGTTGTCGCAGACAGCATTACAGATAGGGCAACTTGCGTCGACGCGATCTGACAGTACTATCTATCTGTTTATCCAGGTGTAGGCTCTATCCTGTGAATAAGTTTAAAAACGTCTTGCACAGTGACATTTGCATAGCTATTTATAAATACTTTGTGTGATAGGTAACCCTGTCAATTAACTAATTATTCCTGGATACATATTGATTTATTTACTTACTTATCCAGTGATTTGGTGCAAGCCCATCTCACTCTGATAGTCTATTTTAACGCCAGAGTTATTATTTCGATAAGAATTGCTTCTGTATTAAGTTAAGTTTATATAAATTATTGTCTTTATCAGTTTATTGCTCTTCTTTCTATCTTCTTCTTTATTACTCTTTACATCCAACGACGCTGTGACTGAACAAGTTTGGGTGTTTGGCATATAAATGTGATGTACAGTAATACGCTTGACTACCAAAACAGAGATCGTTGGTTCGATTCCCACTTGAGGCCGCTGCAGGTACTTGATTTGTACAAATGGCCTCAGGCTGAGTATATTTCCATGTTTATGATATCCTTGCTTAACTAGGTAATGTTTGGTTACCACCATAGTACAGAACCACCGCAGCACCTGATCCCAAACAGGGATATCTGTTTGAGACCAGGACAAGTATTGTGTGGTGTGGAAATTATTGCATTACTAGCTGACCTGGCAAACCTTGTTTTGCCATATTAATTAGCCTACAACCTATTATCAGACTAACCAAATTTACACGACAAGTTTCATAAAAATCGGTGAAGCCGTTTCGGAGAAGTTCGATAATAAACACGAGAATTTTACATATTATATTATAGAAACACAGCCATCAGCCAATGTTCGTTCACGGTGGAATTAGGCCTCCGTCAGAACACGCCTCACCATGAGGGGTTTTTTTTTTCGTTTGACAAGAGGTTTACTCTAATACACGAGAGGTGCTGCTGCCCACCCCTTTAGTAGCTTCGTACGTAACCCAAGAGATGATTCAGGGTCATATTCTTACACTAAGACCCACATAGAAAGAATAGTAACACTTAAAAACGTCAACATCAACTCATGTTGTGTTTTATTTATGTGTTGTATGTGTGCAATAAAGTATAAGTAAAGTATAATCTCATATGAGCGAACTCACGCGCAGAGCTAGTACAAAAACAGAATTCGCTACGAATGGCTACGCGCGCTACGAATGCAACGCCACTACGGCGTAGCGATTGCCTACGAAGCTACGAATATAGCGGCTGCTAAAACTTTGGGGTATAGTTACATGTACTTTAGAAAGGGGATTTCCAACTTAAACTTATGATCTTCATCATCATCATCATCCTCAGCCCGTCGATATCCACTGCTGGACAAGGGCCTCTTCACGCAAGCGCCAGTCACTTCTGCTTTACGGTGTTCTTCTCTAGGTCTTCCCTACGGCCTTGTCGATGTCGTCACGCCACCTGGCTGGGGGTCAGCCCACACTTTTACGACCGGTCCTCGGTTGCCATACCAGTAGTTTGCAACTCCATCTTTCATCCTCTCTCTCTGCGACAAACATGACCTGCCCATCTCCACTTCATGATCTTCACCACAAATTATTTGCTCTATAATTTTACATATATGGTAACTGTAAGAGAGTCATTTTTAACTGTTCATTTTCTGATTACTTTTCTCCTTTTTTCTTTTGAGTTTTTTTCTCTTTTTTTCTTTTCTTCTATTTCTTTAAAATTAATAGTTAGGTTTAGGTTAGTCTGTTAACAGGCATACTCTCCCTCTCTTTCTAAGAGAGATGCGTATAGGTGCTTATGGTACAACTTGGAGAAGCCGTTTACATACCTAGTCGTAGGTAAATTGTGTTACCAGCGACAGTATATATTTATAGCTATAGTTATCATAAATTATGCTGTGATCTCAGTAGGTAAAAGTAAAATAAAAATAACTGATGAATTGACTATTTGATTTTAGATTAATTGTTTTTGAGATTCATTCGCGATCTCCCGATCTGTTTTATTTTTCAAAATGTCTCTTAGGCTGGCTATAAGACCCTTCTTTTGAAATAAGGCCGCTTTTGTACATCTACCAAAGGACCAAATGTACCATCTACCTTAGGCCGCCAATTGTTCTATCTATTTTTGCAAATGTTTATGTCATGTAGTCTAGTGTACAATAAAGAATACTTATCTTATCTACACTAAACTCTTATTTATGTTTTTATTTTCAAATTTTTGTGCAATAGTTCGAAAGAAACAAACAGTATTTATATTGGGTTTCGTGTTTTACCTTTTTTGCAAGAAGCGTAATTTTAATGGTAATTTATTCGTCTGGTCACACCTCTACTTCTTACTGTACCTCTCTCTGTGTTACTTTAAAAAAAGCTGTTGCAGCATCTCGGACTATCACACTGCTCCTTCGAAGCGTTTTATCACTAAAAACCGACCAAGTGCGTGTCAGGCCATGCGTAGTGTATGGTTCCGTAGAAAGAAGAGGTTTTATCTGCTTTACATAAGTTACAATTATCTGCTTTACATAACTTACAATTTCCTCATAACTATCACCGTAATTTTCAATGGATTTTTAACCGACTTCAAAAAAGGAGGAGGTTATCAATTCGACGCGGATATATATATATATATTTTTTTTGGCTATGTTCCTCCATAACTCCGTCAAATCTTAACCGATTTCGACAATTCTTTTTTTGTTCGAAAACATATAACGTCCCATTGGTCCCATTTTAATTTGGTGAAGATCTGATGAAGACTTTCAGAGATGGACAACGGAAGTCTTCAATGGACAGCAGTAAATAAGGTTTAATGGGGCCCATCCTTTAGTAAAATCCGTATGTTTCAGAAAATAGCATAAAAGTAGTCCCAAGGTAATTTGGTGATGTTCTGGTGAAGACTTTTGGAGATGGAAATTGAGAACGTCAAATTTTAAAGCAACGAATTAAGTAGGGTAAATGATGGTTATAAGTATCTTTTTTCCCGCTCCCCCAGTAAAAATTGAAAAATAAAAAAAAATTAATAAAAAATAAAAACCGACTTCGAAACACTACAGCACTAAAAAGTTGGAAATCATTTAAATGATTAGAAGTATTTATACATGTAGGTAGGTATTGTAGAAGTATAATTTATAGTCGATGCCCATTTTCACTAGTGCTGTAGTGTTTCGAAGTCGGTTTTTATTTAATGTACGAAGTTTTCCTTTCATAAGTTGGTCGCCTATTACTCGTTAACTTGTAAGGCTTACTTATCTACGATAGTTTTCCTTTCATTATATGTGCTGCATGCAGTTCTGAATTTTTTCACGTTTTTACAATCAACCGTTTAGCCAGGAGAGAAGGGGGGACACCGAACTCGGACCAAAATCGTTCGCTTTAAAGCTTAATGTTTCGCAAACGGAACCCTCAATCCAAAAAAGATTCTTACATCCACAATATTATTGAATGAACCATCCAACTACACTATGGTTTAGGCGAGAAAAAAAATTGCATTCCTAATTTAGGTGTAGGGGAGTGCCTCTACAATTTTTTTATTTTAGATTTTATCCTACAGTTTTTTGGCGTGATTGACATGAATGTCTATGCCAAATTTCAACTTTCTCGTACTAATTGTTTCTGAGCTAGGCCGCGGACAGAGAGACGGACAGACGGACAGACAGACGGACTACGGAACCTAAAAGCCGGTATCCCAGGGTACATGCGTTTTTCTATTACAGAAAACATTTCCCCGACCTTTTACGATTACTAACTGCGTCCAAATTGGAGAAACGGACCGCGGCCTAGATTTTACGGCCCTCCCGTATTCCCTAATCGTGTTCTGAGCGAAACCAAAGCCGAGAGTACGTGGCTATAATCACAATAAACCTTCCCCCATCCCATCCGCGCGCTGACTGTGAAGAATAATGTAGCAAGGAAATCTTACATTATTCATGATCAACAAAATAAATATTTCTAGTAAATGTGGACATGAATAAACGTCCCAGGACATACGTCCACCAAAGTCAAAGTCGATTTGTTTTTATTCAAAAAAGCACAGTAACTGCGACTTACTGAACGATACAAGTAAAAAAAATGGGATTGAAATGGTAATACCATGGAAATTGTCAATTAATTAGCGCACAATTACAGTACATGTGTTTATGTGAAAAAAACAAACATAGCCGAGTCTTCCTACTTGATAATCTGTGGGTTATTCAACTTTGCTGAAAATCGAGTTGGTAGATAGATAGATAGATAAACCATTAATTTGCATATTCACAAACACGTTACACATTCACAAACCAAAAAATAAAAGGACGAAACTAACAAAAAAGACACAGACAACAAGAACATACAGTCTTGCCATACAACTTACAGCAAGTGCCAAAAATACAATAACGTAAATTTGTAGGTGTGGCAAGTGCAAATGGGCTCCGGCTCAGCATGTGCTGGAGGTTTGGGGATACTCCAGCGCTGGTTGTATGCCGGTACCCAGAGAAGACGGCGTGCTCAACTCAGAGAGGGAAAAAGGAGCCAGACTGAGACAAGATATAATTATATGCAGGTGTGTAATGTATAACTAGAGTACAATGTGCGGGAATAACATGTAACTAGACTGAACTTCGCGTCCACAATGGCGCAAGTTGTCATTTATAAGAATAAAAATATAATAAAATAAAAATGAGTAATTATGTAAATGTAATGAGAAGCGATAGCGAGAAATTAAATTAATATTGTTAATAGAATAATTAAAAAAATTCAAAATAATAACATAATAATAATAAATAGATATGTAAACTTAATCGAAAGTCCACCAAAATGGAAGTAAGGTACGGGGTAAAATAACTTATATAAGTGACCAAAATTTGGTTACCTACGCAGAATTGAATTTCATTTTATTTATTTATTTATAACATAACGTAATACAGGTGTGGCGTCGGATTAAGAATAGCGTCACTCCATTTCCTTCCGTTGATGTCGTAGAAGGCTACTAAGGAAATACATTACCAGGAGACGGGCAGCAGCGTCATCCTGAGATTTCAACAGTATACTGCGATCGCCAACCCGCCTGCCAAGCGTGGCGATTATGGCAAAACCCTTCTTGGTTAGGAAAACTATGAAGGAGGCCTGTGTCCTGCAGTGTGCGTCGAGTGGCTGATGATGATGATGATGATGATGATAATACAGGTGATACAATACATTAAAAGTCGCCAAATATAAATGAATGAATGAATTAATTGTAGTTATGTGAAATATAATGAATACGGTATTTGACACGATCAACAATAAATTATTTCATATGCTCGATTAAAACAAAAATTACAAAATATCTCGGATAATGTATCTCTTTTAGTCAATTACTAGTTATTACTATTTTTAAGTTAAGATAAGATAAGAATATCCTTTATTGTATACCGGAAAAAAATGTTACAGATTAAACATAAAAAGAGTGCTCTGAAATGTGACGTCATAAGCAAGTATTTTCATAAAAAATTCCATTTTAAAAGTAACTCATTTGATATTTTGTCAAATACCCAATTGTAGTTACGTGAAATAGAATTAATTGTAGTTATGTGAAATAGGGCGCAGTCCGACGATTTCATGCAGCTACAGCTAACACCCAATGTGAATCCGGCCATTCTTGTTCACGCAGAGTAAAAAATACTTAGGAGGGTACCTCAAGAAACAGTTCCTGTACAAACGTAGTTTGGTTTTAATTCACAAACGGCAATCCGGATCGCACGGACTCTTTACCAATATGTTTAGAGGACACAAATCAAGGCTTGCTCGTGCTTTCAACTGAGAATAAAAGAATAAAAACGAAATTACAGCCTCGTAAGACTTTTCATAGAAACTAATCACAAGGCTATAATTTGTTGAGGGCTTTTCGAAGCGTCATTAAAAAAAAATATACAGTACTGAAAGTTACCGATAGATGGTGCTGACGTCACATAATATGCCAAAATTGACATGACATCACTGTACCTTCTCTGTGGTTTCTGTCACGTTGCTCGCTCGTTTCCTTGACGAGAGGAGAGATGTTTAGATTTTTACAGAGTAATAAGGACTTATATTACAACATTGTAAAGTACTCTGTGAAAATCTAAACATCTCTCCTATAAAAAGGTACAACATTGAAAACGTATGATGACATTTGTTCTCCTTGCAGCGCCATCTAGTTTTTTTTAATGAAACTCAACTGACAGCTGTAATTGTAAAGACCTCGATCCTCGTTTTGTGACCTCTAAACGTATTGGCAAAGTTTCATTGCGATCCGGCATGTCGTTTGAAAATTAAAACGTAACTACGTTTGTATGGGAATCGCTTGGTGAGTGGCCTTCTTAAGGCGATGCCTCCTGGCGTACGACAGCTGTCTATTATTACAGTAACGAACCCGTGATATCAACGTGAGACGCTCTGAAAGAGATGTCTTCGATCCAAAGTGGAAGTGTAAAGGACGTGAGTGCTGTCACTTAATGGCCTATTACTGGACTGCTCGGAGGCGGCGTGTTTTCGACAGTGGAATGAGCTAATTCTACAACGACAATTTTTGTAGCTTTGAACTATGGCTACTAGATGGCGTATTAGCCACTAGCTTATTGTTCCTTTATCTAACATAAATAATGACACTTTGTACTGTAAGATATCGTTGTACATAAACAGCCTGTATACGTCCCACTGTAGGGCACAGGCCTCTCAGGGAGAGATTATGGGCTTAATCACCACGCGTGCCCACCGCGGATTGGCCATTTCAAGCGCTGAGGTATGTGAGTAGCTCAGACACTCAGGTTTCCTCACGATGTTTTCTTTCACAGTTAGCGAGTATGCCCGCACTGGGAATCGAACCTGGGTCTCTCGCTTCTAAGTCCAATGCTCTACCCGGTACCGTTGTACTGCAACTACGAAATAATTTCCGTCGCTACAAATTAAGTTTTCGCACCTGAATAAAGCTTCAATGTATATCTAATTGCGCTTTTTAATTTTAAACAAGAGAAAGTTGAAGTTGAAAAACATTCCTTTATCGTGACACAGACATTATACAAGACGTAGGAAACAAAAATAAAACAGACAAGGCAAAACACGAGACAAAAAATAAAAAAGCAATAAGAAGGGCTAAGAAGGGCGGTAAAACCGCCTCATGCTCAGTATTTCATCATCATCATTCATCATTCAGCCACAAGAAGTCCACTGCTGGACATAGGCCTCCTCCATGGAGTTCCAAAAAGACTGGTTGGAAGCGGCCTGCATCCAGCGCCTTCCTGCCACTTGGATGAGGTATTTGCTGTATTTGCTGCAGGTTTACTACCCACAGCACTGATTTTCTGCCAGGGCCTGATGCAATATTTGCTATATTTCGCTATTGATGCTATATTTGACCGCCTTGCACCTTAATTGGCAATCATCTATCCGTGTAATAGGTAGCTTTGTGTGATGATGTCAAACTTTGCGCACATAAAGTGGTAAGTGGTTTTGGATGCGGTTCAAGGTCGGACCGATCTGTGAAAAATGCATGCGGTTTTTTCTAAGCTACTTTTAAAAACAACGAAGTCATTAGAGGAATACGGTGCCAATTAACATACCTACGTAATAAAACATTACGGTGTTTTACCATAATTAGATTAGATTAATACCTACTCTTAATTGCACACCATACGTTATAGAGGCACGTGAAAAATCTTAAATGTCTGAGTAATCATCTAGTAATCTTAGGGCCAGTTTCTGAATTGAGAATCTCGCTAAGTAAATAGTTAACTGTAGTGCTGTCTCTTCGAATTTCTCAGAAAGGAGCGTGACAGAACGTTACTTAAGTATTTACTTAGTGAAATTCTCAATCCAGAAACCGGCCCTCAGAAATATCTTCATAATGGCCCTTCTGTTTTCTTTTATGTAGTCTATAAACGTTGGTCAGAAGTAGAAATCATTGGTTCAGGCCCTATGCTCCCTTAGGAGTTAAAGGAGCTAAAGGACTGAAGAAAAATATATGCGTCCCACTGCAGGGCACAGGCACCTCAGACCTCAGCGAGGGTCTGCACGCAATTACCACGCGTGCCCACCGCGAATTGTCGATTTCGAGCGCTAAGGTACGTTACGTGACACTCGTGTTTCCACACGATGTTTTCCTTCAGAATTAACGAATGATATTGCTACTACAAATGCACAAACGTACTTAACTTAGAAATCAAGTCATTTGTAGATACGTTCCGGGATTCGAACCCACGATCTCAAGAATGTGAGACCAGCGTTACTCTACTTCATTAAACACTTGCGTATTGGACAGGCTTCAGGTTTTATGCTGAAATAAACTTCAGAGCACAGATATCTATATCTGTGCTTCAGAGCTTTCGCATTATCTTGCCACTTTCCCCATCTAACTATCTCCACACATCGAGTTTACCAACCTACCCTTGCCTTTTAAATACACCATATCTCTTGCTGACGCTGTAACGCTGTGGAAACCGTCCACCAGCTGCACTATTTGGCGTTAAATGTAACACAAACTAATTGCATTGCTTGATGGGGAACTTGCGTCTAACTTAGATTGGAGTGACATTGCTTTTATGCCGTAGAAATCATGTAAAAACTTGGGAAGAAATTTAAAATAAAACAACGAATAAAAAAATAAAACGCCGTAAAAAGTATTATTTTAGGCGTTTCCGGGGTCACAAAAATTCTAAAAATTAAGTGACTCTAATAAAAAGAACCTTATTAGATTTAGCTTTGTTATTGAATTCTGAACGTTTTCTTATAAAGGTGTACAATGTACATGCACAAAAACATTATTTTACGAGGTAACTCAAATATTGCAAACGCTTCATACGCCATAAGGCGTGCAAGTTGTCACGTCATAGTTTGTGCCCGATTTGTATGGCGCGTTTTTGTGCCACGTGACTTTATTGAATTTTCGACAGGTTATATTATAAAAAGTATTAGTTGTTGAGAAAAACCATTACCACTTTTATTTAACTTTTAACATGGTCTCTCCGATTACATTAAAACATTTTTTAGTCCAAGTTCTCCATTATAGTCGAGGACAACAAAAGAGCCAACTTCATTTAAGTAATGGCCTATTCGTTTATTTGGTGAAGTGGGTGATAATGTTGCAAGGAAGGACGACATAAATTATGTTTAAGGTTCATTAAGTCTTTATAGAGGTAGTTTTAACGTCTATCTATGAGAATATTATGTAGATCAAAAGTTATATCACTAACTTTAAAACTAAGTAGGTATAGGTAGCCAACATAATTTAAGTCTTACTAGAAATAATAAACTTTCTTTCCCAAGATTTAGGCTCACAATGCCCCAAACATTATTCATGGGGAATTGTATACGTTTGTATAATAAGATACCTGAAAAAATAATGAGCTTGCCAGAAACGCGGTTCAATAAATGCTCATAAATGGGTCGGTTATAAAATGTGTGATATAGTCATTAATATGCAATCACGTCGTCTGTACACTTTTCAAAACTAAATAAATAATGAAAT
Organism: Yponomeuta cagnagella; assembly: GCA_947310995.1. NCBI lineage: Eukaryota > Metazoa > Arthropoda > Insecta > Lepidoptera > Yponomeutidae > Yponomeuta > Yponomeuta cagnagella. Next base: position 3,513,191 of record OX371279.1, read on the forward strand.
CGCAGTGGAATTTATTGACTACCAAAGGCATACATCGATCATATCCTTAAGTACATACAAGGACTACAATACGAGTGCAAAAGGGCACGGCCCGTGCGTGACTCACTTACGGTCCTATTTATAAAAAACACGTTTCCTTAAAACACTCCTCAGTTTTTGTGCGAGTGCATAGGCTATATAAAATCAGTAGATATACATCCAACAAAAATTAATAAATAAAAAATAACCAACAACCCGAATGCTGATCATAACTACTAAGCTGGCGGGAACCAAATTCAACAATGTAACTCATTGCTTAGTTTGTTCCCGTCTGCTTAGCAGTTAATGCTCAGCAGTTGGGTTGCTGGTAATTTTTTTAAGTCAGTTTTTTTTACGGCCCAGAATACTGCGGTTATTGGTGTTTTCCTACTCTGTATACCATCTATCTATCTTAAGTATACCAACAGCTAATGTACCATCATCATCATCATCATCAGCCATTTGACGCACATAGGCCTCCTTCATGGTTTTTATAACCATGAGGGGTTTTGCTATAATCGGCACTCTTGGCAGGCGGGTTGGCGATCGCAGTATGTGGTTGGAATCTCAGGAAGGCGCTACTGCCCGTCTCCTGGTAATTGATTTCCTTAGTCACATTCTCTACGACATCCACGGAAGGAAATGGAGTGACGCTATTCTTAATCCGCCACGGAAGAACTAATGTGTACTTAAGATGATTTGAGAAAATATGGTCAGAGTGGAGTTTTTTTTTTTGCTGTTTTTTTTCCACTACCACTCGACCCGAAGACAGCGGATAACATTGTTCATTGACATTCAACCAACTACGGAATGAATTGTTAATGTTCAAATTGATTTCTGCTTTCCATTGGTGGCATGACGGTACTTAGCACCGGGTAGCCACTTAATCGTTATATTCTGTTACTTTTCTGTACTCGTTGTGATTTTTTATTGAGACCAATTTGGTATTGTTACGTTCACACGCAGATGATTACATAACGCGCTTCGCGTCCACACAAATAAGGAGGGAGTGTAGGTACGCCCCTGCTTTTGTCTTGAAAAAAATAAAAGTAACAAAATTGGGGAATAATTCATAACTCTGTTGCGACCATGCATCGTACTACCGAGTCTCTTTACTATTTAATATTTAACTCTTTTTAATAAAAAAAACCGACTTCAAGAAAAACACGCACGAAGATTTCAAAGATTTTCTCATTGATCTCATCAACAGATCTTGGCCAAAATATAGGACCACGCTAGAGATATCTCTTTTCTACCAAAGAAAAAAGTAACGAAATCAGACAACGTGATAAGTAATTATACAAAAAAAAATTACTCTCCTCCACTCCTTTTTAAGTCGGTTACAAAGTGCAACATGACAACATGGCTCGCAAGATTTTTTACAGAGTAGTGGTCACGCGGCGAGTCCAGAAAACATCTGTGTGTGAACGTACCGTAAGTATTGTGAAAATATACCGACCTAGGTGCCTAGTCCCAAAGGACCGACGTAAATATTGCCGATCGCGACCCCAACTTCCAATTCAGTTTCGTGTGAATCCCTGAGTCAGCCCCATCATATTTCTATCCCTTAAAGAAAGGTTAGCCTTAGGAACAACGTACACTGAGGTTACGCTGAAGTATATCTTTTACTTGTACTTCTATTTTGAGAGAATGTCCTTATTATTTATTTTTTTAAGCAGCCATATTATTTATTTTTTTACGTCCCACTGCAGGGCACAAGCCTTCTCTCACAGAGAGAGTATAGGCTTAATCACCACGCGTGCTCACCGCGGTTTGGCAATTTCAAGCGCTGACGTATGTGAACACCTCAGACACTCAGGTTCCCTCACGATGTTTTCCTTCACAATTAGCGAGTGGTATTGCTACTATAACTTCACAAATATACGTATTAGAAAACAAAGTCATTGGTACATGCCGGGATTCGAACCCACGACCTCCCGAATGAGAAGCAGTCGTACTACCGCTTCGCTCCCACCGCTCTAATTTTTCTCTCATATCTAACTTTTAATTATGACGAAATAACATTATGTAAATATACGTACCGACATTTACTTCGAAACTGTGAATGCAAATTCAAAGTGGTAGGAAGTACCCAAGAACATCCTTGGAAGTACCGTAGCGTTGAAGATATTCTTCTATTGTATTAAATGTTGGAATGGATTGGACTAGATTGCACACCGCAAAACCCTTTTTGATGTGAACGGTCATACTAACATAACATCCACGCATCAAAATCACTTGCCATGCCCAAACTAGGTTACCTTGTGATATGGTAAACAGACAAGGTAATTACAAACATGGAAAAACACCCCGACTGAGGCATTTTGTACAAATCAAAGTACGGCGGCCTCAAGCGGGAATCAAACTCACGACCCCGGTATGATAATCCACTAGACTAACGAGGCAGTCAACTGAGGAGCTATTGAGGATATTGACGAGTCCTATAAACAATCAACAGATTACCGACCTTCAGTCAACTATGAAGAGCTAAAGAACGAACCCCAGCAGCTGCGAACCTCAATGTGAGTCGTTCCTAAGCCTCCTTAGTTGTGTAGAATTTGGTATCACGTAATATGGACGCGGAAGGAAACCGAGAAGGCTTTACTTCATATGCATAACATTGTGTTGGGAGTTGGTCGCGATGAGACTCGCGAGTGTTATGTTCACACAAGCGCTATTTCTAAAGTAAGCAAACATAAACATTTATAAACAATAAACATTTACATACAGGCACATACATTGCTTCTGGCCCCACACTAGGATACCCCGTGTCGTGGGAACCAGAAACAGCGACATCACAAACATGTAAACATCCACGACCTGGGGTTTTTTTTTGTCCCCAGCCGGGATTCGAACCCGGTACCTCTCGCATGGTATGCAGATGCACTACCGCTGCGCCACGAGGTCGTCTAATGTTTGGCGTCATTGTCCGAAGCTGCATAGTGTCTCGTTTCAACATCAGCAGGTGCTGTTATTCAATTTGTTGTGGGTAAGCGTTGAGCTGTGGTAGCGCCGGCCTCATTCGGGAGGTCGTGGGCTAAGAGTATAATCCCTAGTCGTGGGTTCTAATCCCGGCATATAGCAATGACCTTGTTTTGTTTTGTTACGTACATTTCGTCGGTCGGAATCACTACCTGAAAATCTCCAAAATCACATATTTTGATTTAAGTATGCAGAGTTGTTAAGAATTTTTTTTCTAATCACTAATGTTAATTGTAACAAGTCAAATGTTAATTGTAAAAAAACGAAAATATAAAATTATAAAACGACTTCGACCAGTAAAGAAACAGTGATTTTACTGTGAATTTTAAAATTTTACAGTTTTTTAAACGTCAATTACTCAAAACAGTATATTTTGAAATGTTCCAATAAAGAATTCGACTGAGGATTTAATGTTGTGAAGTTGTAGTAGGTAGTAATACCAGTCGCCAACGGTGAAGGAAAACATCGTGAGGAAACCTGTGTTGTTGAGGTGTTCACAAACATCAGCGTTTGAAATTACCAATCCGCGGTGGGCACGCGTGGTAATTAAGCCCATAGCCCTCTCTCTCTCTGAGAGGTCTGTGCCCTGCAGTGGGACGTATATAGGGTACATAAAAAAAAACATTCGGCAGTAGGGATTTCTTTGATATGCTTTAAGATCTCGTACCTCGAAAGTAAAAACGAAAAGAGAAGGGGTATATGCTGGGACACTAGTTACATCACGACAATTTTAGAGAGAACATTATAAAAGGAAAGGAAAAGAAAAAGAGGTAGGCAGAGGAAGACCGCGGCAGCTATATTGACCAAATTACAGGGAAGGCGAATAAAAATAAGAATAGGTAACATTTATTTCAAAGAAGTTGCATACTAGGACACAAATTTAAATTAAAATTCTTTATCTACACTCATATCATAATCTCCAAATTAAGAATTCAAAGGTAAACACATATTGACAGGCTTTAAACAATACATAACTTTAAAGAAAATTAAAAAAAAAGTGTAATATTAAGTTACATTAAAGGTCAGATTTTTCACTTTATGTTACAGTTATTTTTTTTAAAGTGTTGCTGTGATCACGGAACAAAACTTAAGTTTTTTTTTTTAATGTCAAAAGTTGACTCTATAAAAAACCTAATTTCATTTTCGTGGTACCAAAAGTGCAACTAAAAATAAATTTATAATTGAAAATTTTGTTTCATTTCGATATGAGTTTAGTTAATAACCGTAGATTTATGTATAGTACAAGCTTGTCAAACGTGTTTTCCTTTGATTCCTTACTTTGAAGATTAAGACATGAGTGTAGATAAAGTAGTGTATGAGACTGCACATATGAATGAAATGAAATGAAATGAAATTGAAATGAAATTGTTTATTTGCACGAAAAGTGGTACATTAGGCTGGTACTAATAAATAAGTTTCTTCACAATTCACCTTCTTAGGCATGCAAAAATTGAATTAAATTAAATATGTTAAGTGTCAAAGTTTGTAAGGTTTTTCAGGAGATAATCATAGTGTACATAGTTATATTGACTATGTCCTACATAATAATTATTAATTTTTATACATATTTATTTTATGTCAATATATTTAATGTCAAGGTATTCTACAGCTGAATAAAAGCATTTTTCTACTAGCCATTTGTGCAATTTCCTTTTAAATTGGACTAAAGGTAGCTCTTTTAGTAATTTTGGTAGGCGGTTGTATATTTTTATCAGCATTCGATAGCAGCTTCTTTGGCAAAATTCTGTTTTACAAGGGGGGCCCACGATTTTATTTGGGTATCTTGTATTAAAGCTGTAAACTTCGCAGTACGTTTTAAAGATGTTTCTATGACTGTGAGCAAAGCAAGCCATTTCATAGATGTAAAGACTAGGCAAAGAAAGAATATTTAGTTTCTGAAACAGAGGTTTGCACGAGTCTAGAGGGGCTGCGCCGCACATTGCCCGTATGCAACGTTTTTGGATTATAAATACCCTATTTATGTCTCTGGCGTTTCCCCAAAGTATGAGGCCGTATCTCAGAACTGATGCCACATATCCATGGTATGCTATTAGAGCTGTAGATGTGTCAGCTGTTTTTTTAAGCCTACGGAGAGCGTAAACGAACCTATCTAGTTTGCTACAGACTTTTTCTAAGTGTGGAAGCCAGGTGCAGATTTCATCTACGACGATGCCTAAGAAGGTCGTAGATGGCGTATTTTCTAATGTTGTGTTGTTACACTTGACCGTTATATGTCGATGTCTCATTTTTTTGTTTTTAAATTGTATGTATTTTGTTTTCTTCTCGTTAACTTTTAAATTATTTGCACTCAACCAGTCTGTTATTTCATCTATTGTTTTATTTACGTCAGTTTCAAAGTTCATATCGTCAATACATTTAATTATCACTGAAATGTCATCTGCGAAAAGGACACATTTGTTTTTGGTTATTTCCGGTAGGTCATTTATATATAATAAGAAAAGCAAAGGGGACAAAATCCCTCCTTGAGGAACGCCGCATTCATTTGTGTCTGGAGTAGACGTGTGTACTTGCAATTCATTATTTTTAGAAAGTGTTGTAATTTCCACGATTTGCTTGCGGTCAGATAAGTAACTATGTAGCCATTCCCAGGCTACCCCTCTGATTCCATATTTCTCACATTTTTCTAACAATATTTTATGCGACACGAAGTCAAATGCCTTAGACATATCAAAAAAGATCACGGCTGCAGGTTTTCCTTTGTCAACGTGTTCAACAACTTCTGTGATTAGTTGAAATCCGGCTAGGCTTGTAGATTTATTTTTTTGGAAACCGTTTTGTTCGACTTTAATTATCTTGTGTTTGAGCAAAAAGTTGTTTATTCTTTTTTCCATAGCTTTCTCATAAATTTTGGAGAAAATACTAATGAGGGCTATGGGCCGGTAGTTATTAATGTCCGTTTTATCGTCTTTTTTGTACAGAGGTTTGACAATAGTAAACTTTAGGGCCGTCGGATATTTGCCCATTGTGAAGGATAAGTTTACTAGGTGGCACAGAATGTCGATAAGGTAGAGTGCACATGATTTTATTATTTTAGTGTTCACCTCATCAAAACCAACGGAATTTGTCATGTTTAGTGATTTAATAATTGTCATCATTTCTTTATTGTCACAAGGAGATATGTATATAGATTCATAGATTTGGTTTATTAATTTCGTTATTTGCTTTGTGGGTTTTGATTTAATTTCTTTATCTAAAAATTTTTTATTGAATTCTGTAGCTATGTCTTTTGGATTTGTAATAATTACGTTATTGAGTACAATTTTTTCTATGTTATTTTTTTGTTGACCTTGGTAATTGTCTTTTATTATAGTCCAGGCTGCCTTACATTTATTTTTTGAGCTTAACATATGATTTTTATTTGCTGACGACTGTGCTCTGTATATACATTTTTTTAGTGCTTTCGAGTACGTTAGGTAGTTATGTTTGTCTTGTTGTGTTTTTGTAGTATAGAACCTGTACCTAAGATATCGACTTTTCCTGCAAGATAGTTGAATACCGGGTGTTACCCACTTAAGACCGTTAAGGAAAGTTTTTATTTTGACTCTTATAATTGGGAAACACAGATCGTAGAATAATAAAAACAATTCTTTGAATTCTTCAAACGCTTCATCTGCGTCTTTGGCATTGTATACTTGAGACCATGAGAGTGAACTTAGGCATTCCTTAAATTTTTCAGTGTTAGCTTGACTATAATCCCTTTTTTTGATATAATAATAGGTTTGTGTTTTAATGTTTTTATCTATAGGGAACGTCATTAATTGGCATGTATTATGGTCGGATAAACCACTTTGTAGAGTTTGTGATGATTTTATGTCAGAAATATTGCTTGCGATATTGTCAATGCATGTATTTTGTCTGGTGGGTTCTTTAATATGTAGTTGCATGTTATAGTTTAATAGTATAGAGTTGAGTTCCTTCGTTTCTGTGGTATTTTTTAAGACATTTATATTTAAGTCACCACATAATATGACTTTCTTTAAGCGTTTGGTGTTTAGTTTATGGAGGAGACCCTCCAACTGGGTAAAAAACAATTTTATGTCTGATGTGGGCGTACGATACACACACAGCACTATGCATTTTATTTGAGGTATTTCAACTCCACAGCATTCAAAGCATTGCTCTATGGTAAAATCTTTGACAGATGTTAACTCCCTTGCAGTAACATAATTTTTTGTGAAAATACAAACGCCGCCTCTTTTTTGAAGTTTACGTGAGTATGACGATGTCATTTTATAACCCGTTATATGGGCATTACTTTCTATCCCCAGTCTTAGAAAGGTTTCGCTGAGACAGATCACGTCAATCCGTTGATTTTTTGTATCGAGGTCTTTGAGTAATACTTCTAGCAGTTCGCGTTTTCCTAATAGCCCTGCAATATTTTGATGAAAGCATGTAACGGTGTCAATAGTTTTAGACTGTGGAGGGACGAAAAAATGTGTGTTTGTTTGTTTTATTTTGGGTCAGGGTAATTTTTGGGGTTATATTTTGTATATCTGCTGTTTTCTTTTTGCCGAAGCTCAGTAGAGTATCAGTGCATGTGTTTATGTTTTTTGTATTTTTTTGTAGATGTGTTTTGATATTCTTTATAAAATTTTCTTCGTAGTCTCTACAATCTATTGAGAAATTGATTGCTTTAGATGTTTTTTCTAAGTAGGCTTTCTTAGTCACGTAATGTGGATTTGTGTCTAGAAATATAGAATTCTGCGAGTTTTTACATAGAGTCTTTAAGGTACTATTAAGCATGTTTTCATTAAGGTGAATGCTGTTATGAATTCCTAGTACAATAACAGAGCATTTTTCACAAAGTTTGAGAGCGTAACTGAGTTCAGTAGTTAGTTTTATGGGATTGACGTCGTTTTCTCCCAGGCACAGGACTACTGTGTCTTGGTGGTTGAAGTCGTAGCTCCTCATTGTTCGGACGATTTCTTCTGACTTAGCATTCGGTTTGATGAATGAGAATGTTTGATACTTTCTATATGGAGTATTTTCTCTATCAATTGATGTTGCCTTTGCTAGCCCTTTGCATTGTTGGGAGCCAAAGAAAAATATTTTTCCTTTTTTACTTATGAATTCATTCTCAACATTTGTCATTTCCATATTTTCTTCATTAGGTTTATCTCTTGATTGAGTAGTTTTTTTCTTGGCAGTGGAATTTGTAGGGGTCTCTGGTTTTGTAGTACTGCTCTCTATTGACAATTGGCTAGTATTAGTCTCCAAATCCTCCGTATCGTGCGTAAAGTCAAGCTTTCTCGTTTTAATCTTCTTCTTTTTGGTTCGTTTTCTCTGTTTTTTCGTAAGTAGCGTTATCCGTGCAAATTTTTTTCAGTGTATTTATTTTAAATTCATTTCCTTTTGTTTTGGTACACAGTTCTATATTTTCCAGAGTCAATCTGTCTATTTCGTCGTTCGCACTTTTTAATTGTATTTTCAGTTCTATTATTTGTAGTCGTAGTTCTTGGAGTTCGGTTGAGCTCTCATAGGTAGATAAATCCGGTAAACTTGTACTTTCAAAATCTGATTGGCAGGAAACGCAGCTGGTATCGCTTTCAGAAGTAGCCTGAATCGTTTTTTTCTTATCTCTCTTTGTAATATTTGCCTCGTGGTATCCTGGGGGGGATTTGGGTTTGCTGGTGGAGGCACCTTGGGAGAGACATTTGTTGCATGTCCATTTTTCTCTTTTCGATTTTGTCATTAGATTGTATCTTTTATCCGTCACATTTTGAAGAAGAAGAAGAAGAAGAAGAAGAAGAAGAAGAAAGACATTTATTATACCAACAAGATACATCACAGAAACAAAATAAGCACATAAGTAACATAATATGCACAACACAGAAGGAAAACTAAATACACAACAGACAAAACGAATAAATAAAACAGGACTATAGATGTAGCCTGTGGTGTATCTACATTGCCACAAAAGGCAGCTGACAATCTAGACAATATGTTTGTTGGCAATTTATACATGTGAGAGTTTCGTTCTTCTTTAGACCATTTTTTTTGCATTTTGAGCAATTCTCATAGTTAGTGGGTTTCTTTGGAGTCATTTTTTTAATTTTTCATGTCAGCGCCCTCTGTGTTAAATATGTCGAACTATGGTAATATTTTAATCTATCGTTGTCTTGTCACAGTTGAGAATTAGTTCCGTTGTTATTAAACTTGTGTGCAGATGTTGTTAACTTGGTATCTATTAAAACACTCGCCAATGCTATTAAAAAACTCGCCAAGGCTCGTTTTTTAAAATCTCGCTCGTGTTTTAATAACCCTCATTATGTGACAGTCACATAAACTACTTACTATTTTCTTTAATTCAAAATAGCACAGAATAGCGACTTAGGGCCAGTTTCCGAATTGATAATTTAATAGTTAGAATAGTTAAATGTAGTGCTCTCTCTTCGAGTTTCACAGAAAAGAGCGGGTCAGAACGTTCCCTAAGTATTTACTTAGTGAAATTCTCAATTCAGAAACCGGCCCTTAATGAACGTTACAAGTTAAACTTGGTAACATAATATAAGGAGTTATACTTGATTTAATTTTAACTTTAATTCAGGTCGCGGGTTCAAGTCCCGACATGGGTGGAATTTTTAGCAATTGGAATTATAATTCCATAGTGCCAGTGTACTTTCAGTGTACGTAACAAACCATGTAAATAAACGGTCTTATTTATAAAAAACACTATTCCTTAAAACGCCGATTAAAATAGTCAACCGAAATAAAAAGAGATTTTACAAGGAAAAGTCGTAACCACAGATTAAATAAACTGCCTCTTAGGAGTGCTTTAGTTTAGAGGAATCGTGTTTTTATTAACAAGGCCGTACCTAACTAACTGTTTTCCTGTCCTTGGCACCGTATCCCAAGCATTCCCGAAAGAAAGCGGGGTAACCAGTACCCAGTACCCCGCTTATTTATCTTACCTTAGTAATTTTGTAATTTTTATTTTTTTGTTGGACATCATAAGCAGCCTATATACGTCCCACTGTAGGGCACAGGCAAGGATGTTGGCACAGGCCTTCTCTCAGAGAGAGAGTATGGGCTTAATCACCACGCGTGCCCACCGCGGATTGGCGATTTCAAGCGCTGAGGCATGTGAATAGCTCAGAGAGCCCAGGTTTCCTCACGATGTTTTCCTTCACCGTTAGCGAGTGGTATTGCTACTATAACTTCACAAATGTACATCACTTAGAAAACAAAGTCATAGGTAGGTACATGCCCGCACTGGGAATCGAACCTGGGTCTCCCGCTTCCGAGTCCAATGTTCTACCCACTAGGCTACCACCGCTGTCGGTGGGCGCTGTTTGTTGGGCAATCCGCCATAATACCTAACATAGGCACAGACGTCTGTGAACATAAGTATATTTTTCAACTGGCTACCTACTACGATTAGAAATAGCCTCTAATAGGTCTAACAGATGGACATCGCGTAGGCACAGTAATAATGTCCCGTCGGCCTTCTCAGGTGCGGAACCCTAAAAAGAAGGCGCGAGTAGCAATTTACGATCTTACCGCCGATTTACCGTATACACTAACAATTAACTAATTTACTGTTAACAGCTAGCTGATGGCCAAAAATCATACATCTGACAGCTGTTAACAGAAGCTTAACAGATTGTTACTGTACGAGAAATCGGGGGTGAATGTGGTAGTCCGTGAACTGAATGTAAACGCGCACTGACATATTTGTACGCACATTTGAGCAGTAGGTATCGGAATCAAATTGTTGATCGGCAAATTCGGCGTTGAAATATATAGGGATGAGAATTCACGATAGCTTCTATTTACATACTTTCAGGGCAGAGTTTCATAAAACTACAATAATTCGTAGTTTATTACAATCTGAGGTACCTACATTGGGTTGGTCTACTTGTTAAATCTGTGGGTTAATCGACTTTGCAATTTACATCGAATTGTCATAGTAAACCATGAAATGTAGTTCTATGAAACTGGTTGATTGTAAATGCACGTGTAAACTGGGTATTTTGACCTTTGACGCTGACCACCCAGATGATGGTTTGAAGGCCGCGTTTATGTGATGGGTAATCAAAAATGTCATCCATTTAAACAATTACTTACATATATATATATAAAAAAAGCATCCATTATCATTCACAGAGATAGTACTTTTTCGTAACTCGGACGTTGGCAGTATCCTTAGGAAAGCCATCAATAAAAGAAAAAAAAGAAAAAAAAAAAAAAAAGAGTTAAAAAATCTTGTTTCAAATTGAGAAAAATTCTATTTTAAAATAATTATTAGTACCCCGCCTATCGGAACAATATCCCGCGGACCCGCGGCAGCGACACGTACGCCCCGCTCTGGCTGGCTCGGCTGTCTCAAAAATAAACACAGTAAGGGTCACTTTTTTTTTTCAAAACCGAGATATTTCCACTATTGATTACTACTTGGTTCCGTAACCAATAGTGCTAATATCTCGGTTTTGAAAAAAAATGCCCCTTACTGTGTTTATTTTTGAGACAGCCGAGCTACTAATGGCTATATCTAATAGATTCGAGTTCACGTTGAGATTTTTTTGGAAAATGTCTTTAAGAATCGCATATACGATAGCTATTGTTAAGGCACGTTCATTTTGTTATGACTTTCGTACGACCCAAAATTCATGCTGTATAGAAAACTTCATTAAAATAACAAGACTTTATCTTTGTAAATTGATTTTTATTAAAAATTCAAAACCTAAACCAGCATATTTAATATAATTATTCTTATCTTATATAGTATAAAACTACACTAGAAAACATTCTTTACAAACAGATATTTTATGCCTATTTTTACACACTTTATCAAGCTAAATGTCTAGCAAGTACGTACAAATTTATTGGCGTATTAGTTAAGCCGAGTGTATCGTAACCACAGAATAAATAGTCTGTTGAAAGAAAGAAATATTGCAACTATAAGACTAACTAGATGTTGGTAAAATTAGAATTATCATTATCGATTCTGTAGTAGGGCATAGCAACTTTAGCAAAATGATTACATCAAAATCTTAATTTAATTTCACTATTCTTTAGGTACGCCATATTTATTTGGACGACCTAGTGTTTTTGAAACAATAATTATTATCTATTTGGTTATGTGGTAACCTACGCGCAAACGAGCAATAAGGAGTCGTTCCTAGGCCTAGTAAAATTTTACTTACGACTAGATCATGAAAATCTTGCAGGCACCTAAGGAGAAAAGGTTTATACACAGACCTTAGGTACCAAAACAAAATGTAGGGTAAAGTTCGCTTATGTTATGCAGTTGTCGTGTGTATGAAGCAGCCAGATGATTAAATGAGCAAGTTAGATAAAATGTCACTTGGATGACCACATTTTGAATAGGTAACTAAGTAACTTATTTTAAGTAACCTATTTATGTCCCACTGAGGTTTGCTGTGAGAAGAACAAGGAAGAAGTCGAAATCAAGTTTGTAGTGTAGAACGCCAGGCTTACGTAGAACTGTCTGCCGCATGAGCTCAGATTATGGCTGAGGTGGGCCAGAATTATGGCTGACTGGGTCCCACAGAATCGGCAGCGACTTGGCAGACTAAAGCGGAGATGGCGGGACTATCTAAACACATCCTTGCCGGGATGGTGCGTATTTGCCATGCGCCGGAAAGGTTGGAGAACATAAGTGGCAGCCTTTACCCAGTAGTGAGACGTCTACAGAGCCATTTTTTTATAAACATACAAGGTGTTAAAAAGTATGAAAAGTATTTTTAAAGTTTTCAGCGTAATTATTTTGAATAATTTTTGCTGAAGGACTTTTTTCTATTTATTTTAATTTAACGGCGACATTGCAATAAATGCGTGTCTACTATTATTTAACGACTTTTGATTACGTCTCAACTTAACACGATTTAAAAAAATTGAATAATACTAATATACAGGGTGGATTTTTGAGACGAGTGAGTAAGGGCACCTTAATCGTCAACTTTTTAAGATATTATGAACTGCATTCACAGATTTTGGAGAAAATGTGCAGTCAGCGAAAAAAAAGCTGAAATAAAAAAAAAATTATGCCAATCGATCCTATTTCGTGTGGGGATCGAAAGACTCTAAGGGACCATTTAAGGTTTGAGTACTAGAAATGACAGAAATCGTCAAAAACTTTTTTCGTACATTTTGTACTGAAAAACGAAAATCAACTCGAAATGATTCTTTATTTTGGCAATCATATTTCTTATTGTGATCAAAAGATTCTTTAAGTCCAACTGAAATTTAAATACAAAAACTACGGTAAGTCACAACAACATCATGTATTCTCTAGCTCAGTACAAAAACGAGTAAACTTACGTATTCGCGAAAACGGCGGTCATTTTTAAAATCTACTCTAAGTACTAAATTTAGAACAAAAATGAGATGGGACAAACTTGCGAGGCCAAAAGCCGAGCTCTGCGAAGCGGGCCCGAGGAACCTCGTCGCGGCGAGGCCGAAGGCCAAGCTCCGTTCAGGCCGAGGCCGAAGGCCGAGACCATACATTTTCCCACGCAACCCGTCCCAATCATAAGTGTCTAGTGAGGCCCAAGGCCGAGCGCCGCGGAGAGAGAAGCTCTGAGTGGCTGGGGGTTGGCGCGCGTAAGGGCGCAGGGGCTCGGCCCCTAGTCATTATTATACACCTGGAACTTTAGAAACATTACTACCTAAGTAATGTTTCCAAAGTTGAGTATCCAAAGTTCCTGTGTATAATAATGATTATTCACTTTTTTTTTTCTCTTGTGGGTTTAAAACCTAGATTACCTTTTAAATAAATGCTTTTGTTAATTTTCTTTTAATAAATTATGGCAAGAATTAATATACAAATCTACGTGGGCATCTACAGCTACCTGTACAATATTCCAATCACTACATTCTGAATTCTTAAAAAGTGCAAACAAAAACATTGAGCAAAATAAAATACATTATCATGATGACTACCTATATAGACTTAATAACTAATAGTTATAGACAATTTTTTTTTTTGGTAATTATCATTTTTTTGGATGATGCTATAATATCACAGGTTATTCTAATTTATGTAGAATAATCGCTTAGGGATCCTCCACTAATCACGTGAGACTCGAAAGGGCCTCCAAAAAAACAGGAAATATCACAAGGGGGGAGGGTGGGTGTTGTGTCATCACCTGTGTTAGTTTTTTCGTCGAACGCGCGATTTCTGAACCGATTCTAACATAACACCTTTCCTTTATTATTTTTATGTCTGTCAATAACTTAAAACTTACCTAACCTGCAACTTTAATGTCTGCCGGGACATATTACCGTGCCTAACTCTGTTAATTTTCCAGAATTAAATAGACAATGTTCTAAGAATCCTTAAGATATTTGGTAGCAAACAATACACGTGATTTTGGGTAGAGGGAGGGTGGTTTAGTCTTAAACCTCACGTTGCATCAGCAGAGGGAGGGGGGTCCGAAAAGTTGGTAAAAACATCACGTGATTAATGGGAGACACCTAAACAGTGGACCTCACCGATTACCACGTGGCTTTATAAGAACACTCGACATGGCGCAAACCTTTACAGGCGTTGCACGCTACCCAGTTACGTTACGGGCTAATGCAACAAAAATGTAAAGGTTAATCAACCGTAGAGTACCAAAGAACGGCACGGGGCGGCCAGAAATTCATCGTACAACATTTTTCCCTTAATAGGGCATGGGTAGCATGAATTTCTCATCGGTTTGGACTTTATTTCGTGGTGAGAAAGTTCAATTGAAAGTGGTAACTATTATTCCATTTAAGTAGACCAAAGACGAGTTCCTCGTCCTGTAGCCAGGAATAAGTCCATGGAATAGTTTTATCTTTGTAGAGATTCAAATAATGTGAAGTGACAATTATTGGTTGCTCTACCTGTTAATGTTTTCTTCATAGCTTAGGTTAGCTGGTAGATAATGCTAAGTAGCATTAAGGTGCAAAGTATGTGTTTAAATGCAATAAAGAATTTTAATAATAGTAGGTAATGATTATTATCCCGCCAAAACCTCAATATAGCTACATTAATAAAATAAAACTGGCCAACTTCTCGTCTCAAAACAAAACAGATATGTAGTAACTCTGCCAAGTTCCTTGCCTACTCGAGATATCAGTGTTTTAATAAACACGGAATAGTATTGTGTGATTGTTTTGGGTTCCGTACCCGAAGGGTGCCAAACGGGACCCTATCACTAAGACTTCACTGTCCGTCTGTCTGTCTGTCACCAGGCTGCATCTCATGAACCGAGGTAGGCAGTCGAAATTTCCATCACAGATGATGTATTTCTATTGCCGTTATAACAGATACTAAAAACAGAATAAAATAAACATTTAGGGGGGGTTCCCATACAACAAACGTAAACGTTTTGACGTTTTTTGCTCGATATTAATAACGACAACAGTTAGACGCTTGAAATATTCACAGAATATTTAGTTTTACATTAGCTTCAAAAATAAATCACTAAATTAAAATAAATATTTAAGGGGCTTAAGTTTTTTCTCGATCTTTGTGTCTGATGTTGCATACATAATGGTACCGAACCCTTTGTTTTTTATTTGCAGACAAAACTTGGCCAGTTTTTAGAAAACGATCAATTAGTTGCCAGGCTATAGTTAGTCTACGCTGCTTCATTGAAATTCTACGAAGATACAACTTCATAACGTGGAGTAATTATAATCCGGCAAAGTTGTTGAAATTTTAATAGTTGTACACAGACATACAATAAATGTATAATCGCTGTAAAAATCCCGATTCGATCAGTATCAAAATCCTCTTATCTCCCCAAAAAGTAGGTTTTACTCATTAATTACAAACTTTTAGTGACGGGACAATTTCAGAATCGCGTAAAAATCAGCTGACCATATCATATGAATCCGTACATTTTGCTGGATATCATTGATTCATTAACAGTTGGCAACTGGACATCACTGTATTGATCCCCACGTGATTCCCAGGCATAGTCTGGGAATCACTGTAATGTTTACTTTATCTAATTGTGTATGTAAATTATTAAATAAATTATATTGCATGTACGTAATGAAATTGAATATCACACAGCTGATAAATCTTTCAGAATTTTTTCCCGTACTAAAGTTATTCGTATCGATGAGTACAAGTTCCCTATATCGCGTACTTGATACACTGTTCGCTTCTGAATTGAGACTCTACATTAACACTTAGTGATGTTCTGTCTCGTTAGACGTTGACAAAATAACGAGACAGATAGATCCCTAATGCACCACTTTCTTAAATGTGGCTTAAACGGCATATAAGTGAAATTCTTCATACAAAAGTCGATTTACGTGAAAGAAACAAAGTGAAAGTGAAATTGTCTTTATTGCCAACAAAAGGGATTTTATTGGCGACTTAAGTGACATTTACCAACTGATGCAAGTCGGTCTAAGTTTTTAAGGCCGCTATATCGTCTGGCACCTTTCTCGCTCGCACACTCTCACGTTACGAACGATTGTAAAAGAATAGATAGATAGATAGATAGAATATTCTTTATTGTATGTACACCAGGAATTACATATGAGTATTTAACAATAATATAGTACAGTACAATTGGCGGCCTTATTACTAAAAGTAATTTCTTCCAGACAACCATTGACGGAAAAAAAAGAGAAGCTAAATGACGGGTAGTCGGTGCAATGACAAATCCTTTTAAAAAATACGGTCAAATACGGAATATGGCGGCGTCAGAAAGTTAGATTACGCCCATTTTACATGCATTAATTTTTTTTTTAACTAAGCTATTGATAACAAGAGATGCAGGCCGCTTCCGAGCGGTCTTTTTGGAAATCTATGGAGGACGCCTATGTCCAGCAGTGGACTTCTTGTGGCTGAATGATGATGATGAAGTTATTGATAAAGGAGCATGGCGTAAGATCTTCAGTCTTCTTGTAATTTTTTTTAAATCATGTCATTAACTAGGTAATTTGGACAATGTAAATATCTAAGATGTACGTGATTTTATTAGCTAGTGCCGACGCAGATCGAATTTGTCCAAAGCATTTTCGTGATTTTACAGTAACGGGTCGTTTTTAACTCATAAAAATTGTAGATGGCGCTGTTAGGTCTTTGAAACACAGACGAATGAAATTGGAGTACTAACCTCCACAGTATTAATTATTACTAAGGAATTTAATCTAATACCTATGTAAAAATCGCGTGTCACAGTGACTCTTCCGAAACGGCGTCACCGATTTTCATGAATTTTTTTGCGTACATTCGGTAGGTCTGAGAATAGGTCGCAGGCTAATTAATATGGCAAAACAGCGTTTGCCGAGCCAGCTAATAAAAGAGTTCTTAAAAAGTTGTCGGATTAGAAAGATTAGAATAAAAGCTCCTAATAATCAGTTCCTAAAGGCGTTAAGTAAATATCTTTTAGACATGTGTCCCTATAATTTGGAGGAATTTTATGACAATTGTAAATAAATACTAAATGCTTGTGCTAATGGCTTGTGTGTTTCAAAATTATTTTATATCAGAGAATTATTTAATTAATTATTAATAATTATTATTTTTGCTATGCTGTTATACAGTAAAATTACACAGTGCAATATTTTTAATATCATACCATCTTTATAACTGTAATTTATGGCAATAAACTATTGAACTTGAACTTGAACTAGAAAATCACTAAATCTCCTTAGTACTACGAGGTTAGCACTCTAGTTTAGTTCGTATGTAAAGAAATTAACTGTCCATTAAATGTTAGAATATGCTAGCAAGAAGAATGTCAGACGGAAAATCAGTCTTAAGTGTGAGTCTCAATTCAGAAACCGGCGGCCAGTATAATAAAACTTGACGGACTGATTACAACTGCGTCCTTTAAATTGAGTCCCTTCACTATTTGAAAAGCATTTCAATGCTGAACTGTTTCGATACAGCCAACCACTTCAATCAATTATCATCTGTCGTCTCATTTGGCGCCGGCAGAATTACCGTGGAATTCTTTTTCGCCTCGATTGCGAACGTTCGGCTGATGCCGTAAGGTCGAAGATGGTACAGCAGGTAGTCCAAGACATACAGCTGTTGTGGAGGCACGTAGTGGAATGTTATAGCGTAGTCCGAACAGCAATCGAGACCCTGTAACGAAGGAACAGTATTTATTTTTTCACACAAGTATTGGTGTCGGTGGTGGTGTGTTTGTGTCTTGCTTCTGCTTGAAAAAGTGGGAGGGAGGGCGGTGCAGTAACTAACCGCATGGTGCTTGTGGGATTTTGGCGGAATTTAGCAAAGTAATTGTCACATTTTAATGCTAAATAGTATTTAGATTTAAGTTTGAATATTTTCCTTTTAGTTTCGATTTGTATACCTCTACAGAAGCATAACACCAATTTAATCACGCCACACTTATTTAATAGATTTTTGAGTGTAGGAAATAAAATGGTGGTATATTTGAAGACCCTAGACTGTATTGCATAATAAAACAGAAAAAAGTACAACCGACTGGTAATTTGAGACAAAAGGGAGAGCGTTGTAGCAACTAGCGTTCTTAGAAGACCAAAGGACCGTTTTACGCAGAAACATTCCAACCCACAATACTTGCGACAAAAACGTTTTTATATATTTTTGTTCAGACGTGTTCAATGTTATAGTGATTACTGTTGAACCTACTCGGTTAGAGTGTCAATAGAACACCCTGGCCACTGTAAATTTAAATAAGACATCTGTCTGTATTTTTTTGATTCGATATATATTCTGAATACAACACTTGACACAGCAAAACTCTGCTCGTATTTATTAAATTATAATACCATATAATTTAGAAATTACAAATATAAAACGTCTGAACAAAAACATGGAACAAAACAATCTGATACATGCAAAAGCGTTTTTCTCGCAAGTTACGTATTGTGGGTCGGCATGTTTCTGAATAATACTGTCCAGATTGGTTAGAAAACAAAAACTGTCTTTTGAATAAATATTATTTGATTATTTTAATTATTAATTAAGTATTAGCAAAGGGCAAGACAAAAAGTACCGGGAACTGATGAAGCGAAAGAGGTCAAGACAAAAAGTACCGGGAACTGATGAAGCGAAAGAGGTCAAGACAAAAAGTACCGGGAACTGATGAAGCGAAAGAGGTCTGTCAGAATCGTGGCAAGTAGCAAACCCTGGTCTCTGCCTACCCCTACGGGATACAGGCGTGAGTTTATGTTTTTGCTGTCGATTTTTTTAAATGTAGCCTATATAATATAGGTCCCACCGCAAGCCTTCTCTCAGAAAGAGAGAATGGGCTTGATTACCACGCGTGCCCACCGCGGATTGGCAATTTCAAGCGCTGAGGTATGTGAACACGTCAGACACTCAGATTTCCTCACGATGTTTTTCTTCTCCGTTAGGGAGTGGTATTGCTACTGTAACGCGATTATAGTTATTATTATTCGATTATTGTGGTCGACTGGTAGAAAATGCTGATAGCATTAAGTGGACTGCATTGCCATTGTATTTCTAGGGTTCCGTACACGAAGAGTGGCAAACGGGACCCTAATACTAAGACTTCACTGTCCGTCTGTCTCTCTGTCTGGCTGTCTATCACCAGGCTGTATTTCATGAATCGTGATAGTTAGACAGTTGAAATTTTCATAGATTATGTATTTCTGTTGCCGCTATAAAAAGAATACTAAAAACAGAATAAAATAAATATTTAAGGGGGGCCTTCATACAACAAACGTAATTTTTTGCTGTTTTTTGCTTTAATAACGGCAACAGGTACACGCTTGAAATATTCACTGAATATTATGACGTACTATATTCGCTTCAAAAAAAAATAATTAAATTAAAATAAAATTAATATTTAAGGGGGGCTTCCGTACAACAAACGTAATTTTGTGCCGTTTTTTCTGAAGAAGAAGAAGAAAAACATTTATTTAACACCACAAAGACATACATTTAACAATGATTAAAACGGACAAACAATTGAATATGAAAAAAAAAACAATAATAATCCCAAAACAATAAGGGACCCAGGGTATGTCTATGCAGCGGTAAAATGGCCTCGAGCTCAGTATACGCTGCGGTTTTGCCCACAGCACTGATTGTCAGTACGGGCCTTTGGTAAATCACGGAGTTTCCACCGAACGTGAACAAAAAAGTTATACTTAATAAAATATATATATATATATTAATATACATACACTGAAAAATAATTACTAATAAACTAGATACACTTCGGTACATATAGAATACGACCTCGAATTGTGCAAAGGGGAAGGACAGCATTAGAAGGAGTAGCAGTAGCAGTAGTTTCTCGATCTTATTGTCTAATGTTGTATAGATAATGTTACGGAACTCTTCGTGTGCGAGTCCGACTCGCACTTGGCCGGTTTTTTACTTTTATGTGCAATAAACATCTTAATAAATATATTATTTAAAAACTTTAATTTAATTTAATAACGAGTAAAGCTCTCACCTCATCGGTGGGGTAGTAGATGTACTGCCAATACCAGAAGCTCTTGTCCTGAGTGGGGAACAGGTGATGTTCAACTTGGAAGGGAAAGAAACGGCCGCGATTGAGGGCGTCGCGGGAGTCCATCGCCTTCACGCCGATTTTGTCCAGGCAAATACCTGGCGGAACATACCAGGGCGGCGTTTCACAAAACCACACTTCATAGTTTATTACGACAGTTCGATGCACATTGCGTGGACGAGTCTTGCTACTTATTAGTCTGTGGGACATTGCAATGTAGATCGAAACATCGAATTGTCCTAGTTAACCGTGAATTGTGTGTTCTGTGGAATAGGGACGAAGTGTAAACGTGTCTAGAGTACGCTAGTTGACTCAGATACGTTTGCCTCCTATCAAGATACCAAGATACTGATTTAAATTTGGGTTTACAAATTGCAATTTCTCTTTATACTCATGTAACTGGTTCCTTAAGATACAGGCCTAGCCTAGTTTAAGGACCCCTGGAAACAATGTACCTTATTTAAACTCCAAGTTATGCACAGACTATTCAACACCTAATGTACACCTTACTGCTTATACTCTTATTGCAATAAACAATTTTTTACTTTTACTTAACTTTTTTTATCGCAAGCGTAAACAAACCTAAATATATTTGAATACACAAAAGTAGAAGATCATGCATAAAATAAATTTGAAATCTTTGATTTCGAACACCGAAAACGCTATTTACCGTGGTCGTGACGTCACTAAGTGTGTAAAAATTGGAATCGTCATGGACACGCCTTTTTTGTGAAGTTATGGCAGAGGTAATCATAGCTAACATCGTTTTTACCTGTTTACCAAAGGTTTCGATTTAAAATTAAAGTTTTGTAGTTTCCTAGCCTCAAAAAAATGGAATATTTGTTTACGGTCTAACTGATCTATTTTAAAATGGTACAATAGCGTATTGCAGAAAAAGTAATAAAAAATACGAACGCTAATTGTTGCACTGTGGCTGTTACCGTTTTTTGTCGAATTTTTAGAGCGAATTCTGTCTTTGAGCCTATCGTTCTAAAGATGCCAGAACGCCTTGTGGACGTTTGTTCGCTCAAAGAGCGAATTCGGTCTTTGAAACTGCTGTTTTCCAGATGCCAGAACGCATTGTGAACATTTTTTCGCTCAAAGAGCGAATACGGTCTTTGAAACTGCTGTTTTCCAGATGCCAGAACGCATTGTGAACATTTTTTCGCTCAAAGAGCGAATTCGGTCTTTGAGCCTACGGTTTTCCAGATACTAGAACGCGTTGTGAACGTTTTTTTTTTCCCTCAAAGACCGGATTCGGTCTTTGAACCTGAGGTTTTCCAGATGCCAGAACGCGGTGTGAACCTTTTTTTTCGCTCAAATACGAATTCGGTCTTTAAGCCTGAAGTTTTCCAGGTGCAAGAACGCCTTGTGGTTCTTATCGCTCAAGGAGCGAGTTCGGTCTTTGAGCCTGCGGTTGTCCAGATGCCAGAACGCACTGCGACCGTTTTTTTTTTTTTTCGCTCAAAGAGCGAATTCAATCTTACCATACACACGAACTCACCCATCTCGGCGTCTTCAGCTCCATGATCGCTCGCCTTGCAGAGATGCGGGTTCGGCAAACCGCGGTTTACGAATCGCTCCAGCGCAGCATGACTTAAAACATAACCGGCACCACCGCTCATGTAGCCCTGGTGATGAGAGACGAACAGAATAAATAGTTATAATAGCCTACACGATTAGCAAACTGAATGGTCACATCTGGCGAAGAACCGATAGCAGAAGTGTCTCACGTGTTATTATAATGCTGTCACAATAGTTTAAGAGCCTCCATGATGGCCGGAGGTCGTGGGTTCGATTCGCACTGGGGACCGCCGTACATTTGTACAAATGGTCTCAGTCTAGGTGTATTTCCATGTTTGTGACGTCCTTGCCTGGTCACCATAGCACAGGGTAACCTAGTTTGGGACCAGGTCAAGTGATTGTGTTGTGTGGATTTTTTTTTAAATTATTTTATAGGAAAACAAACGTGCCTTAACAATAGGTTATCGAATACGCTAGTTTGTCTTTTTTTAAAACCGGCCAAGTGCGAGTCGGACTCGCGCACCAAGGGTTCCGTACCATTATCTATACAACATTAGACAAAGATCTATCTATAGAAACCAACAAGAAGCGATTGACATTTCACGACATGACATTAGCGCTGTGAAGGTTACATACATGGCCACTAGATGGCGAGCGCTGCCTTTAGACAGCGTTTGTTGTATGGGAGCCCCCCTTAAATATTTCTTTTATTGTTTTTAGTATTTGTTGTTATAGCGGCAACAGAAATACATCATCACAGTCAGACAGAGAGACGGACCGTTAAATCTTAGTAATAGGGTCCCGTTTGGCACCCTTCGGGTACGGAAACCTAAAAAGGCACGTCCCAAAAAAATGTCGTCACTATGAGAACCATTAGAGCGATGCGTACGCGCTGCGGGTCGTTGTTCTGATAAACAGGGAGCGGTTCCAATTTTTCGCGATTTTTCGAAACAAGATTCATCAACTAAATTAGTTTTTTTTATAATATTTTATTGCCATTTAAGTATGGCAGCAATAGTCTAAACAGACGTCATTTTTCATTGGTAATTACATAACCGCAACTTTTAAACCACCCAGATTTCAGCGTTTATAACAAAATATACTAAGAACTTCCCACGTATGGGTCACACTCTCGTTAAGGGTCCTGAACTAAATGAACGAACACATTTTTGCTAAATAACTCAGTCTAACACAATAAAGTAGTACGGAACACTCGGTGGGCCAAACCGCCTCGCACTTGGCCGGTTTTATTTAAATTATAGGTATACCAGGTTCTCATGACAAAACTGGAGCAAATAAATTCAGAATAACCCCCTTAACTGAAAATAAGTTTGTTCATCCTAATTTTTGTTGTGTAACTTTTTTTGTTAATTACATGAAATGTTACATTGTTGTCCTCAGATAACGGTACCCCCACATAATTTTTGGTTTTATGATACGACATGAAGAATTATATTCTTTTTGTTGCACTAACCCGTGCTGAGGACAGTTTAAAAAAATAACTATTTAGAAGCTAAAAATTCCACAAATGCCGGTACTTGAACCCGCAACCACTGGCTAACCGTGCCAACGCTCTCCCAACTGAGCTAATGAAGAATTGAGTCCGTCAGCGCAAAAGTGGCCTAAGCTTAACATACTCGTAGTTAGTATGGAGATAATGAGCTATACATTTTCATGAATTTAAATCGAATACATAGTCTGCTTCGTAGGCAAAACAATACGCGCAAAAATAATGTCTACAACGCCATCTGTTATCCATGGGTGAAACTAGGGATGCCGGTTTTGCATCAAAATCTATTGTTTTAAATAAATTCACGGTTATGAAAAATTGTGGGTTAGGCCACTTTTGCCTCAATTATACCAACCTGTTTGCTGAACATTTTGAAACGGCATCCAAAGTATATGGGGTCGCTGCTGCTGTAATTTGACAGCATATAGCGTAGATTCTCGAGGATCACGTATCTGGAAACAGTAGAGCAGTGGATACTTTATTGTTCACAAAAAAGGAAATTATAGAGATATGAGTGGTACAATTTAGTAATATCTTTCACCTGGTTGTGCAATAAAGTGTTCTCTATCTAATATCAATACGATAGTTATTAAGCCAGTAGCGGGGCGGTGTAACGCCGGCTTCTCATTCGGGAGGTCGTGGGTTCGAATCCCGGCATGTACCAATGACTTTGTTTTCTAAGTTGCATTATTGTAATACGCTAATTGACCCTAAAACATGTTTTTTTCCTTTAGTACTTACAATAAGGAACCTAAATAGATTTATATATTTCATTGAATACATAACAATAGAAGATGGCTGTAAAAAAATTATTTTTATCACACCTGCTCTGAAAATACATACTAATTATACCAATTAGAGGGAAGAAACGCCTTTATCCCGCCCTTCAAATCCTTTCATCCCAAGGTATGGAAGTTTGTATGAAAATCCTTCCGACCCAAGGGTGGGAAGTATGTATGAAATTCCATTACATGCCCGGTTTTTTTTTTTAATTTGTCAGCAGTCATACTGCAAAGAGACTATCATCATCAACCCATTATGTCCCCACCGAGGGGCACGGGTCTCTTCCCTGAGGAAGGTATAGGCCATACTCCACCACGGGGGCCAAGTCCGGATTGGTGGAGGCTTGTAGACTAGTGGCTCGTCTACTGTCAGAAGTTTTCAAGCCGCCCTAAGGCCTCTGACTTGGCTTAACGACTGCCATCTATCGACGGCAGCCGGCACCAACAGCCTAACGTGCCTTGCGAAGCACGGAACCGCTCGGAAAAATGCCACTAGCGTTAGGCATAGACGGCGACCCATCCGTGCACTGAACGCGCCCTGTGTTGCTTAACCTTCGTGATCGTTTAAGATCACTCAGGCAGCCGGGGCTACGAGCGATAAAGAGACTAACTGTCTACTAATTAAATTTCAAGTAAATTGTTACTGGCCACATACAGTTTTTTTTTACCAGTTACCAACCTCCTTGGTGCATACAGAAAATTAAAAACGAAATTATTTTTGTATATAAAACGCGCGGAATCACGGAAGAAGTGGCTGCATGACCTTATGATCTTAGCCTACTCCAGGACCTATTTCTATGCATTTTTGTCTGTAATTTTCCTCGTAGGTGTAATAAAAAGCACTATACATACCTCAGGATAAAGTACAGTTCCATACCTCAAATGCCATAATCTCGGTATGGAACTGTCACTTTCTTCCCTCTGAAGTAATGTACTATTAAAGTTCTTGTTTCTAATCGTTTATTCGAAATGCTATAAACGTAAATGCTTTTTACAAAGGTAGTGACGCCACACAGTAAAAATTCGAAACGCCATGGTTACGCCTCGCCTTATGTGTTTGTTTGCAAACTATGTGACGTCCAGGCAGAGGTAGAACATAATGGCTGACAGCGGTTTCTTTTTTTCATGAAATTTTTTATTTAAAATTAAAGTAAAAAAATAAATGAAAAAAAAATGTTTTACGGTCTAACAGAACGATTATTGACAAGACTTAATCTAAAAATGTGCCTAACAGAGTATTATAACATCTACACAAAACAATCACGTGTTCAGTCCCTGTAGGTACTCCCGACGCTTTATTTAATCATCATCATCATCACCATCATTCCGCTACAAGAAGTCCAGTCCTGGACAGGGCTCCTCCGTGGATTTCCAAAAAGACCGCTTTATTTAATAATCTCGTCAAATTATGCCTTTAGTTTTCAGTGCGCGCTAAAATTTTAATAAGTATAATGTGCTATTTCTTTATTTCTTATGAGTAAAACATTTACTATTAGGATCCCAAATTAGGATGCTCTTTAAAAGGTCGAAGAAAATTTAAAATGAAACATTTTGGATGAACCAATTTATTTTCAGTTGAGAGCGGCGCCACTAGTCACAATTTCTTAGAAACAATTTCACAATTTTCCTGTTATCCACTATTAATAACTTTTAACTAATTTTCCCCGAATCGCAAATGGTGACAAATAAGTAAACGTCACCCGTCACAAGATTAGTATTTTTTTTTTAGTATTTTAAGGCTATTAGAATTTTTTAAGGCTGCTGGTACATCTAGCTTCCGTCTCGCTCGCACATTCCATCATTTTAATTATTGTAAAAAAAGTATACCTTTGAAAATTTTCAATAAAAAATAAACTTTAGCACTATAGCATATAATGTATGTTAGAAAAAACATCAGCAATTTCGAAAATGTTGGTAGCCATCACAATATTGATACTATGAATTAACGATGAATTAAGAGAGATAGTGGAAGCCGACGTTAGTCAAACTACCCAGAAATTAGCGGCATGGTTTATCGTTACCTTACCCACAATATTGACTCACTTGCGTCAAATCAATAAAATAAAAATATACGAAAAATGGGTGCCTCATAATCACTCGAATTTTCGCAGTATCCATCTTTCTTGTCTAAATTGAATAACAAAAACAATTGAAAGTCGATATTCAAATGTTTCACATTTTTAAAAAAAAGAACATCATAGAAACCATTTGAAAAAAGTTTCATTCGAAAACCTCAAACCATGAAGATTCTATGTCAATTCAAAGAACCTATTGCAATAAAACGACAATTTCATACTTTAACCCCTATTATAAATCCGTAATATCATTATCCCACAAAGTCTCGGACCAGATTTACCAAAACAATACAATTTATCGACGACCTCGTGGCACAGCGGTAGTGCATCTGCATACCATGCGAGAGGTCCCGGGTTCGAATCCCGGCTGCGGACCAAAAAAAAAACACCGTTTTTTCGTACACTAACAAGCTGTTAATCTACTGTTAACAGCTGTCAGTGGTTTTTTTTTTGTATGCACTTTGGTCAATTGACAGCTGTTAACAGTAGATTAACAGCGTGTTAGTGTACGAGAAACCGGGGGTAAGACTGACATGAACCACTTTCTTAAATGTAGCTTAAGTAGCATTTAAGCAAAATTATTCGTACAAAATTCAATTTCAGTGGCTACTTCAGTGACATTTAAGAAGAGGCGCAAGTTAGCCTGATATGAGAATAACAAAGTGTCTCATGAATGCCTGTCCTTGGAGCGTCCGATTAGTCACATTAGGTACTTAAAACTCTACATACAATATTTTTACATTACAACGGCTTTAGAATCCACGTCAAATAGATAACAAGACCTAATTTTCGATGCCCTAGTGTCTGCAAATAGTTTGACCTATAGTTTCGTATTATTCGCTTGACGGACCAGACTAATACAGTCACCGTTCAAAGGAATTTTATTGTAATATAATAGCTTCGTGTCTTGAGCATTTGAAATTGTAAGCGTATTTTCAACGCTTTGACTGAAGGTAGGAGAGACCAGACAACCTTGTCGTTTGTATATCAATAGTAGTCCAGTCATTACGTCGGAAAAACGGGTTACAAAAGCATGTGAACCGAGAAAGCTGGATAGCTGGAAGCTGGAAAGTTGGATAATGTATAACTGCATTAATTTTGGGTGGTTTGAAAGACATGAGCCGATAATGAATTTGTGCTGAAAACGGCTTAGTTTTTTTTTTTTTTCTAAACGCACTTTTCAAAAATATCTCGGCACACACCCGAATGTATCAGAATCCAGAGCGGTGCGTGCGTGCCGCGGGTCCGCGTGTCATTGTTCTGTTAGATGGAAAGGCGGTAGTAATTGTTGGCGCATTTTTTTAAACAAAATTTCTCAGCTCGAAACAAGATTTCTCAACTTTATTTTTTCCTTTACGTCTATTGTTAAAAGTAATACTCTAAATAGATGCCATTATTTATTACTAATTACATAACCGCGGCTTTCAGACCACCCAGACAAAAGCGTTTATAATGACTGCACTATAGTTAGATATGCTCTAGTTTGTCTCTAGAAATTTAAAAACAAGTCCATTTGGCTCAGTCTGGGTGTTTTCTATAATTTGTGACGTCCTTTTCCTTACCATATCACAGGGTATCCTAGTTTGGGGACAGCACACGTGATTGTGTTGTGTGGACGTTATTTATTTGTTAGGTAACCTATTTCTTTCTTATCGCTGGACTTATTTGCCTAATTATTTCAGCTAATTAAAACTATTGCTGCAGCTAACTTTATACTGAATAAGCTTACTTGGTTTTTAGGGTTCCGTACCTCAAAAGGAAAAAACGGAACCCTTATAGGATCACTTTGTTGTCCGTCTGTCCGTCCGTCCGTCTGTCAAGACCCTTTTTCTCAGGAACGCGTGGAGGTATGAAGCTGAAATTTATATCAATTACTCAGGTCTACTGTCCCTTGAAGCTGTGAAAAAATCAAACTTCTAAGCCAACGCAATCAAAAGATACAGCCGTTTATGCCGCAAATTTTCGACACTTGCAAGGGAATCAAAACCTACAGGGTGCTTCCCGTGAACTCAGAATCTTGAAATTTGGTACGAAGCAACGTCTTATAGCATAGATAAAGGAAAAATTACGAAAACCATAAATTTTTAGTAACATCACATAATATATTTTTTTTTAATAATTTTAAACTTACTACCCATTTCCTCATAAACGCGTAGAGGTATTAAATTGAAATTCATACCAAATACTCAGGTCTATAATACCTTTAAGCTGTAACAAAATCTAACTTCTATGTCAACGCAATCAAAAGAAACAGCAATTTAAGCTGCATATTTTGAAACTCGCAAGTACTCGCAAGGGAATCAAAACCTAAAGGGTACTTCCAGTCGACCTAGAATCTTGAAATTTGGCATGAAGCAACGTTTTATAGCACACATAAAGGAAAAATTCCGAAAACCTTAAATTTTTAGTTACATTACAAAATATATATTTTTTAATAAATATAAACTTATTACTGTTTTCCTCATGTTTTGCAATAAAAATACCATAGTTATGACTCGATTGTCGTAATGAACGAACTTTGTAAACCTTGCAGGTTTGTACGGAACCCTCGGTGCGCGAGTCTGACTCGCACTTGGCCGGTTTTTTTTAATATTATTTTTAATATTAATTAATATTATTCATTTCCTCCAATACATAATCTCCCCATATCTATTTCAAATCGTCTGATTTATTTTCAGCATTTTAACAGAGTGACCATATGGCTGTTTTAGGTGATAACTTTTAAGTCTGGGTGCTTTTACAGTGTTTGCGACGTCCTTGTCTTTCTTGTCCTGTCTTGTCGTCCTTTTGCCGTACCACCGAGTATCCTACAGGGTGACTTCGAATTCGATGGACAAATATTAAGGGGACATTCTAACCATGATTTAGTAACACAAAAAGCCAATGGGGCATCAAAAATATTTTTGGATACTCAAAATTACATAATAATAATAATAATTATAGATATTAGGACGAACAGTAATAAAAATCGAAAAAAAACTATGGGTCAAGCATCTGACGGTCGGCGCCGGCCAACTTAATTATTCTTTTAATTGTTTACACGTATCGGAGGACAGATTCTTATACATTTAACATACTAGAAAACATTTTTCGACGTCATGGCACCACTTTGAATTTGGATTGACAGTCTCGAGCAAAAGGTCGGATATCACGAATATTTCAAATTTTGATATGCCATTACCGATAAATAATTTAAAATACTGTTTTTCATAATGAAAAAAACATTTTTTCGCAGCTAACGATTTCGAAATCATTGGGACCAGAGACAAGTGGGACAAGACATTATAATAATGAAATTGTAAAGGCGTGTTTTCACGATATTGACGACAGAGTGACATAATTATTTTAGCTACTCGTATCGTGTACATACAACGCCGATCTTATTACAGAAATTGGCTGTC
Organism: Yponomeuta cagnagella; assembly: GCA_947310995.1. Classification (NCBI taxonomy): domain Eukaryota; kingdom Metazoa; phylum Arthropoda; class Insecta; order Lepidoptera; family Yponomeutidae; genus Yponomeuta; species Yponomeuta cagnagella. The sequence continues at coordinate 3,542,939 of OX371279.1, forward strand.
TTCGTCAGAACGACAGAAATCACTGGTGTACACGATACGAGTAGCATTCGAGTAGCCATTTTAGCACACTTTTTCCGAGTGCACCACATTACATTACGACCAAGATATAGAGCAGGGTTTGCGATTTGCCCCGATCCTGACAGAAATCTTTCGGTTCATTAGTCCTTGCATGCACGCACGCCCGGTTTCGGGTACTTTTTGTCTTGTCCTTCGCTACGCACACCTCCTATTTGGGAGAACTACGAGGATGTCCACCTGGGAGGTCCCTCACCGGCCCATCCTCCTTTCCCCGTTCACACCACACATTCGCTCCCCCTTGAGGAAACCCCGCATAAAGCTCGCCACTCACGTGTCATCGTCGGCCTTCATGAACCAGTCAGCGTCTCTCCGGTGGTGCTCGTACACGTATCGGAAGGCCGCCTTAGTTTTCGCCCAAAGATAATTCCGTCCCTCCTCCACGGGCAGTTTGACAGTGGGCAGTGAATCGTCTGGAAAACATCGAAACTCTCCGATCTGGTTTCAGCTGGGGAACATCGCGAGACCTGTGCCGCGCGGCATTTCATATCCTAGGCCGTCGATTATCCAGACACGGTTACTTTGTTAAAAAATGTTCGTAATGATGCCGAGAATATGTGGCCTTTGGAAAGGGCGTGAGTAAATTAACCATCGATATATACAGGCTGTCGTTTTGGTAAATGTTGCCCGACTCGGGGAGGAAGTAATGATTGTTTTTAAAAATGTGTTATAATTTTTTCTGTAATTTTTATTCCCAATTGCCCTTTTCAATTCGAACTAAAATCACCGGTGACGGATAGTTCAGGGGGTCCAGAAATATTATTAAAAAAAATACAATTTCAATTTAATTTGCTTTAATTATTTATAAAAAATATTTTTTTTCTGTATAGTGTATTATATAGACGACGTGGAAATCTGTGGTGGAGGCTCCATGCTCCCCTAGGAGTTAAAGGACCGAAGAAGAAGAAGTGTATAAGGACGCCCCTGAGTCGGTCATCACTTTACAACACCACATCTTGTATAAATCGAAATGTGTTTTGGGCGATGAAACAAACACCTTCTAACATCCACCCTTCTCGAGACAACTAGACTCTGAATGAACTCAGTATTTTTAGGAAACGGTTGAAAGAGCATTATCTGTCAATATCATAAACTCCTTGATATTTTATTATAAGTAGGTTCTTAGAATTTATTTTCTTATGTATGTATGCTCCTTGATCGTTTATGTAGTTTATTCTTTTCCTTATTAGCATATAATAAAATATTTTTCACCTCACTAGCTCGTAAAAGCTCTGTTTATCATTCGAAATCTGCGTGGAAAATCGCACTTTATCCGCTAGCGTGGAAAGTGTTTTTAAAATTCGAATGTTTTTATTCAATAAAGGTTTCGTACAATAAATTACAATATAGAACCTCATTGGTTTCGTAATAGTTTATATTCTCTGCAGCCAGTCTATTGATGATTGAAATGCAAATACTTATTTCATGTCATGCGCCAGCCTCATTTAAAGAATCGCACTGGCCGGCAAGAAAATTTGATTTAAAAAAAAAAATTAACTTTCAATATTACCAATTGTAGTAATTTTACATTTAATTTTTGAAATAAATAAACAGTAGTTTAATATTTATTAAAACTGTTTTTCTTGCACCTAACATTTTCCTCGCTTTAGTGAGGTGAAAAGTTGTGTGTTGCGCTCGGCAGCAAAGTTATTTAGCGTCTCGTACCTTTGAAACCCTCGCTACGCTCAGGATTCTATCCTAGAATCCTTCGCTTGCTCAGGTTTCAATACAAGGTACTCGCGCCAAAAATTAATTAACAAATAACTATTTTTGGGTAGATATTTACGAGTATATTAATACTATTTCGTTATCTGTGTAGGTGTTTATTATGTGTAGTGTATGTAGTGCACATGCATAGACCCGTTTTACACCTCCAATCCGACTCACAAAGTTTGCTGGATAAAATCTCTGACAGCGATAAGCTCGCCTTTCCACATGTAATTTCGTATTGTCATATTTCCTGTACTGTTTTTCGTGTGCAATAAAGTATAATAATAATGTACTAGACACTAACCGGTTTCAGTGCTCATGAAGAGCAGCTTATTGCACCGCTTGCCCCACGTCGCTTTGACATGCTGGGCCTTCTTCTTGTGGTTGCTAGGCTGCGTCATGACCCAGCAGAGGACTCGTACGTTTTTAAAAAGCTCGTCAGCCACTGTGGTGTCCTCATCTTGATGCGCCGGCTCGCTAGCGTCATGGTGGCGCATGCCAGTGCTTATTGGATACTGGTTGTAGTCGCGGTTCTTTTCTCTGGAAGGTCATTGGTTGGTTGGCGATGGAGTCGGGTCAGAAGTGGGATGTGCGTTAACGGGCTACCAGTAAAGACGTGAGCAGGGCGTCGCGGCTAGTAACTCTGTCAATAGTCCAGGCGGTGTTGACAGAATTAAGCCGCGATTCCCGTACACCACCGGCGAAAACATTGGCAAATAATGTTAATAGTAAAAAAACTACTACTACTATATAAGTAGTACTTATATAATAATGCGATTATGGCGAAAGCCTTCGTGGTTAGAAAACCATGAGGGAGGCCTATGTCCTGCAGTGGACGTCAAATGGCTGATGATGATGATGATGATGATATCATAATAGTAGTGACAGTATAGTAACAGTACTATATAAAACTTGCTTAAAACATAAATTCATGTGAATATGGCGGGTTGTATTTCTCAATACGAACCAATTTTATCTACGAGGATAATCCTTCAGTACCTGTGGAACTGATGATTTTTTTTGTTTCGCTATTTCAAAGTTTTCCTTCCAGTAAAAGGGGTTCGTATTGACCAGTAGAATCCCCCATTTTTCGATGGACATGGGGGTGTACATTGTTACACCCTGAATAGTGAAAACGAGCTTACAAGATATGAAATTCACTCCGTATCCACCGTCGCTAAAATCTAATCTGGCTTACCCCCGGTTTCTCGTACACTAACAAACTGTTAATCTATTTTTTTTTTAAACATTGGTCAATTGACAGCTGTTAACAGTAGATTAACAGCGTGCTAGTGTACGAGTATACGTATTCTAAAGCTAAACCTATTCTGGAATGTAAAATCAGAGTACTGAAAATAATTTTAACTTGAGGCTGTTATTTTATTACGCAAGATAATTTAGGGTTCAATACAAGTCTCTCTTCAAGTCCCCCGGTCTCTCTTTTACTAACAACCTGTTATAGTGTTAACAACTGTCAGTTGGCCAAAGCGTATTTAATAATAAAAAAACAACTGACAGCTGTTAACAGTACATAATATGTTAATGTACATAGCTAGTGTAGGTACGAGAAACCGATGGTTACTTTTTTATATAATTATGGGGTTGAATTAAGGCTTCTGTGACGTCTGGCATTATTCTAACATTTTTAATTATTACTATTTAATTATTATTATTATTATTAAAAGTACTGACACTTTTTGCAAAAACGATCAGCAAAAAAAAGATAATATCTTTTTGGTACAGATCGTTTTTGCAATAAATTAATTATATATATTTTTAGGGGTCCGTACCCGAAGGGTGCCAAACGCGACACTGTTACTAAGACTTCACTGTCCTACTGCCTGTCTGTCTGTCTGTCTGTCACCAGGCTGTATTTCATTAACCGTGATAGCTAGGCAGTTGAAATTTCACAGATGATGTATTTCTGTTGCCGCTATAACAAGTACTAAAAATTGAATAAAATAAATATTCAAAGGAGGCTCCCATACAACAAACGTAATTATTTTGCAGTTTTTTGCTCGATGTTAATAACGGAAGACGCTTGAAATATTCACAGAATATTAAATTCTATATTCGCTTCAAAAATAAAGAATTAAATTAAAATAATATAAATGTCCAGCAGTGGACTTCTTGTGGCTGAATGATGATGATGGAATATTTAAGGGGGGCTCCCTTCCCCTCCCCTCAACAAACTTGATTTTTTGCCGTTGTTGTTGTTTCTAATGTTGTATAGATAATGTCGTATATGGTACGGAACCCTTCGTGCGCGAGTTCGACTCGCACTAGTGTTACTGTCTTTATGGAGCCCCTCAAGGATTTGTCCTAGGGGTCGTCCATTAATTACGTGAGGCTCGAAAGAGGGGGACGGGGTTCGGAAAAAGTCACGAATTAATTTATCTTTGAACGTGCTATTTCAAAACCGAAAAGCGGTGCGTGACCTTGACTCGCCGTTGCTTGGCGACGATTTTCCCGTCATTTTTTTTAACATGCTTTATAACGAAAAAATACACGTGATTTTGGGTGGGGAGGGGTAGTTTAAAACTTCATCACGTACACCATGAGGGAGGGGGGTTAAAAAGTTACTGAAAAACCTCACGTGATTAATGGACGACCCCTTAAGCACATTGGGGAATGGGGATCTGAAAGTGGCTGTCTTACGTAATAAATGAACAGGCCCATTCCAGAATTTAAAGGTTGCCAAATTAAATTTTGTTCACGGCAGAATCGGGCTTAGCCATGAGCTTAATGTATTTGAGCATGAACGAGCTGAATATGGGTTTCGGTTTTTATGAGATTGTAGGCCATGCTTTGATGATGCTGTAATGCTGATCATGATCTGATCATGCTTTAAGGCTGCTGTTACACCTGACAGCCGTCTCGCTCGCTCATTCTAACATAATTTAATTACTAGCTGTCCAGGCGAACTTGGTACCGCCACAGAATTCGTTTATACGATTCTTGCACAACGCCATCTATTCTTAAAACACGACGTTTGCTCGCAAAACGCCATCTATTTTAAACTTAAAATAAATATTATCCCACGGGAACGCATTACCGGGATATTAGGCATGCTATGTCTCAATTCAGGTCTTTGTCTATCTGTACGCCAAGTTTCATGTAAATCCGTTAGGCCGTTATTGCGTGATTGAGTAACAAACATCTTTTCAAACTTTCACAATATAATAATTTTATAAATTTATAATCCTACTAATGGATTGTAAAATAATGAGTATATTTTTGATAAATTAATGTGGCTTCAGGCGTAACTATATAACAAAATTATTATTTTTTATTCAATTTGATTTTAGATTTCTTTAAACCTATTTTTTATAGAGAAATTTGGCATAAGAAGTTTATAATTTTAGTGGCTAAAGTAACTATAGGATAACAAAAATCTATCTCACAAGTCCCTATTTTTTCTTTCTAGATACATAGCCTTTTACCACACTTGTCAAAAGTATACTCATTCATTAACAATCATTAATAACATTAGAATTGCGAGCGAGAGGGGTGCCAGCTGTCAAGAAGTCTTACCCGCGGTTTCTCGAACACTAACAAGCCGTTAATCTACTGTTAACAGAGGCCTAATCATGTGCATTAAATCCTCTCAGAATCCTGACGTTTGCTACAATAATTAGTATAGAATAGGGTATTTGACACGATCAACAATAAATTATTTCATATGCTCGATTAAAACAAAAATTACAAAATATCTCGGAAAATGTATCTCTTTTAGTCAATTACTAGTTATTACAATTTTTAAATAGATTAAACATAAAAAGAGTGCTCTGAAACGTGACGTCATAAGCAAGTATATTCATACAAAATTCCGTTTTAAAAGTAACTCATTTGATATTTTGTCAAACACCCAATTTGACAATTAAACGATTGGAATCGAAAAAGTGTTTACTGTAGGGGCCGTTGTTATTAGGGTTCCGTACCCGAAGGGTGCCAAACGGGACCCTGTTACTAAGACTTCACTGTCCATCTGTCTGTCTGTCTGTCACCAGGCTGTATCTCAAGAACCGTGATAGGCAGTTGAAATTTTCACAGATGATGTATTTCTCTTGCCCTTATAACAAAAAATACTAAAAACAGAATAAAATAAATATTTAAGGGGGGGTTCCCACACAACAAACGTAATTTTCTGCCGTTTTTTGGTCGATATTAATAACGGCAACAGGTAAACGCTTGGAATATTCACAGAATATTTAGGTCTATATTCGCTTCAAAAACAAATAATAAAATTAAAATAAAATAAATATTTACTCCCCCATACAAAAATCATGATTTTTGCCGTTTTCTCGGTCTTTGTGTCCAATGCTGTATAGATAATGGTACGGAACCCTTCGTGCGCGAGTCCAGCTCGCACTGACCGGGTTTTTTTTTTAACACTTTGGCCAACTGACAGCTGTCAACAGTAGATTAACGGGTTGTTAGTCCACGAGAAACAGTGTGTTTTAGCAGCACTGTATGTATGCAATGGTAATAAATCCTACACGGACCCCATTACTTAAAGGGTAGTTTACAATATTTTATTATTCAACAGTTTTATATGACCACTACACTGGTCCACATAATCACTAAATGCTTAAAGAAAAAAAAACGCAAAGAAATGTACAGTGAAAACAAAAACGGAAAACGTAAATGCTATTCAAGCAACGGAGAAAAGCGCAATACCTAAGTAAGAACTCGAGGAACTCCAAAATATAATCTACGAACAAATATTGTGTTCCTTTTTCTAATAACGTGGCGTAGGTTACTAAAAATTGGCATAGTTTAAAGTGCTGCTCATTTATTACACGAGACAATTTGACTACTTTCTGACCCCCTACGAAAGACAAAAGGAATCTTATTTCAACTTCATAGATTTGATCGGACCCCCAGCCCCTAGCTTTATCAATATCATCTTGCGTAATAAATAAACAGGTCCTAAAATGCTTAAACTAAATTTAGAACAGATTTCTTATTATCATAAAATTTCATTCATCAAGAACCATACAATGTAGTGGTTTAAAACCCTCATTAAAATAGATTGATTGGCGTTCATGATAAGTACTGCGCAAGAGGCTATCGGTCAGCATAGTACATTCTTTAGATCGGTATATATGGAACGAAACATTTTTTAAATACGCTAGGCGAAATGTTAATACATAAGCAGCCTATATACGTCCTACTGTAGGGCAGAGGCCTTCTCTCAGGGAGAAAGTATGGGCGTAATCACCACGCATGCCCACCTCGGAATGGCAATTTCAAGCGCTGTAGGGCAGAGGCCTTCTCTCAGGGAGAAAGTATGGGCGTAATCACCACGCATGCCCACCTCGGAATGGCAATTTCAAGCGCTGAGGTATGTGAATAGCTCAGACACTCAGGTTTCCTCACGATATTTTCCTAACGGTGAAGCATAATTTTAATAACCTCATTCAATTTCTGGTATTTTTGTGGTCGTTGCATACTTTTTCCTGCACTTCAGGGCTTTTTTAGAAATAATGTGTTTTTTTATTTGGCTTTAAGATCTTACATAAATTCACGCTTATTTTCCAGATTATTAGGTAGAGACCTGGTTTGAAATTTGATTGATATTCGATATAAATGAATATTGAAGTACGTAAATGCTGGTGAATACCAAAAGCAATTAATGACTTGCGCGTGGACGTATTTCAGGGACTAAGGCCGATATTCAGAAACGATTTTGAGCGTGAGCTCAATGTGAGTCCGGGTCTTCCAACTGTCAAAATGAAAGTCTCAGGGATATTTTGTATTCACAGTTGAGTTTGAGATAACAAAAATTGAGCGCAAGCTAAGCTGAGACTGAGTAGTGGATTTCGGCGACTTAGCTCAGACTCAAGGTGGCAATGACGAAGAAAGTTACACCTGCAGGCAATTCGAGAAATCTAACTAACCTGTGGTGAAGTAACCTTTTTTTATTCACAATTTGACATTTTGCATGCTCATTTTCCTTCAAAAAGTTAAATTGTGTTTTTAGAGTAATTAGAAGTCAAAATAAATTATAACCGCGCGTAAAAAGTTCCGACATTTGTTGCCCTCTCATTCACTCCTGTGGATTATTGTATGCCTTTCATGTAGCGTTTACAGATAATATAAACCGGTAAAGTCAAAAACTGTACCACAGATTACACGCTCGAGTAAGTTTATCTTGAGCTGTGGCTTAGCTGAGTTCGAGTCGAGATATTGACTGTGAATACAAAATTCTTGAGTCTTTGTTGAGATTGCTCAACCGATGCTCAGCTTAGTGCACGTTAAGTGTAGCTCAACGCTGTGTTTCTGAATATCGGCCTTAGACTTCTGGCTTCAGTTTAGTCAAATTAACGAGTCGCAAAGTCATCCGGACTCCGAGGATTTTTGGTCAAGTTATGTGCCGAGCATTATGCATACAACACTCAAAGACAACCACACCAAACGTCGTGTTGAAAATCGATTTTCACCAAGACAAGCGGTCAAATCGGATTAAATAGGTACAGCAGCCTTGCGATTTTCCTTGGTAACATCCAATGTCATATACAGGGTAACCTAAAATAGGCAGTTTTTGAAACACTCCATTACAGTTTTTGTTACAACAGTTACTTCATCATTTCTTTTTCGAAATAGGTTTAAATATTTTTATTATATTTGCGCTTTACGAGTCTTACCAATGTTTTCATTGTATTGCATGGAAGAATGTATGTAACACACGATGTTAGGCGTAATCTATTGAAAGGCGCCGCTACATAGCAGGAAAACCGTGAAAGTAATATTTTTTAAATGGAAATTTTCGGATTGATGAATTTATAATGCGAATTATGAATAATCTTAATGCGAATGCGAAACATTATTCGAATTATGGGAAACCAAAAAGTCGTAAACTAAAGTTGTTGAAAATGACACACTCGTATTGAAACGTTTCAGGAATAGCACATTTTTGGAGTAACCCTTTGGAGATTGAGATTAAGTACTAGAGGTGAGCCAGGGAGAATATTCTCACATGACAAGACCTAGTATTTTCTAAGGTTAACACGACCACTAGACATAATAAAAGCTGAATGCACGATTTTTTTTTACAATTTTCCGATATTTTTGCACTTTTGCAAGTCCCGTGGTCTCGGTAGACTAAGGTGACAGGGGTCTTTTTGAAAGCATTAGCTGTTAGTTTACTACCCTCGGCAAAAATTACAAAAAAATATTACATTACGTTCCAAAAATGCTTTGGCAATTATTATTTTTTAAATTTAAATTGGCAAACAATTATTTTATATAAACCAAAAAATATTGATTATTGAAATTAAAATTGAATCTACAAAACGATTATTTAATATAAACTCAAAAATATTCATTATTAGTTATTTAAATTAAAATTGAATCTACAGCCACACTTCTAGCAAGGGGGCCTCATGCACTTAAACACCGGTTCCCATGCTGTAGCTATGTCCCAACCACGATCTCTATTGATCTCTATTGCCTCAAGTATAATTCTAGGAAAGAAACGGCAAAAGTGCCGAAACCTAGTAAAATTGTAAAAATTAAAATATAAACGAGTAAATACACGGAGTAAATTCAGTTTTTATTATGACAAGACCTTATCTATAAGTCAAAAAATTATGTCTTCATTAAATTAGTTCCGCTCAGGTCAATCAAATACACTGAGTTTACTATAAATTATTTGATTAACTCACGCTTTTTTTTTCAATTTTAAGTTCTCGTGATGCGAGAACGTTCTCCCAAGCCCATAACTAGGCCTTATCCATAACGATATTGGCAACAGTGGTCAGTGGTTGACTAAGCAAGTGGCATGTAGAAACTATTTGGTCCTCCGAGCCTGGAAGTAAGCGCGTCGAACATAGATTCTCATGAACAATGCGCGCAATCGAAAGCACATCAATCTTTACAAGCAGTTACGTTACAGGCGGCTTTGTAACTAGATTTTAGATTTTCTATTTTATTTACTCGCAAGTGTCAAAACTCATAATATGTATTCATTTGACGGATCGGAGGTTTCAAAAAAATCTAGTACACAGTTACCGAACCATCGAGCTGGACGGTCCAAAATGCCAGACAGCCTGAAGTGGCTATCAATTCACAAAACAAATGACAGTAAAAAATCTGAGCCCCAGCTGAGATATTATGTACGTAATCGGCGATTTTATGACACTGAAATTTGTTAAGATTACATGTAGTGCTAGCATGCAAAACAGTCTAAGGCGGGCAACTAAAAAGTTAAAGGTTTAAGTTATTGAGTTAATTAAACATAACACTGGCAGGCAAAACATGCGCCATTAAAAACACGTACTTATTTAAAAAACAAAAGAGCGTGCCATGCGACAGATTCAGAGTCTTTACCTGGAGTTGTACCAAGACACATCTTTCGCGAATCCACTGGATGTTAGTAGAATATATGCGAAACTAAATCCGGCCGAGATTCCGATCACCAGTGTTAGCACAAACTTTCTGCCCATCACCGCTTTCCCCTCGTTCTGTGCGAGGGGCGTGTACGCAAACAGACGCTGTGCACGAACGAACATAGTTTTTAGGGATGATTTTCAGCGATATTGGCGCGAAATTTTGAAATTCGAACGCTCGGTGTTCGCACGCAACGAGTTACGGGCAGCGTGTGAGCGCCGCCCGACATATTCATTTCTTTCATGGTGTGCGTACAGTTTCGTATGTGTGATTATGATCATGATGTTTAACAAGTGCAGAAATGCAGTCATATTTTCCTATGGAAATAGCAATAGGCCCTATTTGAAATAAAATACTCAAGGGGGTCCAGGGAGTAACACTAGCGCCACCGAAGAATAAAAATCATATCTTTTTTTGCAGATAAAATTTGCAAAAAGTGTCAGTACAATATCTCAATCATGTTAAGAGTGATGTTTAGTGTTACTCCCTGAACCCCCTTAATGATATACTCACATTTATATTAAAACTTGTCAGATTGTCAATAAGTTACTATCTATATACAGTGAATAATTCGCAGAAGACACCGAAATGATTACTCGAGTAATGTACTTGCTCAAAAAAATTACAACCACGTATTTCCATTTTCCCACGAAAACGACAAGCCAAGATGGCGCCTCCTTTTCTTTTTTTATAATGACATCGTCACATGAAGGTTTCATACCTTCATGTTTAGTCTTTGTAGTACCATATAAAATTTGTCAAATTGAATAAATTATTGTTATTATAAAAACGTTGAATAGGTATAAATAAATTAACGTGAACTCGTTTATTAACCATCTAAAACATGTATAGGTATTTACTTACTTAGATTATTGAGTAGCCCTTAGTTCAGTGAAGGCTTGAATTAATAAACCACATGGGTACATAGCAAGAATGTTCTTGGTACCTAGTCTTCGATGGTATTTAGAGAATATTTTTGTATAGTTTGACGTGATTTTGACCGTACCTACTTATCTACGGTAATAATAACTTACCTTCTAAAAAGCCTGATAAGTGTTCACCCTAGCTTCATTTGTAGACAAGAAATTGAATAAGGCCAATATATCTGCGACGTTAGGGCGTTTAATTTTGACTAATAGCTTTGAAGATAAGGAGCACGATTGCCATCAGACCGCCGTCATAGCCATTTGATTGATACCGTGATAAAGTCATTAGTGTTGGATAGAGATCGGAATCATGACTTTGTTAAAGAATTTTATCGTTAACTATGTCGGCAGCACATCCACCTTTACATCCGTCCGTAAAGTTGTCGACTGTACCTAAAATAAGTACTAACACATACAAATGTTGAAACAAATGTTGTCTAACATCCTCGAAAAAGTAATCTATCATGATGTTTGACCTCAACCAAAAATAATCCTATGCGCCAAGCTATTACTGATTTACAGTCCAACCAACCTTACAGCTCTAACCGAGTCCCTTCTCTTGCAGAGCGTGAAAAACCATCATTAGTCGCGTCCGAGGGTCTACGTGAGGCGCCTGTGAAGGGCGCGTGCGTCGATTAATAACTATTAATGAATAGGTATAAATAAAAGTTTGGCTGGCGCAAGTAATCTAGGACATCACTCGGGCAAAGTGTATTTATAATACTATTCGGCAAAAAAATACCCCTGGATTCTCGACTGTTACTAACCGACAGCTGTTAGCAGTAGATTAACAAATGGGTGGTGTACGAGAAACCAGGAATTAGTCCCCTTCCAATGGCAACAAATTTTTATAACACCAAAAGAACCGTAAACGCCACGGAAGTCTCGGAGCAGTTGACATTGGAAAGAGTTTATAGCTCACATTAGCGTCGTCACCGTCGTCTCATTACATTACAAAACGTAATTACGCCTTAGGAAAAGGGTCTAAGAATATTTGTTCAGCTGAGTATATTGATATCTCAGAGTTGTATAACGGATAAGTAACATATCGTGAGTGTCCGAATGGCTAGGCCGTATTTCATTGGACTACAACTGTGACAATTCGATGTACATTGCAAAGTCGAAAGAGTTTATTATTGTCATAATAAACTTTGTGGTTTTATGAAACGCGGCCTATGTTGACTGAACTATTCAGTGGCATCTGCCTGTTTAGTTTATTCGAGAATTGCTACAATATTTGCTATAAAATATAAATAATTGCTACCTACTAATTGTCGCCTTCTTATTAATTATAGCACGCAGAGTTGCAAACAGTTTCTTGAAGGACATAGTACCAATAGTTGCCATATATTTGCTTCCTTCATTTATTTCAGTGTTAGCTTCGTACGCACATTGGGTTGAAATAGAAATTATCCTATTAGGTAAGTATCAAATGGCCCCAGAAAGCTTCAAGTGATTTACAAGATGTTTACAAGTGACTACAGAAAGGGGGCCCGACTAATTTTCGAGGGGGTATATTTAAGGGGATCAATGGACCCATGGCCGTCAACCTATGGAAGAAAACCTAGGACTAGATAGCATTAACGCTAAAAGGGTTCTTATCTTATTTTATTGTAGTGCAACATTTTTTTCACAGTGTGAAGTAGCATAATTTATCTTAGAGAGCCTTTCATTTCGACCCATTTTCGATGTGGGCCACATTTTGATTCTAAGCCAGCCGGCGGCGGGTCAACTGCGACGTTTTATGTTTGTAACGAAAAAGGTACGAAAAGTTATCAAAGTTAACGAAAGACAACGTTAATTTCCCAATTAAATAAAATTAAAAACCGACTTCAAAACACTACAGCACTAAAAACGGAGTAGGTACATTTTGGGCACCGACTCCAAAATATATTTCTACAAAACCTACATCGAACTTAAAGGTCATATTCATTTAAATATTTCTTTGTTTTGAGTGCTGTAGTATTTTGAAGTTGGTTTTACGATTTTTTGTGAATATCACTGAGACTCCGCCAAATTGTAGTTTCTGAATTCAAATCTACGAATCATTACAAAAAAACACCCAAATCGGTTCAAGTGAGTAGGGTTCCTTGGTTTCATTTTCGAGGGATCTCATCAACAGATCCTGACTTCGCCACTATGACCATGTGTGTAGTCTATTCTTTCAAACAAAAAAAGAATTTTCCAAATCGGTCAACACGTCTTCGAGTAATCGGGGACATACCTACATAAAAAATAAATAAAAGAGATCCCGAATTAAAAGCCTCCTCCTTTTTTTAAGTCAGTTATTTTATCGATGGTCAGTTAACAAAAACGCTATGCGCGCACCGTTTATAATCGGCTTTCGTACAGGATGAAATTGACACTTCTAGATATTAGGTTCTAGAAATGTCTCGGACAAAGGAATTAATATTTGCAAGACTACCTAGTCACATTTACAAGTAACCGTATGTCATTTAGTTAACGCGTAGATTTATCGGCTTGGTATGCTGGCGTCGGCTTGGTATGTAGAGTACAGGCGCGTCACAAATCTTTTAGCGTTGCGCAAGTGTCTATCGCCCTGTTTGACAAACTGCAATTGTTAAAAGAAATATTATGTCCGCGATACAATTGGCTACAATAACGGGAAACAACCCTTTTCGCCCCGTTTTCGGTCTTATATCGCGCGCGATAAGAACCACAAGTTGGTAGCGAACTGGCGCTTGAGGCACCTATTAATATAATAGTACTTAACAATACCGCAACGGATGTTTTATTTTATAAATATACATGTGTAACTCTTTTAATTAAAAATATTATTCATATTCCCATTCTCAAGGGGCAGTGTCCGTACAAACAAAGGAGAACTAATTAATTGACCTGTCAAATTAGTATTTGATCAGCAAAAGAAAAACATTTGATCAGCATTTTATTTTGATAACAAAAAAATAAATAAATGGATGTGGTCAGCAAATAAACCAAATATACTCGACTCGTTTGAATCAGCGTAATAATATAATTTGGTCAGCAATAAATAATCGTGCTCCAAAACTACTCCTTGGGTAGTACAGCATTGGAACATAACACGGAGTTGTTGTCACATTGGCATTTTTGTTGCTTCCCTTTCTTCTCTACAATAATACTAATAAAGGATACCAAGGCACCTGTCCGATTAACTGACCAAAATTACACCTGACCAATAATTATTAAAATGTAAATCACGACTTGCTGATCGAGACAAACTTGGCATTTATCAATCGCTCAATTAAGTTTTTCGCTGCTCAGTTTACTATTTTCTGCCGACCATTACGATTTTATTGCTGACCGAAAACATTTTATTACTGATCAATTCCGTTATTTTTACGTTGAACCAAACAGTCTACTTTCTTCTTCTTTCTAAAGTCTACAAGCTTTCTCCAATGGGGCGAAAATAAGCTTTCTCTGACTTTTAATCGCACGTACATACATAAACTCACGCCTGTATCCCAGAGGGGTAGGCAGAGACCAGGGTGCCACTTGCCACAATCTTGACTTTTAATCTCACCTATCAAATGAAAAATGTAGCTGGTAGTGTTTTGGCGCGTTTTGGGAATCGAAGTTACATTCTAACCGTGATTTGCATAAAAGGTATCAACAACATTCTTTTCCAGTGCCAAATATATCGAAATCCTTTCAGCCGTTTAAGTGAGATTGCGTGACAAACATTTAAACATAAAAACTTTACAACAAAATAGAAAAGTTGGGAACATTACACATTACCCTCCGTCTTCACACATTGGTATATTAGCGACAGCAGTTCTCAGCTTGGCAATGACGTCACCAAGTTTAGTTTTAAACTGTCGAATGGGACCTTTTTGACCACCGACAAGCGACTCCATCACAAGTGTTGCCAGCAACAATGACAACAAGAGTCGCATTTTGGCGTTTCGATGTGTTTTTATGTAAAAAGTATTAAAAAAACACTCGCTTTTTTCACACAAAAATACTGGCAGGGAAATTGAATAATGAGTATTAAAACGGAAAATTAAGTAATGACTATCAAACGAGCAAATGAAACATGGCTATGACAATAAATAATAAAGAGGTAAGTTTTTTTTCCTTCCATTTCAATATTTACTTGCAAATTTTGATATTTATTTGATTAGGTATTTGCATTTTTATTTTCACGATCACCAGACAGGTACCAAGGTAAAACTAGAAATAACGTTACAATACTGTACACTACATTAGTTATTAAGAAGGGACAATCTAAGATTACGTTTGTAAACAAGCAGTGATGTTTTTAAATAGTCTTATTGTAATGGACAAAAACACATTACAAACGTAATGTTTAAATTAAATAAAGATAAAACTCTAACCAATTGGTGAACAGACACGTATCCTTTCACTTTAAATCAGAGTGTGGTTGACGCAATCTAAAAACAATATAGGTACCTACATATCAAACTTTTTGGCAGAGTGAAAGAAGGGTCCACAATATTTTTAATGACTCACTTAAACGAGCCGTCCTAAGACGAAAACTAAGGCGTGGTGCACATAGGAAGGACGTGGGACAAGGGCGCGGGAGAGTCGCGGCGTCTTTTCAACTCACTTTCACACAAAATGTACGGAAGCGATGGTACATAGGGGCCGTCCATAAATTACGTCATCGATTTTTTCAGATTTTAGACCCCCCCCCCCATAATCATCCTATCGTCATTTCTTAATGACCCCCCCCTTCTCCCAAAATTGACGTCATTACTAGTTTGACAAAATAAAACATTGCAGATTTGAGAAAAATAGGGTATTATATGATTAAAACACTTGGTTATAGAATCACCTTTTATTATTTTTACTTTGGCAATAATCATTGATATAATATAACTACTTATTTTTTACTTTTCTTTGGATAGTACCACAGGCGAAGCCGGGGCGGGCAGCTAGTATTTTACTAGGTGTGCTGGAAGAAATTTCTTTTTAGAAATAATCTTTTTGTACGTGAAAAATAAACTATAAATAAATAAGAATGACGTCAATTTCGAAACACCCCCCCCCCCCCCCCATCTATCATTTACCGTCATCCGCAGACCAACCCCCCCCCTAATTTAGAATGACGTAATATATGGACGGCCCCATAGCCCACACAGATAAGTCGGGGCGAGGACGCGAAATTTTCCACGCCCTCGACCTACGACGTTCCTGTGTGCCCCAAGCCTGAGGCTGAAATATAATTCAAAAATTGTACACTGAATGATATACTTTTATAGGGGGTGAATAATATCATAGTAGGCAGTTACAAATTTCCAAATTGTTTAAAACTAAACAGTCAGAAAACGAAATAATTTGTTTCAGTGCAGTTAAATATTATCAATAAAAAGTACCAAAATCGGTGATTATTATTGGGCAGTAACGTGTAATCAGCAACTATGCATTCCGTACACAAAAAGGAAATAAATAAGCTATTTCTACTTTCAAAATACCTTTTGACGCCACCATCAATCAGAACCAGAGACAAATATAATTGATCTTGGTCTAGGGTCGGGATTTTTCAACCAGGAAGTATGTTTTGTCCACCAAAAACAATCATGGTTTAAGGGATGCTTCTTCTGCGGCCACTACTGCGAAATCAAACTAATACGACGTCCTATGATCAGCACTTCTATCACGTAACTGTCCACTCTATCGGGTTAACCATATTGACGACTCTGCGTCGTCAAAATGTGTGTTCGGAGTAGGTTAAATCGGACAACTCCATACAGTGGAGGACTTACGAAGTAGCGCCCCAGATGACATATATATTGAACGGCTCCAACATGATCACTAGCGAGTAGTATAAATTATCCAGACCTAAGCTTCTCAAATTCTACGAAACGTTTCGAGAAAAGGCAGGTCTGCTCATCTTGGCTTGTACAGTCCTAGGTTTCTGACTTGACCTTCTGTTCTCTGACGTGGCTGCTAAAAATCACAGTATACATTTTGCAAGACCGTCCTAGAAACAGATTTTTTCACTGGCGTCGGTAGTGAACCTCGTGTTTCTAAATAACCCAACCAATGAAAGAAATGTATATGTATCTCTTTTTATACAATGTGTATCAAACTCTCGTTAACTTCCCAAAAATGGGAAATTCTGCTTATTAATAATATAAACGAATTCTACTATTACTCTACTAGGGGCAACAAATTATCAGCTATTCAATAAGTTCTATGGCCCTGGCCACGTAGAAGGGACGTGGAGCGAGGGCGCGGAAAAGACACGACGCGTTATACAGAGTACGCGCCTTCGCCCCGTCCCTTCAGTACATTTTGTAGGAAAGTGAATTGGAAACGACGCGTCTCTTCCGCGCCCCCGACCCACGTCCTTTCTGTGTGTCTCAGGCCTGTGACACCAAAACGTTTGAAACAGCGGATATTTTTTTCGCGACTTCGAAGTTGCTCGCATAGTAAAAGTCGTTTATATCGATGACAATAAATTATACACCCTATAGAATAATTTAAAACTGTTGCGTGCAAACACTCACGAAATGTTTTGGTGGCAACATGTTATTTCGATCGGATTCAAATTCAGCCGCTACAAATTCACGGTATAGAGATTGGTGACAAAGTGACGGAGACGGACTGACATTGTAATTTGTTGATTATTTGTTGTTGAACTGTTTACAAACCATTATAGCCCATTGTTCTTGATTGGCATGTGATATGTTAACTATTTTTAGTATTCCTAATGTGTATATTTACCGGGAAATCTTTGTTTAGTCGTTTTAACACATACGTTGTCAACTTTTAAGGAGTAGATCACTTTAGTATTAAGCTCAAAGAGCCTCAAACCAGCAAAAGTTGACTATTTTCAGTCCGTTTCAGTCAAGATCCTTTTTTTTCCAAGTCCGTCTTTCGTTTACCAGCAAACGAAACCCACAAATTGCAACGTTGAAAGTGTGACTCAGGGAGATGTCATATATCCAAAACAGTTAACTAATGCCCAGGAAATTTTCTTCAAAAGGATGGACTGGACCCGAGGCGAATACATGTCAAACCTGCGCCGTGTTGGCGATATTGTTGTAGGAATCGGTGCAGAAACTCAGCGGCATTTATCGCAAACTACCTACGAAGACAAAGGTCCTGTTTAACGATAGGATCGTGCCGGAGAAGGTCCCAGTGGGCGAACTGGCCCTTGAAGCTGTCCGGGCCAGACAATCCAAATGGACTAAGGCAAACGAGAAAGAAATCGCAAAAAGAATCCAGCTGGGTCGAGCTGCGTTCGGAAAACTGAGCCAGATGCTCTCCTCGGAGGCTTAAAATTGATTCGTTCACCAGTTCGTTTTGCCGGGCAGTACCTAAGGGACCGAAACGTGATGACAAATGGTAGGACTATGTAGTCCACCGATTCAAAGGCGAGCATAAATTGAAATGGGCTACGCTTGTATCTCTTTGATGGAACATATCAGAAATGAGATAGGTAATTCGCCAAAGAACTATGTTTATTGACACATCCCATAAGTAAGACATATCCAAACTGAAATGGTACGAGTACTGGGCTGGTTACATCTGCCGAGGACCGATAACCGATAGGATGAAATGTCCTCGAACTGAGACCACAAACTGAAAGTTTTGCCACTTTGTGGCCAGCTTATCGAACCGAACGATCTGAGGCGACTGTTACCTGCTAGGTAAGAATGGCCGGGGAAAGAAAGAAATGGCATGCTTGAGGAGGCGTTCGTCCATCACAGGACGAATATGTATTGTTTGGTTTTGGATTGGACGGTTCTTTAGTTACCTACGTTATGGTGTAATAAAGGTGTGTGTTTTATTATTAATTGATTAATGTTTATTATTAATTGTTAATGTGCTTTGTTATAGATACTGGAGATTAATAGTGAACGCGCAACTAAGCGAGCTGAACGGAGCTAATCTTAGAATTATTTGTAAGAAATCCCAGAGATCTTCGTTCACCAAACCGCGCCGCATCGCGAATTTGGTATTTGAAAATTTTGAAGGCTGCCGATGACTTTGGTGTGGTCAATTTCAATTAGTGCGGTGCAGATTTGTGCTTTTATGTGCCTATTTAAATGTAACTTTTAGGCTTTCGCCACTCGAAAATGCTTTAAGTATTAAAAATTAAAAGTTGAAATTTCAATAACAACCCAACACAGCACAGACAACCTACACTGAATTATATTTTTCCCAGCGACTTTTCCGCGTGGGATTCATAAGTGGTAACTTGAAATGGGAAAGCAAAGCTACCTGAAGGTTTATAATGTACGTACAAAAGTTACAACCACTGACTGGAAGACATTCTTCCATTTAACTTTTGTCTTAACGCCTACTAACCAAACTGTGTGTACATAATATTGTTTACTAATGAAATGGATCAATGTTATCTGAAATAAATAAATATTATTATTATTAGAGCAACTATAAACTGAATTCTCAGTTTTAGAAAATAAAAATGATGGTGCAATACGGTTCTGCTGATAAGGCTCAGAGAGAGTATGGGCTTAAATTACCACGCGTGCCCACCGCGGATTGAATTTCGTTTTTTGGCAATTTTTATGCAAATAAAAATCCGAGTCAACAAAAATCCAATACAAATTAAATTGTTCCCATGTTTTAATCATAATTTTAACGACTTTTTGCAACTTCAGAAATATCTGTGAAACATCCAAAATAGTGTTCAATGTGCTCGAATTTTTTCAACAGTTGAGAGCTTTATTCAAAAGTCCTTAATTAGTAAAACAAAAACCCATTTTTACGACAGTTTACTTCGTGGTAAAACAGTAGTTTTATGGCCAAATGCCAGTTAATCCTAATAATGGCTGTACAAATTGAGCTATAAACAATTTTATTGCACAGTTCAAATGGTTTCTGATAAGAGTTTGACTGATACTTGCAATGAGACTCACTAGAATTCTCTTATGGAGCCTTATTTATCATACATATTTTTTTTCGTTACCAACTGAGGACCAGGTTGGACCAGGATGTCATGAAATTTGGGGTCCTTTACAGTTGGTGTCTGGGGTATAAAATTGGGTGTCTCATTGGTTAATAAGATGGTATTAGTGTACTAGGTCCTCAGTGAAGATGTATCCAGTTCAATACAACACTTATTCTCAGGAAGTTCTCTCAAGGAATGTTTTCCTCCATTTGTTATTTAAGTTTTTGTAGTAGTATTAACTCCAATTCACTGTTACCTTAATCCTCTTCCCCATATTGTCATCTATGTAGGTAATACATGAACAAACCCTAAGTAAATTAGGTTCTAACTATATCCTAGTGATAAGGCTGTTGTCTGTACCCTTGGGTTAAAAAATATCTGTGTACTTTCCTGTTAGAGTCCTCTCTTTGAGAGAAGCGCTGTGTCCTGCAGTGGGATGTGTAAAGGATACATAAAAAAAAAGAAAAAAAGATACAATCTATTTTGTCCAGATTATAACAAGTAATTACTTAATTTGAGGTAAGATTCAACATTGCTTAAAATTTTACACGAATTCTCTCTACGTACAGAAAGAGACATATTTTTATTTCAATAAAATTAATGAAATTCATAATTTTTTTACAATGAATAATTTGTGAAGATTGTATTTTTATTTTTGTTAATTTATGTTTCTCATTCTGCATCGTTTACTCAAAGTTAACTATGAATTATGCCAAATGAATTTTTTGGTGAACAAATCCAACTATAATTATTCTGTTCAGTCAGCATATTTAATTTTTCAAAAATAATAGAAGAGTGAAAAGTCCAAACACACAAAATTGATTCTGACTAGCTAACTTCATGACACCTCACATATTGTATAATGGATTGATTTGCATCTCACTCGCACTATATAGATGGCAATATATGTAAATGAGAGGGAAATAGTTGATTCACCTTCTTTTCATGTTTTGTCCCATCGCAATGGTTTACAACATTTTGAACAACTTTTCTACATGATCAAAGAATGATAGAGAATTTATGTGATCACTCAAGTAAACATACATCTGAGTAAATCATCTGATACTGTACTTTGGTACAGTATCAGGTGGTTTGGTGACTGCCTCATTGGTCTAGCCGTTAAGGCGCTTAGCTACCAAAACAGAGGTTGTGGGTTCAATTCCCACTGGGGACCACCATACATTTGTACAAATGGCCTCAGTCTGAGTGTATCTTCACATTTGTGACATCCTTGCTGGATTACCATAGCACAGGGTATCCTAGTTTGGGACCAGTCAAGAGTTATTATTACTTATTAAGTTATGCAAGCTTGGAGACCTATCACACAGAATCTTGTAGCATGGAATACAAATAGTTAGTTTCATAGTTTCTCACATACAAATGAAACTTTATTTGCATATTATATACCTCTGAATGCCTTCAACTACATTTACAATTACTTGACAACATAACAACCCACCTTTCAGCTGTTATTAGCACTGAATATCTAAGAAGTTAGTCACAGGTTTAATCAAATTACTAGAGCAGGGCACACAATTTCTGACTGTAAGTACGCACAATAACTATGCCACAAATTTGTTCTGTTGTGTAAAAGGAAACTGATAAGAAACGGGATATTATTCACGGAATACCTACTAAAGTGTAGGTACACAAACGTCAACAAAATATCGATGGAAGAGGGTCCAAAGTTAGGCGGCAACTTACGGACATTCTGCTTTAGGCTGCAAGGTTTTACAGGAAACAGTCACTTATTAACATTATACAGTATCTTCAATACAAAGCTGTAAATTACACATTTTAATCAGATTAAAAGAATACATCTGTGGAATACATGAATCCGAAATGTCACACTTTGTTTCGTTTGTTGATAAAATACCTTCACAGATTATATGTGGCTTCAAGACCCCAAGACGATCAAATTGGCCCGCCTAATAACGGGTGCAATCAAATACAGATGTTTACTCACGTCGCGCCAGCATGAGGGATTTTCTTTTTATTTATTTTTTTTCTTTCCTAGTCGCTGGATAGATGGCGCTGCACTTGGTGCGTTACTGCAAGGAAGGGAACGTCACATTATTTTTTGATTAATTCACTTGGATGTAGTTTGAGATCATAAAACGAAACGTACTGACAGCATTACTTCCTCTCTTTTGTTCATATCGAAGATTCGTATGCGAAATTAGCAAGAACCTACGACTTTAATGTCTTCCTCATTGAAGTCGTATCATTTAAACGTTTTCTAATAATTAATCTGAGTATGTAAGCGATCTGCAGTGCGTTCAGGTTTGCCCACGGTCGCAAATTGGAACGTTCGGCTGGTAACGTAGTCAGTTCAGCGCCATCTACAGAGTCCTTGGGAACTACTTTTTTTTAAATAGTCAAAAAGAAAACCTCCCATTGTTTTTAAGGTAGCATTTCCGCATCCACAACCAGCCCTCAATACAAGAAACCGTAAATAAAGTACTAAACAAAAACTGTCCCCCGGTAACTCAGCCCTGCCCTTTTATTATGCCCTGTCTTTGTGCAATAAAATCAAAAAAATCAAAATCAATTTTTTTTATTCAAAGTAGCACAGAAACTGCGACTTAATGAACGTTACAAGTTAAACTAGGTGTCCATTTTAAAATCTAGATCATTTTGGAGAAAAAATGGACAAAAAAACTCCAAACATAGTCTTTTCAAGTCCTTAATTTACAGGATTTATATAAATGTTCTAAAACTCATGCATTGAACTGGCTTTAATCCTAGAAGAATTAATAATAATAATAATATTATGTAACTGATAAATCAGATACTCCATGCAGTGGAGAAGTTATGTTGTAGCACCCCTGGTCTACTTCGACGCCTTCTGTAATGAGTCCCAAGCAGAGGGTGCCTACTCATCATCAGCATCACGGATTTCGCTTTCGCTCTATTCGTAAAGTACCTACTGGAATTGGAAACTCCAAGCGTTAAGAAAATATTCTTTTAGAATACATTAATTGTAATGTTTTCCCAAACACAAAAGTGAAAGCACAAAACATTTAGGTACTGTCTTATTTATAAAAACACGATTTCTTAAACCACTCCATAAATACCGTATTTTTTCTAAATACACTATGTGTTTTTTGGTGTGCTTCCCATTTCTTGACCCATGTTTGCCCTGTCTACAAAGAATCTTATTCTAGAGCAAGCGTGTAAAATTATGTTTCATTTCATTCAGCTTTGATCTCACTATAACGATTTCTATTAACACGTAAACCATAGGGGGTTTGTTTACATGTAGAAAGGTGGATTAAATGATATCAGTCAACTGCACATACATCTTCATATTTTAGTTTAGACCGCAGTCGACCAGACCGAACCGGTTTCCAAATTGGCAGCTGGTTCTGGCTTATATTGGGGTCACCGGAATTTTATTATGCATTTTTCAGCTTGAAATTTATTCATTGATAATATTTTACTGATCATATTCATTACAAGTCAAAGTGCAATTACACAGAGAACTTAAATTTCGTAATATCAATAAAGAAAAAAAAGATTACAAATTTTATGACAAAAATTACATGTCAATATCACAAAAATTACAATCGATTATACTTAATCAGTATATAAGCATTGAATTGCTTAAAAATCAATAATATAGTACAAAAACTGTTTAATATTTTATAGAAAAAATATTAAATATTCTATTAAAAATGTTTTCGTTTATATATTATATTGCGTAGCTTTCGCATGTCGTAAATTTAATTTTAGCTTACGGCGAATTTACAAATTAATGTTATTATTAAAGGTAGGTATCATAGTCAGCGTTGGTTCCGTCCACCTCATACGTAACTGTCCACTTTATTGGGTTAAGTTAACCCAATTTAACCTACTTGAAAAATAGATGATTTACCAGGAGACGGGCAGCAGCGTTTTCCTGACATTCCAACCGCATACTGCGATCGCCAACCCGCCTGCCAAGCGTGGCGATTATGGCAAAACCCCTCATGGTTATGAAAACCAAGAGGGAGGCCTATGTCCTGCAGTGGGCGTCAAGTGGCTGATGATGATGACGAACCTACTTGATTAACCTATACTCCATACAGTGGAGAACTTACGGAGTGGCGCCCCCCCCCTGGCCGACCCTGTGCCGGAAGCGGAAGCCAGTCGGTGCACGGCAGCGGAGGCACTTGCGAGTGATATACAAAAAAAAATTGTTAATGGTTCTATTCACGAGTCTGTGTAGCTATCATAAAAAAAAAACAGAGGCCGCCATGTTGTTTTTCGTAGCCTCGGATTTTGGACGAGTTTTTGGAGTGTTTGTGTTTATTTCCGAAAAATACGTGACTCGTGACCCATAAAACAAGTTTGTGGTAACTTCTTCGACACACAATGGAAACAGCATAAATTCCACCACCTTATTTATCTTTAGCTAGGTTTTGTTCAAAAACGTATCATATGCCGTAAACTTCTTATATAGAAGCGGCCTGATTACAATGGGATCCTTGTTTTTGTTTGTGAGTTTTAGCCTTCTTGGCTTTATTTATTGCGACAGCAAGCTGTGTGGAAATACATCCTTCATCAGTACTAGCAGCTGCACTAAACAGGTAACAATAACAATGTTTTGTTTTGCTTCCTCCAGTTATGACGCATCCTTGAATTTATTGATTGGTTATACATTACTCGCGTCTTCAACAATAGCATCTCCGAGCACCGGGAATATTGATTTTACAGCTCTACTGTATGTATGACGTTCGTCCTACCGGGCAATAGTCTGAAACTAGAAAACGCTGACAGCTTGGATATTAAGTAGGATGTAAGGTACCAGCATCACTTTTGGTAATCTTGCTAGTTTATAAAAAAAAAAAATTTGCTCAGTCACGCACAAACGGCTGAACGGATTTGAATTAAATTTGGCATGCGGTATAAAAACCATATGCAATATTGTGTAACCTGGATGCATTTTATTCTAGAGGTAATGGGTCCGAATTCCGACGGCATATACCACCGACTTTGTATCCTAAGGTACATTTGTAGCAATACCACTTTCTGGAGCCAATTCTGAAGTCCATCAACTTCTTGAGTCCATGCAGATAAAGTACTAGAACTAGAAAATATACTAACTTAGCGTTTGATGTCATTCATCACAAAACTAATCCCTCATTCTGGTCACTGCATATCACACATAGAGATGGGCTGGGCAGTATGTCCTCACATAAATATAATGCAGCCTTATACATGTCTTGATGTTTTTCCTTCACCATTAGAACCGTTCACAAATGTATGTAACTTCTAAAATAAAGTCATTCGTACATGCTGAATTCGAACCCACAACCTCCCGAATGAGAAGCCGACATTCTACCACTGCTGCTTTGACATTCATTAAGTAAATTTTGTTTTATAATGCATTGTATTAATTATAAAACAAAATGAGAGATATGAGTGCTCTAATTCCAGATAATAGGTGATGCAAACGGCCACCCTGAGCCATGTACAGTCAAGGTGTTTGAGCGAGACAGTACTGCTTGCAAGAACATGAGTTTTGGGCCCATAACGCAGAGTGATCAACTAGGTGGAGTCCACCTCAGGCCCTACATATTGGAGTTGAACGACCATCACTGGAGTTACTATGAAAATATTACAGTCTTGAATATATCATTCAGCAATATTAAGTGGAAAAGTATGTATAGGTACTTCTATTCATTCAAATGCTGAGAATTCTAAATCGAATTGATGCTACTGATTGATATCCAAGTCAAAAAAAAGTCTTACAGACTTCCTACTCTTTAGCCTGTTAGATTATGACTTTGAAAAGAACAATTAAAAACCATTGTTATGGTTGCCTGATTGGGTCCTTTAGAATTCTGCCGATTAATAACCCCAAGTAAATATAAGAAAAAATTGCCAATGGTTTAATTATTGCAAAAAAATACAAAAGAAACTTAGAATAAATTAAGTAATTTTATGCTAAGGTTTATTGCTATCATTTATAAAGAAGAAGCAGATGTTTCAAATTCTAGTAGACTTTTTTCTCGAAATGTGATTAAAAATTCATAGCCCATAAATAAATACAAGGTATTCTAGCATTTTCAAGTTTCAGAGTCTGAAATTACAGTTAATAATGAATTTATGATTTGTATACCTATGCTACTGTATTGTTTTCCAGCAATGAAATTTCGCTTCCAACGAGACCAGCAACGGAGAAACCATTGTAGTAGCATCGCAATATCTAACAATGTCACGGTCAATGATCAATCTGTCCTTTACTATGACTGCTATTGGTCCATGATGGACACTGACAGTGGACAAAGCCACATTCTGGACTTTGAAGCAGCGAATGATACGGTGGTTAACAGACGTCGGTTCAACTTCAATATACCTTCGGTTGCTATGTTGAGTGAGTATCTAATGTTTAAAATATAGAAAAATAGATAAATGTAGAAAATTGGTAGAAAAATAGTTATTTGATAATCAGTTATTGAATAAATCGTATTAAATCCTCTATCTATCTTAGGGTTGTTCCTTTTCCTAGTCTATATAAATTATTACCGTTTATGGTACAAACAATGTCTGAGATAGTGTTATTTGCTGATGACACGTCACTTATTTTTAAAATAAGGATGCAAGAAAATAATCTTGGCGATGCAAATAATGCTCTCTCGCAAGTACTAGATTGGTTCACAGCAAATAATCTGCTGCTAAATTCCAAAAAGACAAAATGTATAAAGTTTTCCTTACCTAACGTAAGAATAGTTGAGAACAACATAGTATAATTGGACATGAAAAACTAGAATTAGTAGATGATACTGTATTCATCACAATCGATGCAAAACTACAATGGGGTCCATATATTGTAAAATTAGCACACAGACTTAGCTCTGCAGGATATACCGTGAAAAGAATTAGGGAACTCACTGACGTTGCAACTGCTAGGCTTGTTTATTTTAGTTACTTCCATAGTATTATGTCCTACGGTATACTACTATGGGGCCGGGCAGCAGACATTGAGACTATCTTCATCTTGCAGAAGAGAGCCATCCAATTTATTTACAAGTTAGGTCATAGGGATTCGCTAAGAGATTTCTTTAAAGAAACCAACATCTTAACAGTTGCATGTCAATACATTTATGAAAATATTATGTATGTTAGAAAAAATTCCAAAGACTTCGAAAATGTTGGTGGCCACCATAATGTTAATACTAGAAATAAACATAATTGTCATTCCCACGATTTTGACTTGCAAAAGTTAATACATCCTTTATGGGGCACTGTATTCTAGTGCCCCATAAAGGTGTATTAACTTTTGCTAATAATAGGATGTATTAACTGGTTTAAAAAATGTGTTAAGCACATTCTGTGCAAAAAGGCTTACTATAACATGAAGGATTATTTAGAAGACAAAGATGTTTGGCATTAAACAGTTGATTAATATTAATTACAGGACGATTGTGACTAGTGTTCAACACATTCATGACTAATATTTTAAGTTGAAAACTCTGTTAATTAAGTTAAAACGTGTTTTGAAAAGAATAAATGTGGAGTTTCTTTGTTAGCTTCTTCTCCACATAATCCATTAATTGTGAAACTAACAACTTTGACGTTCATTAAGTAAACATTCTGTTTTTATAATGAATAAAAATATTTGAATTGAATTGAACTTTCGCTATAGCAGTGGCTCTGATTGCCCAAAAATACATTTAATTAGTTTCTCAATTAACAGGGCACATCCAAATACAATACAGTCATGAGCATCATCATTATAAACCCACTGCTACAATACAATGTTAGGTATATCCTATCCCTGTTGTTTAACTTATTAAATGTGATTACATAAGCATAAGCAGCCTATATATGTCCCACTGTAGGGCACAGGCTTTCTTTCAGGGGGAGAGTGATTGTATTGTGGTAATAAATTGTTATTTTTTTATCCGCAGGCCCGACAGTTAGCCTGGTTGTTTGGACACCGTTCATCTATATTGAGACACATCAAGAGATGATGAAGTTGCACATTCTACCGCCACCCCAACACCTGACCGTTCACTCTTACCGCATAGAGGTCAAGCGAGAACATGATAAGTGCACTAAATGTGCTGAGACCGTCTCCAAGTCAACGGTGCTGTTGAAGAATAAAACCGATGAAGTGACATTTGAATACAGTCTGCTTTGGGGTTTGGGGACATATTACTTTGTGGTTACTCCTCTCCACGAGTTGTGTGGTGATGACAGGGAGTGTAAATATGTGGAGAGTCCAAGGATAACTATTAGTAAGTATTCTTGCAGTTTAATTTTGATTTCAAGTTGAAGAAAAACTGTGTGCTCTCTTTCTCTGAGAGTAGGCCCGTGCCTATTGATAAATATAATATCTGAAAAACGCAATAGCTATATTTTTACTAACAATATGCCGGTGGAGTCCGTTCAGCTACTACCTTTGTGGGTGGTGTTGGCCGGGTACGGCCACTAAGCAATATTCCCAGGCACTGTACAACAATAGTAGTGACCACTCAGACACTTTAGTGCCTAAGACACATTTTAGACATTTTAGAACCTATATCAACCCGATGTTTTCGACGTGTGTTTGATTTTTTATAACAATTAATGTAACTGAGAAAATCAAATCCCGGAATCAAACCCACGACCTTACGCATGTGATTTTCTATCGATATGGGCTACCACTGCTTTAACCCTCGCTAGGTTGCTCGAACAGAGTTAATCAATCAATCAATCAATATATTTATTTGTGAACATAGGTGTGTTTACAATAAAGGTCTTACAGTGTATTTTAGAGCGCTATGTTCTACCCAAAACGAATGTAGGTATACAAATATGTTTAAGCATGCACATGCACAATGAAGTAAGAAATTAAAATATTATACAAAACCAATAAATGTCACAATTAGATAATAGGTACATAAGTCATACAGTAATGTCATGAAAGAAGTGTCAAAACTAAATAGTCTTTACATTTATATAGTAATGTCATTCAAAAATTCGTCTAAAGAATTTGTCAATAAGAAATTGGCATAGTTTACTTTTAAATTTCGATAAACTCATTTCTTTCATCTCACTAGGTATTTTGTTATAAATTTTTGGTGCCATACAAAAAGGCTTTTTGACATCAGAGCTGTTTTCACTTTGGGTATTCTGAGCTTATCAGTGTATTGAGATCTAATTGGTCCATGGCGGATTTGGGAGACCTTTAGAGAGAGATCAGGATTTGTTTTTACGAAAACAGCCATTTCATATATGTAGAGAGAGGGATGTTGGGATGTTGTAAGGATGTTGAGTGATTTGAAACTTGATTTGCAACTCTCTTTGGTCGTAGGGCTACAAATTGAACGAACGCATCTTTTCTGTGCTTTGAATACGGTTTCGCGTTGCGAAGAGTTACCCCAAAATATCACTCCATATCTTAGAGTCGACGCTACTAGACCGTGGTATGCGGTGACCACTGCTCTACGATTTAATATTTCGTCGACTTATTGCAAGAACTCATTAAGTTAGTTAATGGTTGTGTTTCCTCCTCATTATTTCCCATAACATCGTTAAAATAATGCCTGATACTAAAACACCACTATTGTATCATTGTTCAATACATCTCTATGTTCACACCTTTAAAAAAAAGCGGTTAGTGAGTTTTTGCAGTAAATGACTTCTTGCAGTAAGCCGACGATTTGTGCTAATTTAAATAAGAGATGGTCCGTACAACTTAGTCGTTGGCACACCGCTTCACATTGTGGTTTCCATGTAAGTTTATTATCAAAAAGATAGCTAAATTTATAGTTTTTTTCTTCCAAAATCCCTTTTGCGCGTTGGTCAAAATAAGGTTTTTTTCAAAGTATGATTCAAGTGCATTGTATATAAGTTTTAGAGGTGATAGGTATCTAAGCCACTGGACGATAGTTGGTCATAATTTGCCTGTCATCTTTTTTGTAGAGCGGTTTGATTATGAACGGTTTAAGTCAGTTTAAATCACTATAAATCACTAACAAAAGTTTAAATCACTATTACACCCACATATAGATTAAAATAAAACAAAAAAGAAAATAACAATAAACATGAGTCGATGGCAGGTCTATTAAACCTGTTAAATGTATAAATAATCTATGTAACACCAGTGTTCACCCCGCAGACACGGAAACCCACCAAACACTGAACATTTGCATCGCGAGCGTCACCGCGCTTATTGTCGCGACTCTCTTCGCCTATTACATATTTCTGCGTGTCGTTCGCCAGTGCTGGTGCAAGTATGCACACTTCGCGCCCATCAGTGAGTACACATTTTTCTTCTTTTCATCGTCGGCCATTTGACGCCCACTGCAGGACATAGGCCTCCCTCATGGTTTTCATAACCATGAGGGGTTTTGCCATAATCGCCACGCTTGGCAGGCGGGTTGGCGATCGCAGTATGCGGTTGGAATCTCAGGAAGACGCTGCTGCCCATCTCCTGGTAATTTATTTCCTTAGTCGCCTTCTGCGACATCCACGGGAGGAAATGGAGTGACGCTATTCTTAATCCGGCGCCACACCGCGATTTGTTCTTTTAAACCGTCAGAATAATTCACTAATTTCTTCTCGCCGGCCCCACGCTTGCTTTTTTTTTGTATGGTTGTTTACTTCGGCAACGGAACAATTTCCAATTCGGAATCATTTATAATATAACGAAAAAACAATTAAAAATACGTTTTTTATTGGGTCAACATCTGTTTATTTTGTCTGCAATAGGTGGCCCATACTAATTTGGACACAGATCTGTGTCGCGGCAGACGAATGGATAAAGTATAATAGTTAATTTGTTGGTAAAAAAATACGGCAACGCCGTAGGTGGCCCGCCAGCTGGAATGTCGAAATCTAAATGGCCCACCCGTAAAATAGGGGCGAGCAAGTTTGTGATCTTGGGAGGATTCTCACAAGATCACACACTACAACGAACGTACGTACGGACAGACAGACAAGCAAACATAGGTGAACCTTGAAAACATTTACACTGTTCTCGTCAGTCTTGTAAAAAAATGTAACCTTACTTCCCAGGCAAAGAAATACCGCCGCCGCCGAAGATCCTTGTGGTCTACTCGACCACGAACCGTCTTCACGCCGAGTGCGTTTCGTCGTTCGTTAGCTATCTTCGTAGTCAGTACGGCTTCGTTGTCATGTATGACTTGGACATCGCCGAGACGCCTCACGGCGACCCATTCATCTGGGCAGAGGAGTCGTTTAACGCAGCTACACACGTCCTGTACGTAGCCGGCCCATCCGAGAAGGCAAGCATCTACAACAATATCTACGACCAACCCATAATAAGCCCATACAAAGACGTTGATATGATACAACTGAACCTGATCAAGGCTAACACGGGTAACAAACGGCCGAAGGAAGTGGTGAACGTGTTATTCGAGCACTCCGACGGTGTCTTGCCCGTGGAGACCAAAGCGGCGAAGATCTATTACCTGCTTAAGGACTGGCAAAAGTTAATAGCTTATCTGTCCATGAGTTTGTTGCCCAAACAGCAGATCAGTTGCTCGGAGAAGGGTAAGTGCTTCATCGATGATTTGAACCGTGCTAACAAGTTGCTTAGTAACAAGCGAACGGATGTGGTCATTCGGTGTGATAAGTTTAAAGTGCCGGTAGACAAGAAGGTGTTGTTGTAACTTGTCGGCCTGCTTCGTAAGTTGTTACAAAATGGGCAGTTTCACACTAATCGGCCCGAAACCTAAGGGAAGCAAACATTTACGAAAAAATGAGGTGCGTTTTTCAACTATGGAGTGGTTCTAGTGTGAAAACGCTCATTGACTTAAGTCTATAGGGGGTTGTTCTACTGAGCAGTTAACCATATTGAGGCTAAAATGAATTTCAAGGAATGGATTTGATATTTTTACTGCTATTTTCAAGGTTGGTTCTTGATGGTAAATTTTAGCCAAATGCAAGTTCTTTAGAACAATCTGCCTGTAGTGGTAATTCTATTAGGTGTTACCCTTGTCTTTCTGAAAAGAGGGTTCTGCTTCTCAATACAGACAACTTTTAGTGTATGAAATGACTTCGAAAACCTGTAGTATACTATATACTCTTATCTTTTTTTTTTAATGTATAACCTCATACTTTCTGAAATTTGCCAATGTTAAAAATATAGGAAGCTGTTTCGCCGTGCGTCCAAATTAGGTCCCAAAAGATGTAACTTTGCTTCAAAACGATCATTGGCAAAATCCTATTGGCAGAAAACAAAAAATTGTCTGTTTACCGGTTTTTCAATTTTTGCTCGCACTTTAACCTGTTAGATTATGTATGACCTTGAAAAGAACAATCAAAAACCATTGTTATGGTGGCCCGTTCGGATCATTAACAATTCTTCAGATTACGTATAAAGTACGAAAATAATTTATTTCCAGTAACTTGTATACGAATAAAATTCGAAAAGAATTCTGAAATTCGTACCTATGTATATTCATGATTACGTATTCTACATTCATTCAGACTCCTTTAAGAGCTTCTGCTACATGTAAATTAAATAATACAGAATCGCACATTCTCAATTTTTTTTTTATTTTCCATTTTCTAACCAAAAAATTACTTTTCTGATTATCGCACTGCAATGGTCTGGAAAGTGTTCGGAATTTTAGAACAGAAAAAATACGAATAAGTGTTTTGATATAAAAAAGTATCAGGTAATTAAGTAGAAATATGTTCATTGTGTTTACATGTAACATTATTTGTGTAATATATTGATGAGCAAATTATCCTTATTAATGAATGTTATTTCAACATATCGGACGTATTTACTCTATATTTTTGTAGTCATAAGTAATTATATTTTTGTACTTTCTTCGAATTTTCAACGACAATAAAATCTGTTGAAATTTCTTTCTGTAAGTGGTATTTTCCTTAAGTCGGCTTTTGACGGTCTTAGTACGCTCGAACCGTGTGCGTGCTGTTTTAGCTGATTATAACGACGGTCAGTGCGCTCGGACCGAGTGCGTGCTGTTTTAGCTGATTATGACGACGGTCAGTGCGCTCGGACCGAGTGGGTCGTCATAATCCACTAAAACTATACGCACACGGTCCGAGCGCGCTAAGACCGTCATAACCCGGCTTTAGTGCCGTAAATTACAAATCTTTCTAAGGTTCCATTCAAAAATAGATGTTTACTTGACGTCTCCACTCCAGAGCCAATGAGCTTAACAATGTTTTTGTTTTTATCTAGAGAGACATTAAATGATAAAAAATATTTTGTTCGCGGAGGATTTTGTTTCTCAATGCGGAGAAGATTAATCGGGCAGGTAAAATAACATAATTAAGCGGCATACAAATCGCACCTTGATTTCCTTAACGTCACTAAACAAAAATCATCAAAATGGAGGTAAGTACCGCCTACCTACCATCTAACCTACAATCTCGGGCCTATGTTTGCTGAAGACACTGGTTTGAATAGTTCACTAAAAAGCCCCTAGATGGCATTGTGTCGTTAGATACTTTCTCGTGGAACGCATGAGTTTTAACTGAAGAATGACACCTTCGCTGAAAATGTGTGTATTTCGTTTAGTGACGTTAAGGAAATTAAGGTGCGTTAATGTGGACTGGACGCGTGCCGCCTCAAGCAAACATCTACGTGTGAACGCTACTATAATTCTTTCTACGGTATTTCCTTTTGTAAATGTTGTTTAGATTTAAAGCCGATTTCTCGTGAAATATTTATACTTTTGTTAGGATGTTACAGCTTTAGCCCATTTACGTCAAGAAGAAATCCTGTAAGAACAGACGTTTGAGCATATGGGGGGCTAAGTTAAGATGACATCGTAGGCGCCACAATATCAATCTAAAATAGACCTTAAACACAGATAGTCTACACGGTGGATCTTTGCGAAATCGCCTGGCTCGACGACAGAGACGGGTTTTAATTTACACTACGACCGTGTTACGCAACCCTTTGCGGGTTGGAATGTTTCTGCGTATCGCTGTCCTACTGTAGTGTCTAACCTTATAAGTATAAAAGGATTATTTTAGTAATCGTTGCGCTAATAATGTCCCCGTCTTTTTATAACCTGGGTAGACCTTATAGTGTAAACCCACTGTCTTTTCGAGATGGCGTTGTACAGCCGTGTCTCCTGAATTAAAAAAACTGTATTAGATTATTTTTCTTCAGATGTAATTGATGCTCTAGTGATAAAACGTCTGTACAGCCGTGTCTCCTGAATTAAAAAAACTGTATTAGATTATTTTCTTCAGATGTAATTGATGCTCTAGTGATAAAACGTCTGAACAAAAACGAGGAACGAAGCAATCTAATATGTACAGAAAAAGCGTACCTATTTCTCGCAAGTTACGTATTGTGGGTTGGAATGTTTTTGCGTAACACGGTCAAATTCATAAAATGAATTCTGAATTGATTAACAGTCGCCCTTATGCCATAAGCACTACGGTTCAGTCCGTCTCGAAAGATCTTTAAGTAGTGTAGAATTCCAACTAAATATCTATTGATGATAACAGCTTGTGGCTCTTGTTGCAGTAGTCATTAAGGTTCAGAATTCAGTATATCTGAATTCGGTTATGCCAGGTTGACCTAAGTTATGTAGAAGAACCCTCAATTTAATATTTTCGTGAATGGGCTAAGCAATGTTATTGATCTCATAAATGTTTATCGAAACCAGTTGGTGTGTTCTAACTTTATATTATTACTTACATTTAACATAATATTATAAAAAGAAAATTATACACGACCTTCGATCAAGCTCAATATATTGTAAACCTTGTGATGTATTTTTATAAAATTAAAAGTCTCTAATACAAATAGAAAGCATTTAATATTCCCAGAATCTATTCTATAGATTATATACTTCTATTTCTAAACCACTCTGTAAAATAATATAAAAACGGGATGAACCCCAAACAAAAATTACTACAGCAATCATTGGTTTATTTATCACTGACATAATAATGTAATATTTATTTACCGTAATTTACAAAACTGATTTGGAAAAAAGACAATTTTATTCATACAATTTATTTACGAAATATACCTAATACCAAACCTGCGTTAGCTATTGTTGCAATCTGTTTCAATTTCAGATAACTTTTACCAAAAGCCGGACATTTTTTTAATACATTAAATTCAATACAAAATACCTATTGTAGTTAGTATTTCTGTGGTTGACCAGCAAACATTTTTATTCAGGTATTGTTAAATTTGAGTAAGTTCACAAAGCAACTGTCTTAAATTCACACACACATTCGGGACGCTATTACGTAACTATACTCCACAGAATGGACTCGTCCGATATAGCCTAGTCTGAATGGTATTTTGACACTTCGCAAACGTAAAATTTTATAACCCAATACAGGTATGTATGTAATAGAAGAGTAACTGAACCAAACTGAAAGGATTAGTGTGGACATCTCTCAAATTCGAATAGATTATCAGCCTTATTTATAGAAAACAAGATTCCTTAAAACACTCCTCATACACAGTTTAAATAGGCTGGTACAACAAAACACGTAACCACAGACTATTTAAACTGCCTCCGAGGAGAGTTTTAAAGGAATCGTATTTTTATAAACAGTACCGTATATATTTTCGGCGTTCGCGTACGGTTGAGTCTGTACCCGCGCCCCGGTCGATTGCGCGGACGCAAGTCATAGGTCGGTTTCACATTGGACATTAACACAACGTCCATTTTCATTTATTTAATAATACGGCCTTGGCTGGTCGTCGCATGAAAACTAAGGGCTGTAGTTACAGTGATTGTCCAATGGAACTCGGTCCATCGCGCACCAAATCCTGAACGATAGATAGATAGAATACTCTTTAGTCTTTCGACTTCAATCGTCGTCTAACTTCCAAACTAAATTATAGAATTGCACAAACGTCAGGATTTCGACAAGTTTTGTAAAATATATAAAAAAAACTTGCTATCTCCAAAACTCGACATTGGCAGAATCCTTAGGGTAGCCATAATTAAGAATTAAAAAAAAGATTTGGTGCGCATAACGTTACAGGCGGCGCGCGGTGGTAGCCTAGTGATTAGAACATTGGACTCGGAAGCGAGAGACCCAGGCTCGATACCCAGTGCGGGCATGTACATATGACTTTATTTTCTAAGTTATGTACATTTGTGAAGTTACAGTAGCAACACCACTCGCTAACGGTGAAGGAAAACATCGTGAGGAGTGTCTGAGCAGCCTGTGCCCTACAGTGGGACTTATATAGGCTGCTCATGATGACAGGCGGCGCGGACCGGGTTCAGATTATACTGACGCAGAGTCGAATCGCATCGAAGCGTCAATGTCAAATGTAAAAATGTTAATAGCAAATTGAAATCAAAGTTAGGTACAGCATTCACTTCCACAACACAATTTACAACAGGTGGCTAAAATGCAACACATATCGGAAGATTTACGAACAGCTATCTAATCTAGTAACACGCGATTAAAACAAACATGGAAAGTTCTTAGTAGTTAAATAATTTGAGCCATCGAACAACTTTGAACTTTCAAAAGTTGAAGAATGTTGTAGTCTTTATTTATGGGAAAGCTTACAAGGTTTGCTGGGCAAGCTCCTCTACTGCTAAAAATATGTCGCAGGCAGTACAGCGAATGAGAGGTCACGTCACCTATCTACTTAGTGTAGGTAGGACTTGCCCTTATAGAATGCCATTGTTTTATCAGAACATAACATGTTATGGAAAATAAACCTCTGAAACCGATCTTTACATGACACAGCTCATCAACGACATTTTGGGACAATCTTATCACAAATGCATAGTCGATTTCATATTTTCAGTCCAAAGACTTGTTACCAGATATGGTAGGTAACATTTTGAATGATTTATGTGATTGATGTATACGTGTATATGACATACGTAGATTTGTTTTTGGCAATGGTTACTAGCAGAACAAATACAAATTAATTATTATGACGTCCCTATGCCTTGTGAAACCCAACATTTTATAATTTTTAAATTTTCGAACGATCTTCACTACGTACGGGGAAAATATCGAAAAACCAGCCAGCTGTTAAACAATTCATACGACATCAAAATGTACAGAACAGCTCATTTTTGCGATCTGTTTGTCTCTAGTATAGTAAACATTTTTCGTACTGACGTTTTGGACCACCCTATTTCTGGAAATATGCTACTTAAGCACATGTTACACCCTATATTTACACAAGTTGACAATGAGACGTTGCCAAACTTCTATGTCTATACTAGGAATAATACAAATAAACTCTTTTCTACTATATAGGTACTATGGATAACGGTTTGACAACGTCACCTTGTAAGTGCCTCCTAATAAACGTAAAACCAATATACCATAGCAGACAACCGATATCATTAATATCAACACGTTTTAGACTAGTCTCACGTTACTGTTTTCGCTTTGGTCCGTGAGCTTCATGTTCTGAAACAATGGAGAAGGGAATTATTGCAAAAGGGGGTCATCTAAAAATGAAATTGCAAGTAGGACGATTTTTAGGGTTCCTTAGTCGACAAGGAACCATTATAGTTTCGCCAAGTCCGTCCGTCTGTATGTCTGCCCGTCTGTATGTCTGCCCGTCTGTATGTCTGCCCGTCTGTATGTCTACCCGTCTGTATGTCTGTATGTCTGCCCGTCTGTATGTCTGTCCGTCTGTATGTCTGCCCATCTGTATGTCTGCCCGTCTGTATGTCTGCCCGTCTGTATGTCTGCCCGTCTGTATGTCTGCCAGTCTGTCTGTCCGAAGCCTAGCTCAGAGACGATTAGTACGAGAAAGCCGAAATTTGGCATAGACATATATAATAGGGGTTAAAATATGAAATTGCCGTTTTATTGCAATAGGTTCTTTGAATTGACATAGAATCTTCATGGTTTGAGGTTTTCGAATGAAACTTTTTTCAAATGGTTTCTATGATGTTCTTTTTTTAAAAAATGTGAAACATTTGAATATCGACTTTCAATTGTTTTTGTTATTCAATTTAGACAAGAAAGATGGATACTGCGAAAATTCGAGTGATTATGAGGCACCCATTTTTCGTATTTTTTTATTTTATTGATTTGACGCAAGTGAGTCAATATTGTGGGTAAGGTAACGTTAAACCATGCCGCTAATTCCTGGGTAGTTTGACTAGGGTTGGCTTCCACTATCTCTCTTAATTCATCGTTATTCACCTGTGTGGGCGGTCTTCCTCGTGGCTCGTTCTTTAAGTCGAAATTTCCATCACGAAAGCGTTTAAATCAAAATCGCCCGGTGCGTTCATTAGTAGACCCCTCTCCAAACGCAGCATTGATATTGCGGGCTGTTTTTGCCGCGTTAGTTCCGCGTCGGAACTCGTATTCAAAAATCACTCGAATTTTGGCAGTATCCATCTTTCTTGTCTAAATTGAATAACAAAAACAATTGAAAGTCGATACATATTCAAATGTTTCACATTTTTTAAAAAAAGAACATCATAGAAACCATTTGAAAAAAGTTTCATTCGAAAACCTCAAACCATGAAGATTCTA
This sequence comes from Yponomeuta cagnagella, assembly GCA_947310995.1. Classification (NCBI taxonomy): domain Eukaryota; kingdom Metazoa; phylum Arthropoda; class Insecta; order Lepidoptera; family Yponomeutidae; genus Yponomeuta; species Yponomeuta cagnagella. The sequence goes on from OX371279.1 coordinate 3,581,363, forward strand.
TGTCAATTCAAAGAACCTATTGCAAAAAAACGGCAATTTCATACTTTAACCCCTAATATTAACACGCCGATAAAACGGTAGAATAAGATATTAAAAAAATTGTTTTTGGGGCCCCCCTGCACCTCAATTGGACCTGCAATATTTCTTTCTGGCCTACACCATAGTGTGGGGTTTCGTTCGATTGGTCCCTTAAAATTATTGTGGATGTAGGAAGATAAGTTAACGAGTAACAGGCGACCAAATTATAAAAGGAAAGCTTCGTACAAAATCCATTGACAATTATTACGTTGATGAAGTTGTTAGTTCTGTAAAGCAGATAAAACCACGGCTTTCTACGGAATCCTACCCTGCGCGTGGCCCGACACGTTGGCTGGTTTTGTTAATCTTAGAATGAGAATAATAATAACAGGACTTTAATGGAAAGATCTTAGAACGAGACTGACGGCGAATGGAATTACCTTAGAATGAGACTGATCGCGAGTGGAAAGATCTTAGAATGGGATTGATTGCGAATGGAAAGATCTTAGAATGAGACTGATTGCGAATGAAAAGATCTTAGAATGAGACTTATTGCGAATGAAAAGATCTTAGAATGAGACTTATTGCGAATGGAAAGATCTTAGAATGAGACTTATCGCGAATGGAAAGGTCTTAGAATGGTACTGATTGCGAATGGAAAGATCTTCCTGGGTGTATTTGCATGTTTGTGATGTCCTACCCTGGTTACCACAACACAGGGTATCCTAGTTTAGAACCAGGACAAGTGATTGGGTCGCGTGGAAGTCATTATTGTTATTCGCGATTGCAAATGGGACTCACATAATCTCCAGGCTGCTGTCGCTGTTTTTCGTCCCGTGCTCGCCTTCGCTGGAGTTGGAGCCACCAGACTCGGATCGCTGGCTGCGGCTCCGGTGTGGCTTGCTGGGCTTCTTGTCCTCCGCCGCTTCAGTGGAAGTAGCCTCTTCGGACTGCCTCTGCCACGCCGGTATGGACGGCGGCTCCGAGCGTGTCTTTATGGAGGGGAATTGGTTCCTGCAATGGATTAAAACATTATTATTGTTTACACCATGCGGTGGTAGCGCAGTGGTAGAACGCGCCTCACATTCGGGAGGTCGTGGGTTCGAATACCGGCACCGATGATTTGGTTCTCGAAGTTACGTACATTTGTGATGTTGTAGTAGCAATACCACTCGCTAACGGTAAAGGAAAACCTCGTGAAGAAACCCGAGTGTCTGAGGTTTTCACATACCTCAGCTCTTGAAATTACCAATCTGCGGTGAGCACGCGTAGTACCTAATCAAGTCAATATTCTCTCTGAGAGAAGGCCTGTGGTCTGCAGTGAGACCACTTTTTGGGACCATTTTTTTAGTAGTATTTAGGCTACTTAAAAAAGTACTTGAGAAAAGATGGGCGAGGTGGAGTATTTTTACTGTAATACAAACTCGACTCGAAGGCAGCTTACACATTGTATGTTGACATTCAATAAACTATACGTCCCGTAATTAAACATTACCTAATTTATTTATTTATCGGATAGACTTAGAAAAGTCTTTTCGTCTAATTTAGGGGTCATAAGTTCGACTTTAATTTGTGTCACTGTGTACTACAACTAAGTATTATGTTTAAGGCAAACATTGTAAAGAAAGTACAAATAAAGATTATCTTATCTTATCTTAATATACCTCAATCGCTCAAGACGAAATTATACAACCAGTGTGTGTTACCAGTGATGACTTATGGCACTGAAACGTGGTCTCTCACTATGGGCCTCATAAGAAAGCTCAAGGTCACGCAACGAGCTATGGAAAGGGCTATGCTCGGAATTTCTCTACGAGATCGAATCAGAAATGATGAGATCAGTAGACGAACGAAGTCGTCGACGTAGCCCAGCGGATTAGTAAGTTGAAGTGGCAGTGGGCGGAGCACATAGCACGCAGAACTGATGGCCGATGGGGCCGAAAAGTTCTCGAATGGAGACCACATATCGGCAAGCGCAGCGTAGGACGACCAGCCACAAGATGGACAGATGACCTCATCCAAGTGGCAGGAAGACGCTGGATGCAAGCCGCTTCCAACCGGTCTTTTTGGAAATCCATGGAGGAGGCCTATTTTCAGCAGTGGACTTCTTGTGGCTGAATGATGATGATGATGATGATTTGATTTGATTTGACAACAATGCCACTTATACAAGCCAATAAGTTTCCCGAATGCTGCCCAGCCGAGTTGGATTCGACGATTGACCTCTTTCACGAAGTTGGACCGGCCTAGTTGGACTGTGTGTCCTAAGTAGACGTATTTGTCTACAACTTCAAGAGTCAATGTTATTGGGATGGGCACAACACGGGCGTTCGACATGACCTTTGTTTTGTCCATGTTCATCTTAAGGCCCACCCTTTGGGAAACTCGACTGAGGTCTTCGAGCATTATGCTGAGGTCCTCCATCGTTTCTGCCATAACTACTATATCGTCGGCAAATCGAAGGTGAGTGATGTACTCGGCATTGATATTGATTGATTTCCTTGACGGAGGCGACGTAGCCTTTGACAGCGTCCAGCTGAGAGCGCAGGAGCCCCACCTCGCTGCCCATTGGTCATCATACCACTTAACATATCAATTAATCAGTTCGTGCTCGCCTTCTGCTGGACATGGAGCCCCCTAAGACACTATACTTCCTTCTGCTGTCCAGCGAACTGGCAAACGCAGCGTACGATGCCGCTCGCTGAACCAACATCTGAGGCAGATTACTGGCGGCTGAGTGAGGATGACTAGAGGCCTACTTATGCGCACCAAATCCTAAATTCCATACTAATTTGACAATTAGACGATTGGAATCGTTCAGGAACTCCGTTATTAAAATACGGATTTAGCTATATCATTAGTTAAGGCTATTATCTGACGTCAAACGTTCGGTTCGGTAGTGGGGTGTCACTTGCTCGAACTGCATGAAACGAAAATATGTCGCCTCGGCGACTCTGTAACTACTCGTCTTGTGCAATTCATGTTGTATATCGGTGAGCAGAGCAAAGTAGACATTACTCAGATTAGTTTGCTAAACTTATGGTTTCTGTAATCCTGAACCGATAGATAGATAGATAGATAGAATATTCTTTATTGTATGTACACCAGGAATTACATATGAGTATTTAACAATAATATAGTACAGTACAATTGGCGGCCTTATTACTAAAAGTAATTTCTTCCAGACAACCATTGACGGAAAAAAAAGAGAAGCTAAATGACGGGTAGTCGGTGCAACTAAACAATACTAAGAAAGATATTTATATATTTAATACACATACATAAACGGTACATAAATATAAGATAAATATAGAATAAACATACAAAAATATAAATTATCATATGAAGGGAGGAGATGAACGAAAAAATATACCTACATACTACTAGGAATAGATTTCACCAAAAAGACAAAATAAATAAATAAATAAAAAAAACAAACTTAAACTAAGGCAAAGTAATATTTTTGAACCCTGCTTTTAAATATTGTTAGGGGACGGTGAAAATCTTATGGCTAAAGGCAGATCATTCCACAGGCGGACAGCTGTGATAGTTAAGGAATTGCTGAAGAACCTTGTCGAATGACTCGGTGTCTTCAGCAATCGATTATGAGCAGATCGCAAAGTCCGGCCGTGCGTATCACTCAAAAACTCAAAGCGATTTTTGAGATACAGAGGTGTGTACCGATAGTAAATACATTTTCATTTTCAGATCCTCTTGACTCGTGCGACTAGATGGCGCCAGAGCCGCGTAACAAATTGCGCAGTTTGAGTTAAAAATTAACGCTTAGAGACGTTTCACGTTAAACCAACGGCCGTGTAACGCGACACGGCTCATCCGCTTTTCCCCCCAGGGCCTATGATCGCCAAGCTACGCCACCGGTCTTATTGCGTAAAATTTTGTTAGGTAAGTTTAATGTTAGGTTAGGTTGGGGCCTGCCGCGTACACATGCCAAGTATGCGGACGGGGAGTCCTCTCTCGAATGTTCGTAAATGCTCAAAAAATGCTGTATAAATCATCTGCAATAAATGTAAAGGCTATTGATGATGATGATGATGATGAGGTTAGGTTAGGTCACCATTGAGCCCGTAAGGGTACGGCATAACCCTACCGCCATCCCCGGCAGCAGCGGTATCCATGAGTATTTCCCCATAGAAAACAAAGTCACCTATTGAGCAGAATTCCCTTGACGGAGGCGACGTCGCTTTTGACAGCGTCCAACTGGGAGCGCAGGAGGGCCGCCTCGCTGCCCTGGTGCCCCGTTTGCACCTCCGCCCGCAGCGCCGCCACGTTCGCGTTCAACGCGTCCAGGGACTTGCGGAGCTCGTCGAGACACTCCGCCGTACTCTTCGGCCTGGGCTGCTCGACGAAGAGCAGGCGGTGCAGGCAGTTCTGTGGGGTCACAAAGTTGAATTGGACTTCAGCGGATAGGTACTAAGCAACAAGGGAGCAAAGGATTCTTTGCAAGATACGAGTAGTTCATTGGCCGGAGCGGTGGTAGGGGCTTTATAGAATGCTTCACATTTGAAAGGCCCTGACTTTGTTTTCTGAGTTACGTAGGTATTGGTGTACCAATACCACTCGCTAATTGTGAAAGAAAATATCGTGAGGAAACCTGACTGTCTGATTTCACGTAAGCGCGTGAAATCGTCAATCCGCGCTAGGCAAGAGTGGTGATTAAGCCCGCACCACCTCTTCGAGAGAAGTCATGCAATGGGACCTATAAACTGATAGGCATTAATCCTAAGACCCTCACGCGAACAGCGAAAGCTGGAAGGCGGGATGTCTGATAATATTAACGTCCCCACGACGCAGACAGCAGACACTCGTTCTGGGGCTCTATTAAAATAAATAAAAATAAAATAAATCGGACTTTATTCATCACCCAAGTTCAAATACAGAAGTTTTTATATAAGTACATAAGTAAGAATAAGCGGTGGTAGCCTAGTGGGTAGAAAGCGAGAAATACAATAATAATTTTAAAAGTTAAGTGGCTATTGTGGCCTAACTGGTCAGTAATAATTTCTCGGTATGTGGGCACCTAAACTGCATGTTGAATTGGTGTTTGCATGTTATTTCGTAAGTCAACCTTTGAACTTTGAATCTAAATAGTAGATTGTACAACAAGTGCATAAAACGCACCATTTTACTCGAGACGTTTATCCATCCGAGCGAGCTTGCGAGCGAGGATAGATATAAAGTCGAGTGTAAAATGGGTTTTATGGACGAGTTGTACACTCTACTTTTCACTTCGATTGCGAGGAAATGAAACAGCAACATGTAAATATAGTAAATGCTAATTTAATTAAAATTGAAAGTTACATTAGAGCAATGAGATACAAATTATAAGTTTATTTCATGAAGTTTTATTGTGTACTTTGGCTGTTGGTATCTTTGCCTTGGTCTTAGAATACGAACGAAACGAAATAAAATAAAGAGGTTGTTGTATGAAGTTAAAGATGTTCGTGTGGCTGTTGCAGCGATTGCCTTGGTCTTCGACGAAGATTTTACTTTATGCTCTAGAGCATAAAAAGCGACTTTATGTCGCCTACGCACGACATAAAGACGAACTTTTAGAGCATGAGAAGTGAAAAGTGTATTTTTAACATTAGGCTAATAGTTATTTTGTCATTTAACATTGTTCACGATATCTAGTTTTATGGATCATAAATAAAACATTTCTTACTCTTAAATTATATCGTCTTCATCATCAGCCATTTGACGCCCACTGCAGGACAGGCCTCCTTCGTAGTTTTCATAACCATGAGGGGTTTTGCCATAATCGCCACGCTTGGCAGGCGGGTTGGCGATCGCAGTATGCGGTTGGAATCATAGGAAGAAGCTGCTGCCTGTTTCCTGGTAATTAATTTCCTTAGTCGCTTTCTACGACATCCACGGAAGGAAATGGAGTGATGCTATTCTTAATCCGGCACCACACGGAATCTCGTCTTATTATCTTGTATTATACGAGGTAAACATAATGCACATCAATACAAATTGAAGTTTCAAACTTATCGCACAGTCAAAAGTTCCTTTACGTTATGCAGAGGTTATAGTAGGAATAATTTGGAGACTTCACTGTATAAATCATGATTTAGTTATTAGGTAAGGATATTGGATATACTGATGGTGAATATTGTCCATACTCTCTGAGAGAAGGACTGCTCTCTTCAGTGGCACGTATATAAGCTGCTTGTGTATTTTATTTTATTTATTATTTTCATTCCGTGGATGTCGTAGAAGGCGACTAAAGAAATAAATTACCAGGAGACGGGCAGCAGCGTCTTCCTGAGATTCCAACCGCATACTGCGATCGCCAGCCCGCCTGCCAAGCGTGGCGATTATGGCAAAACCCTTCATGGTTAGGGAAAACCATGAGGGAGGCCTGTGTCCTGCAGTGGGCGTAGAATGGCTGATGGTGATGATGATGATGATGATGGTGATTAGGGAAACCAACCAGTACAACAAATTTGCGTTAGTAATTAAACTGAACACTAAAAAAAAGGCCAAGTGCGAGTCGGACTCGCGCACGAAGGGTTCCGTACCATTATCTATACATCATTATACACAAAGATCGAGAAAAACCGGCAAAAATCCCGTTTGTTGTATGGGAGCCCCCCTCAAATATTTATTTTATTTTAATTATTAGTTTTGAAGCGAATATAGAACTAAATATTCTGTGAATATTTCAAGCGTCTACCTGCTGCCGTTATTAAAATATCGAGCAAAAAACGGCAAAAAAAAATTACGTTTGTTGTATGTATGGGGGCTCCCTTAAATATTTTTAGCGCTTCCTTTTGTGCTATGCCTATTTGAGTCCGTAGAGATAAATGAAAGAGTCTTTTGGACACAGAGAATGGAATATATTAGGGGTTAAAGTATGAAATTGCCGTTTTATTGCAATAGGTTCTTTGAATTGACATAGAATCTTCATGGTTTGAGGTTTTCGAATGAAACTTTTTTTAAATGGTTTCTATGATGTTCTTTTTTTTAAAAAATGTGAAACATTTGAATATCGACTTTCAATTGTTTTTGTTATTCAATTTAGACAAGAAAGATGGATACTGCGAAAATTCGAGTGATTTTTGAATACGAGTTCCGACGCGGAACTAACGCGGCAGAAACAGCCCGCAATATCAATGCTGCGTTTGGAGAGGGGTCTACTAATGAACGCACCGTGCGATTTTGGTTTAAACGCTTTCGTGATGGAAGACCGCCCACACAGGTGAATAACGATGAATTAAGAGAGATAGTGGAAGCCGACCCTAGTCAAACTACCCAGGAATTAGCGGCATGGTTTAACGTTACCTTACCCACAATATTGACTCACTTGCGTCAAATTAATAAAATAAAAAAATACGAAAAATTGGTGCCTCATAATCACTCGAATTTTCGCAGTATCCATCTTTCTTGTCTAAATTGAATAACAAAAACAATTGAAAGTCGATATTCAAATGTTTCACATTTTTTAAAAAAAGAACATCATAGAAACCATTTGAAAAAAGTTTCATTCGAAAACCTCAAACCATGAAGATTCTATGTCAATTCAAAGAACCTATTGCAATAAAACGGCAATTTCATACTTTAACCCCTATTATTAATAACGCACGTACACGAACGAATGACGAAATTACACGGAAATTACAGGTTTGGGCTATGCGACGTTGTAGGCAGTTGTACTCCAGGAGCGGTGGGGCGCGACTGACTGCACTCAACAAAACTACTGACAATGCAAAACGTGTGCGCCACAATATTCCCCCCTTTACAAAAACGTTTTTGGGAAAAAAAATTTTTACTACTAATATCAAAAGACACATTTTTCTTGGTCTAACTGTATTAAGTTACAAAACAATTTATCGAAACGCTGATGCTGACTTAAGTAGAAACGTTGAAAAACAAAAGTGTCGCCACATATTTATTAAATACCTATAGTTGTTGTTATAGCGGCCACAGAAATACATGATCTGCAAAAATTTCAACGGCCTAACTGTCACGGTTCATGAGATACAGCCTGGTGACAGACAGACGGACAGTGAAGTCTTAGTATTAGGACCCGTTTGGCACCCTTCGGGTACGAAACCCTAAACAACGAATTATAGTTTTCCACAGGCCCGGATTTAGGGGAGGGCAGGCCGGGCTGCTGCCCTGGGGCCTCCACAAGGGAAGGGCCCCCACAATAGACTAATACGTACTATTATTAAACGCTAGTCTTTTGTAAGTATAACGTCTGTTTTTTTTTTCAAATTTGAAAAAAAAATTCGGCGTCAATTAATTTCAGTTTTTATTTGGAAATAATTAGGGGCCTCCGCTCCTTCGTTGCCCTAGGGCCTCCAGACCTCAAAATCCGGCCCTGGTTTTCCACGACTTCAAAATATAAATCAAGAGAGTATATTCGCAGTAGTGGTCTAGTTTTAAGTTAGTCGGCGCGGTTAGGTGCGCGAGGCCCTATGAAACTGTGGATTTCGGCTCGGTGGAAGCTTTCAGCCCAATCCGTCCAGCAGAGAACTTAGAGGCGAAGTTTTTGTGTCGGACGTTTATGGGTTAGGCAACCCATTAAACGTCCGACACAAGAACATCGCCTCTAAGTTCGCCATTCGTCATTGTGTGCCAACTAACAATAAGATCTTATATTAGGTAAAAGATAAAAGAAAGAAAATGGGGACACAGCTGTGTTACAAAATTGCCAATTAAATACTGAAAATTATCAACATTGAACTTTGGTAGATAACCACAGCGAAACAACCTAATTTCTGGTCAACCTATTTTGGATAACCCTTGTTCTGGCATCAAAATTATCAGTTGCATGTTAATTATACTCAACTTTAAAAAAACGGTCACTCACCTCTTTCAAATATTTTTTAAATTTTAATCTAGGTATTATGATTTAGATAACGCAGAGGTAAGTAACAATTATTATTCTTACCATACCTTCACGAAAAAATATAAGCAAGTAGAAATTCTTATCATACCTACCACTTTGCCAATCGAATTGGATATGATATAATCGAATATGATATGGGGTGGATTTTCTAGCCAAATTTTTTTGTTCAACTGGTGATTTTGTTTTGATGAGTAGGCACCTAAAACAAATATCTTTGGCATGGAAAATAATGCAGTTTGTAAACTCTACCAAGTCATAATTTCCTTAATATCATATAGAAATAAAATAAAGCAAGATTAAAACTTTGGCCTTTGCATTACGTAATGAGATGATTTGTACAGCGTCCAGTGGCACCACTAGATGGGTTAAAATGACCACTCGGACGCTGCAGTGCCTAGGACATTGTTTTATAGATGGAGTAGGCTTGCCCAGCACCTATACCTACCCTCCTGACAGCTTAGTCGGCTTAGCCCACAGGAAAGACACATCAATATGTGCGGAGCCAACCTACCCTCAGGTCTCCTCACAATGTTTTTAAAGCAAGATTAATGTTTGAGTTTGACCCAGCAAGAGAGCGTTTTTTTTTTTCTCAGCCTCTTTTGTGTCCCACTGCTGGTAAGTGTCAACAAACTAAAAATGCAATACATTATAATCCTCACCTTGTAAAACCAATAAGCCCCATATGCAAATCCACCATAAATAATCAATGGTAGCACATTGTCTCTGAACCAAGACCGTCGGGACTGATGGAAAAACAACAGCTCCGAGGTCAATGAAGGTACATCTAACTTGTCGGCACATTTCTCAAGTGCTTTCTGGATCTCTGGGTCGGTCAGGCCTTTGCCCCTTAGAAAACGTTCCTTGCTCTCCATCGTGCATCGCTGAACATTTTCATTTGTTAGGAATTTCACCGCAGTGGCTACCTGCAATGGTAGAAAGTAATATTTATTGCAAGTAAGACAGCTAAAGTGCCTGGGTACATTGTATAACAAACTCTGAAATATACCAGGAACTGGAAATGAACACAATGAAGAAGAATATCAGAGAGTTTGCGCTGAATACAAGGAGCGGTTGACTAATCACTCTAATAAAATAGCTCGCCAACTTGTGCTACTAAATTATGTGAAATGTCTAAAGCAACGTCACATCACATTATTAAGTACTAGAATCTAGACTCTAGGGTTCTAGACTATGTAAGAGCAATGCTTCCACTGCAGGGCACGCTCAAAATCATTGGATATATATTACATAATAGAGAATAATAAAAAAAATGTTGTCTAGCTGTTGGAGCTCACGATAGAGATGTATGGATCTATACCCAATAAGGGTGCTCTAAATAAAAAATAAAAAATGTTAATATCTATACAGGGTGTCCCAAGAAATAGTGTCAAGCGGAAGTCCAAGGACAGAATATCCCTAGGGGTACCCGAATTACCCCCATGTATGTTCTGCGACTTTTTGTAGTTTTCGAGATATGATTTTTTTTCATATTTTTTTGTTAAACCTTGGCTTATTTGACATTATTGATCACAGAGACATCAATTGTTGAGATACAAGCTTGATTTTTTTTTCTGAAATAGGTGAACAGTAGCACTTGCAAAAACAAAAGCAATTGTGAGCCGATATGCTACTATTAAGACATTAAAAAAATGTTGAATCCTAAGTTTGTTAAAATGTTTAAATTAAAGATCTGTTTTGAAACGATTTAAAAAAAAAACTTATCCCAAAAATGTCTCCAAAATTATTTTTAAAAACTTGCCAATTTCGTCAGCTATTTGCCATGTAAATTTGATTGAGCTATCTCCACGACTTCATACTTGAAAAAATGTTTGAAACACAGTAAGTCGAAAAAACTTAATTAAAAGATTGGGCCGAATAAAACTAAAAAATGTTATTATTGATTGTTTATTATTAAATCACAAAAAGTTTTCGAAATGTCGCCCTTCCTGCTCGATACAAATTCTACATCGCCTTAAAAAAAAATGATGTAGTCTACAAGACCATGGTAACAGGTCTATTGCGTGACGTCACTCAATACACGGGGCAGTTGAGCTGTAAGGGTGATTATGAGTGCAATTCTCGGAATTTACTACCTGAGTTGCGGCAAGGCAAGGGGAAGCGTGAGGTGAGGGAGCGGGGTTAGCGTTGGTCCATTGTGTTCGGCGGCTACTGGTCAGTTGACCATTTGCTTGCATTTGCGCCCGACGTTACTTCTTTACTAGCTCCTTTGTGATTATTTGACGAACTTTGCTTTCTTTACGGACTTTGGTTGCATATCGATTGGCTTTTGTGTGGTGTTACGAACTTTCTTAGACGACTGTGGCTTTCTCAATGGACTTCGGAGTGCATATCAATTGGGATTTCTAAGCGCAATAAATTGGTGAGCTATGTCTTTCTCGTCAAGAGATTATGCGCTTATGCATTACTTTTATGGCTATGCAAGAGGAAATGCTTCGGAAGCGGCTAGATTGTACAGACAGCAGGTACAAAACAGTGGTGAACCTCAGCCTGAGACTTGGCCTGATCATCGTACAATTTTGCGAGTCCATAATAGTTACATGGAAGGTCGCCTACCAGGTAGAAGACCCGGGCGTCCATCACAAATGCATGACCCAGATGTGGTCGATTCAGTGCTCGAAGAAGTGGCAAGAGACCCATCAGTTAGTGTCAGAACCATAGAACGCCGCACCGGAATTCCAAAATCAGAAGCACATCGGATACTACAAAAAGAGGGATTTCACCCATATCATATTCAAAAAATTCAGCAGCTTAAGCCCGAAGATTATCCGAGAAGGGTGGCGTTTTGTCAAGAAATGTTGCGGCGTCAAGCTGAAGACGCAAATTTTTTTAATACGATTTTGTGGACCGACGAATCTCATTTTAAACGATGTGGAATTTTCAACATTCACAATTATCATTCTTGGAGCATTGAAAATCCACACATGACACGTGCCTCCAATTTTCAAGAACAATTTAGTGTGAACTTGTGGTCAGGCGTCTTAAATGGACAGCTGATTGGCCCCTTTCAACTGCCTGACCGATTAAATGGCGAGTCCTACTTGGAATTTTTACGGCAAGATCTCGACGGTCTTTTAGAAAATGTAGACCTATTAACGCGTAGAAATATGATATTTCAAAACGACGGCGCTCCATGTCACTTCGCGAGGATTGTCAGACAACATTTAACCGAAAGGTTTGGAGACAAGTGGATCGGCCGTGGGGGGCCCATTGCCAGGCCGCCACGGTCTCCCGACTTGAACCCCATCGATTTCTTCGTTTGGGGGTATTATAAAGAATTAGTTTACGCCAAGAATATCAGAAACATAGCGGAACTACGAACAAAACTAAGACAAGCAGAAGAAACAATAAAAAGCAACAGGGTAGCGTTCTTACGACTAAAAGAAATTTTTTTAAGGCGATGTAGAATTTGTATCGAGCAGGAAGGGCGACATTTCGAAAACTTTTTGTGATTTAATAATAAACAATCAATAATAACATTTTTTTAGTTTTATTCGGCCCAATCTTTTAATTAAGTTTTTTCGACTTACTGTGTTTCAAACATTTTTTCAAGTATGAAGTCGTGGAGATAGCTCAATCAAATTTACATGGCAAATAGCTGACGAAATTGGCAAGTTTTTAAAAATAATTTTGGAGACATTTTTTGGGATAAGTATTTTTTTTAAATCGTTTCAAAAGAGATCTTTTATTTAAACATTTTAACAAACTTAGGATTCAACATTTTTTTAATGGCTTAATAGTAGCATATCGGCTCACAATTGCTTTTGTTTTTGCAAGTGCTACTGTTCACCTATTTCAGAAAAAAAAAATCAAGCTTGTATCTCAACAATTGATGTCTCTGTGACCAATAATGTCAAATAAGCCAAGGTTTAACAAAAAAATATGAAAAAAAATCATATCTCGAAAACTACAAAAAGTCGCGGAACATACATGGGGGTAATTCGGGTACCCCTAGGGGTATTCTGTCCTTGGACTTCCGCTTGACACTATTTCTTGGGACACCCTGTATAACTTACTTTAACCACTCATCTTCCGCAACACAGATCTGTGTCCAACTTAGTATGGGCCACTTATACGTTGCGTTCCGCGAGGGCAGTTCAGGAGTTAAAGAGTGAAATAAAAGGCTGTATTATATTTTAATATACTAGATGTCTCAGCAAACATTGTTTTGCCATATTTTTGTTCAAGCCTACCAAATATACACAAAAAAAATCATAAAAATTGGTGAAGCCATTTCGGAGAAGTTTAATAACAAACACTGCGGTGAAGACTTTTATATTTTAGATTAGAGGATCTTAACATAATATAATATAGGGTAAATGCTTTAGAGTGTCTTTTGTACCTATAAAGGAAACAAACATTTATTTTTCGTCTCTATATACCTAGTCACAACAATCCATTAGGAAACTAAATAGAATATCTAACTAGAGGGCACAAGCATTGTGTTGTTATATCAAGAAGTTGCTACTGAAGATAATGATGATGATATCTATCTGATAGTAGTGCTCTGTTATAATACTTTGCTTTTATTTTACTTTTATTTTAATTCAAATTGTTGTATGTAAATAACAAAGTAAAAATCACTATAATGGTATCATTACAGAGATTTTATTTTTCAACTATTTATTGGTAAGTGTTCTTAGTTCCGGCTAGGTTTTAAACAAACATCGATTGACTATGGTAAAGAAATAAAGAAGTGTGAAGGTCAATAAATTATTGTTCTACTTGAAGTTTGGTTTGTACAAGCAAATGAATACTGATGAACTCGCGCTAATCATTCTAAGTATGTACTTATTGAATCTTTGTAACGACTTATGCATTTCTTCACCTGTTTTACATAATAGTACATAAATGTTTTGTTACCAAATTCTCCCGGATTTCGTTGCCAGCGTTTGTTAGTACGCCTGATGCCATTTTCAGAAATACTGTCTTTATTTCATTAACCACAACACTGGGAAATATATTATAAATTTTCACTTAATTTTGAGCAATTTCAACACGATCTACAGGATAAACTAATAAAAAAAAACCACAAAAAGAATCAACCTCCAGAGAGGGAGGCAATAACGCACGTCCCAATAACGCACACCCCGATAATGCACACCCCGATAATGTACAGCCAATAATCCGTGTACATGTACACGGATTATTGGCTGTACACTATCGGGGTGTGCGTTATCGGGCTGTACAAAATCGGTACGGGCAATAATCCGTGTCCAACCATAGACAAGAAAATCACTTGATAGAGTGGTGCCTCGTTTACAATAGCTAATTTGCTTTACTTATTTTCAAAGCTGCGTTCAAAATAAATATAAAATAATTGTCGGACATGTTTCTATTTACGTATAAGATTAACTAGGTATTTTAAAGTTAAGTATTTTTGTCTCTGTGTACAATAAAGAATATTCTATCTATCTATTTTTATACGTAAGCCTCTCGGTAAGTAATCGTAAGACAAACAATACCAGCCGGAGTATGGTTGGAGATAAGATCTCGAACCAACCTTCGTGAGACTGCTAAGGCTCAAGGTGCTCCATCTTGAGCGAAAGCGTTCCGTAAAGGATTATCCATATTACAATCTGTGATTACAATGCGGTGCCGGTAACATGCTGGCGCAACGGTACAGACTAAAAAAAATTTCAAAGATATTTACATGCATAAAAGCAGTCGTAAAAATGATCGATGTAATTAAACTTAATTTTTTTAGTGTACTTCCTCTGCACCTAAATTAGGTATGCAATTTCTCGCCTACACACACTTTTTTCGATTTAGGGATCCGTTTTCGAAAATTAAATATTTAGCTTTGAAGCTCAAATTTTGGTTCGAGTTGGGCGACCCATCTCCCAGATACAGGGTTAGAAACGTAAAAACATGTAAAATAGTAGCACATAATAATGAACTTAAAAGGAAAACTATCACGGCTAAGTAGGCTAAGTAAACTATCACGGCAAGTTAACAGGCGAAGAGGATGAAGTTTACAACTTCATCAAAGTCAAGTTGAGCTGTGGACGTGAACCCTCATACTTATCAACTATGAAGCATGTTGATAAGTATGAGGGTTCACGTCCACAGCCCAGTCCTTATTTTCAGTACTTCTTGCCAGAGACACAATAAAATACGTCCGTTAACGAATAAGCGTTTATTGGGAGAGATATATTAACCTACCTACAACTAATACTGAGTGACGAGAAACACGGTCTACCGACATACATTACACATGTAAAACCAAAATTTCTACCGAACCCTACTCTGCGCGTGGCCAGACATGGCCGATTATTTTAAGACTCCTATAACTTTCTTTAAATGATAAAATGCACTTGTTTTGGCATTGGATAAGATCTAGATAGCAAATTTTTGGTTAAAGAACCTAGTAAAATTGCAGCTCTATTTGTGAAGATGTCAACTCATATAATTATAAGACGTTACACTCTACTGCATTTTGTCTAAAAAACAGAACGAAGGCATTTCAATAATCACCCTCCGCAATTCGCAATAACGCTTCGTAACAAACACTAAATGTTCTTATGTGTTGTTGCTAACACCCTTTATAAAGCTGTAGAGTCTACTTATAGTTATATTTTTTTCACGATCAGCTTTACTTCCTCGGCTTCCACAGTTTCCTCGGAGTTCAAGTATGCTTGCATGACACCATCCTCATAGTAACATTTTTTCACAACGTTAAACCATTGACGGCTAGATTCCCGAACTCATTTTTTCTAAAAAATACATAACAGACTGTTAATCTCTGACTTACCCCCGGTTTCTCGTACACTAACAAGCTGTTAATCTACTGTTAACAGCTGTCAGTGGTTTTTTTGTATGCACTTTGGTCAATTGACAGCTGTTAAAAGTAGATTAACAGCGTGTTAGTGTACGAGAAACTGGGGGTTTGGGATGCTAAAAGATTAAACTGACAGAGATTTGCGTTGACAGGTTGCTACGCAAATCTCCAATCAAGGAAACCCAGTGGGCTAACTAGCGCCACCAATGCAAAAAAAAATCATATCTTTTAGACCGTATTTGCAAAAAGTGTCTGCACAATCTTTTAATAATGTTAACAGTGATTTTTAGGAAACACGAAAACGAACCTGGGACTAGATAGCATTTATGCCAAAAACTGCCGTTTTTGGCGTCAATGCTATTTAGTCCTTGGTTTTTTGCATTAAAAATCCTAAAAATCACTATTAACATGATTGAGAGATTATACAGACACTTTTTGAAAATACGATCTGTAAAAAAGATATGAAGTTTTTTCTCTTTGGCGCTAGTGTTACTGCCTGGAGCCCCTTAATATCAGATCATAGAAATAAATCTTTACAAAGAAACTAGACAATTTAAATACAATAGAATAGATGCTAACGGACTATCCGTAGTTATAAATTCACAGGATTTTTGTTTGTATCTATGTATCCTCAAGTATACTCAATTAAATTTTATAAAAAATTGTCTTTGAATTTCGGGAAAAGCTGGGAAAAAACTGCGAGACTCGATTCCTGAACTGTTTATAAGGTAGGTACTCACATATTATGTAAGTAGGTATAGGGAAGAGCGGGTGCTCGCCACAGTAGGTAGGTACCTACCTGCAAATTGGTAGGTACGGAACCCTCGGTGCGCAAATCCGTCTCGCACTTGGCATGTTTTTATGAACAATAAATGTTTTTTATCTTTAGATAGGTAAGTACCCTATCTAATACCTTTAAACGAACAATTCTTTTATAAATCTGAATCTCGGAAACGGCTCCAACTATTCGTGAAACTTAGTATGCAGAGGGTTTCGGGGGCGACAAATCGATCTAGCTAGGTTTTATTCCTAGAAAACGTCGTTTTATCCGTGTTTTACAGCAATGAATAACTGCTACAATATCATTAGAATACGAAGGTTTTCGCCACCATCTACAAGGTTGTGATAGCTCAGATGGGAAATTGGGCGGTTTCGAAATCCGAAGGCCCCGGTTTGAATCCAGAGCAGATGTCTCCAGTCCGATTATTTTTTTCCCTTTTTTTTTCATCTTATTTAAACATTCTTTTCAAAAAACACGATTAACCCAAAAAAGTAGCAAGCAAAGCTCGGCAAAGAGAATATAACCACTACGTAAGCTCGGTCATCCAGGTACTGTTTAATTATGTTGCATACTTGCTATTGTTTCTTAGATGTGAGATCTAAGTACACAAATTAATATAATTCCTCAGCTGCTTGAGTGATATGAAAGAGCTTGATAGACATCCTACACACTACCAATAAAAAACCTACTTAATGTTTTCCTCGATGAGCATCAACAAATTTATAAAACATGTTACTTGAATTCGCAAAGTTTTGAAACAGTTGAGTTTTTATTTTGACGTCATATGCTACCCTTGCTGTGTTAGCCGCGCGATTGCGTTTGCCGTGTAAATAGAACAATCTAGTTTGTCCTTGGTTTACTGTAATTTAAAATCGTTTTCAGTGTTGCCACCTTAGTCGTATCACCACTAGAATGGTGGTTTGGGCCTCCTGTCTGGTGGGAAGAAAATCAATAAATCGAATGACATCGATGTGTTTGACAGACAGAAAGTTGTCAGGCCATTGGTAGTTTTTTTTCCACAGACGATATAACATGTGACGTCACCATAGCGGTCAAATGAAGGGCATTTAAATATTCTTATTTACTCAAAATAAGGCTCATCTTTTTTTGTTACATTAAAAATACTGCAGTTTGGATGCTAAGCTCGAAATGGTTTTCGATTCAGGCAGTTCACTTTTTTTTTGTATAACGAATTTTCTTGAAAAACTACTAGGTATTGTTTTGCCATTTTAGGTCACAAATAATTAAATTTCATTCTAAACTACTTTGGTAATAAAATTAAAGTTTAGTGTAAGTATTGAGAATTTTATTAAACTTCATTACACACTTTTTTTGTCATCTTCAATGCAAATAACACTGACATGCTACACCACGGTGGCAAATAATTTTCAGTGACAGCTAGGTCATTGATGAATTTACAACTCGACCAAGCTCAGTTTGCACCTCGCTGGAATGCGATCCTTCCCGTGATGGTCGTCACGTCGGTACGGTTAGCATCTTTGTCACCGATACGCGTCCTACGAGTTTTCGTCTCCTAAAGTAATCGACGCGAGGTGCAAACTTAGCTTGGTAGAGGTATATGAGCATACCATGAATAAAGGATGTATTCCTTGGAAAAAACCATCTTAGTGTTATCTTCAGTGGTAGAATAAATTTGTATCCACAAATATTGTTTATACTACTGTGCTAAAGACAAGCTTCACTGCTTGCTGTTCTTTGTCCTTGAATTCCGGGAAGCTTGGGCAACTGCTCCATCCTTTTATGAGCAGTCAGCCATAGCCAACCAATGTGGTCTCTTTTCTAAGAGTGATCTTTGGCTATCAACTCATTTCGTGTTTCATGGAAGAATAGGTGATAGCTTACTGGCCAGGCATGAAGCCGAATCTAGATTAACCACAACCAGCTTGCTTGCGGACATCCAGTACTTGCTTACATTTCATCTGAAATTTAGAAAGTTTGTAAGAGAGTTTAACCTTAACATGTGACTGTTCACAAGGTCAGACCATACACCTAAGGGGGTGGTGGTGGTACGATTGTTAGAACGCTTGCCTCTCATTCAGGCATAGGTTCGAAAGCTTCAATGGACCCCTCCTCATATAGAAAAATTGGCAAATAGGCTCAGTTCTGCAGTTAAAAGAATCCAGGAACTAACTGATGTCGCA